>CM036938.1:84872163-85472163 GCA_020800305.1 Porphyrio hochstetteri
ATGGCATTTCAACAGGTGTTGATTTCAAATCTAGGCACAAAGAAGAAAGAGAAGGTGACATTTCGAATTTTGTCTCTGAAAACTATATATTTTTTTAAAGTGTCAAAATGTTGAGATTTTACACTGATTATCTGCTTGAATTTTATAATGAAGCATGATAATAGCATAATAAAAAAAATTACAAAACTTTAGAATTAATGCATTTAATAATTAATTTAGGCTTACAATTATTATTTTAATTAAATTTACTGTTTAGAATTTTATATTACTTTAAAAGTTTATGTAAAAAGGATTTTCTTAAACTTTTTCAAAATAACAGATTTTAAGAATATGAAAATAAAGTAAATTCAAAATGATGAACAAGCAATGGGAGCTTGTCTTACTAGACAAAAAGTTGTTGGAATGACACATTTCTGCAAAACATTTCTGTTTGACTGTTTCAACAATTTCTCATATAGAACACTTTTTGTTGTTCTTGTTATTCTTGCTGATTTTACATAGATTTGAATAGGGTTATGAGCATTTTAATGATGTACACTGGTAACCCTTTCTATATTTTTTCCTGAAATATTTTGGTGAGCATAAATATCTTTTTGGGACTGACCTCAGTCCCAGGAAAGATCAGGCAGAGGGTCATCTTGGGAGCTATCATGCAGCACATGCATGATGGCCAGGGGATCAGGCCTAGTCAACATGGGTTTACAAAAGCTAGATCCTGTCAAACTAACCTGATCACCTTCTATGACAAGGTGACCCACTTAATGGACGAGGGGAAGGCTGTGGATGTGTCTACCTGGACTTTGGTAAAGCCTTTGACACAGTATCTCTCAGCATTCTGACTGAGAAACTGGCTGCCACTGGCCTGGACAGGTGGACCCTCAGCTGGGTTAAAAACTGGCTGGATGGCCGAGCCCAAAGGGTGGTGGTGAATGGAACAAAATCCAGCTGGAGGCTGGTCACGAGTGGTGTCCCCCAGGGCTCACTCCTGGGTCCAGTCTTGTTCAACATCTTTATCAATGACCTTGATGAAGGGATTGAATGCTCCCTCAGTAAGTTTGCAGATGACACTAAACTGGGAGGAAGTGTTGATCTGCCTGAGGGTAGGGAGGCTCTTCAGAGGGATCTGAACAGACTGGACTGATGGGCTGAGACCAATGGGATGAAGTTTAACAAGGCCAAGTGTAGAGTGCTGCACATGGGACATAACAGCCCCCTGCAGTGCTATAGGCTTGGGGGAGACTGGCTGGAGAGCTGTCAGGCAGAGAAGGGCCTGGGGGTGTTGGGTGACTGCAGACTGAATATGAGCCAGCAGTGTGCTCAGGTGACCAGGAGTCACAGAATCACAGAATCACAGAATCACAGAATTGTAGGGGTTGGAAGGGACCTCGAGAGATCATCGGGTCCAAACCCCCTGCCAAAGCAGGCTCCCTAGCTCATATTGCACAGATAGGCGTCCAGACAAGTCTTGAATATCTCCAGAGAAGGAGACTCCACCACCTCCCTGGGCAGCCTGTTCCAGGGCTCTGTCACCCTCACTGTGTAAAAGTTCTTCCGCATGTTGGTGCGGAACTTCCTGTGCTCCGATTTACAGCCATTGCTCCTCCACAGGGAGCTAATGTGTAAACTCATGTGGATGACCAGGGAGCTAATGTGTAAACTCAAAGGGAAGCAGATGGTTTATGAACTATGGAAACTGGGGCTGTGCACCTGGGAGGAAGGCCAATGGCATCTTGGCTTGTATCAAAAACAGTGTGGCCAGTAGGTCTAGGGAGGTGATTGTGCCCCTGTACTTGGCATTGGTGAGGCCACACCTCAAGCACTGTGTCCAGTTCTGGGCTTCTCACCATAAGAAGGACATTGAGGTCCTGGAGTGAGTCCAGAGAATGGCAAACAGGCTGTTGAAGGGGCTGGAGGACAAATCATATGAGGATTGGCTGAGGGAGCTGGGGCTGTTTAGCCTGGAGAAGAGAAGGCTGAGGGGAGACCTTATCTCCACCTGCAACTACCTGAAGGGAGATTGAATAGAGGTGGGCAATGGCCTCTTCAGCCAGGTGACAGGCGATAGGACAAGGGGGAATGGCATGAAGCTGTGCCAGGGCAGGGTCAGATTAGATATTAGGAAAAAATAATTACTGAAAGAGTTGTTGGGAACCGGCACAGGGTGCCCAGGGAGGTTTTTGAGTCACCTTCCCTGGATGTGTTTAAAAAAGGGATAGATGATGTACTTAGGGATATGGTTTAGCTTAGGATGGGATTGGTTGGACTTGATGATCTTCCAAGGTCTTTTCAAACCCTGTGATTTTCTGTATTTTTTTTCAGATGAAGGGGGTGAGTCTGTACAACAAAGAGAAAATACAAAGTACAGAAGAAAAGTAGCAGTAATGATAAGAAATAAAATTTAGAACCAATAGCAACTTTTCTTCCTCTTAAACTGCAATTTTATTAGAAACAAAATCTTGAGACTCACTGCTACAACTGGGAAGATAATTCTTACAGCTAGTATTATGAAGATATTGCTTTCTAATAGAAATTGAATTACTTGGATGCATAAAAGTATATAGAGCTTGTTCCTCACTATCCCCAGCCCAACATAGAATGGAAGTAAGATGTGTCCACATACATTAAGGTAAAAGGTTTTAAATTTATTTATTCCAAAGACCTGTGTTGAAGACTTAGAAGTCACAAAGCATGTACCAGAGAAGCATACATTAAAATGAAAAGAGAAACACGCACATATTAATCAGTGACTGTGGGTGCTTTCAGCATCTTTAACACTTGTTGGGGAACATCTAAGAACTGATATATGTAGTAAACAATAGCTTCTTATAGGAAAGTGTCATACATACTTCCCAGAATGGCTAATACCACGATCCAAAATACTCTATTGACCAAAGCCAAGTGAAGCAAATTCAAATAAGTAAAGCAAACTGTGTGATTAACTGTGATTGAACAAGGCATTTTTGAATGTGATCATTTCCCCAATAAAGAAGCAGCCCCCTGCTTTTCACAAGAAAGGAGTACCAGACACCTTTTGGTGCAGCCCTTTCAGATACAAAGAACTTCATGGGATTTTGCGGAATGATTATGTTGCTCATGAAGAGTGAAATGTTATACCAGAGTGAAACAGCAGTACCAGTGTGAAATGAGAAAACCCCAGATTTCCCTTTTGACTGGTAATTTAAGAGATAAATAAGGAAAACAAGGATTAGAACACAGACTTCCTTTCTCTCAGTGGAGTATCAGAGGCATTAGGCTTCCAAATTATGTTTTCTTTTTCATACTCTCTTCCTATGAATATTGATGAGCCAGTGTGTAGCCAGGAACTCCTCAACAGGAGTCATGAATTTACGTATATTTGGTGGATAGGGCTTGTCCTTGAGTAACAGAAGATGCTGAATTAAACCCATTCAGGCTCAGGAAGACTGATTCTTAAGTGCTTTAAACACTAGGTTATAGAGAAGAAGACATGAAAACTCAGAATAAATCAAAAACATTGCAGAAAATTTTACCTCTTGTCTCTTAACAAAATCCCCAGACCTACATGGTATTAATCTTTCTAAGTGCTGATTTAAACAATGAAATGTGGCATGTAATGTCCCAGTAAAAAACCTTTATGTGTGAAAACTGAATGTACCATGATATTCAATACTTGCTCTTACTAAATATCTAGAAAGTCAGGTGGCAAATGTTTACTCTGATCTTACATCAGTTTAAGAAAAGTATCACAGAGAATGGAAAAATATATCTATCTATCAACACCAGCATAATAGGATTTAAAAAAAAAAAAGAAAAAAAGAAAAAAAAATCATGATGGGGATTCTGGAAGCAAAAAAAAGTTATAAACATTCTGTAAAGTTATAGCACAGTAAGGGAAAAATAGAGAGGGCAGAAAATTATAAAGAAAAGAGGATGACTGCAAACCTCGAAAAAGCCTTTTATGACTCAACATGCCCAAGAAATATTTCAGGGGGAAATAAAATAAAACAAAACCATAAGACTATTATTCAAAAAGCAGATTCTTTGCCCCAAGGCTGTAGCTGAGGCTGGGGCTCATCAACCCTTGCTCCCTGCTGACTAAAAGCAAAGAATTTCAAATAAGAGAGTTTGAAGAACAAAAGATGTGAATCTCAAAGCAACTAATGAAAGAAAAGGAAAAGCAAGCTCCACCTCCCACTCTGAGATAACACAAGAAATAGCAAAAAATGGAGTGAGCACAGGAGAGCTTTTTTTTTTCTTTCTTTTCTTTTGTAAATTTTTGAGGGAAGAAAAAAAAAAAAAAAGGCAACGCTAGAACATTCCTGGATGGAAACTTCAAACATGTATAGTCGAAAATAAAGCTTCAATAGGCAGAATATATCCTTCTGTTCATGCATGTGTGCAATCTCTCCTCATTATTGACTCTAAAGATATTTCAGGAAAAAAATTCTGGAAAAAAATAAAGAAACTTAACTCATGCTTCTGCTTCTCTGCCTCTTTCTTTCACCAAATCTTCCTCAAAAAAATCATGATTACTTATTTTTTTTCAGACAGTGTCCCAGTGAAATCTGAGGTCTTTTTAGGTTACATGTGATCTTCACAGCTCATCTTCAATATCAGGCTGTTTGTGTATTTTTTCCAACTGCTAACTTGTACTTTAAGAAATACTGCTTTCATGAGTAGACTTTCATCTCAGTTAGCCAGGAATATATGGTCCAGCATTCAGTGTAACGATGAATTACAGTGTGGAGTGATGAGGAAAATCAAATGTTTTCAGACATTATCAAAGCTGCTTTTTTGATCCAAGTGAAAGTTAACAACAGTGTTTCATGAGAAAATCTATCATTCAGAAAGTTGCCCAGGAAAACTAGCAAATTTTTTACTTTGAGAAAAAGAAAAACATTAAATTATGATAAACCATAAATGTCACTTCATTTTATGTAGATTTTTATATTTTCTTCTTTATTTCACAAGTTTTTTATGCGATTTTTTTAATCAATTTGAAAACTGTTTTTTCCAGCATGTAAAATACCTAATTAATACCAAAATGAGAATAAAATTTTGAAAACCTAACAGTTGAACAAGTGATGTCTAATACTGTTTTGAGAGGTTGCAGAAACACAACCCTCACACCATGCCTGGAAATATAATTTATCTATGACAGCTCAGACAGTAGTAATGAACAAACAGAACCATTGCTGACTCTGTACTGACTCTAAATCAGCTGAGGGACTGCCACGAAGATTATCTGACAAAATCTTTGTTACTTTGACATTTTTAGATATATATGTGCTGTACAACCCAATAACAAGTGAAGATGCCAGGCCACTTCTCTTTATGTCTTCAGCAATATCCTGATGGCATGCTGGGATGAGGGTGCTCACCTGCCTTTTTTACATCTCTCTACTCTCTATGTCCACATCTTCCTTAGATGAAAAGTTCTCTGCACCAATAGTATGGTGTAACACATTTGTTTTCTTCTGAGTAATCAGAGGATGAAGACTTCAGAGAACATTTCCCATACAACTAAGAGTCAGGTTACATTGCAAAAAATAAGTTTAAACTGATGTCACCAGGAAACAGTAACCACTCTCTGTTCACTTCCTGACAGGCTTCCCTGTTCCACAGTAACTCAAGCCCATTTTTCA
Source organism: Porphyrio hochstetteri (assembly GCA_020800305.1). Classification (NCBI taxonomy): domain Eukaryota; kingdom Metazoa; phylum Chordata; class Aves; order Gruiformes; family Rallidae; genus Porphyrio; species Porphyrio hochstetteri. Next base: position 84,877,788 of record CM036938.1, read on the forward strand.
TTCCAACCTTTAAGTTGATTAAGAGAGTCAAGTGAAAGGTAAACTTTACACAAAACAGAAATTGGAAGAAAAAATATGTTTACATTGTATGTTGTTAGCCATTTAGTTCAGAAAGTATTCTTGATGAGCTGTGCTGAAAGCTGGGAGGGGAAAGCAATCCAAACATCTGTGTGACAAGTGGACAGAAAAAAAAATGTCATCACTTTGGATATACCACATGCAGTTATGTATTCCTAGGCTGTATCTCATATCTTACCAAAACCAGAAACTAAAGCATTGTTTGTTGACAAAACTGTTACCAGATTCTTTGTGTTACCCTTATTTATCACCTAGTTTTCACCCCAGAGCAGACTGAATTTGCAGTTTCTTGTCTTCACTTCCTTACTTTTAATCAATGAATTGTAGAAAGAAGTGTGTGTTATGGCAATGGTATGGTAATTCTGTGCATGCAATTATCAAAGGAATGATCTCCTTAAAGAATTCACACACAACAAATAATGATTTGAAATGCTTCTCCAACCAAACCACAGAGACAACTGCACAATAAATTTTAAAACTGAATAAGGGTCAAATCAGCATTTGTCAATACTGTGCTTACTTTTGTCAAACAATAGCTCTTGACAACATGATAACCCCATCACTTTGATTTCAGAAGGAGAACATGGAAAGTGAAAAAAGCTTTTCTGAATTCCCTGTAGCTCATATTTGATCAAAGAACTTCAGATAAAAGACTGAAAAATTGTTTAAAATATATAATAAAAATCCTGTGTATTTCAAATATCACAAAAGTTACTAGTGAGAAGAAAAGAGCAATCTTCAATAGGATATAAGTTTTCTGAAACTACAAAGACTATCTTATCTGACTGTTACCTCTTTAAGAGAAGGGTAGGTATATTTTTGTTTTGTTTTATTTTAAACTTTATTGTCAGCAAAAGTATCACAGGAAATCTGTGAATGCATGACAAAACCTGAGATGCATTTGGTGTATTCACCCAATGAATTATTTAGGTCTAGAAAAAAAACCAATTCTTTTTTCCCCTATCCCCCTATTGCTGAGGATTCTTGTAGGCAGCATAGTATTATCTATACCTTTCCTTTAAAATGTGCAGAAACTTGGGTATGTGACTTATTTTCACATCACTTTTGCCAAAGATCAGAAAAGATTCTTTCTTCCTCGTGACTCCTGGCATGGCTGCTGGGAAATGAAAGTTGAAAATGCTTGAATACATAGAATATACTAGATTTATTCAACAATTGAATTATTTAAATCTACATAAGGAAGGAAACCTGTAAGGCAAAATTTCTGTTTGAAATTCTCCAGGCTTTTTAGAACTTACTTTATATATAATTTCCTTAACTGCTTATTATGGTGTTTGAATCTTATTATTTATTTTTCTTGAAATTACTACAACAAGATGACTTCTGGACAAAAATCTACACTGAGACAGGTTTCGCTGATCAATTAAAGCCCCATTTTCTCTCAGCTGCTTAATCGTAAATCATGAATAACTATTGACTATAGCAGTTGCAGTGGAGTTATGCTAAATTTACTGATGCAAGCGAAGGCAGAACAGACTTCCTGAGATTCTTTTTGTTCATGTAGTAATATTAGATCTATTGAAGTAACAAAATGGATATTTATAAATGTTTGAATTCTGTTGATTCATTTCATCTCTCACAGTAGTTTTAAATTTTTCTCCTTATGGGGGGCAAAAGAGACTGTAAGAGAACTGTAAATAAAAAAGTATTGGTATTGGCTGAGACTATGCCTCAATTATTTCTCCTTTATTTTTTGTGTGATTTTATATCTTGAGATGAAAGGTACAAGAATAAAGGAGAAATGATGAGTCATATGACTTAAAGTTAAAAGGATTACAACTGTGGGATATCTCTGGCTGTGACTCATCATGTTTCTCCTACTTTCACTTTGTTTACCTCTGCCTTGATTTCTCCAGGTACAAAACTGGAGTAATAACAATAACAACAACAACAACAACAACAACAACAATAATAATAATGGTAATAGTAATAATGAAAAACAAAAATTACTTGCTTGAATGGTTGCTTTCCATACACTGGTTTGCAAGATGCTCAGAATATACAACCTTCCAGAAGGTATTGTTTCCTGAGTTAAAATAAATTGTGTTATTATTGTTGTTCTTATAAAAAGAAAAAAAAATATTTCTTCTGACTGAGATCATAAGTCAGTCTTCAAATTAGCAGGTTATGAAGAAGATTTTGGCCTCTTCAGGTATCTGCTTGGTTGACTACCATGGGATAAAGCTGTGGAAGGAAGAGGATTTCAAGAAAGCTGGCTAGTATTTGAGGATCACCCCCTCCAAGCTCAGGAGTGATGCATCACCACAAAATCAGAAAATCACCAGGAGGCCTGCACGGATGAACAAAGAGCTCATGGACAAACTCAAAATCAAAAGCAAAGCCTACAGAGGCTGGAAGCAAGGACAGGTGGACTGGAAGGAATACAAAAAAATTATCCAAGCAGCCACAATTCACACTAGAAAACCCAAAGCCCAGATAAAATATCTGGTCAAGAACACCAAAGGCAACAAGAAAAGCTTCTTCTGGTACATTAGCGATAAAAGGAAGACTAGGGAAAATATTGGGCCCCCTCCAGAATTAAATGGAAGACCTGGTTACCCCAGCTATAGACAAGGCTGAGGTACTCAATGACTTTTACCTGTCTTCACCAGGAAGAGAATTTCCCACTGACTGGAAAATCATAAATGAATCATAACCCTCACTTTTGAAAATGGGAAAAAAGGAAGACCAAGGGAACTAAAAACTAATCACTGTCACCTTTGTTCCCAGCAAGATCATGCAGTAGATCCGCCTGGAAACTATGCTCAGGCACATAGAAAGTACAGAGGAGAGTGTTGACAGTCAACGTGGCTTCACAAAAGACAAATCTCTGACAATGAGGTTATAGCATTTGTCAATAAGGGAACAGCAACTGATATCACCTATCTGGACTTGTGTAAAGCATTTGACATAGTCCAGCACATCTTTTCATAGAATCACGTGGGCTGGAAGAGACCCTTTATATTGTCAAGTCCAATCATAGTCTCACCCTGACTAGTCCACCTCTAGATCATTTCCTTAAGGACTTCATCTACCCACCTTTTACATACCTCCAGGGTTGGTGACTCAACCACTTCACTGGGCAGCCTATTCCAATGCCTGACAACCCATTCAGTAAATAAATTCTTCCTGATATCTAACCTAAATCTCCCCTAGTGCAATTTTCAGCCATTTCCTCTTATCCTATGTCACCTAAGAGAGACCAAACTCTTCATCTCTGCAACCACCTTGCACGTAGATGAAGAGAGTGATAAGGAGTCCCCTCAGCCTCTTTTTCTCAAGACTATAAAGCCCCAGGTCCCTCAGCCTCACAGGACATGAGGAAGTGCCTTCACCAGCTTTGTGGCTCTCCTCTGGACACACTCCAGATTTTCAACATCCTTCCTGTGGTGAGGGGCCCAAAACTGAACACAGTACTCAAGATGCAACCACACCAGAGTTGAGTATAACAGAACTATGACTTCCCTACTCCTGCTGCTTACACTATTCCTGATACAGGCCAGGATGCCATTTTGGCTACCTGGGCACACTGACAACTCATGTTCAGCCTGCTGTCAACTAACACCCCAGGTCCTTCTCCAGGGAGCTCTCCAGCCACTCTGCTGCAAGCCTGTAACGTGTTCTGGGGTTATTGCGACCAAAGTATAGACACTTGGTCTTGTTGAACCCCATAAAGTTGGTCTCTGTCCATTGATCCAGCCTGCCCAGGTCCTCCTGCAGAGCCATCCTACCCTCCAGCAGATAGACATTCCCACACAGTTTGGTGTCTTTTGCAAACTTACTGAGGGTGTACTAAATCCCCTTGTCCAGATCATTAATAAAGATGTTAAACAGGACTGGCCACAGCACGAAGTCTGGAGAACACCACCTGTGACCTGACACCAGCTGAATATAGCTCCATTCACCACAACTCTCTGAGCCCAGTCATCCAGCCAGTTTTCAACCCAGTGAAGAGTATATCCATGTGGGGTACACATATTTGTCTCTATATTGGAGAGATATGGATTAGGTGGATGGACTAGGTGGGTAAGAAATAGGCCAGATAGTCGTACTCAAAATGTTGTGGCATTGATTGCATGCATCTATCTCTGTGGTCCCCAGTAAAAGAAAGACATGGAGCTGCTGGGGCAAATCCAAAAGAGAACACAAAGTTAACCAAGATCTAAAGCACACGTCCTGAGAAAAATTTGGTTTGTTCAGCCTGGAGAAGAGCTTTTTCAGCTCCAGGGAGACCTTATTGCAGCCTTTCAGTGACTGAAGGAGCCTACAGGAAAGATGAAGAAGGACTGTTTAAAAGGGCATGGAGTAACAGGACAAGGGGTAATGAGTTTAAACTAAAAGAGAGTAGATTTAGATTAGACATTAGGAACAAATTCTTTACTTTGAGGGTGGTGAACTACTGGATAACACTGTCAATAGAGGTGGTAGCTTCTCCCTCCTTGGCAGTGTTCAAGGTCTGGTTGAATGGTGCTTTGGGAAGCTGGTCTAGTGGAGAGTATCCCTGCCCATGGGAGGACAACTGGAACTACATGATCTATTATGTTGCTTCCAGCCCAAACCATTCTGTGATTCTAAGATATCCTGATCTGGGAGATATTTCATAGTGAATTCATGGACATATTTTAAAATTTCCTTCTGACATAGTGAATGCTGGTTGTTCCCTAGAGAACATGTCCAGTATGGATACTGCCAATTCATAAAAACCATGCATTAGCATGACTATTATATTTATGAATTGGCAGTATCCTTACTTTAGGGATATTAGAGACCCTGCTTTTTTTTCCCCTTTTTTTTCTTTTTCCTTTATCTTAAAATACTTGAAAACCTATGCAATTATGAAGGACAGTATTTGGAAGATAACTATGTGGGTTGTAGGAGGTATATGTTTAACCCAGACCCTTTGTCAGCTTTAGGATAAATTTCAATGCCTAGGTAATATTAGGCATATATGTATTTTTAAAGTAATGTACAGATAAAATGCCACAGAATTACTTTTGATGCTGCCATTTAAATATACAATACACGGTGTAAATTCAGATTAAACTAATAGGAAAGATGGAGAACAGTACAAAGACTTAAAGCAAGATACTTGATGGCAGACCAAAGGAGTGTGTTTCTACAGAACAGGCTTGCTCAGTTTGTTTTGTATAATGCCTCAGTGGAATACTAATGAAGACAACAGGTCTAATTAGAGGAATATGCAATGGCTTTAATTCATTTTCTTTTTTTAGAAGAACTGATGCTGTTTTCTGTAGCTTGAATAGTATTTTGAATGCCCTAACCAGTCTGTGAAACATCCCTGGCCCTTTAAATGAAAGCTATTATCTAACAAAGCTTTTCAGAAGTATGTGAATAATTTCTGGACATTTTGTCATCGGTATTATTTGTTGGGGTTTTAGGTTGGTTTTGGGGAGGGTTATTTGAAATGGAGGTTGATGATAGCAAACAACAAAGCTAATTCCTCCCATGCTACTCTTGTCTGGATCAAAAAGTAAGAAATGTCAACCAGCTTTTATGAGAAATCTGAAGATCCATCTAGCTGTCTAGATGTCACACTAGAATTTAATCCAAGTAAAAGCAATTATATGAACATATGGTCAAGGTAACCCTTTTCACTATGACTTCAGAGTCTGCCATGACTGAAACAAATTTTACATAGAGACACAGATAAAGTTCAATGTTTTTCTGGTTTTATCATAGAGTCATAGAATGGTCTGCGTTGGAAGGGACCCCAAGGAACATACAGTACCAACCCCCCTGCCACAGGCAGGGCCACCAACCTCCAGGCAAGATCTAGACAAGGTTGCCCAGGGCCCCAACCAACCTGGCCTTGAACGCCTCCAGGGATGAGCCATCCACCACCTCTCTGTGAAGCCTGTTCCAGCACCTAACCACACCCTCTGTAAAGAACTTCCCCCTAATATCTAATCTAACCCTTCCCTCCTTTAGCTTCAATCCATTCCCCCTTGTCCTGCCATTGTCTACCCTTATAAAATGTTGATTCCCCTCCTGTTTATAAGCTCCCTTCAGGTACTGGAAGGCTGCAATGAGGTCCCCCCACAGCCTTCTCTTCTCTAGGCTGAAAAAGCCTAAAACCCTCAGCCTCTCTTTGGAGGGGAGGTGCTCCAGTCCTCTAATCCTCTTTGTGGCCCTCCTCTGAACCCTCTCCAACAGTTCCACATCTTTCTTGCATTGGGGGCCCCCAGATCTGGACACAGTACTCCAGCTGGGGCCTCATGAGGGCAGAGCAAAGAAGAACAGTCACACCTCTGTCCCCTCATGAGAGCAGAGCAGAGAACAGTCACACCTCTGTCTCTGCTGGCCACCCTTCTTCTGATGGAGCCTAGCATACCACTCACCTTCCAAGTTGCAAGTGTGCACTGCTGGCTCATGTTAATTTTCTCATCCACCAGATATTTTGGCTGGGATAGTTAATGCGCTTCCTAGTAGCTAGTATGAGACTGTGTTCTGTATTTGTGCTGAAAACAGCACTGATAACAGTGTCTATTTTTGTTTGTCTGTTATTGCTGAGCAGTGCTTACACAGTCAAGGATTTTTCTGCCTTTCACTCCACCCTACCAGCGAGTAGGCTGGGCTGCATAAGGAGTTGAGAGGGGACATGGCAGGGACAGCTGACCCCAACTGACCAAAAGGATATTCCATACCATATGATGTCATGCACAGTATATTAATCTGAGGGAAGAAGACAGAGTAATGGCAGTTGTCCTAATTCACTGTTACACATGATGGAGCCCTGCTCTCCTGGAGATGGCTGAACACATTCCTGCCTTTGGGCAGGGCTGAATGAATTCCTTCTTTTCTTTGCTTGTGCATCCACCTTTTTCTTTACCTGTTAAACTGTCTTTATCTTAGCCCAGAAATTTTCTTATTTGTACCTTTTCCCCATCCCATTGAGAGGATAGTTGAGTGAATGGCTATGTTGGGTTTAATTGCTGACTGAGGTTAAACCACAACAAATGCAGTAGCAAATGCATCCTGATAAAATTCATCCTGTTAAGATGTATAACCCTATTTATTATATAGCTCTGCAGACTGAGTTAAATAACTAGACAGAAATTTACAAGATATCCATGCATATTTATTAAAACTGGGCATTTTCTTGACAGTGAAAACAATTATTTTGACAAAAGTGATGAAGTTTTCAAGAGTCCAGGATTAAATTCTGGTCTCAAAGGGTCACACTGACCTAGATAATAGCTGAGATGTCAGGATACACACAGGGAAGATAGGAAAAAAGTTATAGGTCATTCTCAATGTAGGGGGTTTTTTTCCCCATCTAGAGACTAAGAAAACAAACTGATACAATTTTGATTCTGCATCAGAAGAGAAACTAATTTTGAAACAATCTTTTTTTCATAAAATGGAAATGTTGTTTTCCAGACAACCCTAATGAGCTGTCATAATAATAACAAATCATACGCTCATGAGATTTCCTGCACAACACTGTAGCATAAAAAGGTTCTTATCAGATTCAAAAAAAATTCTTAAATTTCGACATATATTTAAATGGCCTGACTCCACACTTATTTCAGTTAAGTTTCTCCAAATATACAAGACATGAAGGAAGAGTCAACTGCATTTTTCCTAAGATCATCTATCCAAAGCAGGCTTAGAATAAATGATCTGTTTCTGTGTACTGTATAACATAAGGATTGCAGTAGAATTACTCAGGACAATTGGTTGTCTCTAATAGAGATGGATCTAATGCATGTAACACTAGATAACAGTTGATATAAAAAAATGAGTCTTACATATCTATAGCTGTGTAATAAAACAAATAGAGAGGATTGCATTAAGTGAAATGGCAAAAATATGCTTACTTTTTAAGAATACATTCTGTTCAACTACTCTTCACTGTCTACTCAGCAAGTTGGACTTTAGTCTATTTTTGATCTCAACAAACTGTGTAGTGGTGTTTGCTCTCATTACACTGATGACGTGAGAAGACTCACATGGTCTTTCTAATCAAATAATGTTTTTCTATCAATGAAAATAGGGACTCTTTTTAAAGCAAGGAGGAAAGGAACTTAGAAGGAAAGGTGTAAGAATGAAGAATAAATTGCACATCAGTTTAACAACAAGAAAAAGAATGTAAGTACAATGAAATAAATAGTGATAAATAGGAAGAAAAAAAAATGAAATGACCTCTCAAAATATGTATCAGTAGAAGAAAATCATTTGTAACAGAATCAAACCTTCAAAACTATTGAAATTGTTTGTTGGGTTTTTTTTCCATCAGTTTTGAAAAAACTGAGATAAAGTAGCATTGTAGTTAAGATACTGAAGCAGCATTCAGGAAACTGCAGTTTATTTATTGCCTCTGTTAGATTTTCTTGAGAAAATCCCTTAGATATTGGGATTTAAAGGCTCTGACGGCAAAATGAAGATAGCAATATTTCTCTCTCCACCCCTTTTTTGCAGAACTGTTCCTTAACATTTTGTTTATTTAGTACAGAAAGCAAGTATGAAAAGATGATTCAGTACCTCCATGACCTAACATGGGAACATGGTCAAGAAAAGTTCTGGCTCATGTATTAATAAATATTATTTATACAAAAGAAAGCAATACTACTGGAGAAAATTAAAACACACATGTAGGAAGAATGTCATACTTATCTTCAAAAATATCAGGATGTACAACTTGCCAGCCTACTTGTGTTCCTTGGTGTAGCCCGGGATATTTAATTTCTCTTATAACTACAAAGAGGCAAAGGGCTTTGTGCTGACCTGGATGTGCAAGGCATCAGGGGTATTCCAGGCTTGTATTGACCTCAGATGATCTCAGTTTGCTTTAAGAGTTAATAATATTCCTTTGGTCAAGTGGCTACTGACTAAATTGTTTCATCTTAGCTCTGTTAATACTGTGTTTGGTGAAGATCTAACAATCTCTGTAATTAATGAGCAACAAAGATTAACCCTTTATGTTATTGGGGGCTGGAGAATGTTGATGAAGAATTTAAACTAATAGTTAATAAGTAAATTAATTTCAGTAGGATCAGTGAAGAAGGAATAGGAAGGAAACTATTAGAAAGTGTAGAAACATCCCACAGAAAACCCAAAATGAAGAAGGTTGAAAGTACAGATGTTATTATATTTGCTTTGGGTCACAGTTTTATTAGGAAACTGATTGTTTGGTAACCTTTTACACTCCCATTCTTCAGGACAAAAGAACTGGTTGACTTTATAAGAATATCTGAGGGTAAACTTAAAAAAATGATTAGAAACTGTAAAGTTTGTGTGTCAGTCTAAACAACATTATTAAATGGAAATGTTACTGTCAATCCCATTTTAGTAACAGTGACTATGATATTTTTGTTAGTCTAAGTTTGATTTAAACTAGCAATAAATTCTTACCTGCACAAACTAGTTGTGTTACATTTTGTCAATAGCAAGATTTTTATTATACTACTACTACTACAAAGACTGTGAAGCAACCTTGATCCATGTCCAGGAGTGAAAAGGATAAGATTTTGAATTGAGCAGACTTGATAAACCATGGCAAAATTTTGCCTAATGAACTAGTTATCTTTATGATGTGATGACTGGCTTTGTTGATAGTGGTAGTCAGTGCAAATTGTGTCCCACAGTGTCCTTGCAGATTAACTATTTTTTTTTAAATTAACTTTTCATCACAACCTGCTTAAGTTCTAACTTTGAAGATGACTCCCACACACACCTCTGAACAGGGTGTCATAACAGATAACCTCCAGAGGTCCCTTTCAGATTAAATTTTTGTGCAATTTTATGAGTACTCCATCTTCAATACATTCAGCATGAATGGTTGCTTAAGCATTCCTTGAAGAAATATAAGCAGCAAAGGACTTTATGTCCAGAAAAACTTTGGAGATCATTCTAATGAACAAAATGATTTGCACAGCAAGAAATTCATTTCCAGTTCAGCATTACAGCACAATCATAGATCCACATCCCTAAGTAATTATTATTTCCCTTCTGTCTTCAGGAAATGAGTGTGTGCCTCCTAACTGTGAAACAAGGAAAGCATTTGCTGTATGAACACTGATTCTTGCTTTCTTGGGAAAGCAGAAGCACCTTCAATAGAGCCCAGCTGTCTCAAATTCAAGAACTGATAGTTGTTTTGTCCTGTTTTCTCAGCTGCAGTAAAATAAAAATTTGGTGGAAATAATAAGATCCAATTGCTCATAAGTAAATCACAGCTTAAACAAAGACAGTTGGGCAGTAATTGTTGCTGTGCTTTCAGTTGTTTCCATTCCGAGCTTTGTCATTGACTTTATCAGTACATATTCTGTGTTGGGTAAGATTTTAGTTAGACATGCCAAGAAAAATAATTTAGAATTTTGCAATCTAAGCAGTTCATGGTGCTCTGTTACCTGCACCATTCTCCAAGTAGTTTCCTATGTCCTTGGTCACTGAACAGGCAACCTGGATTCTGCACTCATCCTATTTATTTCCTTCCCCAATACTATGAGGAAAGGCTTTTAATTAATGTTATTTTCTAAAAGATGAGTCAAAAAGGCTAAGAATACTTGAAACAAACCTGAAATTGGTAAGGGAAAATTTGACTTTGGTGCTTGACCAGAACATCAGACCTTTGTAAGACCTGTGAGTTCTATAATGATGTAATGAACTCAAAAGTCCCTGTGAGTTCAGAGGGCCAGCTCTTCAATATAGATGAGTTTGGTAGGAAGAATGCCACATAAAGGCCAGTCTAGTCACCAACAAATCCTCATCTGTGGCTGAATATAATCTTTGTGAATGATGAGGGCATATATTGTATAGTAACAAGGGGTGGGACTCACCTCTACTATCTGTCTTGAACTTAAGTGTCTAATTTAAGCTGTTCCCTTAGACTCTTTATACTTAATGGAGAGATATAGCTAAAATGAATCACTTTCTCTAGATCTCCCACTTAAATACCCATCATAAAATGGGATGAATTGCCCTCCAGAGGCACTAATCTCCCACAGTTGGCTCTAGAGGGAGCCCAGTTGCGTAGCTCAGACTAAACACCTAATCTGTTCTGAGATTCCATTGTACTTTTCTGTGAGAAAATTAGCTATCAAATCAAAAGAAACTGCCATTGTTTTCAGATAAGAAAAAAACAATCCAGGTCTGAAAACCAAATGATTAGATTGTTCCATAATTTAGGCCTGACTATAGGGTTTTTGTTGCTTTCTCTTTGCTTCCCTTTTGCTTTAAATGATAAAAATGTTTTAAGGAAATTAAAATGTAGTGCACTGTCCACTGAGAACAATCCCATGAGAGATCCAAAGCCAGGTTTTTAGCACCTTGAAATTGCTCTTTCCTTCCCCTATATTGTTGCATTACTTATCGTGTGTCGGCTTCATGCTGTTCTGCACAAATCAAAGTAACTTCTTTAACAATCACCCAGGAAACCTGTTTTCCTATCAATCTGTCTGGTTTCTAGCCTTGCCAAGAGGAGAATGCAAATTATTTTGTGCATAGAGATGCAAAAGCAGTGTGGTTCAGAACTCTTCAGCAGGTTATATTTCTCTTCAACATAACAGGCAACTAAAAATCCTTTCCAAAAACAGTATCATTAAAAAAAATCTTCCTTTAAAATTAATGATATTTCAAAGTAATCAAAGAAACAGGCGGTAAGAAATTTCTTTAAGTTTATTCCTCGTTTTGGAATTATGAGCCCATACTTCCTCCATTGAGGGAAAGACTAGAACAGACTCAATCTGACTTATAAAATTGCTACTTCTAGACTTCCTGAGTTAAGAGGTTATACAGATTCAGCAAAAATTTCTATTTTGAAAGGATCTTAAAACAACAAGTAATATTACTTTATCATTTACTTCCTTTGAGTTTTACAATAAAATGAGAAAAATATATTGGATGTTAATTCTGATTACCACATTTTCTGGTGTTTCAAATGGTAATATGTGTTAACCTGTAGTGATTGAGTTTCATTTAAAAGGGATTAAAATGATCTCCCTTTCTGAAATGAGAAAAGATACTCCTGCTCACACCTTCCAGGTACGTCAAAGGAGATGAAGAAGTTGGCTAAGAATAATTTATGGAGCCTATGTGGCCTTCCCCCAAACAGTTTTAATAATGTAAGTGACAGCCAGGAAACACTACTACACCTAAATCCATTTGAAGTCTAGCAGCAACATGTCCATCCTAATGATCTCACTTTCTACACTTTCCCTAAACTTTCTGGATTGCTGTCATTACTAATTGTGACAAATATATATAAATGTTGACATCTCTGAGAAATTAATACTCTATTTGTTTGTGGGTAGTATTAAGTGTTCATATTAAATTATACAGGTTTAGTGTTGAAAGAAGATTGTTGAAGGAAATATTGTATCCCCACATAATAGCCATGGACTACATAAAGATGTGAAAGTGCAGGATCTCAGATCTTGTCCAGGTTTTTACTGACCTGTGGTGGTCTTAGCTTCTTTAGCTCTGATAATATCTCTCTTTTGATCAAGTGGCTATTATCCAGATTGCTTTATAGGTTTATGAGTGCCATATGCAGTAAAAGTCTAATAAAACTCTATAGCCACAGAGTAACAAATGATACTACTGGCTTCTATATGTATAAAAAAATAGAAAAGGAAGGTTAAAGAAAACACACACCACCACCCCATCCACCCCACCCCCACCGATGAACAACAATGGTGAACTGGTAACAACAGATGAGGGTAAGACTGAGGCCTCAGTCTTCAGTGGCAACCTCTTTCCTCACTGCTATCAAGTTGAAGTCCTGCAAGACCTGGACCAGGGAGTCCTTCCAACTGTGAGTGAAGATAAGGTTCGTGACCATCCAAGGAACCTGAATATACAAAAGCCCATGGGACCTGATGAAATACACCCTGAAGGAATTGGCTGATTTAGTTGCCAAGCCATTCTCCATGATATTTGAAAAGTCATTGCAGTCAGGTGAAGTCCCTGGTGACTGGAAGAGAGGAAACATTACACGCATTTTTAAAAAGTGTAGGAAGGAGGACCCTGGGAACTACTGCCCTGTCAGCCTCACTTCTGTGCCTGGGAAAATCATGGAACAGATGCTCCTAGAAGCTATACTGATGTATGTGGAAGACAGGGAGGTGATTTGAAACAGCCAGCATGGCTTTACTAGGGGCAAGTCCTGCCTGACTGATCTAATGTCTTTCTACAATGGAGTGACTGCATCAGCGGACAAGGGAAGAGATTGAATTTCTTCAAGACCTTTGATACATTCCCCCACAACATCCTTTCCTCTAAGATGGAAAGATATGGATATGATGGGTAGACTGTTCAGTGGATAAGAAATGGGCTGGATGGTTGCATCCAGAGGGTTTTGGTCAATGTCTCAATGTTTAAATGGAAGACAGTGACAAGCGATGTTCCTCAAGGGTGTGTACTAGGACCAGTGCTGTTAAATATCTATTAATGATATTGACAGAGGGACCTGGACAGGCTGGAGAAGTGGGCCCAGGTGAACTTCATGAGGTTCAACAAAGCCATGTGCAGGGTCCTGTACCTGGGTTCGGACAATACCAGTTATGCATATTTCAAAGCATCCCCAAGGAAACGGACTTGGGAGTACTTGTGGATGAGAAGCTGGAAATGAGCCACCAAAGTGCATCTGCAGCCCAGAAGGCCAACTGCATCCTGGGCTGCATCGAAAGAAGTGTGGCCAGCAGACTGAGAGAGGTGAATCTGTCCCTCTTCTCTGGTGAGACTGTACCTGTACAGATCCATGAGGAACACTGCTTGTCACGATCTTTCATCTGGACATTGAACTATTGACTATCACCCTCTGGATGCAATCACCCAGCCCATTTCTTGTGCACTGAACAGTCCACCCATCAAATCCATATCTCTTCAACTTAGAGAGAAGGATGTTGTGGGAGACTGTATCAAAGGCCATAAACTGTATGTTCCTCCCAGTGGAAGACTCAGAACAAGAAGGATTCATTGTAAGCCCTCCCTTCCTCACCAGCCCATTTCCTTGGGAAAACTAATATTAACTTCAGGATCCAGAGGGACATAGAAAAGTTAAACAAAAGACCAGAAAAAAAAGTCTAGATAGCGTTTCAAGCTTTAATAAAAAAAAAAAAAAAAAAAAATCTTCAACTACCTTGACAAACCTCCATAACACTTTCAAGTGCTTTTGATGGAAATTTTTATCTTTTTTTTTATGGAAATGCAAAACACAAACTTTAGTTCACAGGTTTAATAACTCTATGAAGCTTCATGAACTAGTCACATCAGTAATTCTATCTCTCTGGCATCACACCTTAGTTGGATGTGTTCTATACTGCTTTCACGACATCAGAAGAGAAGAGACAGTTAAACATTTGCAATAGTAAATACACACAGTCAAAAAGCTAAAAGGGGAAAAGAAGTCCCAAAATATACAAATTCCTCTGAGGCACTACAGCTATAAGTTAAAAAACAAAACAAAACAAACAAAAAACCCCTCACCCTCCCCCCTGAAAATTTAAAAAAAAAAACCAAACAAAAAAACCCAAACCTAAAAAGCCCCACTGAAAAATAAAGTTCTGTTTTTTCTAGGTATTTCCTCTATCCACCATACCCTATACCCTATAAGTTTATTGTATTAAGCAACCTACCACATACAGCTTTATGGAAACACTGGAATTTCTTCTGTTTTCCTTTTACAGAACCTTTCAGTCTGACAGATGTCTCCATAACAAAATGTTTTCTCAAGTCCAGTCTACAAATTTCAGTGCTTAATTTGTTCCTGTTAATTGTGAATTCGTCCCTTTGGAATGATCCGAATAAAGCTTGTCCTTTTCAGTTGTTTATTTCCTTGAATGAATCCCAAACAATGATCATATCTTCTGTAACCTGTCATATGGTCAATATATATTTAGTTTTCAGTCTACACAGAGGAAGCCCGAGTGGATACAGGGCTGATCATCTGAGGGTTATCCTCTATTTGTTGTTTTTAGTGAGTAGCGGTGCAGAAATGCATCCCAGATTTGATCAAAGGTATCTAGTATCTTACTCTGTTCAAAGGCTGCTCATTCATATTTTACAGTTTCAAGAACAGCATTGACCCAGCAATCAATATGAGATGTTAAGATTTTTTTTTTTTTTTGGTCTTTACCTATAGCTGCTGGAAGGGAAGAGTTATGTTTATTAGCTGCCATCGCAGATTATTCCTTTTTGTTTGTTTGTTTGTTTGTATTTTACAATTAGTCCATCAATTATCATGATTCAAACCTAAAGCAATTTTTTTAAAGTTAGTTACTCTTGTTACTGTAGACTGTAGAAGACCACTTCAGATCCAAACCAGCCATGTGAAGTAGACCAAGGAAAGACAAAAGCACTTGGAATACCTAAGCCCTTGAAAAATAAATGCAGAGGTAAAAAACCCAGCTACAGAGTTCAGAAACATATTCAGCACTATTATATGTATCCCGTGGCATTTAAACATCTGAACTATTTACCATTTCTCACCATATGCACCTGAGCTTTGTTGAAAACTAGAGTAATAGTTGTTTTTCTATACCTAGGAAATTCCCTATTTCACAGGATTACAATAGTCTGTCACACAAGTAAATACAGACACAGAGTATTTTAAATACATTTTTTAAAAAAACAAATATGATGTATCCATCAAAATGGTGAATGTTTTCTTTTGATCATTTTAGCCTCTGCTTTTCCCTGAGAGACGTACAATTTTTACTTTAGAGATCTACTATTCTATTTCTTACCATGAGTATAAAGGGAAGAAATCCTAACGATATGAGACCCTGAATGCTTAGGAAATGTTACGGAATACAGAAGGTATAAATCTGATGTCCTAGTTTTATGCTGTAGTAAGTCAGTTGTATCATGTGGGGAGCCTCCCTTTGCTTCTCACCTGTGTCCAAGGTGCGTGATGCACTCCTTGCATTCAACCTCTATGCATTAATAATGAAATATTTACCAGACCAGGCTGAATACATGACTGTATTTGCACAGCCCTGGGGCTAGAGCATTCACTGGAAAGGAAACAGATGCCATTTGCCATACTGAACTTGGCAGAGGAATTTGAAACCAAGTTTCTTGTATCTGAGAAGAGTAGGATCACCAAATATTAGGTTTCAGTTTTATGACTCACCCTTTGAGCCTCTTTGGGAACACATCACTCTATTTGCCTCCCCCTCGCTCAAAAATGGACACAGGTACATCATTTAAGGGATGCTGAAGGGTTATTTCTGATATTTTTTAAATAGACAACTGACATACACACATTTGAATCAAATTAGTGCTTCAAGTTAGTGTAGTCTGAAACAGCCACATTTTATGGAGGACAAATAAATCCTTGAGACATTCCTTGTTTCTTCTCCCTTCCAAAAACAGTGTTCTTCTTCCTGGAGAGAGTCATAATGTTGATGAAAAACCTTTTGGGTAGTGCCATGGGACACCTTATAAGGAAAAATATATCTGCATGTACAGCTAGATAGTTAATGCTAATAAATGTTTACTGGCACATAAAAATAAAGTAGCAAAGTAGCATTGATCAGTAAAGGTTTGGGTTGTTGGTTTGGGTTTGGTTTTTTTGTTTGTTTTTTTCATTCTTTCCTTTTTTTTTTTAAACAAAATTGTACATGTGTGAATCATGTCACTACTGAAGCTGGGGATGAGGTTTAACATCTAATTGTTAGATGCTTATGTGTTGCACTTAGTGTCAGTATGTGAAAAGAGCAGCTTTATTCTATAGGTTTTGGAGTCCAGGTTTAGCATGTATCTCTACTGCTGCCATCTACTGAGGAAAACAGGTCATTCCAGTTCAGGAGCACCAGTAATCCAGCATGAAAACGACCACTGCCACAGCTTGGTTTGAATTACAAATCTCCTCAGATGCAGCATGTGTGAAGTTAACAAAAAGTGTGCTAGTAGCCACTCACTTCTATAAACCAAGCCCAGAAAGTACTTTCTTGAAGATACTGTTATGCTGTCACCAAGTGAAGCTCAACAGGTGATCGCCTTGGCATCTGCCTCTGGGAGAATCTGAAATTATAGAAGTTTATTGCATTTCATTTATCATGTCGTGCTTGTTAGCATGCTGTTTTATAGGCACATTGCTCCACAGTGTAACCATTTTAGTGTGCAAACTCTATGTTTTTAGTTTAATTTGCAACAGATATGATATAAAGATAAATGAGATGGTGTTTCTTACCCACCAGCTGGAATTGTCCCCAGCAGTTTGCTAGCCATCAATCACAACAGGGACGGAAGACCTTCTGCAACGCACATTAAGAACTCCTTATTTGCAGAGACAAAAATGAAGCAAAGTGAAATCACTACATGAAATCTCATTCAGCTCTATATATTATGGACTACAGTTATACACAGATTTCATATTCCACAAAATAACTATTGAGAAAAAAAACAGATTTGGTGAGCAGCATACATGCCTTCATTCTCTCTCTTGGATGTGTTGTAATCATGATTTATTGATATAGTTTGACCAAGGCCCAGACTAATTTTAGCTAAATGTTAACACTAAGATGAGATGCTTAAGCATTTTCCACCTCTCAGGAGAAAGATATGGTCCACTCTAGCAGCAGCTAATAACAGAAAGACAATTCAGACCTTTAACCAAATAGGCACCTATAGCAACTACCCTCTTAGGTGCTACACTAGGGTATCTAAAATTGCAAGAAATTCAAATGTCACAAGACCAACAGGGGACACAGAAGTATACAGTTAGAAAACTTGATAGGAACCATTAGAACTTCATAGGTGTGCCGTGTTTGTCTCAATCAACTTTGCCACTTTTCACCTCTGTATGAAAGGCAAAGTTCTTTCAGACTGCCAGTCATAAAATCATAGAATAGTTCATGCTGGCAGAGACCAGGTCATTTACTACAACCTTGCCTGTAATGAGCAGGGACGTCTTTAATTAGATTAGGTTGCTCAGAGCTCTGGCCTGACCTTGAACTGTTGCAGGGATAGGACAACTACCAATTCTTTGGGAAACCTGTTCCAGTGTTTCACCACCTTCATCATTAAAAAAAAATAACAAAATTCTTTGTCACGTCTGGTATGAATCTTTGTCTTTGTGTTTCAGATTGCCTCAATCCGAATACAGAACCTTACACTTGGCCTTGTTGAACTTCATGAAGTTCACATGGTCCCATTTGTTGAGCTTGTAGGTTCCTCTGGGTGGTATACCAACCCTCCAACATGTGAACCACAGCATTCAGCTTGGTGTCGTCAGCAAACTTGCAGAAGGAACACAGTATATGCCATTGATGAAGATATTAAACAATATTGGTCCCAATATGGACCCTTGAAGTACACTACTCCTCACTGATCTCCATCTTGATATTGAACTGTTGGCCACTACCATTTGGCTTCAACCATCCAACCATTTTTTTATCCACTGAACAATCTACTTCCCCAATTTATAGAGAAGATGTTGTGGGTGACCATGTCAAAGGCCTAACAGAAGTCCAGACACATGGGATACATAGCTCTTTCCTTGTCCACTGGCACAAAAGCCCACTAGGTTAGTCAGTCCTTCCTGTGCCAGACGAGTTCTTTAAAGAAAGCATTAAGTCCCTAGTACAAATAGGGAGGGATCATGCATAAGGTAATGTAGGCCATATTTTGATATCATACCTCTTGCTCATTACATGTATCTCTTCTATAAGTACATTAGTTCTAAACAGAACATTTCCATATGTTGAAAAAAAGGTATTTTTATGACATGAACAGAAACAGTAAGACCCATTAATATTTTAGTTAATGGATTATAATGGACACTGAGCTTAATTTATTGATAAACTTCAGAAAGGAAAGAAGATAATTTTTAAATAGAAAATGCTCCATAATTATTTCTTAAAGTTTGATTTTATATGAAGTTAAATCATTATAGCATCATAAGCACACTATGGTAGAGAATATATTTTACTTTCAGGTTAAATATTTAATCTTTTAAGAATTTTCAAGAAACAGTTGTGAAATAAATTCTTAATGCATTTAATGCTGTTATTGTTGCTGCTGTTGTTCTTAGTATTACTGCTATTACTATGAGTGGCTGAAATACTGCTTTTTCTTCCCCACAAGTATTTCAGACTTCAACAGGACAAAAGAATCTGATGAATAAATCAACATGATAATCAGCTCAGATCAATCAATGTGTTTATTTTGGTTTTGTTTCCTTTCTCTAATTTAAATACATCATTAAGACTAGCTCTTCAAGATAAAAAGTAATATTTTTTAAAACAGAAAATTACTTCCCCTCATAATAAGTTTGAAAGAAACTTTCCAAAAGCTTTCACAATAAAAATTGAAAGAACAACAACAAAAAGACAAAAGGAAAAAAAAAATACCACCAGCAGTATTTTTCAATAGAGTAGGGCTGAGTAGGACAGGAGAGGAACAAAGAACATAAAAAGGACTTTGTTTTCAAAAATTGTTAGAAAGTAATTCCAGCAAGTATAAATAAGACAGTGAAACTCAGAGAATCTTCATTGGCCTTCTTTTATTTTTCCCCCAAAATCTACTAACATTGGGAAGTGAGGGTCATTTCATCCAGATCAGGGGTTTGCTGGCACTTCATACTTACAGATTAGCATCAATGATTTATTTACTAACTTAAAATATCAAATAAGTCCCTGCTGAATATAAAAAGTCATAAATCAGACAAACATGAGAATATACTAGTTGATTAGCAATACCTATAGTGAATGATACAAACAACTCAAATTAAGAGTCAGCAGTGTGGTCTAAGAACACTATCATTCTTAATAAAACAACTGTTATTAGTAATTACTTCAAGAGTTTTTTGCATGACCACAAATTAGTTCTTCTGGAGGCTATATCAATTTATTGCTCTTGCATATACTCTTGTGTTTTGGAACTCAATAAAATATATGACCACAGGTCCCCATTTGCTAATTGTGGTCCAAACTTCCTAACTTCAGAGAGCATAAGGCATAGAAAAATTAATAAAAATCACAAAACCAACAATATGCCCTGCTGGCTGTTTCACAGCTGATTCTGAGAATACTTTCCTTCTTGGTCACCAATACACAGCATCTCATGACTTTCCATTTCTCCAAAAGGCTCATACTTTAATTCTGACATAATTTTAGAGTGTTAAAGAACTTGCTTTCATAAAAATGCTGTTGTCTTCTATTTAGTTCATCTTCTTTTTCCTTCAATAGCTCATCTAGAAAAAAATGCTTGATTACCAGTTAATTAATGTTAACTAACATGAAATATCTCAAACTCTACTCCACAAGATTGAACAGTGGCTTGCAAAAAACAGTTGAAACATGTCTTACTAGCACAAAATTTGGCTGGATTGGAAATGCCTGGAATATAGAAGGGTAACTGGTAACACAAAGGACTTTTCAAAAAGATGAGTCTTTGCAGTTGGTTATCCATAATCATACAATCATAGAATCATAGGGGTTGGAAGAGACCTTGAGAAATCATTGGGTACAACCCCTCTCTGCCAAAGCAGGATCCCTAGCTCATATTGCACAGATAGGCATCCAGATGGGTCTTGAATATCTCCAGAGAAGGAGACTCTACTACCTCCCTGGGCAGCCTGTCCCAGGGCTCCCTCACCCTCTCTGTGAAAAAGTTCTTACGCATGTTGGTGCGGAACTTCCTGTGGTCCAACTTGAGGCCATTGCCCCTTGTCCTGTCCCCACAGACCACTGAAAAGGGGCTGGCCCCATGTATCCCATACTTAAGATAATTATAAAAATTAATAAGGTCCCCCCTTAGTCTTCTTTTCTCCAGGCTGAACAGTCCCAACTCACTCAGCCTTTCCTCATAGGCGAGAGGCTCCAAGCCCTTAATCATCTTTGTAGACCACCCCTGGACTCTCTCCAGGAGATCCCTGTCTTTTTTATACCACAGAGTCCAGAACTGGACACAATACTCCAGGTGGGGCCTGACCAGGGCAGAGTAGAGGGGGAGGATCACCCCCTTTGACCTGCTGGCCACATTCTTCCTGATGCATCCCAGGATCCCATTGGCCCTCTTAGCCACCAGGGCACACTGCTGGCTCATGGCCAAAAGCAAAAAAAGTCAATCCAAGATACTTCTTCCACTGGGTAGATCCAATCTTCTGGGGAACTTTGGTCTAAGTTGGAGAATTTACAACTTAGATTTGTAAATTACCCTGCTGTGATTTTTATTTGTTAGCATCTCCCAGAATCCTAGTCCAATGTGGAAACAAAAAAAGCAAAAGTACAGACACAGTATGATTTGGTAAAGAAGACGAAAAAAAAATAGTTAGAAAAGATGGAAAAAAAAAAAAATCACCAGTATCTGAGTGGTCATAGACAACATCGTTTGGATTTCCTGTCCTTTTACCCTTATAATAATTCTATACCAGTACACACATCCACAAACAGGTAAACGATAAAGTTACATGTAACCACCAAGAAAAAAATGCCAAGATTCAGAGTACAAGGAGGTCTTAGAGGAATCTTTCTATGACAATTTTGTTTTACCTGAAATATATTTAAGTGCCTTGATGACAAACTATAAAGTGCTACGGAAAAGGTTAAATGATCTCCTGTACTTTTCATCATATTTTATGGTGTGAAATCACTGGAGAGAGAGAATTTTTTTCTGAGCATATAACACAAAAAGGGACAAATCCTGATACGCTGCTTTCAGCACAACCATTCAAAGAGTAACAATAATTTGTAAGTACAGTATTTGATGCACCATTTTTGGTATCCACATGCGTACTTTAAAATTCATGCAGAAGAAAGAAGAAAGTCCTTGAGACACAGCTGCAATGATCTCTTTAAAATACAGTTCTACCTAAGTATCCACCTGGATGCCCTGAAAAATGATACTATGCAAACAAAAACTGGGAGAGAAAAGGAAAACAAAACCCAAAATGAAACTACTAAAGCTTGCGTGATATAGAAAAGGTTCTCCTCTTGCTTAATTTGACCATTTTAATGGAGCATGTTGTGTTTATGTTCTGGCTGTTTATGTGAGGAACTAATGAAGCTGTTTTTCCCTTTAAGAGGCCAGAGGGATTTAGGGAGTCATTGAGAGGTTAGCACTCAGGCTAGAGGTCTGTTCAGCCAGAGAAGCTGTCGGGTGATGCCCGCGACTCGTGCTGTGCAGCAAGGCTCTGCCCAACTGCATTTCTGTAGGGACGTGTGTGTTTTATGTATGCAACAGCTGTTCCATTACCTCCCTTAAAATGACTTCATAAAGCAGAGAACCTTTTCCCAATTTATTTTAGTTGCTCTCGCTCAACAGCTTATCTGGGGCTTGATCCAAAGCCCATGGAATTCAATGGAGAGACTTTTCATTACCTTTTTTAAACAGGCAGCAGATTCATTAGAAAAAAAGGGTTTGGCTTATTTCTTTCTTCTTCTGAAAAAAAGTCCCCATTGTCCTCAGCACTGATCATACCATATCCTCTATTTTAGGTAAAATTAGACATCATCAAAAGGGAAATTTCTACAGATTCTGGAGATTCTTCTCTGTTTATGTATATGTTGTGAATTAAAAAGTTTAGTCTGATACTTTTGCATGCTCATTTGCATTAAAAATGTTGAAAAAGTGAAACAGTACTTAATTCTTTTTTTTTTTTTTTTTTAACTTGGTTGATGTTTACAGCCTCTACCTGAGAAAAGAAGTTAAATAAATGAGAGAAAGAAAGCATTAGTTTTGGACTGGATTGGGAAAAAGATAATTTGAATGTAGTTTCTACAAATTGTTTTTCCACTGTGCTGATTTTGGCTGGGGTAGAGTTAATTTTCTTCCCAGTGACTAGTATCAGACCACATTTTGGATTTGTGTTGAAAACAGTGTTTGGGACATTTTCATTACTGCTGAGAAGTGCTTACACAGAGACAAGACCTTGCTTCTCACCCCAACAGGGAGGAGGATGGGGCTGCACAAGTAGTTAGGAGAGGATGTAGCTGGGACAGCTTACCAAAGGTATATACTACACCACGTCATACCACATCATGTTATGTTTGGTACATCAAGCTAGGAGAAGAAGAAAGAAGAGGACAGTCAGAGTGATCGTTTTGTCTTCCCAAGTCATGCGTGGTACTTCTGCTTTCCTAGAGATGGATGAAACCTGTTTGCCAAAGGGTGGTGGTGAACAAATTCCTGATTTTGTTTTTCTTGTGTGCACAGGTTTTGCTCTACTTACTAAACTTTACCTCTACTCACTAGTTTTCTCACTTTTACTCTTCTGATTCCCTCTTCCCAACACAGGCAGAGAGGAGGGGAAAAGGGTGAGCGAGCATCTGTGTGATGAACAACCCTTTCTTGGGTGTTATTTCTCTCCTTCTTCTTATTATTATTATAATTATTACTATATTCCAAGCATATTTTTTTATCTCTCAACCCATGAGCTTTCTTGCTTGTATCCTTCTACTTTGCTCCCCATCCTGATGCAGGGGAGTGAGCAAGTGGTTATGTAGTGCTTAGTTGCTGGCTGGGGTTAAACCACGACATCCATAGAGAATTTTCTAAACTGTTATTTAAAAAAAAAATCAAATATTTGAATAAGATAGAAGTATATTATTCTAGCAGTTCTACAACAAAATTTATAACTTTTTCATTTCATGACATGTTTCCCTTAATAAAACTGTCTATAACTCCATTTTGGTTTTCTTTGAGTTATGGAACCAAAGTAAATAGAAATAATTAAAAAAAAATCATGAAATAACAAACCTAATTCTCACCTCAATTGCTAATCACAATTTTCTTTCTATACTGCTGGATTAGGAAGCTGCTGGAAAGTTCATGAATTGAAAACAAATTATAGACTGTGCTTATTTCTCATACTACATTTGCCATGATGTCAGACTAGCCAAATTTTGGCTAACAGCCAGCATACTTGAAAGTCCTTTGAAAGATTTATTTCCAGTGGTTGGAAAACCAGTTTTTTGTTTGCTTTATTGGCAGGGGAGATGAAGGCTAAACAGCTGCTACTTAGAGTGTTCATGAGCAAACAAACAAAAGATAACATGCAAACAAAACTAGTCAGCTCTTGCTAATGTGATATTCCTACCTTGTCTTTTTGAGGCCAATACAAAAATGTTTTGCCTGTGATCCGGAAGTAATATAGTCATGTTATAATTGAGTGTCCTGGTTTCAGCTATGATGGAGTTAAACTTTTTTTTAGCAGTGAATGGAATGCCATGTTTGGGTGTTAGCATGAGAATAGTGCTGATAGCACCCTGATGTCTCCGATTTGTTGCCGGGCAATCAAGTACCTTTCTCAGCTCTGCATACTTCCTTACTAGTGAGAAAGGAGGGGACGCAGCCAGGACAGGTGACTCGAATTGGCCAAAGAGCATATTCCATGCCAGTTACGTCATGTTCAGTATAAGGGGGGACTGGGGGGAAGAGGGGGAGACAACGCCGGGACGTGCAGTTTCTGGGGCGGTCGGGTTGTCCGGGACGGGCTCTAAGCTGTGCGGCCTGAGTTGTGTGGTTTGGTGAGAAATTGCATTGTGTATCACCAGTTTCATCTATTTTGTGCTTTAAACTCCTGTTATTGTTATATCTAGTTTGCTGTTATTGTTTAGTAAACTATCCTTATCCCAACCTGCGTGGTTCTGGTTTCTAGGTTGTGGTTTCTTTTCCTCCTTTCTTCCTTCCCTTTTCCCCCCTTCCCCAACTTTCCTTCCCCCTTCCTTTTAAAAGTACAAGCGACTGTGTGGGGTGCGGCCCCCGGCTGGGGCAAAACCACGACAGTTATTTTGGCGCCCAACGTGGGGCACGAACGGTTGGGATAACGGTAGATCTGACCCTAACTATCGCAATTAAGATAAGCACTGTTGTTTAAGCAATCTCTGGTCACGATGCTGTGGTATATATTCACAAGGCTGTGGCAGCAAAACCACCGCATGCTGTATACAATCCTGGCAGGATTCTTTACTCTCTCAGGTCTGCTGCTCCCGTATTTGTTCCCATACTTCATTATAGTGTATTTTATGATATCGGTCTATGATACAATAATAACGATGATCATGAGCTTAAGCTGGTACTTGTATGAGGTTTTGCTGTCCTGTCCATTCTTTGGACAGGGAGGGGTTAATAACAGCAGCCGGTATGGTGGGGGCACTGCTTTCTTTTCCTTTGGGCTAAATACAACAGCTCTTAGGGCAGTTTTTGAAAATCTTCAATATCTCTGGGATATTCAAACTAGCATTTTACTATTGGTAGGTTTGGTGCAGATGGTTCAGTTTTTGTTATATATCAAGCATAGGTTTATGAATACCACTGAAGAGCTTTCTCCGAGACAGAATAATCACGAGTGGCAGGGCATGTGGCAAAGTATGGGCGAGTACCTAGGTACTTTCTCACGCCTGATGGTTTGGAATTTCACTCCTGAACAGTTACAAGACCCCGATCAAGTGACTGCATACCTAAGGAAAAATTGCTGTAGGTTTCCCAGAGATGGACACCTTACTGCACTGTGCTGGGCTCTGGCCACTATTTATCAAACACTGCTTGATAGCAGGCAGCACTGTCAGCACTGTCAGCACTGTCAGGGAGAAGGGAAAGGAAACAGACTGGCAGATACTATAGCTGCTGCAACCACTGGGGCTGACACTGCAGCTACTGCAACCCCTGTGACCGACACTGCAGCTACTGTAATCTCTACAGCAGACACTGCAGATGATCCGAAAAACCAATCCACACCAGTGTCTGTTGCTCCCGTACAAAAGAGGAAAGGCACAAAGAAATCAGTTCGCATAGTGACGGATAAGGATGATGATCAACCGGGATCATCTCGAGGATATCAGGATGAGGCAGAACCAGAGATTGTTACCCGATCCCTGACTCTGAGTGAGCTGCGTGAGGTTCGAAAAGATTTCACTCGCCACCCAAGTGAGCACATTATCACTTGGTTGCTCCGATGCTGGGATCATGGGGCCAGTAGTTTGGAATTAGAAGGCAGAGAGGCCAAGCAGTTGGGATCCCTAGCTAGAGAAGGAGGAATTGACAAAGCAATTGGAAGGAGGCCGGAAATCCTCAGCCTCTGGAGGCGACTACTGTCAAGTGTGCAGGAAAGATATCCCATAAAGGAATATATTACATGTCAGACACCCAAGTGTAACAGCATAGAGACATCTGTCCAGCACCTGAGAGAATTAGCTGTACGGGAGATAATTTATTATGATCTGGACAATTCACGGCTTCCCTCTGATCCCGATGAAGTCCTATGCACTCCAGATATGTAGCGTAAGGTTGTACGAAGTGCACCAGCAGGGTATACCAATTCACTGGCAGCAATTGACTGGAATGATATGGATCCACCAACCGTAAATGAGGTGGCCTGCCGACTCCGGAAATACCAAGACAGTGTTTCCCTCTCCGTCATTGCAGCAGTAGAGAAACTGGTTCAACGACTTGACAACAATGTGTCCAACTCCCAACCCGTATGGAGCAATGTTGCAGCTATTGGGAGAAAGCATCCATCGTTCCAAGAGGGAGAATACACACCACGACGTACATTGTGGTTTTACCTGCTTGATCATGGAGAGGACATGAGGAAATGGGATATGCAGCCCACCTCAGCCCTTCGAGCACGAGTAAATGAGCTGCGGGGTAAAACATTCGCACAACGAGATTCTGCCAGGAAGAAGGCTGCACCAGTTTCTACTGGGCAGTTCCCTAGACCAACTGGAAGGCCTACCTATATGTCTGATGTGCCTGATCCTTTTGAAGGGACCTCTAAGTCCTTTATGCAACCAGTGGAAAACAAATATGATCAGCAGCAATAGAGGGGCCCTGCCTCCAGCCAGGTGGAGGAGAGGGATAATCGGGTTTATTGGACTGTGTGGATCCGATGGCCTGGCACGTCAGACCCACAAGAGTACAAAGCTCTGGTGGATACTGGTGCCCAGTGTACTCTAATGCCATCGAATCATGAAGGGGTAGAACCTGTTTGTATTTCTGGAGTGACAGGGGGATCCCAACAACTAACTGTGCTAGAGGCTGAGGTGAGCCTAACTGGGAAGGACTGGGAAAAACACCCCATTGTGACTGGTCCAGAAGCTCCGTGCATTTTAGGTATAGATTATCTATGTAGAGGGTATTTTAAAGACCCAAAAGGGTACCGATGGGCTTTTGGAATAGCTGCTTTGGAAACAGAAGAAATTGAACAATTGTGTGCCTTGCCTGGACTCTCGGAGGATTCTGCTGTTGTGGGGTTGTTGAAGGGTGAAGAACAGCAAGTGCCAGTTGCTACGACGACGGTGAACAGACGACAATACCATACTAACCGAGATGCCCTGATTCCCATCCATAAGCTGATTCGTCAACTGGAGGATCAGGGAGTGATCAGCCGAACCCACTCACCCTTTAATAGTCCCATATGGCCAGTGAGGAAGTCCAATGGAGAGTGGAGACTGACAGTAGATTATCGTGGCCTAAATGAAGTCACTCCAGGTATGAGTGCTGCTGTGCCAGACATGTTAGAGCTCCAGTATGAATTGGAATCGAAGGCAGCCAAGTGGTACGCCACAATTGACATTGCGAATGCTTTCTTCTCGATCCCACTGGCGCCAGAGTGCAGGCCACAGTTTGCTTTCACTTGGAGAGGCATCCAATACACATGGAATCGTCTGCCCCAGGGGTGGAAACATAGCCCCACCATCTGCCATGGACTAATCCAGAATACACTGGAAAAGGGTGAAGCACCAGAGCACCTGCAGTGTATTGATGACATCATTGTATGGGGCAACACAGCAGAGGAAGTTTTTGAAAAAGGAAACAGGGTAATTAAAATCCTTTTAGAAGCCGGTTTTGCTATAAAACGAAGTAAAGTCAAGGGGCCTACGCGAGAAATCCAGTTTTTAGGAATAAAATGGCAGGATGGGCGTCGTCAGATCCCAATGGACATTATTAATAAAATAGCAGCTATGTCTCCACCAAGCAACAAAAAGGAAACAGAAGCTTTCTTAGCTGTTATAGGTTTTTGGCGAATGCATGTCCCAAACTACAGTCTCATTGTGAGCCCACTCTACCATGTAACTCGAAAGAAGAATGATTTCCAATGGGGCCCTGAGCAACAGCAAGCCTTTGAGCAGATCAAACGCGAAATAGTCCATGCAGTGGCCCTTGGGCCTGTCCGGACAGGGACAGATATTAAAAATGTGCTCTACACTGCAGCTGGGGAGAACAGCCCGACCTGGAGTCTCTGGCAGAAAGCACAAGGGGAGACTCGAGGTCGACCGTTGGGGTTTTGGAGTTGGGCCTACAAAGGATCTGAGGCCAATTATACTCCAACAGAAAAGGAAATACTGGCCGCCTATGAAGGGGTTCGAGCCGCCTCAGAAGTGATTGGAACTGAAGCCCAGCTCCTCCTGGCACCCTGACTGCCGGTGCTGGGCTGGATGTTCAAAGGGAAGGTTCCTTCTACACACCATGCCACTGATGCTATGTGGAGCAAGTGGGTTGCACTAATTACACAGCGGGCTCGAATAGGAAACCCCAATCGCCCAGGAATCGTGGAGGTGATGACAGACTGGCCAGGAGGCAAAGATTTTGGGATGTCACCAGAGGATGAGGAGGTAACACGCGCTGAAGAAGCCCCACCCTACAACGAACTGCCAGAGAATGAGAAGCGATATGCCCTGTTCACTGATGGGTCTTGTCGCATTGTGGGTAAGCATCGGAGATGGAAAGCCGCTGTATGGAGCCCTATAAGAAGAGTAGCAGAAGCCACTGAAGGAAAAGGTGAATCAAGCCAGTTCGCTGAGGTGAAGGCCATCCAGTTAGCCCTGGACATTGCTGAGAGAGAAAAGTGGCCAAGGCTCTACCTTTATACTGATTCATGGATGGTGGCGAATGCCCTGTGGGGGTGGTTGCAGCAGTGGAAAAAGAACAACTGGCAGCGTAGAGGCAAACCTATATGGGCTGATGACTTATGGCAAGATATCTCTGCTCGGTTAGAGAAACTTGTTGTAAAGGTACGTCATGTCGACGCCCATGTACCTAAGAGTCGGGCCATGGAGGAACATGAAAACAACCATCAGGTAGATAAGGCTGCTAGGATTAAAGTGGCTCAGGTAGATCTAGACTGGCAACGTAAAGGTGAATTATTCATAGCTTGATGGGCTCATGATACCTCGGGTCATCAAGGGAGAGATGCAACATATAGATGGGCTCGGGATCGAGGGGTGGACTTGACCATGGACGCCATCGCACAAGTTGTCCACGAATGTGAGACATGTGCTGCAATCAAGCAAGCTAAGCGGTTAAAGCCCTTTTGGTATGGAGGACGGTGGATGAAATATAAATATGGGGAGGCTTGGCAGATTGATTACATCACCCTCCCACAAACCCGCCATGGCAAATGTTATGTGCTTACAATGGTGGAGGCAACTACCGGCTGGCTAGAAACATATCCCGTACCCCATGCCACTGCTCGAAATACAATTCTGGGCCTTGAAAGGCAAGTCCTCTGGCGACATGGTACTCCAGAAAGAATCGAGTCAGACAATGGGACTCATTTCCGAAACACTCTTATAGACACCTGGGCCAAAGAGCATGGCATTGAGTGGGTGTACCACATTCCTTATCATGCACCGGCCTCTGGGAAAATTGAACGATATAATGGACTTTTAAAAGCTACACTGAAAGCAATGTGTGGTGGGACATTCAAGCATTGGGATACACATTTGGCCCAAGCCACGTGGTTAGTTAACTCTAGGGGATCTACCAATCGGGCTGGCCCTGCCCAGTCAAAATTTCCACGTACTGTAGAGGGAGACAGAGTCCCAGTACTGCATGTGAAGAGTGTATTCGGAAAGAGAGTTTGGGTCATCCCTGCTTCAGGCAAAGGTAAACCCATGTCTGGAATTGTTTTTGCTCAAGGACCTGGCTGTACTTGGTGGGTAATGCAGAAGGATGGAGAAGTTCGATGTGTACCTCAAGGGGATTTGATTTTGGGTGAGAATAGCCAATATAATTAATAAAGTAGAAATTATAATAATTGCCAAATAACCCATTATTGTATATTCATTATTGTTATGATTGCTGTATGTTGTACCATAGCATTATAGCCGGAGTCATACAAGTTAATGAAGAATGAGTGCCATGATGATGGAACTAAAGCCTGGCCCCTCAAGAACTTTTTTCTCCCTTTGAAAATAAACTCTGACCCACAGACTATGAGCATGGACCATGCCAGGTGTATCAGTCAAGAGCCTGAGATGCAGCCTGCAACAAGCCAATGGAAAATACAACTATCCTGAGAAACTGTTACAACAAATGGAGCCTGAAAATCATGGACTAAATGAAGTCAACAACTTCAGAGGGATGATTCACAGACTGAGGGAATAAGATCTGTATGCACGTATGTGTGCATACATGTGTACATACATATATGTGTGTGTGAAACACGAAACTGGTTGTACCCAAAGAAAATTGTTGGATCTGGTCATGACGTAAATGGTATGGAATAAGGGGTGGATAATGTCCTGGTTTCAGCTATGATGGAGTTAAACTTTTTTTTAGCAGTGAATGGAATGCCATGTTTGGGTGTTAGGATGAGAACAGTGCTGATAGCACCCTGATGTCTCCGATTTGTTGCCGGGCAATCAAGTACCTTTCTCAGCTCTGCATACTTCCTTACTAGTGAGAAAGGAGGGGACGCAGCCAGGACAGGTGACTCGAATTGGCCAAAGAGCATATTCCATGCCAGTTACGTCATGTTCAGTATAAGGGGGGACTGGGGGGAAGAGGGGGAGACAACGCCGGGACGTGCAGTTTCTGGGGCGGTCGGGTTGTCCGGGACGGGCTCTAAGCTGTGCGGCCTGAGTTGTGTGGTTTGGTGAGAAATTGCATTGTGTATCACCAGTTTCATCTATTTTGTGCTTTAAACTCCTGTTATTGTTATATCTAGTTTTCTGTTATTGTTTAGTAAACTATCCTTATCCCAACCTGCGTGGTTCTGGTTTCTAGGTTGTGGTTTCTTTTCCTCCTTTCTTCCTTCCCTTTTCCCCCCTTCCCCAACTTTCCTTCCCCCTTCCTTTTAAAAGTACAAGCGACTGTGTGGGGTGTGGCCCCCGGCTGGGGCAAAACCACGACATTGAGTTAAACCTAAATGACCATATGTGTATACATCTTTAAGCAGGCTTACTCCTCTGCATTTGATACTAAAAGCCACAAAGAAAAGAAAGGTTAAAAAACACAAGGTGAGCTAATCCAATAGTCTTTCCTTCTTTTTTTCATTACTGTACCTGAAGATGAGTGCAAATTTAGAGTAAGAACATCATGAGCCTTTCTCAATCACCTCTGTGAATGCCAGCTTAAAGGCTTCTTGAACCAGGGGTGTATCCTTTCTATTTAATGTACTTTGAAAGTGTCCCATCACTGCCTGGGCCATGAGCTAACAAAATTTGTGTTAACTTCAGCGCTATGGCTTCCTGATTGGAGTTAATCATGTCTGGGAAGCTGAGGCTCATAAGCACTGTCTATGAAGCTTTCTTTCCATTGAATTTTATAATTGTTCACAGTCTAGGGCTTTCAACAAAAGTTGAACTATGACTAATATATTTCCTGAAATAGTGTTCTGCAAGTTCTTGTCCCCTCTATCTTCCCTAGAGCTTCATCCCAGGGTTTCAATATTTTCTGCGGATCATAAGCAGAGGAGATACCTCCAAAGGCTGAAACGCAGAAGTAGTGAGAGAATGGTGTGGTTTTGCTTTGGAAAACATCAGGGTTTGAAAACCTGCCAGAGACTTTTGTGTCAGAAGGAGTTTGAGGATAAAACCCGGATTTGCTTGAAGGACAATAAAAGAGAGGGAATGCAGGAGAACAGAAGGTATCATGGTGTACATTAGCACATGATATCACTCAAAGGGGCATTTTCATTTACATTGGTTTAACTATTCCATTGAGCACATTGATCCATTTGCCCGCTGTGCTGTTCTACCCTCTTCACTTCTCTTTGCCCTTTAATCTTTCCCTCTCCTCCCTGCTGTCAGAATATTCTCCTCTCTCAGGTTCATTAGGATACAGTTATGAGAGAGTTTCTAGCCTCATTTTGTGGCTGAATCTTACAGACCTTACTTGGACAAAAGTGTTGTTGCAGCCTCGTGTGACTGCCTGAAAGCAGACATCAGGATCAGCTTCTGTCATTGCAATAAGCATATTGTTATTAGGGTCACAGCAGTGCCTAGAAGCGTCAGAAGAGAGGACCTTGCTGTAATGGATGCTACACAAGTCTATGAGGACCCACTCTCTTACAATTTCATAGCAGTCTAAACACTGCTGATTTCCTCTGAAGGTGGACATGTGAGACATAGTAAACCAGATAAATCACAGAATCACAGAATCACAGAATCATAGGGGTTGGAAGGGACCTTGAGAGATCATCGGGTCCAACCCCCCTGCCAAAGCAGGCTCCCTAGCTCATATTGCACAGATAGGCGTCCAGACGAGTCTTGAATATCTCCAGAGAAGGAGACTCCACCACCTCCCTGGGCAGCCTGTCCCAGGGCTCTGTCACCCTCACTGTGTAAAAGTTCTTCCGCATGTTGGTGTGGAACTTCCTGTGCTCCAATTTGCAGCCATTGCCCCTTGTCCTATCTCCACAGATGACTGAAAAGGGGTTGGCCAATTCCCCCTGCATCCCATACTTAAGATATTTATAAACATTAATTAGGTTCCCCCCTTAGTCTTCTTTTCCCCATACTGAACAGCCCCAGCTCACTCAGCCTTTCCTCATATGGGAGATGTTCCAGGCCCTTAATCATCTTCATACCCCTTCTCTGGACTCTCTCAAGGAGATCCCTGTCTTTTTTATACCACAGAGTCCAGAACCGGACACAATACTCCAGGTGGGGCCTGACCAGGGCAGAGTAGAGGAGGAGGATCACCCCCTTTGACCTGCTGGCCACACTCCTCTTCCTGATGCATCCCAGGATCCCATTGTCCCTCCTAGCCACCAGGGCACACTGCTGGCTCATAGCCAACCTGTCATCAACCAGGACCCCCAGGTCCTTCTCCACAGAGCTCTTCTCCAGCAGGTCATCCCCCAGCCTGTACTGATACAGATGGTTATTCCTCCCCAGGTGCAAGACTTTACACTTGCTTTTGTTGAACTTCATCTGGTTTCTCCCCGCCCAGCTTTCCAGCCTGTCCAGGTCTCGCTGGATGGCAGCGCAGTGTTCCTGCGTGTCAGCCACCCCTCCCACCCAAACTAACCAGGGAGGTATTTTGTACCATATGATGTTATGCTCAGTATAAAAGGGACTGGGAGTGGCAGAGCAGCTCCAGGATGTGCAGTCCACAGGCTGACCAGCTTCATGACAGGTCTTGAGTGTGCAGTGAGCCATACAATTTTTGGTGAGAAACTGCATTGTGTATCATCAGTTTTGTATATTTGAAGTTCTGCTGTTGTTCTTTCTTTGTTGCTCCAGTAAACTGCCCTTATCCCAACTCCACCTTCTTTGTCTTTGTCTTCCCATTCTCTTTCCATCCCGCCCAGGCAGCAGGGAAAGTGAGTGGTCATGTGTTGCTTAGCTGCTGGCTGGGGCTAAACCACAACAGCTGAATAAGACAGTGCAGAGACATTGCTCTGTGAGTGGGAAGTGATCACAATCTTTCATTTCTACTGAATCACACAGAATTAGGATAGGGGCATGAAGGTCTGAGCACTAAGGGAAGTCAATTTTGACTATACATTAATTGTGTCTTGCAAGAACTAGTAAGTTATGAAGACCTATGAAGAAACAAAAAAATAGACTAAAATATTAAGGGGCTTTTTGAGAAAGAGTGTAGGCATATCTGAATTGTCATGGATGTAAATTTAGTGTATGAAATTCCAGCCACTTTTTAAAAATAAGTTATTAAGTCATATAGATTAAATAGCTAATTTTCAAATTTCATTGTGAGGAAATATTCCCTCGTAACAGCATGACAGAGGAAGTGGGAAAGCAAAAGAGAGAGTATTAATTAACCAGTGGGACAGATCCAGAAAGTTGGTCCTGAGGCCTCAGACTTAATTCAGATCTATATCTGCAGAGAGAGGTGCACAAAACAAAGTGGCGAAGATGTAAGGATCACTCAGAGCCAACTGCCAAAAACAGTCTACACCCCTACAGCCAGAACATGAAATATTTGTGAATAGAACCTAGCACTTTTAGCCTTTCTCAGTTTCCCAGGAATAACAAGGGAATGTAAGAGATTTCTGATTTGCATTGTACTACAGGAAATAGGTTGAAACTATCAGCCTGTTGGAGATCCCATTTTAAATACAATTTAAATATCATTAAAATAAAGGAATATTTTAAAAAAATCATTTTTCTTTTGTAATTTTTAATTTTGTGTCTTCAGTTACTATTGAAATAGAAGTGCACTGCTGAAAGCTGTCTGCAAAATGAGCATCAGTTGCTCTAAGATTCCTATCAATAGAGGAGGTTCCAGATGTGGCTCATGCTGGGAAGTTTCTATGCCTCTCCAAATTGAATTCATAGAAGAGATCTTCAACCACTGCACAGTCTGGGCAAGCAAAAATGGTTCTAAAAGTGTAAAATTGATTTCTGATCAGGTGGTTTGCTGGGTGTGAATCTTTAGATTATTTATAACATATGTCATTCTTTTCTGAAGATGAACATTATTCCAAAGGAAATTTTGCAATGTAATGTTGTTAAAAATATGGGAAGAAAGCTACAAAGATTATTAATCTCCACCTTTTGAATTCTGATGTAGTTTTTTCCTCTGAGTCATGTGTATTTGAGTTTTATCCTTTGAAATGCCAGTTATTATTAAAAAATCATATTAGCAAAGGTATAAGATGATTTTGTAGTTTAAATATAAGGCTTTGCTAATATTTACAATTTATTTAACACTTCTCCTCACTCCTTTTATCTATTAGACATGCAGGTTAAGGCAAGCAAGAGGAAATTGTTTTGTTTTGCTATACTGTGTCACGCTTCATTGTAACAGGTAATTCAGTTGTGGGACTTATTGCCATAAAGTGTAGTGTGGGCCAGATCTGCAAATTTGTTAAATTGCTCCAGCTATACTCCGTGCCTCTTATCACACTCCTGTGGGCTTTGCCATTCAGTGAGTTCCTAACCCACCTCACTGTCCACTCATCCAACCCACATTTCCTAAACTTACTTGTGAAGATGTTACGAGAGACAGTGTCAAAAGCCTTGCTTAAGTCAAAGTAGATAACTGTCACTGCTCTTCCCACATCCACCCAGACAGTCATCATAAAAGCCTGTCAGATTGGTCAGGCAGGATTTTCCGTTTGTGAATCCATGTTGACCACTCCAAATAACCCTCTGCTCCTCCACATGCCTATTGATGTCCCCAGAATGAACTGTTCAATCACCTTTCCAGAAATGGAGATGAAGATGACTTGTCCGTGGTTTTCCAGGTTCCATTTCTTGCCCTTCCTGAAGGCCAAAGTGGCAATGGCTTTTCTCCAGTCCTCATGCACCTCTCCTATTCTCCAAGAAATTTCAAAGAGAATTGAGAGTGGCCTAACAATAATATCTTGGGCCCATGGATTTGTGGATGTTGGGTTTGCCTAGATGTTCTCTAACCCAATGCCCTTCAACTGAGGGAAGGTCATTCGTTCTCCCTACTTTCTTTCCTATCTCCAGGTTCTGGGATTCCTGACAGCCAGCTAAGCAGTAAAGACTGAAGCAAAGAAGACAGTCAGTAACTCCACCTTCTCTATATCCATCATCACAGATGCACCCACCTCATTCAGCAGCAGGTCCACATTTCCCCTCGTCTTCCTTTTGCTGCTGATGTACTTGAAAAGCTCTTGTTCTTGGCACACCTTGCAGATTTAATTAAGTAATAAATCTGTAACAAGCAGTGTCCCCCAGGTGTCTGTCTTGGGACCAGTGCTCTTTAAAATTTTTATCAATGACAGTGATGATGGAACTGAGTGCACCCCAGCAAGCTTGCTGATGACAACAAGCTGAGTGGTGTGGTTGACACAATAGATGGAAAGGAAGCATTCTAAAGGGATCTTGACAGGCTGGAAAGGTGGGCCTGGTTAACTTGATGAACCTAAGTGTAATGTCTTGCACTTGGGCCGGAGGAATCCCAGATATATATGGGAGAAGAGCTCCTTGAGAGTAGCCGTGCTGTGATTGGCCTAGGGGTTTTGGTGAACAAGAAACTTAACATGAGCCAGACATGTTGTCTTGCAACTCAGAAGGCCAATGGTATCCTGAGCTCCATCAGATGAGGGGTAGCCAGCAGGGACAGAGGTGTGACTGTCCCTCTCTGTTCTACCCTCATGAGGCCCCAGATGCAATCCTATGTCCAGATCTGGGGGCCCTCAATATAGGAAAGATATGGAACTGTTGGAGAGGGTTCAGTGGAGAGCCACAAAGAGGATAGAAGGCTGGAGGAGCTGGGCTTGTTCTGCCTAGAGAAGAGAAGTCTGTGGGGGAACCTCATTGTAGCCTTCCACTACCTGAAGGGAGAATAGAAACAGGAGGGGAATCAACTTATTAAAATTGTAGACAATGGCAGGACAAGGGGGAAATGGATTAAAGCTAAAGGAAGAAAAGTTTAGATTAGATTTTAGGGGGAAGCTCTT
Organism: Porphyrio hochstetteri; assembly: GCA_020800305.1. Taxonomy (NCBI): domain Eukaryota; kingdom Metazoa; phylum Chordata; class Aves; order Gruiformes; family Rallidae; genus Porphyrio; species Porphyrio hochstetteri. Next base: position 84,914,419 of record CM036938.1, read on the forward strand.
TATTAAGAGAGTGTTTACGTGCTGGAATGGGCTGCCCATAGAAGTGGTGGATGCCCCATCCCTGGAGGTGTTCAAGGCCAGGTTGGATGCCCAGGCAACCTTGTCTAGATCATGCCTGGAGGTTGGTGGCCCTGCCTGTGGCAGGGGGGTTGTATGATCCTTGGAGTTCCTTCCAACCCAGACCATACTATGATTCTATGAATTAAGTGGACCTCAGACTTCCTTTTTGTATCCCTACATTCTCTGACTACATCCCTCTATTCCTACCGAGTGTCCAGTTCCTTTTTCCACATTCTGAAAACTTACTTCTTACATTTGAGTTTTTCTAGAAGCTTCCTGCTCATCCATGCAGGTCTCTTGTCACCTTTGTTAGATTTTCTATACTTTGGGATGCACCAATCTTGAGCTCATCAGAAGTGATGATTGAATACTGACAAGCTCTCTTGGATTGACCATAACTTCTTGAGCCCATGGTTTTCTTCGAAGCAGGTCTTTGAAGAGGTCAAATCTATCTCTCCTGAAGTCCAGGGGGAGTTCTACTCCTTACTCCTTCTATTCATAATCCTGAATTTCACCATCTCATTGTCATTGCAATAAAGGTGGTCACAACCTTCACATACTCAACTAGTCTTCCTTTACTAACACAAGGTCCAGCAGCACCCCTCTCCTCATGGGCTCCTCTATCATCTATGTCAAAAAGTTATGACAGTGCTTTGCAAGAAGCTCCTGGATTGTGTGTGCTTGGCTGTGTAGACTTTCTGGCAAATATCAGGGTGGATGAAGCCCCCCCCACAAGAACGAGAGCCTGTGATAACAAGGCTACATCCAGCTTTCTGTAGAAGGCTTCATTGACTTCCTCTATCTCATCAGGAGGTCTGTAGCAAACACGCACCACAGTGACACCAATATTAATCTGCCCCTTATAAATAACCTATAAACTCTTGCCTAGTCTTTTATTCATCTCTACATGAAGCTTGATACATTCCAATTGTTCTTTCATAAAAAGAGCAACCCCACCACATCACCTTGCTGGCCTGTCTTTCCTAAAATTTACAGAGCCATAAGTGACAGCATTTCAGTCATGTGAGCTATGCCACCATGTCCCTAACTGCAATGAGATCATGGCCCTGAAACTGCACACAGACCTCTAATTTTTCCTATGTATTCCCCATGCTGTGTGCACCAGTGTACAGGAATTTCAGAGAACAGAGCATGGTGGTTTCCCTGGAGAGTGTAAGAGGGTCCGTCGCATCCACACACACCCTTGAGGGTTCTCACCTTGGGAGGCAGCTAAGAAACATTTCTCAAGGCTCTGGTTGGCCTGGCTTATTCCCCAGTTGGATACCATGGCATGATCATTGTCACTTTGGATCTCATTCTTGGAGTCCTTCAGCTTAAAGCCCACTTTACAATTGGCCAGTCTGCTGCCAAAGATTCCTTTGTCTCTTTTAAACAGGTGTCTTTTTAAACAGGTTACAGTCATCAAACAATGTCCCATTGTCCTTGTGATGCATGATAAGTTTATTTCTGGTTGTCCCTTTCCCTCTAACTGGTAGAATGGAGGAAAAGATAACTTGAGCACCAATGTTTTTCATTTGCCTTTATAGTCTTACTTGATTCTACCGAGGTTCTGTCTTGCAGTGTCATTCATGTTCATATGAAACAATAGCAATGGATAGGAGTCTCTGTTATTGACAGATTGTGGCACCATCTCAGCATCTCAGATCTTGGGTGCTGTGAGGCAGCATATCTCTTGTGACTTGCTGTCAGGTAGGCAGATAGGCACCACAGTGCCCCTTAACAGAGAGTCACAGAATCACAGAATCACAGAATCACAAGGTTGGAAAAGACCTTTAAGATCATCAAGTCCAACCATTCACATCCTAAACTAAACCATATCCCTAAGTACTTCATCTACCCTTTTTTTGAACACATCCAGGGAAGGTGACTCGACCAGCTCCCTGGGCAGCCTGTTCCAGGCCCTGACAACTCTTTCAGTAAAAAATTTTTTCCTAACATCCAATCTAAACCTGCCTTGGCACAGCTTCATGCCATTCCCCCTTGTCCTATCACTTGTCACCTGGCTGAAGAGACCATCACCTACCTCTCTATAACCTCCCTTCAGGTAGTTGTAGGTGGTGATAAGGTCTCCCCTCAACCTCCTCTTCTCTAGGCTAAACAGCCCCAGCTCCCTCAGCCGCTCCTCATAGGATTTGCCCTCCAGCCCCTTCACCAGCCTGGTTGCCCTTCTCTGGACTCGCTCCAGGACCTCACACACTAAAAGTACTCAGCAGCAAAAGTACTCAGCAGCAAAAGTGCCCAGAGAGGTAGTGGATGCCCCGTCCCTGGAGGTGTTCAAGGCCAGGTTGGATGGGGCCCTGGGCAACCTAGTGTAGATCCAGGCCTGAGGTCGGTGGCCCTGCCTGTGGCAGGGGGGTTGGAGCTCTGTGATCCTTGGGGTCCTTTCCAACTCATACCATTCTATGATTCTATAATTCTATGATTTCTTTTTATGTAATTAACAGTCTCCTGTTTGTACAGTTTCTCCTTGCAGACCTTGATCATGATGTTAAAACTTCATACCTGTTTATCTTCACTGAAACAAAATAGTAGGGATACAAAGTTTTGCTCTGGAAATCATTAGGATTTTATCTTCCATACTGCTGGAACCTGAGGAGGGGTAGCAAAGGAAGGTATTACTGACTGTCTTGCTCTTCTCATCTATCCAAACTTGCTATTGGCCCCTGTCAAAGATGAAGCACTGAAACAGCTGAACCTGTATGTGACCTGTTTAGCTATTTTTGTATTATGTCTTTACAATGGAAGTGTAAAAGTATCATTATCCCTGTTTTACAGGAGAGAAAGAACAAGGATAGAAAATGATTCACCCAAGGTCATCCAATGCGTCATCTGTGTCAGATGGACAAGTCAATTTGGTCCACGATATATTCCACAGCCAACTGTTTGTACCAACTGACTTTGCTCTCAGGAATCAGTCTGGAGCAAAATTTCATTTCCTCAGAGAGGAAATCCATACGTGTGACAGAGAAGACTGTTTTCTGGAAATAACATGAATAGAAGATCAGCACAGACTCAGTATCTGGATGCGAGTTTGCATTTCTTGCATGTTAAAAAAACAGACATATCTACAACCCCTGCAGGAATAAAAAAGGCAGTGACTTTTTAGAGATCAAAACCCATGAGAAGTTTGGAGTTGATAATGTGGAGGAATAGATCTAGCACTGTAAGACTTGTAGACTCAAATTCTTGGATCTGAGTGCTAAAAACTTTGCCAAAGTTAAGATCAAGCTCAAAATCCGAATTTATAAACCTCAATTCTAGTGACTGATGTTTTAGTATGGAAAGCTGAATTTGAATTGGAAGTAAAAGAAATTATTTTGTATTATTATCCTATAACAAACTTGTAGCATAACATAAAGCACAAAGGTATAAAATAGGGTAGCAAATTTCCATAGATTGTGCAGTGCAGGGTTTTTTTCTTTTTTGTTTGTTTGTTGGTGTGGTGTTTGTTTGTTTGTTTGTTTTTAATAAGGTAATTTTCAGGATTACTTTGGGGATGAGTTACTGTTTTTTACTGGGGATGAGTTACATACCAAATACCCGTGTCTTCTAAGGCACAGTAAGGGGCACTTTAATATTATTTTTCCTTCTGAATCATATGATTCTGATTATTTATACTGATTCATATGAAAATTAAATAGGTTAATATCAGTGGAGGTTTTTTTAAAGCAGAAAAAAAATACGGTAATGTTTTGTTTGGTTCATTTTTAAATATATTTCTTTGTGGTTCTTGAGAAAATATTTTATATACCTTTGAGAATTTCTAAATGGAGAAGGACTGTATTATTTTACTTGTGCACACCCTTTTAATATCCCAGTCCCAAGCCAATACTAAACCACCAGTAAACTTCACAGTTTAAAATTATTCACTCAGCGCATAAAATCAAGAACAAACCCGAAGTAGAGAAAAAGTTGAAAATGCTGTTTCAGAAAATTAAATAAGCATGGCACCGTATATGGGAACTTTACCCTAACAGAAAAGTATGAACTGTGACACTGAAATGAGCAAAGTAAACAAAAAAAACACCATAGCTGAAGTGAGATTATGAGTGTCTTCTCTGCACTCACTAATAACCATTTAGTCTTGAATATTGTGATTCCTGAGTCGGCTTGTGTCTCAAAACATGATGATATGAAACAGGAAACATGGTGATAACTATGTACTTTCTAGGGAATGGAAGCTTAGGTAGAAACTCTGTGCTTCAAAGTGTTGACAAGAGTTTCTGCTATTGAAGAGTGTGTATGGAAGGGCATAGTCATGAATTGTATTTTCCATACTGCCTGTCTTCCCATTAACAGCTAACTGCTGTGTCTGTGTATACGAATGCAGCCAAAGATCATTATTGAACAGTCCTGGAGCATAAAATTTCCACCTGTCCTGCCAGAAGGAAGTGTCTTTCTATTTTATGCTATTCAATTGAACTGACCCTCTAGGAGAAGAAATTCCCCAAAACCAAGAGAAACAGAATAAAATTGCTGCAGAACTGGATGTCTCCTTAAACATCACACCAGTCCCTATAACATTAACATCTGGGGGAAGATTTAAACCCACAAAAGTTAGAAAATTTGGCATAAAAACTCCCAGTCATTCTCTAACTCATTTTTCTATGTCAAAACAAAGAGGACATGATGTTATTTGCCATATGTGTTGCTATATCATAGCCTGGCGAGCTGATGTTAGACTTGCAGTGGGAACCTCCTTAATTCTGTGGATTTAAATCAGATCTATAATGTGGGTAGAACAGTCAGCAGTGTCCTCAATGTACAATTTGGTTTGATGTGAGATTCTTTATCTGTGAGTTGTTGCTATGGGACACTATAACAACTTCTGAGAGAGTAAAAAGGATTCTGTTTGCATATTTAAAAATATATGCAGATGGAATATGTACATATACAAGCACACACAAATACACATGCATTTGTGTATGCATATATACACATTTATGTCTATTTTTATATTTTCAATTGTATAAATTGTCAGTTAGAAAAATTATGTCTAACCAGGCCCTAGTTATTGATGCATTCTTATATACCATAAAGAAACAAGACTATTGGGGTTTTACTCCATTCAAAGATCAAATCTTTGTGGCTAATGCATTGTCTGGAGGAGAGTTCATTAAAGTGGACTGTAATTGAGGCAGTAAAATACTCTCATTAGTATTTTTTTCCTCTTTTCCACACAAGGAAAGGCTTTACAAAGAACTCGGCATATTGGCAGCTGAGGGCTTTTGACAGTCAAGGTCCATCTGCTCAGTATTGTGAAAGATGAAAAATACATATAGTCTGAGCCTTAGAGAGTGTATAATATGATATGATCTAGGTAGGTACTTCAGTGACTATCCATTTGACACATGCGGTGACCAGATCTGGGCATAGAAATGCAGCATTTGCATGAATTTCCTGGCATATGCTACGATAAGGATTCAGAACCTCTTGAGCATACCACTACTGAATATTTTCATCAATTGCTGGACTAGACAAGCCTCTTTTAGTGCTAGAGAAGCAGTTAGTGTATAATAGATAAATACTTCTAAAGAACATCCTACATATATGAGTAGCCAATTGCAATTGAAATGGTTAGAAACCTGGATCTTATGCAGCTTTAAGGCTTAAGGCTTGTTTTTAATTCAAATCTCCTGTTGAAATAAATGCATATAAATATGCATTTTTAAAAACCTGCATCCATCATTTTGGAAATGAGACTAAAGTTTTTCCTCTCCTTTATGTGTGTCTTCTCAGAGAAGGGTCTAATAATTTTGCTTTCCATTATCTTAATTTGGGTAGAAATATCCTGGCCACACTTCAACTGAAGGGTTGTAACTTCTACTTCAGATAGCATGTTTTCTTCTATTGATCCAGTACCTGTGTTTATAAAAGGGATCCCTTACCTTCCTGTGTTTAAGCGTATGGAAAAATATATGTGCAGCAGACAGTCCTACAAAACATAGTGATGAAAATATCACAACATAGTTTTCAATACAATTTCTAGAAAGGTTGAAAAACATGTTACCTCTCTGGATACCATAATAACATGATGCCTGGTACCTCTGGTGTCATTAAATAACACTTACATTAAGGCTCACTATATGGGTTTACTATCCATCATAAATCTGAGCACTATGAAATGGAAATCTAATATAAAAAAACTTTCTCCCACTGAAAATAAACTTCTAAAACCTGGTTGTCTTCCTCAGACTATAAATAGAAAGAGGGCTAAACCAACACACCTGCTGGCAGCACACAGAGAATATCTGCCTACTTTACAATAAATATATATGTAAAAGATGTAAAAGCAAAAATACATTCTCTGAAGGGCCACTATCCTTCCAAATTTTAACACAAGAACAAAACTAGTAACTTGTATGAGTAAGAAAAGGCATCCTGTGAAATCAGAGTTGAGTTTTCACAGAATCACAGAATATTTGAGGTTCAAAGCGTCCTCTAGAGGTCATCTGGTCCAACCCTCTTGCCACCAAGAGCCAGTTTCTCAGGAATAAGTTCAAGCCTTGAAAATGGACTTCTCTATCATGAATTATTTTTCTTCCAATGAAATAATTAATAGTATCATGAAACTTCTATTGAATCTACCTGGGATCTAGTCTAAAATGGAAAATGATTTCCAGTATTGTGTGCAAAATTCTGAAATTAAGCATAGTATATATGACCTAATTCCTAAGCAACCTTAAATTGTAGCCAGTATAATCTATCATTCTATTTTAATCTTAGCTAATTGAAGCATTTATCAGCAAAGTATGTAGTGAATACTTTGGTGGGAGGGACGTGGCACAGGGGTTTTGCCTAATGCATAGGTCTAACTCTAGATGATGTGCCTTCTTAATGAATTTAAGAATATGATTCTGTTTGTAGGATTTAGATGGAATGAAAACTTTTGTTGATTCTTTGCACAATATTGTACTCCTTCAACTGAGAATAACTACATATGTAAATGCCTGATTCAAACACCAAAGTTTTGTTCTTTATCGATCTTCTCTTTCTATTTCCTATTCCCTGGAAGAAACTATAATTTCAACAATGTTTCCAAATTAACATGACAAACTTTCTTCTTTGTTAATTAACCTAAGTAAATAGGAATACTTGGAAATTAAATGTGAATTTTCCCTCTCCTTTTTGATCACTGTAAATTTTGTACTAACAACAGGCTTATCAGAAATTGATGGCTATAATTTCAAATACATACACATGAAATATGGACTTCAGTTTCTTTTTTTTCTTTCTCTTTTTCCCCTCTGCAATGAAAACCAATGATTTCTTCCCAGTGTTTTCTAAAAATTGGCTGAATCACAGGGGAAAATAAAGGTTTTTTTGGTCTTTTTTTGTTGCTATTTTTTTAAAATCATAATTTCAAATTTGGTAAGAAACACAACATACTTTGACAGATATTCAATGAAAATACTGTGTCTCTGTAATCAGAAATATAATATACATAGATACAGAGCTAAACACACAGCAAGACTTATTTTTCTCATTCAATAGATCAATGAAAATATTAATTGATATGGAAGTTTTTATATTCAGATAATGGCAATTGGAGTAGTTTAATTACAATTTATGGGACTATGTCAGTTTATGTCAGTTGAGAAACAGTCCCACTTTTCCTTTCCTTTTGAAAGAATTGGACTAATTTTGTGTTTAGACACTGAATAGTTGGGTTTTTTTGCATTTTCAAGAAATTAATTCATGAAAAATGTATAGAAACACTGCTAATGGCAACTTTAAATAAAGTGGTAAGGTGGACAAATCAACAAAACCAGATTTTTGCAATGACATCCATTTTTTACCTTACTGATTACCTGTTTGTTCATTTTTCAAGGTGAAGTCACACCCTGCTTATCACGTTAGATTTTTCACCAGATTCCCTAATCATGAGGTAGAATAGCATCCAAATAATACCCTTCTGCCAGTTCCCATCAGCATCCTAGTTTGTCCTTGTAACATTCTTCCTCCAAGAAGTGATGAATCAGATTCTTCTCAGATTGTGACAACAGTGTGGGAAGTCTTGCTCTAAAGCAATACCAATAAATTAATCTCCAAAGGAGACAAAAAGTTTTCATCAGACTAGGAAGTACTTCTAAGCAGTGTTTTCACCTCTTCGTATTAACAAGGTATACAGCTCTATTTCTGAATTATTCCTATCATCACAAAATAATGTCACAAATCCAGAATGACATTCAGAAAAGTCAATACTTATTGATATCTAAAGGGCAGATGTCAAGAGGATGGGGCCAGACTCTTCTTGGTGGTTCCTAATGACAGGACAAAGGGCAACAGACAGAAACTGGAACACAGGGAGTTCCATCTGAACATGAGGAAAAACCTCTTCACTCTGAGGGTGACAGGCTGCCCAAAGAGGCTGTGGATTCTCCTTCTCTGGAGATATTCAAAACTTGCCTAGATATAATCCTGTCCAACCTGCTCTAGGTGAGCCTGCTTGCTCAGGAAGGCTGGACATGAGGTTCCTTACAACCCCTAACATTCTGGTATTCTTCATGATTTTGTGAAAAGCTATACAAATATATACCTGATTGTGATGAGGTGACTGAGACTGAATGCCAGGTGTTCATCAAAGCTGCTCTATTACTCCCATCATCAGCTGGACAAGGGAGAAAAAAATGTAACAAGAGGCTTGTGGGTCAAGATAAGGACAATCAGCAACTACTTTCATAGGAAAAACAGACTCATCTCAGAAAAAAAACCAAAAAAACAAAAAAAAAAACCCCAAAACTTTAAGTTTTTACCAATCAGAACAGGCATGAACAATGAGAAATAAACCCAAATCTTAAAAACACTTCCCTACACCCTCCCCTTTTCCCAGGCACAACTTTATTCCAAATTTCTCTACCTCCTCCCTGCAGTGGCACTGGGTTTGGGAACAGTTTGTTACATGTTGTCTCTGACATTCCATTATCCTCAGTGAAGGACTCCTCACACTCTGCTCCTGCTCCATGGCAGACAGCCCTCCACAAATATCTTCAATGTGACCCCTTCCCACAGGCTGCAGTTCTTCACAAACTGTTCCAGCAAGGGTCTCTCCCATGGGGTGACCAGACTCCTCCAGTGTGGGTCCCACATGGGATCACAAATTGTGCCAGCAAACCTGCTCCATGTTGGCTCCTCTCTCCACAGGTCATGCCTGGTCCCTGTTCCAGTCCAGTCTTCCCACAGGGCCACAGATTCCATCAGGCATCCCAGATATACTACCACTGAAAATGGGTTCAGACTTGGCCAGTGGCAAGTCCATCTTGGAGCCAGCTGGTATTGACTGCATTGGACAAGGACAAAGTTTCTAGTAATTTCTCACAGAAGCCACCCCTGTAGCTAACATCTGCACCCCCTCCACCCCTCCCCAACCTTGTCATGCCAATCAAAGACACTGATTTAACTGAAATATAATTACTTTTCAAGTACTTCTCAAAATCTCTTTTGGACTTGAAAGTCTACTGAGATTTCAGAAAGAAAACACATCATAAAAACCCCCATAAAACTGAACAGGAAGGAGTGCAACATCACACAACATACATACGACAACACAACATATAATAATGTAAGGCAAACCCTGGCTCTTCCATCAGGAAATAGTATTTTCATGAGTTAAAATTCTCTGCACTCCAATTGAAAGAAGCATTTTATACCAACCATTATGAAGCAAAGACATACAGTGAATAGCAGCCCAGAAGAATAGCTAACTTTAGCTCTAACAATGGCTTTTGAGTCATCTACTCAGCTCTTTTTGTGACTTGATGTTATTAAAGTTTTTGTATCAGTCTCTTCTTAAAGTTTTGAAAGATCCAGACACTCAGAGGCTTCCCAACAGAGGCCTTGTATGTACTTGGATTAAAGTTAACTCTTGAAAAAAAAATAGTCCTTAAAATGTTTCATTTATTTTTAGTTGAAGGTCCTCATCATAAATAAGAATCGAGTGTTTCTTTTATCCCCATTGCTGTTATCCATAGCTAACATGCACAATGGTCAAGTGTCATGAGTGCAATCCCTGGAGTTAAAGATCCATTTCAATCTACCTCCTTGTCCTTTGACAAGCTAGCAATTCAGAGTGGCCACCACAGTGGTGATTTCTAATTCTAGAAATCACCATTTTTATTGTGCTCAGTAATGCCTACCTATTCTATAATTCCAGAGGATCTGAGCAATAATTCATAAACTGGGCGTGGTGCCTGCTCAGCATCTACGGTATAGGTCAAAAGTTGACAGCAGCTAAAATTGTGGCTGTTGCCTTCACTGCATCTCACGTGTGTCAGCAATTAAATGCATATGTTACCATGCTTTAAGATTGCAGGATAAAAATAATAAAAAGCCCAATTCTGATATACCATGTAATAACTAGTAAATTCAGTGGCAATACATCCATGTCCAATAATATACTCAACTTCTATTTATTTAGATAAAACACAAGGCAAAGAATCCTGTGTGTTGAGATCCAACAAAGAAATGAACCACAAGGAAAAAGTAATTATATATATTTAAATTTTGGATGACAGAAGACTTAGAACAAGTGACAAACGTCATTTAGGGAAGTAATTGCAATAAGTGCCTGTTCACACTTTAGCACTGGGTATAATACATAATAGCTTTACAGTCTTGGGAGGAGAAGGTTGTTACCTCATATATTTACTTGAGTAAGAATGTGGATGTGGACTGTAGGAGAGTAACTGATGTGCTCACCAATGTCTATTTTACCAAGTATGTATGTAATACCATGCTCTATAAAGCTCCTCTGTTTCACTGATTCAGGTCAATGTGTGCTTTAAATAAACTAAAGGATTTTTTACTTTAATCTATGATTGCTCTTATATTTTCTGTTGGAAAAGTCAGTAGATGCAATGTCAGAGATATTCAAGGGCATAAGACTGTGGTCTGTAATAAATAATATTGTCTTTCTTTTTACATGAGCAGATCTCAAACTCCTTTAAAATATATGGCTAAATGCAACTACTCTATTTCACACATTAGAAAACAAAGGTGCAAGAGGAACTTGGGATAGATCCATTCCTTCTGCATCCACACTGTCTCTCAGTGAAGTCTTATTTGGTATGGTTAGAAGTAGTCAACAGAGCATGAGGTATGAGCATATTTAAAATCTTTCTTTCCCAGACAAGGTCATCACTTAATTCACGTGCTTTCATAGTGTCCATTTCAAACTCCAGAGGCCAGGCTTATTGCGATGTTTTACAGTACATCCATTAAACTTGTTCGGCTGATAGGATTCTTTGTCCTATATTTTTGATACATTTTTAATTGAACTTGACACTGTTGTGACAATATATCCGGTTCATCAATTCTGTCTGTCTGCTGTGTAATACGTGAGTTTTTTAATTAATTTCCACACCTGAATTTTGAGGCTTTCACTATTTTGTGAAAGGTTATGTTTCAGGAGCACAGCAAGTCATCTGACAATGCAACAACATTATGGATTTATATATTTTTAAATATCTCACATGACTCGTGACAAAAATTTAAAACAAATGATGAAATCTTTTACAGAGCTAGATCCAAACTGAAGATTTCTGGAATCGGTCAAGTAAAACAGAATTGGAAGAGCAGAAATCTTTGTGAAGAAATCTCTCTGCACTTTTCTGATGCTTATGGAGAAAAATAAGAAAATGTTTCAGAAAGATTTTAAGCACTGGGTAAGTTGCCGGTTGATTACACAGAAGAAGAAAAAGACTGTTTCCCTCTTTTATGTATACTATCCAAGAATATAAGTATTAAAATACCTTAACTATTCTATGTTGGTGAGGAATAAATAGTGAGCAACTGTAATTAATAACTATTAAAGCTGTTTGACTGATCATATCTTCTAGCTTGCAAAATCTTTTATGTGCAGGTGTGTGCATTAATGGAATCCATTAAATTCATATATTTCAACAGATAGTAATTTACGATCTTTTATAAGATCTGTCATGAAACACAGTCAGAGATATAGGATTGTCTCAGTGCATTACATAGCAAATTGTACTCCCCTTTCCTCCGAAATGACTTGACTTTAGAGACTAAATATGAATGTCAATGCATTGGACAGCCACATTAGGTATACTTTTTGCTCTACCATCGCCTGGGAATATGTGGAATAAACCTTTTATCACTGGCAAAGCTGAGAACAAGAGTGAACAATATTCAAAGTGGCTGGAGGAAAAAATGTGTGGGAGTTCTATCTATTTCACTTTATACATAAAAAGAGAAAGAGATTGAGTGTGTAACCCTCATTTATGAATTGTAATAGCTCTCCTATGAGTTGCTAACTATTCTTTTCAACTTATATTTGTTACTTTTTTTTCCCCTTTTGGTTCTTTCATAGAATATAAGGAAATAAAAAGACAAGTCATTTCTTTAGCCACTCCACATCAAATCCAGAGGCCTATTTAGCCCCAGATGGATATAAAAAAAAATCACTCACTAATGTCAATAAGAAAGTGTTTGCTTTTTTTTTTTTGTTGTTGCAGAAAAACACAAGCTGAAAATATGTGAGGTAAAAAAGAGAAATGAGGGCTGATTCGAAGACAAAACAGGAAAAAACCACAGACTTATGCCTAGACTTTAATGAGTTAGTGGAGGATCATAGGTAAACTATATCAGCTCTTAAAATACTGACAAATCTCTCAGGGAGGCTTTTGTCTTGCTTGTCTTTTTAATAGCACACTGAGATTATCATAATTAAGTATAGACAGTCAACATATTAAATGGATTAGTATCTGCTATATATACAATCTTTATATCCTTATATAATTATACATTTATTAAGGAGGAGCTATAATGCTATCACATAAAACTTGAACTTTCACCTCTTTCTTAGTAGCTGAATTGACAATTTAAAGAACTCTGTCATACTTCATCTGTTAACTAAGACATCTCACTGGAGTTTGTGTCCATCATCCTAAATGTAGATCAACAAGCTAAACCCTTGAAGAAAACAGAGAAAACAACCCCTTGGTCACTCTTGTCTCCTGCTGATTTCCATGTACTCAGGGACCATTTTGTCCGTAGGACATTTATCTACGATTGGATGTCACATAATCATTGGTGACCCTATTACTTTGAAGAAAAATCAAGGGATATTATTGAACAGAAGGTGAAGTGGTACTGAAATAGATTGGAGTAACTAGATGGAAGGGCTGATCCCTTCTCCCTAATGACAAACAATGAGACAAGAGGAAATGTCTTCGAGTTGAGCCAGGGTAGGTTGAGATTGGGTGTTAGGAAAAATTTCTTCATGGAGAGGGTCATTAGTTCTTGGAAGAGGCTGCCCAGGGAGCTGCTGGAGTCACCATCCCTGGAGGTATTTAAAAGCTGGGTAGACTAATTGCTTAAGGACATGGTTTAGTGGTAGTTTTGGCAGGTTTGGCTGATGGTTGGACTTGATGATCTGAAAGGTCCCTTCTAGCCACAATAATTCTATGATGCTCTGATTTTATGATCCTATGACAGAAGAGCAAGACAAAAAGGCTCAAAAGAAGAGATTTAGAAGTAATGTATGCAAAGGTAAAAGTTTTGGCCTTCCCCCTTGTAGATTGTTTTGGAGGACAGAAAGAAGGGGAGTGTTTTGTCAGATGCACAAAATTTTAATTTTTTCAGAGAAGAGTAGACAAAATGAAGAACCAATTGTAAGCGATGATTAATGAGGAAAGATGAAAAATAGATCTGCATTGCTTGGCCAATGCTGGCCAACTGGGAGTCTGTAAAACTTCTTTCAAGAATATAGTAAGAATTCTGTAATTTATATGTTTAGATTTGTAAGGGCATACTATGAATAAGAACTTCTGAGATGCCTTCAGGCTAAGTTAAAAGAACAAGCATTTAACTGAATCTATCACCTTAACAACCAACTGACTGCAGAAGAATTAGGTATTTTCAAAAACTTCAATGTTATGCAACAAAGAGTTATGGGGCAGAAAGAAGGTCTTCTTAATACAGAATGCATCACAAAAGTTATGAAAGTTCCTAGAAGCATTGCCAGATGTTTACAAAAGTAAAGACTCCCATGCCGGCAATAATGATCCAGAAGATCCAAAGTCATATTCTGAGATAGTGGATTCCACTCTAATGATTTTTATGCCACTAGAGCAGATGATGATTTCACTAAGTGTTTTTGTGGGGTTTTTCTTTTATGAATACAGATGTTGTGAAAGTGATGACAAGCCAAAGTAGCATAATTTAAAGATAATATATTTCATCAGTCTTGTTATAGCTTTTATAGGTATATGTATTTATGCCCATAGAAATTTATAAATACTATTGTCAAAGAACTGAAGTGATGGTTTTGAATTCTTTTTGGAAATAGCTCTTCATCCACAGTTTTCAGCAAGAAAATCTGAGGTAGCTGGAACAAAGAAAGGGCCTTAAAATTGCTCTCAAACACAAAGGCACAAGGGGAGGTGTGGACGTGCCATAAATTGATCTCCCTCTGAGATTCACAACCTTATTTTGGGCAAAATAGTTGCTGGTGTGCCTGCATTTGGGTCAGTGATAAAAGAAGGAAACCAAGAGTAATGTGCGTGCGTGAGAAGCACTGATTTCCCCATGTGTTTCCATCATTCCTCTTCCTTATATTCCACAAGTGCCTAGGATTTTGGGAGATTCCTTAGGTAAGTGACTTGGTCTGCAACGTTGACTTCAGAAGAGCTGTAATTGTTAAAATAAGAATGAAGGGCAGTTGTAACTTTGGACCGATGTTGAGAGATACTTTAAAAGAAATTTGATAACGTCAAACTAATAAACTTGCGAGATGCTCAAGGGTAAACCAGATTCTGGAGCTGTGAGACACTGGCAGATAATTAGCATAAGCCAGGGCAAATACTCTACCACAGAGAAAGTAAAATCACAATAACAAATATAAATGAAACTAAATTAGTCAAAATTATGGACCAAATGTTTGCCCTTGAACCCACAAAATTTACCAAACACAGAATTCTTAAATAAAAGGAGATTCGTTCAGTACTAAATGAGTTAATGACAATATATTCCTTTCACCTGGTGGTAGCTACGTGGCACATGTGATGCACCAGTAGATATGGATATAGCAGTGTCTTGCTGACAGGTCTTGCCTTGTCTTTCAGTCCTTTCTATTTTCCTGAGCATATTTCCTAGCTGTCAGGCCTTTTATCTTTGCCTCCCTGTGACTCTCCAGGGTCCCTTACTCTTGGATCAGGCTCTATTCAGTCTTGTGAATCTCCAAAATTTCTCTGCAAAAATGGGTGTTTAGAAAGCAAGAGGGAAAATGAAAGAGAAGCTATGACAATTTACAACACCTCTTTCTAGTCCACTTCACTTTGAAGGTGTTGTGTGTCATAAAACATTTCAATTTTGCACCCTTTTTAATACACAGGTATTCAGTGGTGCTTATCATATACAATATTGCTTATAGAGCCATCTGTAGCACACATGATCTAAGATTACCTTTGTAAGAATTTATTTTGCAAATTGAAGAAAAAAGAAACCGTGAATGGGCACAGAGGGCTCCTTTTTACCTGGCCTTTTAGAAATCTCATGTATCTTTGTCTTAAGACATCAGTAATGGACAGTATGCTTGCCTGAATCATGAATCAAGACTCCAGCCTTGCTGTTCTTGAAATAAGTATCATATTCATGAAAAAATCTTACATCTCTCAAAGAATTTGACAATAGTTAACACTGAGAATTTTCCTTCCCACCTGCCTCTCCACAATGATATGTTCATTATGTTACTGCTAAAGCAGTATGAAGAAAGCAGGACTTGATCCATAAAGGAGGTTTAATTGAACCCTTTCAGTTTTTTTTTATAACAGGAACTAGGACATAGTTTCCTCCTGTATTCTTTTTCAGACTTTTGAATTTCACTTGTTTTCTAATGCTTACCCCTAAAGTTATTAGTAAAGTTCAAAACTCCACTCAGCTTTTGGAAACTTACCATGAAGCCAATTAAAACAAGGTCACAGTAGAGAGGTTTTGAGGACAACTGTAGAGTTCATGTCTTATTCACCAAGATTCTTGAAGCCCACACTTTAGTTTAAAGTTGTTTGTGCAAACATTAGAGTGGCTGTACCATGTTAGACCAAAACTCCATCTATCCCTGTGTTTCACTCAATAGCATTAACCTTGATGAAAGTACATGAACAAGATCTGTATGCAATAACAGTTGTCTCGTATACCCTGCACCTTTGAACAACCCACAGATCAAGGTATTCTTGAGATGGAGGTGCTGTCTTTCCTTTTTTTGTTTGAGATTTATAATGAGTTTTTATAAACCATCATCTAGTGCAAAGTGGAAGTAAAATGTTGTCGTTCTGATCGGGCTGCATTTTACTTCCATTTTCCAAGGATGCAAATGACAACATCAGAGGTAAGTAAATGGCAAAAAAGGCACTCATCCTGTATATGCTTCTCCCTTTGATTACATTTCTGATAAACATTTCCTACAATCAGTTTTTTGTTAGAGGAATTTTTGTAAGCATAGGGGATGTATAGCAGAGGCGTTGAATTACTATTACTTTTTTTTTTTAACCTTTCAGTGCAAAATGCAGAGTAAGATCTTTGCAAAACCCTAGCAAGAATTTTCTGTGTGCAAGCTAGAGACAATATTTGTAATACTTCTGTTTATCTGTGTATCTCCCAGCAGACCTGTTTGTATGTCTGCTTCTGTGCACGTTTCTTTGTGTATATCAGTCCATTTTTCTTCCTGCTGCCTCTTTCTTTCTTTTGTTATGTATGTGCTGTCTCCTTCCCAAATCCCTTATGCTTATTTTCCAGACGCATTTATTTATGTTCCCTCGCTAATTGAAAATCTCATATTTGAAGTTATTATTCTGATTGATGTCTGTCATTTTGATCAAGCAGTTGCTCACAGATGCTTTGTTAGAACAATTTTGCTTGTTAGTTTATCACCATCCATCTCCCTCCTGACCTTCTGTGATGTTTGGTAGCAAAACCATTAAATATCTCCAGCAAACAGAGACACAATTGGCCATCCTCTCACGTGCATGTGGCTGTAGCTACAACTGCAAAACCCTGGACATTCAGCTGTGTGGGCAGGTTCCATCGAGACTGTAATGGAGATTTTTTTTTCCTAGACAGTGGAACAGGAAAAATTGCTTGTCATATTACAGTACTGTTATTGTTCTTGCTTGCAGTTACATGTGTTAGAGACTTAAGTAGGAAGGCACCTCTGTATTCTACCAGGCTTTTCTTCAATTCAGGACAAACTTAGTCTATCTTCTGAGATAATAAAGTTAATAATTTTTTTTAAAAATGAAAATAACACTTAAGATTAAGTCTAAGATCTCAGATTCGTACATTAAAGCTCAGATTTTCAAACCTGCTGCACTGCAAACTTATGAGCATTTCTGACAGAGGTGTTCCCTTGGTATCTGAAGTTCTGCTCCAAGCATGCCAAGAACTCCGGTCTTGACAACGTGAAATATCTATTTTATGCTGAAATCCTCTCGAGATTCACAAAACAGGCATGTCTCTACCTGTCTTGTGTGAAGGACTTGCTCCCAGAGTTATACACTGATATATATTAAGTATTTATTGGAGCAGGGACCAGAACCCATGTGTTCTTCTCCCACATGACTACCCAACCCAACAGACAAAGGAATCTTGCTTATTCATTCTTTCTGTCTGGCTTGATGAATATTTCATGTTATCTTGCAAAATGGAATAACTTCAACAAAGAAACTCAAAGAATATGTACCCAAGCATACCCAATAACACAAGAGTTAGAATCATCTCCCAGGAAAGAGGACATAGGAATTCAAGCCCCTGAGCCAAAAGTGTAGAACCACCCTTCTCCTCCCATTTCAGTGTTGTAAAATAAAGCAATGCTTCTTATTGCATGTTTCTTGGAGGCCAGCCTCATAGTTGTATTTCAAGAACACCCTGAGAGTCTAACAGGAGTTAGTGGACTGAGTATTTTATGGGAATGTTATTTTAAAGCTGTGAAGTTCATTTACACAGTAACTACCAGTATTTCATACAAAATAGCCTTTAGAAAAAATGACTTAGGCCATGAAGTGATGACTGCAACCAGGTCTTTTTCTTTCTGTACTTAAAGGCTAGTCTTCCAAGTGAATTCTTTCCATATTAAAGCAGTCCATAGCCCCAGTGTTTGGGATATGTTGCTTATAAGATTGGTTTGGATCATCACAGCAGAAAGGAGGAATATTTGAGCTTCCCATGTTCTGTTCAGTTTGTTTTGGGATTTTTTGGTGTTTTTTTTGTTTGTTTGTTTGTTTGTTTTTGTTTTGTGTGTGGTTTTTCATTTTGTTTTGTTGGGGTTTTTTTTTGTTTTGTTTTTTTTTAATCTAATGCTCATCTAGACTATTCACTAAAATCTACAACTTTTCTGAAGTCCGTATATTCAATTCACCCGCCATTAGTTTCTGAAGAGCATACATATAGGAGAAGTCCTGGTATCTAAATCCTGAGTGGAGGGTGGAAGTCACCTGTAGCCATAAGGGAAGTGCCTTTGCCCTGCAGAAATACATTTCAACCATCTTTCTATTTCAAGTGGCCACTTTTGGTCAGAAATATGTGTGTTAATTTTAGGGGAGCTCTCTTCATCTTACAGCTGTTGTGGATCTGCTTTTGCAAGGTTATTTACTTCACAGTCACAATAGAGGAACAAAGAAAAACCCTGAGAGATGAAAAAGTAGGAGAAAGGCTAAAGGAAATAACAAACAAGAGCTTCATGTAAAATGCGAAGAAATTAAGAATGAAAGATCCTTCTGGGAATAGTGTTCAAAATACTTTTTTACTGGTTTATGACAGTTAGTTGAATGCTAATAAAGACACCAGATGTAATGTACGTGTAGTAAAAAATTTAAGGATCTTGGTTTAATTATGTACTGCAAGGGTAGAAACATATCTTTTTTCTTTCTTTTTCTCCAAAGTCAAAGCTTCCTAGAAGTGATGAGAGAGAAACATTCCTTGTGTGGAGGTTTGCTTACAAGAAGAGATCAGTAAGTTTATGTTGTCTTTCCTTATATTTTATTTATCCTCATATCAACATTTTCTGAGGACCAAAAATCCAAAAATAGAGACAAATTTTTCTTGAAATATTTTTTATCCCAATGCACCACAAGTTTATGCTTGTACTTTCCCTTATCCAGATTCTGTCCATCTCATAAGTAATTATGGTTTCTTACATTACATTGAATACAAAAGTACATGATGGTGTAATCCATCTCTTTTTTGGTAACTGCAATAGCTACATATATTTTCTCACACAGTGAATGAAAAATATCTGTACTATTCTGTATTTATGTTGTTCAATTTTGTCTAAAGTGGTTATACTACTTTTGAACACACTAAGTCTGCCATTCATGAATTACACACATGACTAGTCAGATTTGTAGAAATACCTACTCATATTATGAACAAATTTTGCTGCACTCTGAGCACAAATTCTACATCTTGGATGAACTGTGTGACTCATGTTCAACACACATCATGTGAATAACCTGTATTGGTGTCATTCTAATTAAACCCTCAGTTTCTCATTTTAACTCTCTTTTGACAAGCTACCTTCTGGTGAGGCTTATTATCCCTTCAAAAATTCACATATATTTTTTTCATCCTTTTCTGATTGCATCAGATTTCCAGGTAATGGCTGTTCCTCAGTATGGGGATATTCTTCATTCAGATTTGAAATTTGATCCAGTATCCTGTCAATCCAATTTCCTTCCCTCATTCAGTGTATTATATGTTCCTGTTCCATGGTATACCTGACTGCTCTTAAGCCCTTTAAATCCATTCTTATTTGCACTGCACTTAGTAACATATTAAAGAATTTTCAACCATGGATGCAGAATCCATTCATTCACTCGAATTCAGCATGTATAGACATTGAGAGAGTGCTAATGTCTCCTTTGGCAAATAGTGACTTGAGAAGGTCAAAACTTTCTGTTGTGGAACTGGTGTGACACAGTAGAGTGTGTGGATTCATTCTCTGGGTTTGGTCCAAAAAAGTATTAATCTATATTATAGTAACAGTAAGATCATTTTGGCTCTAAAACTGACTCAATATGAATCGTCTTGATTCATGCTTTTACTTTTAAAATTTGTCTCTTAAAAGAAGAAAAAAACCCCACAATAACATAGACCTCAAACAGGTAAGAAATGTATATGTGATTTAGTGTAGTACCTTTTCATTTGATTTTGTGTGGTGGGTGTTTTTGGTTGTGGTTTGTTGGTTTGTTTGGGGGGTTTATGAATGTGTTGTAATCCAGTTACCCTTAAGTTCATAATTAATGGTGGTAACCTGAATATCAAATATCCATTTAGTTTTCACAGTGGATGGACAATAATTTTTTGGCCCTAAAAGCTCTGCAAGATGAAATTCTAGGCTGGATTTTCAAGTTGTAGCCAAGAAGCTCTCTTTGCCTTTAGAAAGTAAGAGTCTTTGACATTGGAAACAGAAAAAAAAACATACAGTGACAGAGAGATAATTCTACTAGGAAAACAAATCTATAGTATTTTCCTTCTACAACCTTGTATTTGCTGTTGTGACATGATTTATCCTCTCCAAACATATGACTAAATGAGAAACAAATAATATGCTCTACATAAATTAGTATGGAATCAAATAAGTATTGATAATATTTGCAGATGTTTTTAACTAGAAACCAACCCTTTGAGTGATTAACTCCAAATCTCCTTCTTCTTTCTTTTTATTATTTTTTCATGGTAGTTACAGACAGAGCTTTTAAGCCAGTGGAGGGAAAGTATATTATTTCCATCCCCTTTTTAAATACTCTATAAAGAACTCTATCGTTCATAATAGCTTTGTTTACTGCGTAGTACAGCATGTTCTAATTATCACCTCTGCCTCACTAACCATACAGTTTATATTCTCACACTCATCCGTTATTTTTATGCCCCCTGCAGAAATGAAGAGAACATTAATAAGAATAATTTTTTCAGGATATCATTTTGGGTGAAATTACGAGAAATAATGTGCACAGAAATTTTGCTTTGCTTTAATGTCTCCCTTGATAAATTTGTCTGTCTTTCTTTCTCTCTTTCTCCCTTCCTTCCTTCCTTCCTTCCTTCCTTCCTTCCTTCCTCTTTCTTTCTTTCTTTCTTCTTTCTTTCTTTCTTTCTTTCTTTCTTTCTTTCTTTCTTTCTTTCTTTCTTTCTTTCTTTCTTTCTTTCTTTCATTCTTTCTTTCTTTCTTTCTTTCTTTCTTTCTTTCTTTCTTCTTTCTTCTTTCTTTCTTTCTTTCTTTCTTTCTTTCTTTTTATTTCTTTCTTTCTTTCTTTTTTTCTTTCTTTCTTTCTTTCTTTCTTCTTTTCTTTCTTTCTTTCTTTCTTTCTTTCTTTCTTTCTTTCTTTCTTTCTTTCTTTCTTTCTTTCTTTCTTTCTTTCTCTCTTTCTCTCTCTTTCTCTCTTTCTCTCTTTCTTTCTTTCTTTCTCTCTTTCTTTCTCTCTCTCTTTCTTTCTCTCTTTCTTCCTTTCTTTCTTTCTTTCTTTCTCTCTTTCTCTCTTTCTTTCTTTCTTTCTTTCTTTCTTTCTTTCTTTCTTTCTTTCTTTCTCTCTTTCTTTCTCTCTTTCTTTCTCTCTTTCTCTCTTTCTTTCTCTCTTTCTCTCTTTCTTTCTCTCTTTCTTTCTTTCTTTCTTTCTTTTCTTTCTTTCTTTCTTTCTTTCTTCTTTCTTTCTTTCTTTCTTTCTTTCTTCTTTCTTTCTTCTTTCTTTCTTTCTTTCTTTCTTTCTTCTTTCTTTCTTTCTTTCTTTCTTTCTTTCTTTCTTTCTTTCTTTCTTTCTTTCTCTTCTTTTCTTTCTTTCTTTCTTTCTTCTTTCTTTCTTTCTTTCTTTCTTTCTTTCTTCTTCTTTCTCTTTCTCTTTTCCTTTCCCTTTTTCTTTCTTTTTTTCCCTTCCTCCCTCTCTTCCTCCCTTCCTCCCTTCCTCTTGCCTGTCTGCCTGCTTCTTTTCTGTATCATTTTTTTTCTTTTCCATTAGAAATACAAAATTAATTAGGATTTATGTTCAGACATTCCTAACTATGACCTGTCAGCAAATATACAATGAATCCTATTCTCTTCATTGCTGTTACTCTCATTATAAAGTATCCTTGACCTTCACTGGATACCAGTGTTGTAACTAATACATATGCCAATACTCAAAGGTACAAAGGCAACCCAGGGCAAAATTATTTAGTAAACTGGCTCCAATGGAGGTAGAAAGAGATAAGTACTAAAAAACCTATTAAAGAAACCCAAACAAATTTTTTTAAAAAATCGTGATTTGACATTTTTTAGCACCCACACCCATCTTGTATTTCACTTATGAAATATAATGGGCAGTGTTTATTTTCTTACCAGTAAAATCTTTTTTTGAGTATAAGTTTGTGAGTTATAAGCAAAAAATTTTGTTTCCTCTTTTAAAGTTGAAAATGTAAATATTTAAATCATTAGTAGGAACTCATTTTTAGCCCTTTATACAACTATACATTATACAGCTAAACACAGGGATGAAATGAGTATTAGTACTTCCCCGTATCTTCTACATATCCCGAGAATTAGAATATTTTCACAATAACCTCAATACCTGGGAGCCCCTGTAATTTCTTTGAAAAAAAAACCCAACCCAACAATCACTTCAATTGGTGATTTTTGGAGAGGGATACTGGTGGAGGAAGGAGTACTTTATTATTCCCTCTGAAGGGAGAAAATTATTTATGCACCACCGTGTAATAAAACTACAAGTACTTTCCTGACTGACCTGGTTGTATGTGTGGGAGTTCTGCTCCAGAAGTCCTACAGACATAGAACAGTATCCAGCATATAAAGCATTTCATTTAAGGGCATGTCAGAAAGCTAAAGGAACAGACAGAACAGCTTGTTGTCTGTGTGACTGTCCTTTCTAGAACATGATTTTTGGAGAGCTGCAATTTCTGTTTCCAAAATGAGAATAAATTTCAGGTAAACAGCCATTCTGTGATTACCAGTAGTGTTACGCAGTTTGACCACACATTGACTTCATTGTACAGTCCCATTGCATAAGCAATGCACACATGAAGCCTGGGCACAGGAAATCTAATTCAACAACTGAGAGATGCAATCTCATAACACGGAGCCAATTGTCAGTTGTTGCTCACGCAAAATAAAGTTTACAGTCCTCTTGTCCCACTGATTTCTATGGGCCAATAATGGGAGTAAATTGATGCACAAGGACATAATGAAAAAAATAGCTTTTGATATTAACAGCTTCTTTTCATCAACTCTGAAAACTGACTGTGCATCATTGATATAGTGAATTGGGCCTGAAAATAAAAGTATCACTGTGCATTCCCCATTTTCTCCAAATACAAAAGAAAAAAAAAAAAGTCTCATTAAATTTTGCAAATAAATTCAACTTGTTGGCTTGAGCAAAAATGATGACATAGCTAACTAAAAAATCTCCAATGCCAGTACTGAAATGACAATGACAAGTGAAAATGAGTAAATAAATGCAGCTCTATTTAAAGGGGAAAAGCATGCAAAGCATTTATTTAGTATATAAAAGTCTGCAGAACATCCTTCCAATCACTATGTCTGTATGCAAAACCAGTCATATATAAAGAGTTTTATTTTCTTCTGTAGAAAAGAATTTAGTTGCTGAAGACTTTTTTCTTCCTAACTAGCTGTCAGCTGTTACTGTCAGCAGTGATTAAACATAAGCAGGAGTTGTGATTCATCAACGGCAGATAGAATCATCACGGATGTAAAGTATTCTTTGTTCCAAGGTCAGATCTCGTATGAAGCTAGGACAACTTTATGCACCAATCCTTGTGTCTGGTTTATTTATGGTAATTCATTTACTGTCATATCATTACAGAACAAGGATAAAATTTATATGCAATTGGAGAAATATGTTCGGAAAACATGGGCAGGATGAAGTGTGTATATATGTATGTGTGTGTGTTTTATGAACAATATGATATGCTGGATCTATGGTTATGTACATACATTCTGGTGTGCATATTAATGCTTTGAATCCATAGAGAAGCTGGTGTATTTAGAGATCTTGGAAGAGTTTAATAGCATTACAACAGCCCTCCCCTGGGTATTGCTTTGGCATGTTTCTTAACTGGTAAACTCAAGAAGTGTCACTTGCCAAATCTTTGAACACCAACTAAAACAATGGGACTCTTACCAGGATCAACAACTCTCAGCATTTTTAATACCTGCTTAATAATAATAATTACAGATGGCTAAAATGAGGTATGAAGAGATTAAGTGATTTGTTGGACTATGCACAGCAAGAAAATAACTAAGTGGGGAATATGTCCCAGGATTCTGTGCTCCTAATCCTATGTCTCAGCTAACAAATTTGTAATTCCAGAGAAGCTGAGAAAAGGATTTTATTTTTATGTCTCAAGATCTCATCTATCCACTACAATCTCTAGCAAACAAAGACTAACTGAAACAGTAAGATATATTTTCTGTTATTATTGTTTGCTTGTAGGTTGTTCTCTGAGTATTCCTAAGTATTCCATATTCTGCTTAGATAGGAAGAAAGGCTGAAAGATACATAAAGATAAAAAGTGCTTCATTAATGGAGCTGAGAAATGCATTAGACAGCCTGAGACATTCAAGACTTTGAAACTCAACTGAAAACATCAACAAGTGAGTCATAGGAATTGTTTTTTATTTAATATTTCAATACAAAATTAATAGCCTGCTAATTTCCAAATTCAGGCAGATTTATGCTTCTTTGTTATACACACTTCATAGTTGTTTCTATCGAGAGTTTTTGAAATCAATTAATTGGAGGTTTTTGGTTTTTTTTTTAATCTGAGTTCCTGTATTTTCATGATCCATGGGTTTTTGGAGGCAGTAAGAAAGGTTATATTATGAATCTATGAAACCTTACCTCCTTCATAACATATTTAGAGAAATTACTTTAGTAATTCTTTAAGAAACTATTTCTGACCATCTACTAAACCACCACTACCATGGTCATCAGCTGATATCCAAGCATAATTAAAATGAATTGTGTATTTGTTTTAAATTTCCTTTTTTTTTTTGGGGGGGGGGGGAGTGAGGGGAAGTAGGAAAGTACTCCTTCATCTGACAACTACAGACCTAACCATACAGGGAATGATCAGCAACTTTGACTATTCATACATCTTAATCACAGGCAGTGAAAACGCAAAGAGAATGAGACATTGGCAGCCATTGTTTTCTGTTCCAAAGAGCCAAAGTTTGCTCATCTAATGCATACATCAGGTGGTTAGATACAAAAGTTTATAGCAGTGAGAATCATCTATGCAATATTCCTGTTAAGAAAAAAAAGTACTATATCTTCAGAGAATGTTGTGTTAATCAAATAATTTGACAATCTCTAATCAAGTGTGAGGAAAGGAGATATAAATGACCCTATTTGTTTGTTGTGAGGTTTTATTTTTTTGTTTTTGTTTTTCAAAAAAACCCCACAGAAGACAAAAAAATACTAGCAAAAGAGAATAAAAGACACAAAATATTTGAAATTGAATGATGATAAGCTGGACTGAGAGAACATATTACATTCTGGGATCTCAAAGCCCTCTCCATGCTTCAGTTAACAAGATTCCTTGAAGAACTTAAGTGTTATTATAAGTATTTTGGGGATAATCAAACACAGAAGCAGAGTGTCATGAGTCATTTATGATGTTCAGCAACTCTCAGGAGAGCCAAACACAGAATTAAGGTCCTGTGTCCTTCCATACCTTTAGCAGTTGTTACAGATGGAGTCTAGGGCCAAAAAATCTTTCTTTGGGAAAATACAGGGGTTTGCCTGATTATTTTTTTAATTATTATTTATTTTTTAAAAAAAATCTTTCAAAGAGCCTCAGGAAACTGTACTTGGTAGGCATACTTGGTGGCTGTGTTGGCACCTTATTGGACGTTTCTTTTCCTTTAACACAGCAAAGGACACAGGTTGTCCACAAGGTGTTCCTGAAAATGATACCAAATCTCCTCCTTGATCCACTCTTATATCCCCTATGTCATAATTCTCTGTATATGACGTGCAAGCACTCCCAGAGATCCTATTACACAATCAACATCCCTCCCTAGTAATACTCCTTCCTTTCAGATTCTTATCCCACGCATTCTTCCTCTCAAAATTACTGAAATTCTATCTGCTAACTTCAAAGTATAAATTCACTGTTCTATTGATTGTGAATGTTCTACTCTCCAGATTTCAGCTCCTTTAGACAAATTCAGCTGGATTCCTTATTGACAGTTAACTCAGGGCATTTCCTCTTTAACAGGACCAAGAAAAGCTGAGTACCCCTATACTGTGATTCGGGTCTCTGCTCCCAACTTAGAGCACAAGGTAGCATTTCACTCCCACCCCTGAAGTCAATCTACAAAGCAAACAGGATTAATAAGTAGAACAAGTCACCCATAATATTTCATTAAAACCATTCAGAAATCAGCAGTGTTTTACATGATATTGTTCAGTCATCCCAAGCTTGCCGTAGGCTCATGATCCTGGCTGCCTGTGGAACACATTTCATTCTTCAAAGTTATCATTGCTCTTCTTCTGCATGTCATTTGACTCCGATAGAGACCAAAAGACATATATCAGACCTTCAGCAGTATCCCACTGAGAGTTCTCATGGCACTTCAGTCACTTAGGCATGATCTATGCTCTCAACAGTTAAAGATAATGACTTCAGGAATAATCTTTCATAGGTTTTATATTAAATGAGACTAAAGTGCAAGCAGGGTATTAAAGTATCTTGTTATTTGCAGAGTGCTTAGAGTAACCTTAAATATGGAGATGATCAAATTTCATGACCTTTATTTTTAATTTTTCTTTTTTTTTTTCCTTTTATGTGTGAAAATCTGGCATGTATGCATACTTCATCCAGGCAGGTACACAGGCATCTATAACCAGGGCACATGTGCATATATGCATAATCTGTACATCAGGTAGTATGAGTAGCTTTGTCCATAAAACACTGCATAGAGAATATTACAGCCTATGTATTCAGCCAAGTCCATTTTCTTAACTTCATTTGATATCTGATTTGTATTACAGTGATCTGAGCTTTCAACTCGGGCAGGTGCACCATATTTGGGAAGGAAAAAGGCCTAGATAGAGTCTTCCTGAGTCTCTGTGATCACAGAATCAGGCCTTTCACCTTTCAGTTAGATACAGAATTATTCTCTGCTCCTTCTCCTAACAGCAGCGATCTGCACCGTTAAACAGTCACTGTATTGCATGCCACCACTGACTGCATTTCAATCATGCCAGGGCAACTTGTTTACAGAAACAATGCACTGTGTATAAAATGCATATGTATAGACACACACACACACACACACACACACACACACACAGAGACATATCACAGAGCTGATAATGATATCCCTGTGATGAATTGTGCAGTCAGGTAGAATTTAAGTTGTTGATTCTAATGTTCAGAACAAGCTTCAAGAAAGCTGAGGTCCCATTCATAGCTTTATTTTAGAACAATACACTAATTTGATCTTGCTTCCCCCACTTACTATTAAATAACCTGCATAGCCAACTGATACAATTTCATTGGCAAGGAAAAGATGCACTTTGTCGTACACTGCAAAATATTTGTGTTTGATTCATTTTAAATAGAAGTTTCTGTGAAGCTGCATGACTATTTCACGTATCAGAAAGACTCCTGTCAAATATAAAGGTGATTCAGTCAGAAAAAGGCAATTTACCCTGTGATTTTTCACATGGAGCTCAATAACAGAATGAATATTCCAAGTATAATGGAATATTCAGTGCAGTGCCAGCACTGTCAACCTTTGCTGCTCCGCTGCTTGAATTTTCCCACACCATATTTACAATTTCCTCCCTCTGTGCATAGGGAACATCTTCATGAATACCTACAAAGCCATGTCACCACTTCTTTCAAATTCTTACTTTGCTCTACACAGAAATGGCTTGTTAGAAATACATCTAAAGCACTTACGCAGCCAGTTGCATGTGCTTGTAGAAAGGGTAGCTTCTTCTCTGTGTAGCTAGCTCATGTCACGCAGGATTATCTCACCTGCTATTTCTCTACCTCCTCCCTTGGCCATCCTCACTTCTTGTCTTTCATTTTACACTGAAATGATAAGCCCCTTTGGGGAAACACCATCTGGTAAGATTTAGGTCTGCCGAATGTACAGTGCTGAAGGACCCAGACCTCAAAGCATTGTGAGCAACTAAATAATAATATCAGCAACAGCAAACTTTTATGTACTCTGGCTCCTTAAGGCTGATACTCTCACCAGTTCAGGCTTTGGAAACCTACTAATATGGGCTGACATAACAAATTAACAACAAGGGAAGTTCACAGAAGGGCAATCCAGCCAAAGCCTGCCAAAGATATTAGCATTCATTTTACAACCTCGTCTCCAGTTTGTGCAAAGTTGATGGTTGGAGGTTACACTTTCATTAAAAATTGACAACATTTTAAATGCTAATCAAAACCACTTGTCCTTTTTACCTCTATTTATCTTGGGGTGGGGGGAGGAGAATTTTAAAAAAGGGGGGGCTGGAGTGGGGGAAAAAACAAAACATGAAAGGACCCTGACTTTGAACTGCAACAAATAGTCTCTCACATCTCTCCCTCCCTCCCTCTGTGCAGGACAGATAAGAGCTATGCAGATTGAGTGTCAGGACCTCAGCGGCAAGGGGGAAAGCTCAGTTTCTGGAGTTCAGGACGCTCTTTGCAAGAAAGAAAGTAAAAGGCTTGGAGGCAGAGGGAACAGAAGAGGAGGCAGTAAAGCTAGATTTTCACTGACAATATTGCTGTAAGATGTATGTCATTTCACAGAGCCAAAAAAGGGTAAAGAGAAGGAAAATAACAGACCAGAAAACTGACCAAATAAATCTAAAAATAGTGTGTATTTATAGAATATAAAATATTGATCAGAACCAATCCTCAGGCACAGGTAATATCTAAGTGCAGACCTAAGGTAGTAGGCAAGTGGGAAATGCTAAGACATTCCTGTTGCAGTTAGAAAGATATTGGGAGAAGAGAGGAAGATAACCCTTAAGGAAACAAATCTAAAAACAAAACAAAACCAATCAAAAACCTAAAAAAAAACCCACCTCAAGCATTTCTGAGCAAAACTCCCTGGCTTTTTTTTTTTTTGAGATTATTTTCATTTGTAAGAAGGCTTATGACCTTTTTTTTTTCTCAGAAAGTAAATACATATTCATGAAACAAACATAAAATTAATTTTAAAATGTGCAGTCAACCTGTTGAAACTTGATCATCTTGAAAATAGTAAGTTTCCCCAAAAAGGTCTTCAAACAAGGAAACATAATAAATTAATAAATAAAAAGAGAAACTGGGTTTTTTCTGAGCAGTTATACTCGGGCTCCTCTGAAGCAGTTGTGTAAGAATGAATTACAGTGGCACTGTCAGGGACGTGGCTGTTCCAGTTAATGTAGTAACCATTGTACAATCTAGCTGTAATCTCATATGTACCCTCAGAGATAAGTGTGAATTGTTGTCAGATTTAAAAGGAAAAAACCAAAAAAAAAATACAGGGGTACACACACCTATATCTATACTTATTTCTACACATTTGCTTCCATTGGTTTTCCATCTAAGTATAAACCCTATTCTCAAACCTGGATTTCTGTAGCTTTTAATTGACCTTCTAAATCTGTATCTTCAGCATATAAAATTAAGTATTTATAAGTAGAACTTTAGGCAATAAGTGAGAACCAAGTAAGTTCCACTTCTGACTTGCTTCAGAACACTATTGTTAGTTTAATTGCAAAGAAATGACAGTTTGTATTACATCAGAACCTAGTCCTACTGTATTGCTCAGTAACTCAATATATGGATGTAAAATATTTAAATAATAGTAGCCCAAGAAAAAAGCAATCTGAATAGATTAGATGTTTAAATATATCTTTCATACTTTCAGAAGTATGAAACATCCTTCTTTTCCAAAACATTTTTTTTGTTTTTATGGCATCTAAACCAACAAAACAACAACAAAAATCCCAATCAACCAAACAAATAACCTATGTAACACATTGGAGATTTAGCCAAATTTCTATGCAATCAGCCTTTTATAAATTCCATTTCTACTCTTCCATTGGATCAAATGTTCTTTATATCTTGTGCAAAAATACTGTAAGATGTTCCTGGATGCTGTTAAATGCTATATTTTATACCCAAGAAGTGGCAGCTTTTCAACAGAATGTTTATAAAGTGTTTCAAGATTTCTGTAGGATGCTGTATGAAATAAGAGATGCTATTATTCTGAAATCCTAGTCAGCCATGGAATTAGGATCCCAAAGCAGGGACTGAAATAAATATGCCCTTTAGAGGGGGAGAGAGAAGAGAGGAAAAAAAGGATTAAATTAATAATATTTCAAGGATTTTTTATTTTAAATTAAAATGCATGGTTTAGACCATATTTCAATTATCAGCTCAACATTACTCTTTAAGCAAATGACTAGAGTTAACGAGAGAGCTACTACATATTGAATACATTGATTTTCTGCTTGGTGTAAACTCTAAATAGCCGATTAGAAAGCTGTGAATCAGAAGGACTCAGTGTACCTAATATACCCAGCAATAAATTACAAGCTGAAAGCCATACAAATCTTTGAAGGAGAAATGTATTCTAAGCACATGACTATGAAACTTAAATGCATAAATGTTAATGGCAAGCCTGCCCTATCTACCAATTTAAGAAATAGTGCACATTTTGATATGCATATCAAGCTAATGCAGGAAACTGTTGAGCTTAGAGGTATAAAGATACCTCAGATTTGTTTAAAGGAAAAGTATTACTGTGAAATGAATACTTAATTGAACAACCTCTGATAGGAGGCTGACTGTGTACTACCTTTTTCATCCTTCCCATCATCATCACATTGCTTCATCTGGTGTCATGCTCAGGCAAACAAGAAACTTCTGATATTGAAAAACTGCTTAACTGGGTTAAATTAATCTTTGGAATAATTGTGAAACCAATATAACTTTATCAGTTATAAACAGATGATCTAGATGAACTATACAGCACAAAAGGGGAGTATCTGTCCTTTTGTTAAAGGTGGGTTACTACTTCACTGATAAAGATAGACTGGTGATATGAAGTGATATACTCAGGTCCCTTCTAGTTAGCTGTCCATTTGTCACATTATTCTTGTTTTAACTCTCTGGCTGTCCATCTACTTTAATTAGTTGTCTATCTGTACCTCATGGTCCTTCCTAACAGCTGTATCTGTCTATCTGCTACATCTAGTTGTATTACACATATCTGATCCTTACAAAGGTGCTATCCATCTATCATATACATACAGTACTTCTGCTGTGTCAATCAAAGTCAACTTCAGCTTTCTGTTTAATGTCTAAATGGATGTCTGTTAATAATTTCTTAATTCCCTGGGACAGGATCCATTTTTTTTACTTCATGTATCCACATCACTTATCACTTACTCTGGCCTCTAAATCCTGACATGGAGCTCTTCTTTTACTGAAGTAACTATAGTGTATTAGCAGGATTCTTCATGTTAGGGACAAAGACTTAATTTGTCAAGACCTACAGGTTGTTCTGTGTTCTCCCCACCTTCCATCTGCAGACTAAATATTAGCAAGAAAAAACTAAGGAAGTATTTAATAGTAACATAACACTAATTTCCAACTCTAATCCTTTCAGATTGTATAAAGAAAAATATTCTGAAAAAAGTAATATTATATTTAAGTTACTCAAATATACTTTTAAAGTGCAGGACTTTAGACCTCCAATAGTTTGTTGAAAAAAGAAGCAGCTACTCCCAGACAGTGATTAATATGTCATTTTAAGCACACAACTCAGGATGGGATGAACAACCTTTTGTATTTTTCTTTTTTTTTTCACTGCCTATAGAGAGAAGCTAGTGAACTTGCTTAGGATATGTAACTACTTGCTAGACAAGTAACATAAAGCAGATTAAATCCATATCTATTGTCACAAGGTTCATTAAAATGGAAGTAACTATTGTTTCATACAAGTGGTTCATTCTAGCTTTAAAAATTCAAAAGCTCAAATTTTAAATGCAGGTCCAAATAGAACATAATTGCAACTTTTTCCCCTCCTTTCCTGCCTGCTGTTAAGTGAATCTTGAATGTCCTGGAAAATATTAGGCATAGTCTATAGTTAGCTATTTTGAGAGGCTTATATTTGCAAGCCAATGTAAAAATACAACTGTTTATCAGGGATAGCAAGGTAACTAATATATTTTTGAACATCTGTTGTATTTCCTATCTATAGAAAGCGCAGCTGCCAAACTGTGTATGACTAAACTAAAATTCCCCTGCAGAAGGATATTCAAAATACAAATATCTTTCAGATCAGCTTCTGTCAAGGCCAAAGAAATAAATGCAATGCACATAACATTCTGCTTTCTCTGAGGTCCTTGATCAATGAATTGCACTTATTTCTAGTCCAGAAGAACAGGACTATTATACTGTCTTAGGATCTATTGAGTTTCAACTCCATCCACCTTGCATCAAAAGGCCTACAGAAGCTTTTCAGAAACTAAATCTGCATTAAAAGTAATGTGATGCAATAGGAGTGTATCTACAAGGAAAAAAACATGTGTGTTTATGTGTGTGACCACACGGCTAAGTCATATATGTTGCAGTTGCATTAGATCAGGATGAACTAGATCCTGTGGATTGACCTACTATTATTTAATGTTAACACACATTGATTGTGCATATTCTGATTCTTGTGGGGTTTTGTGTTCTTTTTGGTTTTGGTTGTTTGGGTTTTTTTTTTGGTTGGTTGGTTGGTTGGTTGGTTGTATTTTTTTTAACTAAAGGGACCTTCTCCATGTGTTCAGAGACTGCTTGGTGACACTAAAGTAAGCCTGTTACACAGGGATATGGCATGGTTTTGCGGCAGCTGGCAGCTAAGCACCATTAAGCTGCTGGTTCACTCCCCACTTCCTTCTTCCATCAACTTTACATGCTCACCTTGATGTCATATGGTATGGAATAACCCTTTGGTCAATTGAGGTCAGCTATCCTGGCTGTGTTCCCTCCAAACTCCTTCTGTGCCCCCAGTCTACTCGCTGGTGGGGTGGGGTGAAGATCAGAAAAGGCCTTAGCTCTGCATAAGCACAGCTAAGTGGTAACACAAACATCCTTGTGTAATCAAGACTGTTTACAACATCAATCCTAAACATAGTCCCATACTAGCTACTAGGAAGAAAATTAACTCTATCTCAGCCAAAGATGGCACAGAACTATTAAAAATATTACTTTCAACTTTATGTGAAGTAAAATGCTGGTATAGGTACAGACAGAGTAGTTCCTATATAGGGATCAAAGTCAGGCCTGACCATAGCAGAACTTGTGGAATGCTGCTTCCAGCCTGCTAAAAAACTGAACAGCAGCATGGACAGAGGAAGGGATAGTGATAAATACTTCTCTTTTTAAATTGATCTTGGCTACAATATTCTTTAAACTGAACTACCCATTCCATATTCAGTTAATAAATAAAACTGAAGCAGCAAGCAATTACACCAGGTCATCTACTGTGCATCCTACCCCAGGGCAGAATTAATTACACCCAAATAATTCCTGATAGGTGTTTTTCTAACTCATTCTTACTCACATGAATCCTGAAGGACATGTTACCAAATGTAGTAATAATATAATCTTCTTTATCTTAAGCTGCCTCTATGAATTGAGATGTACAGAGTATTTCACGTAAGGTGAGCCTGCATACCCTTCACACCAGATATGGTTACATTCATGGTGGTAGGTAGCTTCTAACATGATTTTTCACTTATCCAGATGGAAGATGACATATAAATGTAATCTTCTTCTATTCTGTTCTGGCACAACAGGATTTAAAAGAAGAACAAGAGTAGAGTTATATAAAAGATATTCTGAGATGCAACATAATGCAGTAAAGAATGACATCTTTCTATGGAATTGTTAAACCATTATACAGAATTTTATAGAAAATTGTATCCTTGCAATATATATTGATTTTGAAAATCCTGTAGCAAGTTTATCATGCTCTGTTAGATTTTATAGGGTTTTCTTGTAAAACTAAGTGTAACACAATCAAGACAGAATACCCTTGGGGATGGACACACAGCAATGTTTACCATGATATTAGTAATAAATTCACCTTCACCATTGAAAAACTGTGAGTCTTTAAAAAAATATGAATGATTCTGTTGAACTATGTCAGAGAAATGTCACTGGCCCAGATTTTTTCCTATGAGAAAGACATACAAGTGGTTCTGTTCTCCTGGAATCCCAGACTCCCCTGTTGCCTGATAACCTGACAATTTTAACCAACTCTGATAAAAGATTTAATGTTGCAGAAAAGTGCTAAAATTTCATTGATTTCATGCAAATACATAGGTTTGTGAAGTGAGAAATTCAAACTTGTGTTCCTACTGATAAATATTAACTTTTTACTACAATCTCATTATTACAAACCAGACTGTCCACAAACAGACATAGGGATTTAAAGCTGTTGTTTGTTTTTTGGTTTTTTTTTTTCTGAGCTTCTGGAATGTGCTTGTCTCCGTGGGAATTGCACATTCCCAATCTTTTATCCAGAGAAATTGTTCTTTGTGAAGGCTGAGCTTCTCAGGAATTCTCATGATTCCACCAGCTTTCAAACAAACAGAAAGAACAAAACCCTAACAGTCAATGATAAATAAAACCTGTTCATCTATTTATATGTATTTGATGTAAAATTATGTAAGGCATTTATAGATTCACATATTTTAAGAGTTGTTTATATGAGGATCATCTATTTTGAAAGTGTGATAGGCTATAGAACTTCACCCTAATATTTAATACTTTATGCTCAGCAATTCTTACTGAAAAAGATGCACAGTATTTATTTATTTTAAAATAAAAATGATTTAAAATTTGCCTCATTTAATAAGATGAACTAAAGGAATCTTTTGCATTTAATTCTTCTTAACATAAACATCCAGCTTTTAGTTATAGGATACTGATAGATTGTGGCTGATCTTGCAGTTGGTGGAAAAAAATTGCTGCTTGTATAAGAGATTGTAACTCCACTGGAGAGAATTAAGCCATGCCTGAGCTACAAAGAACGAGAAGCATCAGAAATCAGAGGACCTGTTATGGACTCATACATCCATACATATGAAGACGTGTTGGTGTAATGTTTTAGTGTGTTTAAGTGACATAAAATAGACTATTCTGATTAAAAGAGAACATTCAAACAAACAAACAAACAAAAAGATACTAACTATAGATTCCTTGGAAGCTTATGATATGTATTCACCCCTTGGTGTTAGGTATGGAATATGTAATACACTACATCGTATGATTCTCCTGTACACTAAATTATAGATCATCCCACAGAAATATGTTCAACCATTTAATATAAAATAAATCTATACACACATGTCGAGATTTAAAAAAAAAATTATTAGCACAGCTGCTGTTGCAGATTTCTGTAGCCTTATGCTAAACTCTGACTCCAGAAACACTGCTGGTTTTCAGGAATCAAAAATACCTAAATCTTTAAAAGCTCTTCAGTTACAGAGATCAGATGCTATGAGTCCCCTTTTTGTGTTTCTGACCACTGTAGGATCTTCTCAGGGTCACAAGTTTTTTTTGGCTGGGGAAAAAGGCTACGTGTAGTCAGGCTGACTGTCTCCCAGCACTCCCCATCCACACTGAAAGTGCCCACTAATAGGTTTGAAATGACAGTACATTTGTCCTCTGGGGAAGATTAGGTAGAGCTGTGGAAGATTTCTGCTTCTCTCATACAGAAAGTTTTAAACTGGATGGTTTTCAGGAAGGAAGGGATTTTATGACCTTCTTATTGTCTGCAGAATGCCAGAAGCTTTTCAAAGTAATAGCAACCTGTGTAAAAGACTGTATGAACTAAACTGAGCTTTTATTGCATCCAACACAGTCACATTCCCCTTAACTTTCTGTAGTGGCACATAAGCTTTCCAACTACTTTGCTACTAAAAAATGTCATCAAGCAGTGCTTTGTAAGAAGAAATTTATTTGCTGTATTGAACTGTCAGCAACTCAATTAAATACATGTGAGTGTGTGGGGGAGGAGGGCATAAGTGAGGTACCAACGTTAAGCTTTCCAAATTAAAAAAGTTTGATTTGTATACCAGTTTTTCTTTAAAAAACCCCAAAACAACAAACAAACACCCCCTCCCAAAAAAACCCCCACCAAAACAAACAATAAAACAAAGAAAAAAACCCACACAGAAAACCAGCCATAATACCTCAAACAACAACTCCCAATGTTTTTACCATCATTTTACTTTTAATACATTTTACTTTTAATTGACAGAAAATTTACTGAGACTACATTTCAAAGGCAAGGGATCTCCTTATATGGGTCATTGCTAAGCTTTGTTTAAAAAGGAGCTCATAGCTTGATTGCGTCATTTCTGCAGAGCCTGGCTGGGACTCAATTTACTGTGCTGCTGGGCTCTCCAGACTTCTGGTGGAGTTTGTAAGCAGTGAACATATGCAGCAGTAATGAAGATTAGGCTCTTCAAATATCTCCAGTGGTGCTTGGGAAAAGCATTCAGAATTCATGTTCACTTCTCAGAGACACTCTCAGGACCTGGCCTTCCTGATATGGGAAAGATTTACGTTCATCAGGCACTTTTTTTTTGCTTCAAATGAATGTTTAATTCACAAGGAACTGTGAATTAAGTTTTCAGATGAGGTTCAGGTTCTGAAGTGGACTCTGTTCCTGATCACATTGACTGGTGCAGAAACATTTAGAAATACTAAAGCAATCTCAGAATGGCCTGGTGGGTGAAAATGGTGCAGTATAACCCAGAAACAGAAAATAGCCTAAGCCGAGGAAATGGTGAAGATTTGCTTTCCTGGCACAGGAAACTACTGTCACATCTTTGAATCATCAGGCCACAATATCTGCAGGTCCAAGCACTGCAGCTGTGGAACCATTATCTCTATGTTGTTGTCAAAACCAGCCCCCAGGTTAAACTTCAAGCTTGACAGTTGTGTTTAATTTCAGTGTGAGGCTATAAATCAGTCCCTGGAGAGGAGAAGACTGTGAACATCAGTGGACTTTGTTCAGAAAGTTGTCTGCAGATGTGTTAAAAGAGTAACTGTTGACATGATTGTAGTTTTGTTATGCCAATCTTTCCACCGGAATCTCAAAGTAATGCTCCAGGTCCCTTGCTCTAATCACAAGCTTATGAAATTTAGTGAATGTTTCTGAAATGGCTTCTCAGTGTATTGAATGTCACTACTTCACTGCAGAGGTTCCTGATTTATACATCGATGGAATTTATTATTGTTGCTGTTGTTATAGTGACCTTGTATGAATTTTTGATCCATCATATTGAAAGCTAAATTGCAAAGTGCAACAAGTACCCCCTGCTGCATAAAAAGTCAAATGTGTTCTTGAAAAGTACAGTGTACATAGAAAGAGCCTAGGGAATTGACTGGCCCTTTTTTGCTTGTATTTGTCATCTATCAGGCTCAGCCCCTGAAGCGAATTGCCTCTGGACTTTAGAACTGGAATTAAGATGCATTTGACTTAAAAGCTGAAAAAGCTGCATACATATATTCTTCCTTTATTTGGGCGAGTTACAATTCTTGCTTGAATAGTGCATCCATTTTCATGGCCAAAATTCTAAACCATGTAGAAAAACAAGATAGCTTTCAGAGAAAAGCCTTACAGGTGACTAATGGATTAAACATGCCTCATCATGAGACATTCAAGGTACTTGATCTATTCAGCTTATAAATAGGGGTGACATGACCATCGTTTATAAATATATTTCTTATAAATGTGAGAAACAGAATTTGAATAAAAGAGCTTAACAGACAAAGTAAAGGTAAGATTGAGTGTCTGCAAGTTGAAGCTAGAGAAATTCAAACTATAAATAAAACTAAGGTTTAACAGGAAATGTAATGAACAATGTGTGGGAATGACATGTCAAGGGTTATGTTGGATTTTTCATCACTAGAAATGTTTAAATCAAGGAGATACCTCAACACTGGAGGAGGTTGTCAAGAGAGGCCATAGAATCTCCATCTTCAGAGATATTCGAAATGTGACTGGATATGACCCTGAACAACCTTATCTAACTCTGAAGTTGTCTCTAACTTGAAAGTTGGCCTTGGTTTGAGTCAGAGGTGTCTTCCATCAGAGGAAATTTCTGATATTTGAAACTTCATAGAAACTTCAGCTTGATCTCTCTCTTCATACGTCAAAGGACTTAAAGGTGAACACAGGAATTACGACCTTCAAAAACAACAATGCCTGGGAAAAGGAACACCAAAATCTTGTCTTTCATGATACTTCTACCTGGGTGTTTTTTTCCTCTCTTCCTCCCTTCATTTTTTCCCACTTAAGCAGCTCTGACTCTCATACTGTCATTTGCCTTCTACACA
Source organism: Porphyrio hochstetteri (assembly GCA_020800305.1). Classification (NCBI taxonomy): domain Eukaryota; kingdom Metazoa; phylum Chordata; class Aves; order Gruiformes; family Rallidae; genus Porphyrio; species Porphyrio hochstetteri. The sequence goes on from CM036938.1 coordinate 84,952,870, forward strand.
GCATAAAATCAAAATAAAAGAAGTACTAATAAATACCAAAAGAACTACTCAGCTTAGCAAATTGCCTCTACATAAGGTCAAAGTGAAGGCCTTTCTGAAACCCCTTCACCTAGAATGTGTTGAGCTCCACCTGGGGAAGGATGAACCTTCTGTCGAATGTTTGTGGGTTAAAATCAAGGGGCAAACCGGTATGGGGGACATTGTTGTGGGAGTGTGCTATAGGCCCCCTGATCAAGAGGAGCAGGTAGATAACGCATTCCATAAACAGTTAGAAGTAGCCTCAAGTTCCCGGGCACTGATCCTTATGGGGGACTTCAACTACCCAGATATTTGCTGGGCAAGCAATACGGCCAGCCGTATGCAGTCCAGACAATTTCTGCAGTGTGTTGAAGACAATTTCCTGCTACAGATGGTGCAGGAGCCCACAAGGGGAGGGCGGCTGCTGGACCTTGTTTTCACTAACAAGGATGGACTTGTTAGGGAAGTGAAGGTCGGGGGCAGCTTAGGGCAAAGCGACCATGAAATGGTTCAGTTCATGATCCTGGGTGGAAGAAGCAAGCCAAAAAGTAGGATAGCTACCCTGAATTTTGGTAGAGCTAACTTTGATCTCCTCCGCCACTTAATGGGGGCTATCCCGTGGGCTACGCTGTTTGAAGGAATGGGAGCCTGCGAGAGCTGGCTAGCATTCAAACAGCACTTCTTCCAAGCACAGGAATGATGCATCCCTTTGAGGAGGAAATGGGGAAAGAGAGGCAGAAGACCTGCATGGATGAACAGGGAGCTATTGAGCAAACTCAAAGAGAAGCAGAAGATCTATGAATCGTGGAAAAAGGGTCTGAGCACCTGGGAAGAATACAGGAATGTGGTCAGGGCCTGTAGGGATGCAACTAGGAAGGCTAAAGCCCTCTTGGAAATTAAGCTGGCAAGGGACATAAAGGATAATAAAAAGGGGTTTTTTAGACACGTGAACAGTAAGAGGATGTCCAGGGATAATGTAGGTCCCTTGCTGAATAAGGAGGGTGTCCTGGTTACGGGGGATGCTGAGAAAGTGGAGATATTGAATGCCGCCTTTGCTTCGGTCTTCACTTCAAAGGCCCCCCGGGACCCACAGACACTGGATTAGAGTAGGACTGATTGGGAAATGAAGAATTTCCCTCTGGTTCAAGTAGGGGAGGTCCAGGAGCGGCTCAAAGGGATTAATGCACACAAATCCATGGGCCCAGATGGGTTACATCCACGTGTGCTGAGGGAGCTGGCGGAGGTGATTGCTGAGCCACTCTCTATCATCTTCGACAGGTCTTGGAGGACAGGAGAAGTGCCTGAAGACTGGAGGATAGCCAATGTCACTCCAGTCTTTAAAAAGGGCAAGAAGGAGGAACCTAGTAACTATAGGCCAGTCAGCCTCACCTCTGCCCCTGGAAAGGTAATGGAACAGCTTGTTCTGGATGCCATCTCCAAGCAATTGGAAGAGAAGAAGGTCATGAGGAGTAGTCAGCATGGATTCACTAAGGGGAAATCGTGCTCGACCAACCTCATAGCCTTCTACGATCTCATGACAGGCTGGGTAGATGGAGGGAGAGCAGTGGATGTCATCTACCTTGACTTCAGCAAGGCCTTTGATACTGTCTCCCATGACATCCTGATAGCAAAGCTGAGAAAGCATGGGATAGATGAGTGGACAGTGAGGTGGGTTGAGAATTGGCTGTCGGACCGAAGCCAGAGGGTTGTGATTCGTGGAGTAGAATCTGACTGGAGGCCTGTTACCAGCGGTGTTCCCCAGGGCTCAGTGTTGGGTCCAGTCCTGTTTAATATCTTCATTGACGATCTTGATGAGGGAATAACATCCACCCTCAGCAAGTACGCCGATGATACAAAGCTGGGAGGAGTGGCTGACATGCAGGAGCACTGCGCTGCCATCCAGAGAGACCTGGACAGGCTGGAGAGCTGGGCAGTGAGAAACCAGATGAAGTTCAACAAAAGCAAGTGTAAAGTCTTGCAGCTGGGAAGGAACAACTGTTTGTATCAGTACAGGCTGGGGGATGACCTGCTGGAGAAGAGCTCAGTGGAGAAGGACCTGGGTGTCCTGGTAGATGACAGGTTGGCCATGAGCCAGCAGTGTGCCTCGGTGGCCAAGAGAGCCAATGGGATCCTGGGATGCATCAGGAGGAGTGTAGCCAGCAGGTCAAAGGAGGTGATCCTCCCTCTCTACTCTGCCCTGGTCAGGCCCCACCTGGAGTATTGTGTCCAGTTCTGGGCTCCTTGGTATAAAAAGGACAGGGATCTCCTGGAAAGAGTCCAAAGAAGGGCTACGAAGATGATTAAGGGCCTAGAGCATCTCCCCTATGAGGAAAGGCTGAGTAAGCTGGGACTGTTCAGCCTTGAGAAGAGAAGACTAAGGGGGGACCTAATCAAAGTTTATAATTATCTGAAGCAGGGGATGCAGGGGGAATCAGCCAGCCCCTTTTCAGTGGTCTGTGGGGATAGGACAAGGGGCAATGGCTGCAAGTTGGAGCATAGGAAGTTCCGCACCAACATGCGGAAGAACTTTTTCACAGTGAGGGTGACTGAGCACTGGAATAGGCTGCCCAGGGAGGTGGTGGAGTCTCCTTCACTGGAGATATTCAAGACCCGCCTGGACACCTATCTGAGCAATATGAGCTAGGGAGCCTGCTTTGGCAGGGGGGTTGGACCCGATGATCTCTCGAGGTCCCTTCCAACCCCTACAATTCTGTGATTCTGTGATTCTGTGATTTGTTCCTGAATGCTAGCAAATAGCATTAAAAGAGGCCTGGGCTTAGACTCTTTCCTTGACTAACCTGGCTGAGCAGGGCATTAAAGAGATATTTGTTCCTCTTCATTGTTCTGCCTCACTTAAGGACCCCTATATCAAATTCTTATCCAGATTCTCAGCCGTCCAAATAGCCTGAGCTGCTTTCTGGGCTGAAAATTTTCCTATGCATGTATCTGACCTGAATATTTAAACAGTAAACTAAGGATCTATCTCATGATGAGAACCCAGTGTACATGCTGGCAAGTGGTGTTTAACTCCAAAATATGAGTGACTGGGATGCCTTGTTCTCAAATTTCCCTCTTGTGGTGGTTTGACCCTGGCAGGAGGCCAGATGCCCACCCAAGGCACTCTACCACTCCCCTTTTCAGCTGGACAAGGGAGAAAATGTATATTGAAAGGCTTAGGAGTTGAAGAAAGGACAGGGAGGGATCATTCAGCAATCAGCATCCCAGGCAGAACAGACTCAATAACGAATAAAGGAAGGAAAACTCTGATTTATGACACTACACTACATACACAGTGAAACCAGTCAGGTAAGTACAACCAGATCGTAAAGCACCTCCCACACCCTTCCTTCTTAGCAGACTCACCTTTAGTCATGATTTCCCTCCCTTCTTCCACCCCCCCATTGTGTCACAGGGAGGGGCAGGGAATTGGGGAATGGGGGTTTGGGTCAGTTCCTCACAAATTGTTTTCCTTATTAGCTGGAGAGGACATTCCTCTTCCCCTGCTCCAGCGTGAGGTCCCACCCAAGCAAGACAGTCCTTCACGAACTTCTCCAATGTGAGTCCTTTCTGTGAGGGCTTCAGCTCTTCACTAGCTGCCCCAGTGTCATAAATCATACAATGTCTCTCAGTCTTTCAGGCCCAGACTGCTCCAGCCTGATTCCCCACAAAGTCACAAGCCCCACCCCAGCAAACCTGCTCTGTCATGTGTCTTGCTTTCACTTGCTCATCTTTGTATCTGTCTTTATGCACTGCAAGTGCTGGCAGAGGCTTGCTCCAACGCGGGTCACAGTGTTTCCTGCATGTCTCCCCCTGCTCCAGCATGGGGCCTCTCCACGGGCTGCAGGTGGGGTCCCTGCCTTTTCCATGGGCTGTGGGGGGACACCTAATCCACCATAGGTTTCTCCAGGGCTGCAGGCGCACCTTTCTCTCTGGCACCTGGGGCACCTCCTCCCCCCCTCTTCACTGACCTGCCCAGTTTCATCTTCTCACATCCTTCTCTGGTGGCAAAAAGCAGCTGCTTTGCGGGGTTTTTTTTTCTCTCTTTAAATGTGGTTCCCAGAGGCACTGTGACAGGCACTGGTGGGCTTGGCCTTGGTCAACAATGACTCTGGCCTTGAGCCCAGCTGTTGTTTGCTCTGTTGGGCCTGGGGAAGCTTCTTGCTGCTTCTTGCAAGAAGCCACCCTGAAGCCCTAGATGTCCTCCTCCCTTTTTTCCTCCAGAATCCAGCCATGCAAAACTACAAAACCCTTTAGGGTATGTTCTTAGAAAGTGAGGATAAAGAATTACTCTAAAAATATTACTGGCTGGCTGAAGCTTGACAATTTGCTTTTTCTAAATCTTGGATATGGAAATTACAGGCTCTGAGCAGTTACAGTGGACATATCAGAAGACTACATTAATTTTCTCCCACCCTATGACTAAGCACGTATCCTTTCCGTTGTGTCTTAAATCAGACTGGGATCACATAGGCCTTGTTGACTGTGCATTTTTTGAGCAGCAGAGGCAGAATGGAAGAAAAATACTTGAAATGGTCCACTGGTTTCTGGCTGACAGCTCAGGTTCACTTGTAGAGGTATATTGTCTTAACAGTGCTACGGAGAAGTTTTGTTCTTTATAAATATTTCCCAGTGTAACAGAACTGTAAAGAAGCTGAGCTTTAGAGAAGTAACCACTTCTGGCTCTTTTATTAATGATCTGGTTTGTGTTTTTCCAGTACCTTTCAGAACTCTTGAAATTAAAAAAGACTTAATTCATCATATTCTAACAAACAAATATATTAGGACCAAGCTGTTTAAAAAAGACCCCTGCCTACCTGTTTTCAACTGCTTCTCAGCAATATTGAAGAGCTGCATGGTATCTTCATAGGGTGCCAGTTTCACACAAACACATATAAAACATGGGCCCTCTCAAAACTTGTCTACCTCATTCCTCAGGGTCTGTCTTGGTTTCACATGTTCTTCCTTCCTTGAGGGAGGCACCAAGAAAAATTCCCACGCTTGGGAACTCATTCCTGTGTTGTCACAGCAGTTCATTATCTACTCAGCCAGGCCACCACAGCTCTTCCTGGGACCACACTGCAAAACAGATTGCCAAAATATTTGCATTAAAAATAAATAAACAGCTATTGTTGCTCTGCAGATACAAACTGTGCATGAGACACAAATCTGTCCATAACAGTCCCGCTTGGGGTTTCTTTTCCCAAGCATTTCAGAGCAGACCATTTTAGTGATTCAGTTTCCAAGGTCCCTTAGGCATATAACCCTTGCTACAATTCAGGAGACAATGCATTATGGCACAGGAAGGGGGACAATTTTCTAGGGCAGCAAATATAAGTATATTTAGCTGGTGGGGGGGATATGTGTGTGTGTGTTTTAAAAGGAATTATACATGGCATTGCACTTTTCTCTGCTTATCCTTACAGAAACCACTTTTTGTCTCTTTATTCTTCCTATTTCTTATCTCACTCCTTTCTACCCAATACATTAGGAAGTTCACAGTTACTTCAATCTCCCTGCTCTACTCCATGCATGAAAGCTTTCCTAAATGCAAAGAAATCTTTAAGATATTCTCACTTGTGAACTGGCCACTTAACAACTAGTTAACTAGTGTTAAACTAGTTCTACACTTCTTGAATAGGAAATCATTAGTGTTGATTTAAATGACCCAAGGTAAATTTCCACATATTGCAATGTTATGTAATTACAACTAGTAAATATAGAAAATACTGAATGGGCTTAGGCAATTTAGACAAAACTCTTTGACTTACTCCTCCCCACTTTTCCTAAACCGAACTAAAAATTTTCAACTTATCTTACAACCTGAGGCTTTTTGTTGTACGAGCATCTACAAAAAATGTTAAGATGGGTGATCCCTTTAGATTTATGAATTCAGACAGATGGTCAACTTAGCTTGGCTTATTTTATGAACTGAGTCACAGTAAATGACGATTTGCACATCCACACCCTGCAGCAAACACAAGGCTTATGCATTAACATGGATCTTAGGGAAGATGTTTTAAACTAATGGTCTTTATTTCTGTAGTAATGTATTTGCTTCACTAATGGTCAGGTAGTGCAGTGATACACTCTAACAAATTAAACTTCAGTAACAAAGCTGAGATAGGATATGCATATTTGTTTTAACTATAGTTCAGAGTGAGAGCTGTGAAAAGTGATTTTGAACTCCTTAGGAGCCAACAAGTACCAAATGAAAATGGTTCAGAATTATTTTTTAATAAACTCATTTTATTTTGAGTGCCTCCATTTCTTTGTTTTGTGGGAACTTGGCAAATCGGGTAGTTTAGAGGTTTTGCTCTGTTTCTATATTTTAATAAAAAAGTAAAGGTGGTAAGATGAAATGGCCTTTGCTGTAAATCTTTCATTTTAAAGTTCTTTATTTTTTATCTTTTATGAATGGACAAGCCCAGAGGGTTCTGACTTATCCACAGAACAATGGTGGAAGGGTTGCTGGAAGGGCTGCTATTTTTATACATAACTGGCATGTGCATTTCATACCAGAAATATCAAGTGTTAATTAAAGAGGTTACTAGTCCACAACTCAAACACAGGATTAATACGAACTCAATAATGAGTAATTTTCTAACCAGTGACTGGATTTTCACCTGTAGCATTAAAGAAGAAGTCACCAGGACACAATATTTTAGATTTCGATTCATCCACAGACTCCTTGAGTGATGTTGAACAAGGCTGAATCTTGATATAAAAGCTATTGAATTCAGAGTAAGTTCCAGCTTGAGTTAGGTAGCCAGATACCTTTATCATGGATGAATGAAGAAATTTGTACCATAAAATGGGGGGTTTAGAACTGAAAAAATCAGCAGACTCAGATGAGTTTACCAACATGCCAAGCTCTGAGCAGTAACTCTTTAAAGTCTTTCTCTACCCAGTATGTCATGGATATTCTGCTTAAGGGTATAATTTTTAAATGCTTGCAGAGAAAATAAGCCAAAAGCTATACAATACAACAGCTAGGACTCGGAAAAAATGGCACCTCAGGATGAAAGTATTTTGTGTAGTTTAAGAGAACAAAGATCTGCATCTTGAGGTCCTACCTGGCAGGAAAATATCTAACAAGAGCATGTAACACTGTCAGGAGTGTATTGGGGAAGGCATAAGCTAATAGTTGTGTTACAAGATTTTCTTTCAGAACAAGCATATATGGTGAGAACTGGGGAGCTAACTGGGAATTTTCACAAGTTTGCATGCAGAGTCCAGTTCTGGGCTCCCTGGTATAAAGAAGACAGGGATCTCCTCGAGAGAGTCCAGAGAAGGGCTATGAAGATGATTAAGGGCCTGGAACATCTCCCGAATGAGGAAAGGCTGAGTGAGCTGGGACTGTTCAGTCTGGGGAAAAGAAGACTGAGGGGGGACCTAATTAAAGTTTATAAATATCTTAAGTATGGGATGCAGGGGGAATTGGCCAAGCCCTTTTCAGTCGTCTCTGGAGACAGGACAAGGGGCAATGGCTGTAAATTGGAGCACAGAAAGTTCCGCACGAACATGTGGAAGAACTTTTTCACAGTGAGGGTGACAGAGCACTGGAATAGGCTGCCCAGGGAGGTGGTGGAGTCTCCTTCTCTGGAGATGTTCAAGACCCGTCTGGACGCCTATCTGTGCAATATGTGCTAGGGAGCTGCTTTGGCCGGGGGGTTGGACCAGATGATCTCTAGAGGTCCCTTCCAACCCCTACGATTCTGTGATTCTGTGATTCTGTGAGTGGCTCACACATGTTATAATTCAGCTAATAGGGATGTTGCCTTGGTCATCAATCAATTTCACTAATTCCTAAGGAATTTAAGCACCACTGAGAAAATTATTTTGGGGGTTTATATGTGATATGTAGAAATAATTTGAAGCAAGTAGACACACATATATATTTTGTATGTAAAGTCTCTAATATCTCTGTCACATTCCTTACTCAGTTAGTTTGGTCTTAGTTTGAGGATGCTCTACAGCAAGAAATACTTTTTTGGGGTTCTGTATTTGTATGGACTCTAGAACAGGGCAGTCATGGTCCAAAGCATTCCTCCTCGGGAGTCTTACACAGATAAAGAATAATGACAATAATAAAAATGTCTACTAACATGTTAAATTAAGGAGAGCCACCTGCAGGTAGCTGATAATCATATTAAAGAAACTTGTGAACATCTGTAATTCTTTGTCCCCATTTATCATCTGGTGAAAGAACTAGGTCCTAAGTCCAGGCTTACTTCATTGCATATATTGTAATAGTATTCTAAAATTGAACAAAATTATCTGAACAGGAGGTCTTTGGTAGTTGAGAACATGTAACATTTGGATATGAAAATTATGGATGCTTTTTTCCACCACTTCTTCCAGGTAGTTTTTAGGATTTCAGTGAAATATAAAGGGAAAAAGAAAAGAATAGAAAAACTGGAAAAATCCTCTGACGGTTGTTGAAATAATTGCATTTCTTGTTTTTGTGTTAATAAGAAATATGATAAGCAATAATGAATACACACATTTGTGATGAAAAACACTTGATAAGGTAAAGACAGTGGTCTATTTTATTTATTTTATTTCTGATCATTTAAAGACTACTAATGTTGACGGAGACATTTTAAAGTCATAAATTACTTTCTAGTAATCAACACTGCTACTTTTCATATTCACGGTTTAAAAATTAAAAAAAAAATAAAAATACATACGCCTTTTTCCCTTTTTAATGGTTAATTAGGTCACTAATCAAAAGAAATCCTTAAGAGGAAAATGAAATGTTGACATTTTGCAATTATTTGCTACTGTGAATAATACATAAACACACTACTTATGGTTAAAGTGGCTTTCAAACCCTTTTTCTGCCATTAGGGCATGAACTGACTGCAGAATCAGTGTATTTTACTTGATATATTGCCACATTATCTACTTCAGTGCTTCCATTTAGTTTGGGTCACTTACATTTCATTATACTGTACCTTGGCTGAGTGCAATAAAAAAAAAGTTTATTGCAACTGCAAGCTCCTAATTAAACATCAGCTGTAAACTGAGCTACCCATTACAGATTATATATATAAAAAGATTATATTCTTGGGAATCACTCTATCATGCAACATGATTAATATATATGTGTCCTTGTAAATAGGAGTTGATGTGCTATATACATAATGGATATGATTAGCTTTTTATTGAGACCCAAGACATCAAAGATAAAGGGATACATAGATTTCTCATTCAGCAATCTTGTTCTATATGATATAAGTATGTATATGCATACACAGATAACACATGCAGAAATCTGTTTGGTGTGTTACTGTGTTCTTATCTACTATCGCTTTGGTTGCAGATAAATTTGAACTTATAAATACATGCCCAGGGTAAAATTAACCTCATATTGGGGAGCAATAAAGTTAAGTCAGTTAAAAATCTTTATTTCCGACACAGAGGAGGAAACTGAGTTTCAGACCTTCCTCTTTCAGAAAACACCGTAACCAGATTTCATACCCTGAATCAGAAGCTTCATATGTCCTCATGAAGGACACGTTTGAAGTTCAACTGGTATTTCTTAATGAATAGCCTCCTTTTAAACAGACCACTGAAAAATCAGTTTGGCCTTAATTTATACAATAAACATATTTGTCCTCTTGTTTTCCAGTTGAAGGAAATCTAGTTAGTGTAGAGAACTGGAAAAGTTATGACCAATGGAGTTGCATGCCCTAATTTTGTATATTAAGTACTTAAACGGCAAAAAAGTTTAATTTCCACTTTCCTTCCATCTTTGTTCCTATTTATGTACACCTCTCAATTATGCCAGTATAAACTGTTTGTGGGATCATGCAGAGAACCATTTTCAGCAGCAGATGTGATTTCAGAAAATATATATTTTTTGGTGCTTTGTTGTTTACAAGGGGTTTTTGTAATATAGATTTCTGAGAGCTGTGAATATTTTATCATGTAATGGAATGTAGATCAATTACAGAACTATATACTGAGGAAACTGTGATGAAAGAATCCAGGCTGAGATCCATGGATCATCCAATTTAATTTTAGTTCTAGTTGGTGAGGCTGAGTATTGCTGTCCATGGACCCATACATTTACAACACAAAGAGAAAATTCTCCTTGAGGACTTTTGAAATCTCAGGTGAGAAAGAATATGCCTAAATTAAAAAAAATAAATTAGGTGTTTAAATTTAGGATGAAGTAATCTGGATGAGCATAAAAACTACAAAAAATCAGTTTCCCACGTATAAATGCAGATATTTGTGTGTAATTTTAAGATGTGACAATAGGATTTGGGTTGCACAAATGTGATATCTTTAAATTGTGTTACCTCTGCAAGGGCTTAGACTAACAGAAAAAAGATGTTAAATATTTGACCTCTGAGAATCAGTTTTTCGGGTATGTTCATTATCAGAAAAAGCAGATCTAAGGAATAATTACTATTACATTTTCTTTTCCTGGAAGTTTGACATTAGATACCCACTGCTGCCTCATTGTTCAGAAAACTCAAGTCTCTCTAGGTTCTCTTCAGAGTCCTGTGCAGTCCCATTTATCCGACCATTTTCCTACCGAACTTTCTGTTCTTAATCCTAGATAGGAGACAAAAATATTTAAAAAGCAGCATTTTCCCTCCGTATTTGGAAACATAGACAGCCTTGCAAAAAATCATGCATACAGGCCTGCACTGAAGAAAGAGATCAGTTATCATTAATTTCTTGACTATGTATCTTACATTAGCTCAGTTAAAGCACCATCCAATATAATCCATACAGAGACTGTGGTATAATTTTCACACCCCACAGTTTCAATAGGTGTAAATCAGGTGAAGCTATTGTAATTTCCCCAGCTGAGCATCTGGCTTTGTTCTTCTCCAGGAGTGAAAGTTTTAAAAGACAAATGAGGGTTAAAAAGAGAGGTTGCTTCCATTAAAATCTGTCTCAAACAAAAAGCAAGCTGTCATATTTAAAAACAAACCAACCAACAAACAAACAAAAAAACCACCAAACATGGGTGTGCAGCCTATCTCACAAAAATGCTGTAACAAAGACAACAGCTTGACAATGGCAGCTGCTGCACAGAGAGAAAATTAGAGGACAATGTCATTTTTAATGATTTTTTTTAAATGAAAAATTAAACCAAAATAAACTAGATGTCCCAGGTATTTTTTTTTCCTTAAGAATCTGTCTCTCTGTCTTATTATTTTTAAGTGGCAATGCAGACAAAAGCATATGCTGGGAAGAGTCTGAAATTACACAAAGCAATAATGGAAAAGGGATTTTTTTGGTAAAAGTTTCATGCAAAGGCTACCCTTTCTGTGTCTTTGTGTGAAACAAACAAACAAAAAAACCCACATAAATATCCATCCATATATATAGTAATGTACACTCACAAAGAACACATTAACGTATTTATATCCACACATAGCTTAATATTTATACATTAATATCCATAAAATTAAGTAAACACATGTAGATATTATATTTCTAAAATAATAAAATTAATATATAAAGGTGTAAAATTTGCAGATGGTCACTTTCTGTTATTTTTAGAAAGAGAGAAAGCTGTAAAATGAAATGTCATCTACTGAGAAAAAAAAATAGGATTTTATTTCAATACATTACTGTGACTTTTTCTTTTTTTTTTTTTTTTCTGTACTGTTTCTTCAGTAACTTATGAAAACAATTTAGATCATTTAGTTGCCTTCATACTGTCTAAAGCCTTATGTTTCTATTTGTCCTGCTGGCAGTACGGAAAGGTCTTTTCTATAACAACTCAGTGCTATTCAGTGCAATTTCCTCACTTAAGGGCAGAAAAACTCCTTCAAGGAAAAGAAAGGGGTTTTTCTTAAATCTGATCTTTTTCCTTAACACTTCTAGTAACTTAAAGGTTGCCTGAAAGTTATTTATTTAACTTAGCAAAGTAAAGTTTTCAGAAAAATCATGAGTGTCTTGCTATCAATTCATACACTATAATCCTATTTGGATTTGAGTATTTACAAATAGTATTAAAGAGCTAATTCTTAATTTGTAGAATGTTTTAAAAAAATTCAACCCCTTTTTATTATATACTATACATTACTTCATTGCTTTATTTATTTTCCAAAACATGAAATACTCTGGACTTGACAGAATGCAATGCTCTTATTTTCAAATCGCTCCATTTTGTGTACTATATCTGAATCTGGTGGGGTTTGCCTTAAAATTTTGTTGGTTAAATAAATCACTACTTTATTTACTATTCTCCATTAAGCAGAAATGGTACTTCAAACAGAAGGGTATCAAAAGTTGTCTGAAACATTTTGTAAGTTATTCTTAGAGAAGATCATTGACTGGACTAATAGTATGCTGGTTTTATGTGTTTGAAAGATTAATTATTAAGGGAATAGTTTTCTTCTTACCAATGTCAGTGCTCCAAACACCCTCTTGGTCATACAGGGGAAATGGCTATGTACTTACACTGCAGTTGCAGTTGTCACATACAACCCCAATCATAAATACCAAAAGTCTTGATCTCCTCTGGATGTGCTTGAAACAGGGTTGGATTTTGTTTGGTTTGGTTTTTGTGTGTTTGGTCGGTTTTTTTCCCTCTTTATTTTTGGTTTGTCTTTATTTAAGTAGGACTGCCCAGGTAAGCAAAAATTATAAAGAAATTGTAAAGGAACGTTACACTCATTGCTACAGCAGTGCTCTATCAGCAAGTGAGATCACCTCAGCAGCACAGTGGAAGGCAAGTCAAAATAGTTCCCTCCTATTCTCAAACTCATTCCTTAAATCACTGGAAGCTGTTTGTTTTTACACAAAATATGTTTCACGTTTGCGCTTTTACCTTTCCACTTGTGTAGAACATGTCAGCACAGACCATTTCAGTGGGGTGGTACCTCTCATTGTGTCTAAGCAGGGTGTGTGAGCATTACTGCAATCTAGGTAATTACAGCAAAATCTCCAGCCTAGGCGTGGAGGATGAGACGAGGAAACTGGGTGCCTGCTTGTGGGTTGTTATATTATGTTGTTTTCTCATCAGCGGTGTCAGAGTCCTAGGGAAGAGTCTGCTCAGGAGGTTTGTTATGAGATAGATAGGTTTTCTTGCCTTCATCCCAGTTATGAACTGGGCCAGTAAGGAGCCACTGACTGGGAGTCAGTGGTTCAAGGATATTTGTGCAATGAATTTTCTTGTCTCAGTGGATTACAGCAAACCCACAGGGAATTGTTGCCTCTGCAAACAGCTGGGTGCTGAGCACAGCACCGCAGATACAAAGAGTAGCTGATGCCCTGTCCTGGTTTCAGCTATGATGGAGTTAATTATTTTTAGCAGTGGATGGAATGCCATGTTTGGGTGTTAGGATGAGAACAGTGCTGATAGCACCCTGATGTTTCTAGTTGTTGCCGGGCAATCAAGGACCTTTCTCAGCTCTGCATACTTCCTTACTAGTGAGAAAGGAGGGGACGTAGCCAGGACAGGTGACCCGAACTGGCCAAAGAGAATATTCCATGCCAGTTACGTCATGCTCAGTATAAAGGGGGACTGGGGGGAAGAGGAGGAGATAACGCCAGGACGGGCGGTTTTCTGGGTACGGGGACGGGCTCTAAGCTGTGCAGCCTGGGTTCTGTGGTTTGGTGAGAAACTGCATTGTGTATCACCAGTTTCATCTATTTTGTACTTTAAACTTCTGTTATTGTTATATCTAGTTTTCGGTTATTGTTTAGTAAACTATCCTTATCCCAACCTGCGTGGTTCTGGTTTCTAGGTTGTGGTTTCTTTTCCTCCTTTCTTCCTTCCCTTTTCCCCCTCTCCCCCAACTTTCTCTCCCCCTTCCTTTTAAAAGTACAAGCGACTGTGTGGGGTGCGGCCCTCGGCCGGGGCAAAACCACGACAGTCATTTTGGCGCCCAACGTGGGGCACGAACGGTTGGGATAACGGTAGATCTGACCCTAACTATCGCAATTAAGATAAGCACTGTTGTTTAAGCAATCTCTGGTCACGATGTTGTGGTATTTATTCACAAGGCTGTGGCAGCAAAACCACCGCATGCTGTATACAATCCTGGCAGGATTCTTTACTCTCTCAGGTCTGCGGCTCCCGTATTTGTTCCCATACTTCATTATAATGTATTTTATGATATCAGTCTATGATACAATAATATCGATGATCATGAGTTTAAGCTGGTACCTGTATGAGGTTTTGCTGTCCTGTCCATTCTTTGGACAGGGAGGGGTTAATAACAGCAGCCAGTATGGTGGGGGCACTGCTTTCTTTTCCTTTGGGCTAAATGCAACAGCTCTTAGGGCAGTTTTTGAAAATCTTCAATATCTCTGGGATATTCAAACTAGCATTTTGCTATTGGTAGGTTTGGGGCAGATGGTTCAGTTTTTGTTATATATCAAGCATAGGTTTATGAATACCACTGAAGAGCTTTCTCCGAGACAGAATAATCACGAGTGGCAGGGCATGTGGCAAAGTATGGGTGAGTACCTAGGTACTTTCTCACGCCCGATGGTTTGGAACTTCACTCCTGAACAGCTACAAGACCCCGATCAAGTGACTGCATACCTAAAGAAAAATTGCTGTAGGTTTCCCAGAGATGGACACCTTACTGCACTGTGCTGGGCTCTGGCCACTATTTATCAAACACTGCTTGATAGCAGGCAGCACTGTCAGCACTGCCAGCACTGTGAGGGAGAAGGGAAAGGAAACAGACTGGCAGATACTATAGCTGCTGCAACCACTGGGGCTGACACTGCAGCTACTGCAACCCCTGTGACTGACACTGCAGCTACTGTAATCTCTACAGCAGACACTGCAGATGATCAGAAAAACCAACCCACACCAGTGTCTGTTGCTCCCGTACAAAAGAGGAAATGCACATAGAAATCTGTTCGCATAGTGACGGATGATGATGATGATCAACCAGGGCCATCTCGAGGATATCAGGAGGAGGCAGAACCAGAGATTGTTACCCGATCCCTGACTTTGAGTGAGCTGCGTGAGGTTCGAAAAGATTTCACCCGCCACCCAAGTGAGCACATTATCACTTGGTTGCTCCGATGTTGGGATCACGGGGCCAATAGTTTGGAGTTAGAAGGCAGAGAGGCCAAGCAGTTGGGATCCCTAGCTAGAGAAGGAGGAATTGACAAAGCAATTGGGAGGAGGCCGGAAATCCTCAGCCTCTGGATGCGACTACTGTCAAGTGTGCAGGAAAGATATCCCATAAAGGAATATATTACATGTCAGACACCCAAGGGTAACAGCATAGAGACAGCTATCCAGCACCTGAGAGAATTAGCTGTACGGGAGATAATTTATTATGATCTGGACAATTCACGGCTTCCCGCTGATCCCGATGAAGTCCTATGCACTCCAGCTATGTGGCGTAAGGTTGTACGAAGTGCACCAGCAGGGTACACCAATTCACTGGCAGTAATTGACTGGACTGATATGGATCCACCAACCGTAAATGAGGTGGCCTGCCGACTCCGGAAATACCAAGACAATGTTTCCCTCTCCGTCATTGCAGCAGTAGAGAAACTGGTTCAACGACTTGACAACAATGTGTCCAACTCCCAACCCGTATGGAGCAATGTTGCAGCTACTGGGAGAAAGCGTCCATCGTTCCAAGAGGGAGAATACACACCAAGACGTACGTTGTGGTTTTACCTGCTTGATCATGGAGAGGACATGAGGAAATGGGATATGCAGCCCACCTCAGCCCTTCGAGCACGAGTAAATGAGCTGCGGGGTAAAACATTCGCACAACGAGATTCTGCCAGGAAGAAGGCTGCACCAGTTTCTACTGGGCAGTTCCCTAGACCAACTGGAAGGCCTACCTATATGTCTGATGTGTCTGATCCTCTTGAAAGGACCTCTAAGTCCTTTATGCAACCAGTGGAAAACAAATATGATCAGCAGCAATAGAGGGGCCCTGCCTCCAGCCAAGTGGTACGCCACAATTGACATTGCGAATGCTTGCTTCTCGATCCCACTGGCGCCAGAGTGCAGGCCACAGTTTGCTTTCACCTGGAGAGGCATCCAATACACGTGAAATCGTCTGCCCCAGGGGTGGAAACATAGCCCCACCATCTGCCACGGACTAATCCAGAATACACTGGAAAAGGGTGAAGCACCAGAGCACCTGCAGTACATTGATGACATCATTGTATGGGGCAACACAGCAGAGGAAGTTTTTGAAAAAGGAAACAGGGTAATTAAAATCCTTTTAGAAGCCGGTTTTGCTATAAAACGAAGTAAAGTCAAGGGGCCTACGTGAGAAATCCAGTTTTTAGGAATAAAATGGCAGGAATGCGTACCTCAAGGGGATTTGATTTTGGGTGAGAATAGCCAATATAATTAATAAAGTAGAAATTATAATAATTGCCAAATAACCCATTATTGTATATTCATTATTGTTATGATTGCTGTATATTGTACCATAGCATTATAGCCGGAGTCATACAAGTTAATGAAGAATGAGTGCCATGATGATGGAACTAAAGCCTGGCCTCTCAAGAACTTTTTTTTTTTCCTTTTTTTTCCCTTTGAAAATAAACTCTGACCCACAGACTATGAGCATGGACCATGCCAGGTGTATCAGTCAAGAGCCTGAGATGCAGCATGCAACGAGCCAATGGAACATACAATTATTCTGAGAAACTGTTACGACAAATGGAGCCTGAAAATCATGGATAAATGAACTCAACAACTTCAGAGGGATGATTCACAGACTGAGGGAATAAGATCTGTATGCACGTATGTGTGCATACATGTGTACATACATATATGGGTATGTGAAACACGAAACTGATTGTACCTAAAGAAAATTGTTGGATCTGGTCATGACGTAAATGGTATGGAATAAGGGGTGGATAATGTCCTGGTTTCAGCTATGATGGAGTTAATTATTTTTAGCAGTGGATGGAATGCCATGTTTGGGTGTTAGGATGAGAACAGTGCTGATAGCACCCTGATGTTTCTAGTTGTTGCCGGGCAATCAAGGACCTTTCTCAGCTCTGCATACTTCCTTACTAGTGAGAAAGGAGGGGACGTAGCCAGGACAGGTGACCCGAACTGGCCAAAGAGAATATTCCATGCCAGTTACGTCATGCTCAGTATAAAGGGGGACTGGGGGGAAGAGGAGGAGACAACGCCAGGACGGGCGGTTTTCTGGGTACGGGGACGGGCTCTAAGCTGTGCGGCCTGGGTTCTGTTGTTTGGTGAGAAACTGCATTGTGTATCACCAGTTTCATCTATTTTGTACTTTAAACTTCTGTTATTGTTATATCTAGTTTTCGGTTATTGTTTAGTAAACTATCCTTATCCCAACCTGCGTGGTTCTGGTTTCTAGGTTGTGGTTTCTTTTCCTCCTTTCTTCCTTCCCTTTTCCCCCTCTCCCCCAACTTTCTCTCCCCCTTCCTTTTAAAAGTACAAGCGACTGTGTGGGGTGCGGCCCTCGGCCGGGGCAAAACCACGACATGCCCATAGGAGACGCAAGACATTTTGGGATGAGTCTATGGGAGTGCTTCATTAAAGGATATTAGACAGGCTGAGAGATGCCAGTGAAGGAAAGACCTTTTCTGCCCATGTTATAACTTCAGTGGTCACACAGCTGTCAATCCAGCTTCAGCCAACCAGCACTAAATTTACTGTCTCCCCCTGCTCCTTTTCCTTTTTTTTTTTTTTTTGCTTTTTTTTTTTTTTTTTGAGAGACAGCTAAGAGATTGAACAGTTTGAAAAAGACACAATTGCACCTAGACAAAATTCCCCCAGATAAAGGCCAAAATAAAAGCAAAGACATAGAGACAGGAAAATGTTTTCACACAGTATGACCTTTGCTGGGAGGAGGGGGAGAGAGGGGAGCTGAGATTGTTCTCACACTTCAATCTCAGCCTTGCTAGGCGGTTTTAACTCTTCATTTTCCCTGCACCTTTACCCTGTTTTCTCCCAGTAACACCAGGAAGCCTTTTCCTGTCTGGGCTTCTCCTCATTGCCCTTTTCCTTGACTTTGTCTTGTCACTCCAACCATAGTCTTGTTCTGCCAGATATGTTTCATTTTCTGCATGACTTCCCCTGGATGGGCATTTCAAGCTGTGATTTCTAAGCTTGATCTCACACTGTAGATCCTGTTATCTCAGTAAAAAGCTTTAAAGTTCAAAGTGAGTTGGATGAACAATGCTTTAAAAGCAGTGTAAAGTCTAAGCATTCTCTGGGTGGGAATAGTTCAGCAAAAAGATATATATTTCAGATATTTGCATGTTTTTATATAGAGAAAGAACAATTAAAAATCAAGAGATTAGTTTGGGGAAAAAAATGTTGCAAAATATTATTTAGAGGTCTTAAGAACTGTAGGTATTTATGGTTCTGTATCTATAAAGAGTAGCTCTTGTTCCTCATAGCCCCAAGGCTGCTCTTACTAGCCAAGTTTAATCCAAAGCCACTAGATTCCATAGCAGTCTGCTGGACTTTAGGACAAACTCTGTAAGCAGATAAAATGGGGATTAACCGGAACCAGTTGGCTAACATTATTAGCACAAGCTCTTCTCTAAGAAACAGGATGCTGCTTCCTTGTTTCCCATTGATGTCTGTTCTGCTATCCTCCTCCTGGACCTTCTGGTGCAGCTGCACACTCTGCACTCTTGCAGGGGTATTTTTGACAGTGCTTCTGGAGGTGTGTACATCTATGATCTGTGATTGTTTATTGTGATGAGTTGCAGAGTCATCCAAGATTTTCTAGCCATACACTCAAACGGACTGAACCCCCTACATCCAGAAGCACTGGCTTTCTACTGGTGTTTAAAAGGGCATCTTTAGCAACCACATCAGTGGCTTTGATATTTATGTTATGAGACTTACCTTTCCGTTCTAGAATATAGCTTCCTTAAACACATACAGGGGAGCATAATAGAATGGCCAAGGTAAAGTCTCTGAATTTTCATAAAACTTTTGATGAATTATTGAGCAATTTATTCTACCTAAGATAAACCATCTAAAAGTTATGAGAATATTCTAATAAGAGGAGCTGTGACAGAACTTTTAAAATATTTTTTTAGGCAGCCCTTTTCCAAATAATTAACTGGCAGTACCACATATCCTATAACACTTCCCATAACCAAGTTGTAAAACCTTTACACAAATAATTGAACTCTTACATATAAATAATTTTATAAAGCAAAAATTTTAAGGGTGACAAGGAAAACTAAACTAGTTGTGTTACACACAAGTCAGGTTGGAAACTTTTTGTGGTAACCCTGTGATTTATGAAAAAGATGTTTCAATAATCATTGCCCAAGAGAACTTGAATGGTTATTGGACATGCTAAACCCACATATTTTAAAAGTATATGGTTTGAGTATTTATGTAGTATTTATTTATGTAATTAGTTAGCTGTTTAGTTATTTATTTATTGATGGTTTAAATATAGAGTCATAAAGCAGAAGTAACTCTCTTGAAGCCATTAGTGGTGCATAGTTTGGATAATGGCTGCTAGTGATTGCAGACCCTGTGCAGCCCATGGTAGCCCCTTCAACCCAGGCTGCAGGGACTACCCCTATCCGTGATCCGGTGGTGAGACAGGCTATCAAGCAGGCAATCAAGCAGATGTACAGTCACACCTCTTTTCACCATTTCTCTCCTTTATTTTTCTTTTTCTTTTTTTCTATTTTTATTTCTTCTTTTTCCTTTTTCTGTTTTTTTGTTGGTTTTGTGGGGTTGGTTTTTTTTTTCCTTTTTTTCTTTTTTCCCCAATAGAAATCAAAGATATATAGAGGAATGCTGATATTTCCCATCTTATTTTAGGAAAGAATCAGGGTAAAGGCAAAGGAAGACAAGATTTTTTTATTGAAGTAACAATTCAAAACTGCATTACAGCTGTCTTTCCTGGACATATGTGCAATGCATCGCATTGCATTGTGTGGCCAACTTAGTCTTGTGATTATTCTGCCTGAAACTGGGCTGGATTGAGTAAAGTCTCTTGTTTAGACCGTTGTGTTATAGTTCCTTTTGCTATGAAAAAAAACCCAACCCATGTTGATGGCAGGGAATAAGGCACATTATTATATCTTTCTCAAATATATCTTGGATGTTCCTAGGACCATCCTGTAGTCTTCTGTGGGTATTCTATGTTGTTATTGTCAGATGGATATGCTCATTACATATATTCTTGCATTATTATGGCAAAATACCAGAGTAATAGACAACCAGAGTGCTTGGATTTTTTTGTGGAAGCTATTCTAAGGTAATATACTAAGAGTAAACATAATTCTCATAAAGGTACTGAATCAGAAAAGATGTAGAGGCAGCTGAGTTTTATCTAGAAGCAACAGCAACCTGAATTTATCGCAAATATTGTTGGCAAAAGTGAACATGATTTGGACCAGTTGTGACTCAAGTCACTACTTTCCTTTTGCAGAATTCTGTTCATCTCAGCCCCAAAAGTGACAAAGGTGAGAAAGATTGTTACAGATTCTGCATATTTTCAGTATGATAAGCAGCACTTTTACCTGCAGAAAAATTTCAATGGCCTTGGAAGTATGTACATATTTTTGTTTATCTGTTCAAATTGCCTTAATTTCTGTTCTTAGGTTACATTTTTCAAGAGTGAAAGCAATTAAAACTTCATTGTCCAAGCTTTCAAGTCATTATGACAGTATTGTCATGCATCCATTTCATTGGGGAATAGACTAATTCTCAATCACTCTGCTAAACAGATAAATGCAGCTCTTTAGCTTAATCTTGTTTTATCATTGAGTGACATTCAGATGTTTGCCTCAGTTCAGAACTGTGGGCTCTTCGTTAGTTAAACATCTTGTATATTATGAAAATAACCATGACTAGCAAAAGAGAAACATAGTTGGAAAAATCTAAGAGGTAAAAAGTAAAATAGGGGCAAAACAGAGATCTGTCATTTTCCAGTTCCTGTGATTCACAGGAATTAGATCAGGATGTACTGTGTGCTGTTTCATTTGTAGTTAATGACATTCATTATAATGAAACATTAGACATTCAGAGCTTTGTCTTCTGTCAGGTTTTTTTGAATATTGGTATTTTCAGGTTTTGAAATGGAGTTGCGTTATATTATATTATATTATATTATATTATATCATATCATATCATATCATACCATATTATATTATATTATATTACTATATTAATTATATTATAGGCAAAGGGAATTATATATTATAAAAGCAAATTCCAAAACTTAATGAGAGAATTACCTGCATGGTTCCAGATTCTATAAAAATGGCTACCTCACTTATAGACACACTGCACAAGCAGGTGTTTTCCTTGTCTTGTATTAAGTAGTGACAATGTACCTAAATCAGTGCTAAACAAAGGAGGTAAGAAAAAAATAGAGGGATATCAGAAATTAAACCCTGATAGTAACTTTGTCTTTTGCAGCCATTTCTGCCCGTGAAAAGGAAATGAGAACATTCTTTAGAAGATCATTTCTGCAATCTATTTTAGAAAATATTATTTGCAGCGTTTCATGAACAGAGCTTCTTTTCTGGTTTGGACACTGGCCTGATAGGATAAGATGGTCCAAACTAATTTCTAAAATGGAAAATTGAGAAGTTCTGGTATTCAGTCCTCCACTAATTATAATGGAGTTGAGCAAGTTCTAAAAGTTGTTCTGCTAAGGTAATTAATAATGATTTTTCAAAAGAGCCACAAAAGGAAAATCTACAAGTAGCAGAAATTCAGCAAACCTCTGAATAAGGAAGCAAAGGTGGCAACCCCAGTGACTTCATAAATGGAGTTTGCACACTGCAAGGAAAAGACAAACAAAATATATTGTAAGACCATGGTGTCATGATATCTGAGAGGAATCTACCAAAACCCCTCTGTTTTTGTAGATTCCTCTCAGACACTATTTTATTAGATTTAGCTTCAGTTTGTTCTGCCTGGAAAGGA
Organism: Porphyrio hochstetteri; assembly: GCA_020800305.1. Classification (NCBI taxonomy): domain Eukaryota; kingdom Metazoa; phylum Chordata; class Aves; order Gruiformes; family Rallidae; genus Porphyrio; species Porphyrio hochstetteri. Next base: position 84,974,768 of record CM036938.1, read on the forward strand.
AGTTGAAAGCAGAAAGACTGGAAGGAAGTTGTGGAAATGGTTTACAGAGATTTCTATATTCAGTATGGGTGCTTCATCTGATAGAGAACCACACCATCTTGTTTTCTCTACTTGATCAACAAAGTCTAACTTAAGTGAATATTAATGTTTTGTCCCCTAAATACTATAAAAATGTGGAAATTCAGCTGGCTTAAACAGACAAAATACCTCAAATTCTGAGCCTGTGTATTAAGTCATTTAGTGTAAGATGTTTACAGAGTCGTTGCTCGTCTACAGTTTCCATCTTAATCGTTTGACTTGCCTGTGACATCAGTCAGCAGATCAAATGCATCTAGGATGAAGTTCTGGTAGGGCTGTCTTACCCCAGGAACCTCTGTTTTCACCATAGCTAAAACATTTTTCCGTCAATCCCAGCTCTCATCAGCCAGCCCTGGCAGCTTGTACACGAAGAGGCAGAGAAGTATGTGCTAGTGTGCTGACAGCCTGAGAGGTTTGCGGAATAAGTCTTCTCCAGTTCTCACTGCAGACCAGTTCTCAGTACTGCTGCCCCATAAGGACTTTGGCAACAAGTTCCTGAAAAAAGTATATCTCACCAACACCAGATACTATCACAAACTCTAACGTCAATATAGCTAATGAGAGAAAGCAGATTTCTGGTTTTTTTTCCTGGGTTTGTTTGTTTTGCTGTGTTATGTCCGTGTGTGTGGCTTTTGTGTTTGTTTGTTTGTTTGTTATTTTTTTGTTGAGTGGGGGTGGGTGTGTGGCTATTTTATTTTAGTTGGTTGGTTTTGTTTGTTGGTTGGTTTTTTGTTGTTGTTTTTGTTGTTGCTGCTTTTTATTCTTATTTTTTAAACCAAGGAGGAAACTGCTTTGAGAAACAGCAACTCCTGTCTGGAAATCAGAAATCTAAATTAACATGGCATACTTCCATGATTTTCAATATTGATTTACAACTACGTCCCAGTTCATAAACCTGCAGTGGTGACTTATGCTGTCACATTGTATGTGTGTAGTCAAGAAATAATGTTTTAAGTCATAAAACAATAATTCAGGAAATGGAAATGTTAGAAATCATCAGTGTGTTGAACTAAACCACAAAAGCATTAAACTTTGCCTGATATGTGCTATTACATAGTATTGTCAGTACTAAAACAAAACCTGCATGCAATGTAATTTTAAATAAGAAAAATTAACAAACACCCGTCCCCCACAAAAAAAAATAAAGCTCAAATTTAATCCCATTTTCTTCAAGTGAGGAGAATAAATTCCATTTGCTTTGGATTAGATCTTTTTCAAAGATTATGATTTTATGAAATTAAAAAAAAAAGCAAATACCAGGAGTGATAAAGAGAATTTTACCTGGCCTGTATGTATTTATAAAGCTACTATTCTGGTCTGGGAACATTTCACACTTCTCTTCTCCTTGGATAAGGTCATAAAACAGAAGGGAGAAATGACTTCATTGTTAACAAAACCAATTTCAAATTATTCTCTTTGATCCAGTGATGAGGTCTGTCATGATTACGGAGAGATACATTAATTAACGTGCTGAAACTCAATAAAGTAAGTAAAGTAACTATTGATTAGCCTTTGTGAACACGAACACACTGGAGGGAAGTCTAGACATAACACTTATTAAAAACAAATACTGCAGTATTACACAGTAATAGATATAATAATTTGGCTTCCAACAGCATTTAAAGCCATTACCATACAATATTGTAGCGGTGTTTTTTTCAGCACTTTTGTACCTGAAACACTCAGAAACTTCCACTTCAGCTGCTTCTGTGGAAGTAATCTGGTATATCAGCTGATGGAGTGCTAGCTTTATCTCTTATTTATTCTCTAGTTTCATGTTTTAAATTACTTTTTTTGCTGGGACTTTTAGCTGAGTTTTTGTTTTACACCTCACAGTCTAGCAACGTAAGTTTAAAGACTACTTTCTGAAAGGGTAGATATGTTCCAGGGAAGTGTGCGAATGTGTGTGTGTGTGTGTGTGTGTGCACACATATCCAGTTGAACTGAACATGGTTATTTCTCAACAGTCACTGATTTCATTTGTCACTTTATTGCTTGAGTCAGGGGAGTGGGTTAAGGCATAGGATGTCACTGCCACTTTAAGAGAGCATCCTTTTTCAAAAGCCAGTTTATTGTTTGGTGTTTATTTGAATAAAAAGCTCTTCGACAAAATGTGAGCTGTATCGTGAGAGGAGGCAGAAGCTGAATAGTATTCTTCATGGGAAAGGGAATGATTTAATGCACCAAGTTACCCAAGGAATTTGCTACAATCCACTCATGCCTCTACAGAAATGAAAGGATGTGGCCTCATCATAGTCAAAGCCATAAAGCACATTGACAGCCAGGAGAACAAGTTCTAAGCAGTGCTACTGGTCATATTGACTAGCATAAGCTTTTCCTTATTAGAGTCTACTGTTGGTCACTCCAAGATTTACATTAGATTGACTAATAAATATCAAGGAATGAATTAAAGGACAAAGTCGGCTGTTCCATTTTCCCGTTCTGTTTCTATTCAAACTGCTGTCAGGCTAAGGTAATAACCTCTGTTGTCCCTGCCTTTTGTATTAGATGCAAAGCAGATGTTTGGATTAAAATAATTGGTCTTTCTCACAGGGTTTTTTTCTTAATTTTATTTTTTTCCTGAATATAAATCCACACAAAAATTTGTGTTGTGTGTTTTATTGCAATCACATCTTCCACTCATTGCTGAAATTAAAAGCATTTTATTTTAAAAGTCTAACTATTTTGTTCTGACACAGTGTTTCAAATATTATTTCTTTGTATATCTTCTGTGCATATTGCTGGATTCATTTTTCTGTTATTTGTTTTCACATGGACAAGGTGATATTTAGGATTTATCTTACTCTCTTCTTTAGGTATCTAAATTGGAGGTATATAAAACTCTAGGATCCCATATATTAGTACTGAAAAAACAGGGGAGCAATCTCACAGTAAGCGGTATGTTTAATGTACATTCCTAAACTATCAAACTGTCATGAAACCCACAAAAAAAAGGTAAGATTAAAATTCTGGAAATTTGTTGCATTTACTAAAGAAAAAATCTCCTTAATTAACTCTAAACTTCAGAAATATTTTAGTCAACTGTGACCCTCATGGTTCAAATGTTCCATTAATCTCCTGAAGAATTCCAAAAGGGAAGCTGAACAACTAGAAGACAAAAGGGAAAATTAGTATGAAAAACCTGTGAATGGTCCTGAGACAGGTTTTGTATATGTTGTGCTTGTGTTAGAAAAGCTTTCCTCGTAGAAGGGAAAGTCATCATAGAGAAATATTTGCAATTTTAATATTGTAGAGCAGGGTCAGGTAATAGAACTTTCTGTCTGGGTTCAGTCACCTTAAAATAAGTACAAATGTGCATAGTGCAAAGATGAAAGCCTCAAAATGAATAAAAGACGGAAAGAGTCTTTGCAAGCACATTTCTGCTGAGGGAGAAAGGTGATGTTTCTGGAATCAAGTCCTTGAATTTGAAATCAGCTCTTGTTTTAAACACATTCTGCAAGACATTCATGCTAGCTTGAACCATTTCAATTTTGGACAATGGATTTGTGGTTTGGTTGTATTGCAGTTATATTGCAGTATCTTTAATTCAGCAGGAACAAAGAGTTCTTAATTATAAATAATAAGTGGGAGAAAAGACCCATTTTTTCTTCCCGGCTGACTTCAAAATCCTTGATATGGCTTATTTAATTTCTATATCTTGTGATGCCCCATACATTGGAATGCTTATCTTTTCTTTCTATTGAAAGAGTCTATTCTATAGATTATAATGCCATTTTCATCTCCATTGTATGCAAAGAAACTGTTTCCCATTTTGCAGTAAATACATCTGTTCCTCTGGCCCATAAAATCACCATCTACTGACATTTCAGTCGTTTAATAAGTCTATTAAATTATATTAGAGAAATGCTTTTATTTATTGTGCTGCTCTTCTTTTGTGTACTCTGTGTTTTTTATTTTTCTGCTTTGTTTTGTGATTGTTGGGTTTTTTTTAAGGGACTGTTAATGCAAGTATTGACTTCTTCCAATAAGAGGAGTCAGGACTTGTCACAGTGGGACTCTACACTGCCTCCCACTGATGACTTAAGAGAACTACAGCAATACTCAACTATCAAAAATTATTCTCTGTGCTGAGGCAAGTAAAACTGGTTTTGATATAGTACAGGGGGGAATTTAAAGGTTATTTTTCCTTGGATATTTGTGGGTACCTATCTACATAGGAAACTGTTATTGGAAAATCAAAATCAAGTTCTTTGATATGTGGAAATGAGACTCACTTTCCTCATCCCATACAGGATTAGAACGAATGAAAAAAAAAACCCCAAAAACCACTTGCGTATCTGGTATTTCAGAACTCAATCAGTAGGAAAGAATTACTAATTTTAAAGGAAAATCGTTTTTGGGGGGTGAGGGAATGGGTTGGTGGGGTTTTGGTTTTGGGTTTTATTTTTGCTTGGTTGGTTGGTTGGGTTTGGTTTTGGTTGTTTTGGTTTGGTTTGGTTTGGTTTTTTTGTCAGGGGTGTGTGTTTATGCTTTCCTGATCTTTAGGAATCTCAGTGATATGATACCTGGAATCTCCTAAATCTTAGCCCTGGCTCTGCATCATTCTTGAGAGGTCTAAAGTTGTTGGAAATAGAACCCCTAAATATGCACATATCCAAGCTCCTCTTCACTAAAGAGAAATTATTCTCATATCTCAAAGTGACAACCATCTCTAGAAATCACAGTGACCTATTCATTAAAGACCTGAGTCCCATGTGCATGGTAGAATTCATTAAACGATGTTATTCTCTGAGCAAATGCTATATAACTCTGTGGTCTGACACTCATAAATATTTGTGTTGGGCAATTACCTGGTAAAACTTCAGCATATTGAAAAAAGAAATTAAAAAAAAAAAAAAGTCAATGTTGTTGTTTTTCTTCAGGATTTGACTTCTGTCACTCAGGTTTAGAGTCTTGCTTCTTTTGCATGAAGAACGGGATAAACTCTCCACATTAAAAAATATCGTCTTGGCCAAGGTCATTTAATTCCATTGAATCAGAGCAGGCGCCCAGTATGTGGAGACGTTTATAGCCCGCTGTCATTCTGGCAAGTGACAGAAATAGAGGGTGGAGCAGGTGCCGAGCAGAATTGTCATATTTCCATAACAAGGCCGGAGAGCTTTGTGATTTATGGATGCTCAGTACACAACCGTGACGCCCCACAAGTGAATATACAAGTTGCAAATCTGTAAACAGCTATGGTGGGAATTTGCTAATCTCTCACTGCTGTAGCTTATTCTATACAGGTCCTCGAGCTTTGTACAAGAAAGTTTTGACATTGTACTCTGTAAAAGCACAGATACAGCAGCTTGCCAGGGCTTGTTAGCAAGGACAATAACACATTTTACTAAGTCTGTAAAACCTATCATTGTTCATAATGTCACAGTGTTGAGAACTGGAAAAGCAGAACTAATAAGGCCTTTCTAGAACAATTTCTAATGTTCCTGGAAAAGCAAATGCACGGTTTTACTTATTATGTTGAATCAAGGTAATCCAAAGCTCTGACTAAAGCTAAGACAACCAGATATTTCTACACATTAAACAGACAATAAACTTCACAATATCTAGTTCAGTTGGGTTCAGATATTTTTTCTTTCTTTTTTAGTCCCCACAACCTATTACCTTTTGTTTGTATTTTAAAAGAAACTGTGGTCAGTGCCTTCCACTATGAATGGAAGTATGAAAAGGAAGGAAAATTGGTCTGATATTTTTTAAGGAAATCTCCTGTCTCTTAAAAGAAAATGAGATCACCTTTTTCACTCACAAATGTCTATTGAGGCTGTAAGACCCATTGACAAATGTCACTTTTAACTAAGAAGCTTCATAAAAGTATGACTGTGACTGCACATGCCTAGATGTGCATTTTAACATGACAGATTATAAAAAAATACAGCATTTTCTATCTTGGAGATTATAATATGTTCATCAACATGTTTAGAGGTTTAATTCCTTGGGAATTGGGCCCAGAATTATGACAACTCTCGAATCTTTGATACTGCTACCAATGTAGAAAAAAATCTTAAAATTATTTCCAGAACATCTGTCAAAAAACCCCATTTCTTCACTGGTTTTAATCACTGAAATCCATCCATTAGCAGCTAAGCAAGCTTTCCAGCCTTTGGGAAACCCAGTGCTATCACCTATAGACTTGGTATTACTTAGGAAGTCCAGAAAAGTCTCATGTGAGTAGATTCCAGTAGTTTCACAATCTGTTTGCATTGTGAGATTGGAATCTTCTTGATCAGATCTCCTTTTCAAGAGTGAGGAAAAAGAAAACAAAAAAGAAAAAAGAGTAAACAGATAGAAAAGTGGCACTTTTTTGGCCCCTATTCTTTTATGGTGGACCCCAAACCAGCTAATTTATGTGATTGATTAGGTTATATCCTGCCTCATGGAAACCATTAGAGTCTCATTATTCTCCATAAAAATCAAGTAGTGGGAAGAAAATGCCTCTGAAAACCATCATAGGCTTTTCGTCTACCTATTGTAGGTCCTTCCTGACTACACTGACTATTTAAAATAGTTCACAGCACTATTCATTTAATGCACATTAAGTACTAAACTTTCTCATCAGAGCCATTTCTTTGAAGCTCTGCCACAATCTCTTGCTACCATGCTTTGCCATTTTATGGGTGATGCTAACTCAATTGTTTCACACTGAGCAGTATCTGGCTGTACAGATTCTTCAGTCAGATAGCTATGATGCAGAAAATGGGGCAAAACACCTTTAGGGCAGGGCTGAATTTTTGCCCTCATTAAGAAATTCGTTAGTTGCTGGTGCCTGTACAATTTAAGTTGCATTGCAGTGAAGTTTCAGGTAGAATACCACCCATCGTTTAGGATGTGCATTTCCAAGGATGTTTAAACATCTGGATTTGAACACCTAAGAAACTCAAAGGTTAATGAGTAAAGCACCTACGGATTAACAAAACTGAAGATTAGGCAGTTAAGAAAATAGACAGTCCGGGTAGATGTTTGGGATTTAGCTTGCATCTCAATTAGAGGGTGATGAGAAAGAGATAGCAACCTTAGGGAATGATGCAGTCTTTACATATGGCACAATTCTTCACATATGTTGTTCTATGGAATAGCCGTAGTTAATAGGTTCACAGTGATTGGGTTTACACATCCCACTGCCAATTACACAGTTTGGGTGTTAGCCTTATGGGTATGTTTGCATTCAAAATTTTGTATGAAGAAAATTTTAAATTAAAATATAGAGTCATCTTATTCTGAAATTTGGCCCTAAATGTGGGAAGCCTCTAGATGGATTCAATATATATATATATATATGTTTGTTTTTTTTTTTTTTTTCCAAAAGTACTTCCTATATATATATTATCTACATTTTTTCTCATAATACATATTTATGCTAGTCTGCGAGCAAACTTCTGAGATTACTAAATTGGTGGATTTTGTTGATTTCTATCTACAGCATAGAAGTTCACATGGAGTAAAACATGCTTTATTACACTGATGAACAAGTTATTCATTTGACCCTCAAACTGAAAACTATCTTGATAATATACCTTTGAAATATGCAGCAGTTTGGTCGAAAAATACTCTGATGATACTTTCATGGCTGCCATTTATCTCTTTTTTTTTCCTCTTCTCTATTTTAAAACGTATTGTCAGATTTATTTGCTGTAGTATTAAGTTTCAAAGCCTAACCATTTCTAACCCAGCACTTCTAATGTGATTCAGTCCTTTGACTCAAAAGTCTCATTCTCAGATATTAAATCAACATGTGCCTTTATGACTCAACATTTATCTGTGGGATGATGATTGAATTCATAATTTAGAAAGGCATCTGTATAAATAGATCTTTACTAATAACTGCAAAAGATAATCTTGCCATGCTCCTTTTCATAAAAAAGAAAAAAAAATGCATCAAGAAAAAAGATCTTCAAAAATCTCTTCTTCAAACAGCTAGATACGAACACCCACACACACTCCATCCCCCAACACATACGCACACAAATATATTTATTTACATATAACTTTGTATACCTTACGTGTGAAGGTAATTTACACCACTTTTAAGTCTCCTTTGTATTCCAGCAGTGACGTAAAGAAATAAGCCCCAAAGGGTCTTACTATAAATGAAAGCTTATAGTTTGAGTGTTATTAATTAAATTGCTCTTCAACTAGGTTATACTTGGAGCTACTCATGTTATGCATACATGAATAGACACTGTGGTAAAATCCATGTCAGTAACTACATCCTGAATTCATTTCTCATACCTTATGAACAGAGGAAGCCATTGCTAGGTATTTCTGGCTTTTCCTTTTTCTTATTTATTTTCTTGCTATTCCTTCTCAGAAACCCATAGCTGACATTTTCTCATTATGCTTTCTTGAACCTCTGAGTCACTTTGCAGTATACACATACTGCAGAATTGCCAGAAAAGATGAGGAACTGGGCATCTCTTCCAATCCGTGGTCCTGTGTATCTATAACAAGTGTCTTCGGGATGAGTGTTATGCCTTCTATGCTCCATTTTGTAACTGCCTTTCTCTGTGATGTTTCTTTCTTCCGTTCTGTCCATTCTTTTCTTGACCTAAAAAGGGGTTTCTGCTTTTCCTATTTCCATGAGAATTAGAGACTGACTATGAAAGTAAATGTGTCTTTGCAAACACAGAGTTGGTATCAATGGGAAGGAACTAAAAAGAGAATGACTGAAATGAGTTAAGATTCAGGAGACATGAGACTCAGATCTCAAAGGAATTAAAATTGTTTTTTAGCTTACATTAAGTTCAAAAGAAGAAAGATGAAACTCAGCTAAAAATTATCCTAAAAATATGTGCCATATGCTGCGTGATTTTGAACAGTTTTTCTCTATTTGAAAGATACCTGCAGCATAATTTCTCTACAGACTCACTAGCTGCACCTAAAGGCTTTGGGGATTACCCAGCTGCATGGTCAAAGGATTACATCTGAGAAAAGGCCTTGACAGATTTACTTCAGACTGCCTCTGAAACTGCTATAAATGTAGGTCTAAGACTTAAAATTTCAGCTGCTCCAATGTTGGAAACTCCTTCTGGGAAAAGATGAATGCTAGCAACATTCATACAGACTTTAAGAAGTGCATTTACTGTTTTCCCCTTCAGATTTCCACTTTAGGAAGATATTTTTCCACTTTAGGAAGATATCTGCCCTACTTCAATTGTAGACCAATTTATCAAGAGACATTACTACATCTTCAAGTTTTCATTTGATTCTGGGTTGAGGCGCCTCAGGCTTTCATCAGATGGCACCTAAAGGCATTCTAGATGTTTCTGTCTTTGTCCACACCTCACACCCTGTGCTAGGGCTTACTATCTGTATGACTAATATCTCCAGCATAAATGCTAAGAGAATTTTCACTCTAGCATCACACCTGAAAATGAAAGGAAGCAAACCAGTCTAGAGAGGTGATAAACATTTAGGTATAAAATATAACCAAGGAAGCAAGCCCTAAGCAGAGAGCAAGGAGGAGGGGAAAAACAGAGTGGGGAAGAAATGTGATTTATTTTAAAACTTAATTTAATAAATTGTGCTAAAGATGCTGAAAAATGCATTTAGCTTTCAACCTCCAGGACTGTACATTGTGAACTAACATCTAGCCATAATGGGGTTTCTGCTCCATCAGCTGCAATAATTATTTTCCTTGATTTGCCTTGGTCATTTTATATAACGATTTCTCTCTGTGTGTATGTGTGTGTATGTGTGTCTGCATGTGCTTTTTCATATATTTCCTTTGGTTCCATTTTCCTATTTGTTTTTCTTTTCTGTCAAAACCAAAGCAAAACAAACCATGAAGGGAAATTAAAGATCATTTAAGGCACATTTTGATCACTCTTTTTTTTAATATTTCTTACATGGAAGTGCAGCCTCCTGGTTAGTGCTTATTGCAGACCCTTTGTCTACCCTGTTTTCAGAGACTAAGGGCGTCACAGAGCTCAAGGTCTTAGCACTGCTTGTCCCCTAACACAGAGGTTAGCAGATAATGCTTCACCTTTTACAGCACGTAGCTTACCTGCTATCGCTACACTCACTTTGCAAGGTTGGAACGAGGCCTCAGGGTTCTTTGCAGCGCTCAGCAGACTGCAGGCTTAGATTTGTATACTTGGGACTTTAAAGGCATGTGGTGTCAAGCACTTAAAAACATCACCTATTTTCAACTTGATTTGCTCAAGAACCAGGTGACACTGTTGGTTGGGAAGTGGATCTCAGTTTTCCCTCTTCCCTGCTCAGAATCTCAGTCAGACCATTCTCTCCACTTAAATGCTGCTGGTGTTCCACAAATCTCAGATTTCTTACATTCTCCAATGAGACACACTAACACACATGCTCCTGAGAATGTATGAGCATGTATGTATAGGAAAAAAAAAACCCAACCCTAAACAACACAAACCCACAACCTAAGAACAACACTGACTTGGATCATGCTGTGATGTGTGTTTATATCTTTTTGATCTGTATTTTCTTTTATTAACCATCCCCTTGCCCTGTGTCTGAGAGTGTTAGCTACTGTTTCTCAATTACACCCACTGGTAAAACCTGCCCTGCAGGGTTTCTCGCAGCAGTTGCCCTTCTAGTGTCAGCTCAGCAGATGAAAAGCAGATGGAAAATTCCAGGGGTTTGGGTCTGAATGTTTCGATGATAAGTTAGCGTAACATGGACTGGTGAGAGCTGTGTTTGGAGTCTGCTATGCAAAATGAGACAGCTGCATTCTAGCAGAGCTGTTTGCACGGGAGACTTAGCACTGGAAAGCAAGAACAACAAATAAAGGATTCAAGGATTCTTTTACCAAAGAAATGGTAAAAATAGAAAAGGAAAAGGTGGATACTGGGAAAGTGAGAAGCAGGGACAGTAAACCCCACCTAGGGCCCTTTTAGGTTGGATTTGCTTTGGTGGAGAGGAAAACTATGTCCATCCAGAGACATCTTTTAGCAGAGGCACTTATGTCCAGCTTCTGCAACCTCCTTCTCCAGCCAGTACAAGAACCTCAGCCCATTTAAGAATCACTCTGAATCTGAAATTTCCTTGCTATCCTGTCAAACTCCCTCTTCACTGCCTGCAATGGTAGTCCAGGTCAATGGGTTCCTAAATCAGGTACCTCTGTTAGATGCTTTGAAAAGGTGAATTGGCCAGGATTTCAGCCCATAGTCAAATTAAAGCAAAAGACAACCTGGAGAGTGGATGGGAGTTATTTCAATCTGAAACCTTCTCAGAACAGGCATAAAACATAAAATCATAGAATACACTGAGTTGGAATAGACCCATTAGGAGCATCGAGTTAGGAACAACTCCAACCAATAAAGATTCAGTTAAGGCTTCTTCCATATTGGAGTCTATTTTGGATCACTCATTACCTGCAAAATGAAGACCAGACATTTTTTATCCAAACTGAAGACTGGTGTTTCTGAAGCCTTCAAATTACCTTCTACACATGTTTCTCATTCCTAGTAATTTTATTTATGTATTTAAATTGTTGCTCACTGGGATACTCTCATCAGATGCACATCCTGCTTTTCGGAGAGTTCCCAGGGGAGAGGCAGTCATACAGTATTACTACAGCTCTCCTCAGTGCAGTACAACACAAACAATATCCTGCAGTATAACTCAATGTAAACTAGCAGGCAGCTGCACAGAACAATCACCCTAACAATTAATTTTAATAATAATACTTTACACTTACAAAGTATGTTTCAACTTCAAAGCACTTTCCAGAGTGGGCCAAACTGGGGCTCCCCAGTGTGGCTATATTTGACCAAGAAGACAGAAAGAAATGCTGTATTGCAAACACAGCTCAGCATCTTTCTTGCCTTTCCTTTATTACACTCACACTCATGGTAATTTATTCCTGTTTTTCAGATTCATTGGACAAAATTCATCCATTTCAACAACACACCACTGTGCCTTTTCCAAAGGAGTTACAGTCAAAACCTGAGACATGGATCACCTAGTGTATCTAGACGACATATAGGTCAGAATTAAAACTTTTTTTTTTCTTCTTTTTATTTTTTTTCTTTCTGGCTCAAGATCAGAAAAATGCCACGACACAGGCAGGAGTGTTTTCTTAGTACCCTGATGCTGCAGTGCAAGATCCATGATTTCTTTTCCTTTTATTCAGTTTCTGATTCTGTTTTCCAGGTAAAAATGCCTGTAGACTGTATTACATATTTGTGGATTTAAGTGGAATAGCTTAAGAAGTTTGCTTCCTTTCCATTCTTTGTTTTCTTTTGCCCCAATTCATGACAAATTAACTTAAAATGAACTAGCTAAAAAGGGTACTGATGTCAGAAACTGCTTCTATTTCCTTTGATACATCATTCCACATCTGGTCCATATGCCTACTGGGCAAATACATGGTGTAGGGAAGATGAAGTATGTCTAATGAGATACCTGTTAATGCCATGTTCATTAATGGCCCGATTTTTCCTGTTATTATGTAATATGATGCATAATGCATCCACATATTAATAGCAAACATATCTGCCCTAAGAAGATTATACTATTGGGGATTATTTAATGTCATATGAAAAAAATCAGCTACATATAGAGAGACAAATTAAATTTCTCTTTCACAGGATGTTCTAGTGCTGTTTCAGCCCATGACATTGCTGTTCGAGAAGAGCTAATTGGGGCCTCACTCATCTTCATTTCAAATACTGACACGAGTTAGTTTTTAAGACAAGACTCTGCAAGTGAGCCCCGAACAACAGTTCTGTTCTTGCACACTAAGTAAAATTATTTTGAGCTTAAAAAAAAAAAAGAAAAGAAAATCTGTTATGTGAAAACTGGTTTGCCACTATGCTTCTAGTCTCTTTTTCTCCTTCTTTTTTTTCTTTTTTGAGATTTAATTTTTTTATTGTTTTATGGATATAAAGCACATAAAGAAAAATATACTGCAGATCAGCTGCAATCATTTTGTCATTGCTGAAGGATATTATTATCTAAAAAGCATTTATGAAAGAGAATATATGATCCATATATTCATAAAATTTGTTCAAATTGGTTTAATGTTCTCGACAATATATCACACAGCTTTTTCTCTGTTAATCACATGTTTCTTGAAAACAGGACACATATATCTTTATATTTTATCATATCCATTGTTTAGTTTGTATATTTTAAATATATGCTGACAAGATATTTTAATTCATTCTACCATTTTGGAGTATTAAATAATGAAGATTTTTATTATATCTATATCTTATGGACCTGCTTTTGATCATTTAAAATCCAGCAGGAATCCTAAAAAGGCTACCTATATGTAGCACTGAGGATTTCAAATAGTTTTTGTATTCATGTTCTCTCTATGAAGATGCTATATTATGCCAGTGATTATTTATTTGTACAACCCTAATTCTGGAACCCGATCTATATTTAAACCCTTAAATCAATAGTAAGAGATCTATAGTAGAATATGATTTCCAAAACTGTTATACTCCCTGAAGTTGCACTGGTTGGGAAAAAAAAACCAACAAAAACCATAAAAATTTTTTTAAAAATTCTGTTTTATGCTTTTTTTCTTTTCTCTTTAAGTTCCTTCTGTATAAATTTTAATGGAATTTGGCTTATATCATTTTGAGACTGCACTGTGGCTCTTTCCTCTGAATATTGAAAAAGCAGAGGAGATTATTACAAGTGTTATCACACTATGAGATGTACAGAGGAGACTTCTACAGATACTTCTACGGATAGACATTACTTGGCGGTGCTCTGGCTTCATTACATTGTTTACCCACAAAATTTTATTACATTTATTTTTAATTGGAGTGCTATTGGTATAACCACAACAGAACATCAGAATCAAAGAGTTTAATGAGAGCAAAACTTTTTGGAAAATGACATTTGATGCAGTAATAAGAGTTCTACAATATAAGAAGTGTAATTTGTGATACTACAATTTGGTTTAACCAAAGTGGTTTGCCTGAGTAATGTTTTCTGAATCCCTTACCACAGTATGATGCTCTTTTATCTTGGGGCATTGTTACCTTCATAGTTCTGGTTTCTCATATTTCTAAATGACTTGTTTATTCATCACATAATTTGAGAAAATCTTTGGTATCTCTGTATAACAGCAGAGAGGATAATAAACTGAAAAGACTTTAAATCATTATTCCAAGTAAAGGCAATTAGTGTAGTCCTTAGTGCTTTTCCCAAATGAGGAATATGGTGTTAAATACAATGACTTACTGGTATTGGGTAACTTCTTCCTGTCTATATGCCCTAACATTAAGAAGCTTCAGGTTGACAAGCTTCCTTAAAAATTCTGACTGTAACAACAAAATAGTTATATCATTTCAACTATCTCAAGTATAAAAGTAAAAGTTTAAATGAAGAAATGCTAAAAAATATCAAAGAAATATAAATTTAAATTTCTAGTAAGCATTTCTACACTTCAAACTGCACCTAACTGTTTCAGAAAGACTTAGTTTTTCAGAGGAGGACAGTGACAATATAGCTCATTAAATGCTCATATTAATTCTCTCCACCACCCTATGCCCCTGTTATAAGCAGTTCAAATTTGCTCAAAAGTTACTTGCTTTCAAAACAAGTCATCATTCTATCAGGATCTGAAGTGTGCTCACCCCCACCCCATCCCCCTTGGGGACTATATGGCCATTGCATTTAATTTAATTTAGGAAAAATCTGAATTAAATCTTGTTGTACTCCCCCCTGGGGAAAACATACTTCACAAATGAAGTACTGCAGACAAAAAGAGCACACGAAAGCTTGGGAGCCTTGCATCCCACAGACGTTCATTTGCATATATCCTCTCCTGCTCAGTCGGCTCTGGAAACAGCACTTTTTATTTACGCTGAAACTAACAGTTCCTCATTAAACATCAAGGCGACCCAGTGCGTTTTGACAGGCTGTTTCTGAAGACATACTCATGGATTTTTCACTCTTTTCCCCCTTTTTTTCCCTCTTGAAAAATAATAAATAATAATGTATTACATAATGGTGCTGTAGTCTTTAATAGTTAAAGTATTGAGGATTTGGAAGTGATTTATGAGAAGACAAGAGTGGCAGGTAAGTTGGTGATGGGTGTGTGAGGCTGGATCTTGAGAGCTGGTTTGATGGCATGAGTTGCTTAATTTTGCGATAAGCCATATTAAAAGTTTTCAGTATACAAAGTCACTAAAGAGCTAAAGATTTCTTTGGTTTCTTTGATGGGGTATGGAGTTAATAATACACATTTTTTGCTGGTGAGCCTGGTTATTCTTTGTTGCCTACTTGAATTAACATGGGTCACATTGTAATTTAAGATGACCTGGGCAAAAACTCCCCTTCTTACTTATATTTTAAATGAAATTCTCAAGGGCCAAATTGCTCTGTTGGCAGAGGATGTTCCAAAACAGTACAAACACTGTACCTGAGGAACTTTGTCCCCAGGTCACAATCCAAAAATTCCGTATTTGTATGCTTTCTACTTTGTGTTTTGCTGCATGAAGAGAGTTACACCTTGCCTCCAAATAGTTGCAGACATGCAAACTATTGCTAGGAAAGTGTGTGGGCACTTTACCATAACTAGTTTCAGAGATTTATAGCAAAGAGCAGTTTTAGATAAGAGGGAAAGCAACACAGAACATTGCTCTTTTCAGCTAAAACTTTTTATCTGTTTGTTTATTTTTAGGTCCCCTTTCAGTGGAGACTAAACTTAAACCATTAAAGTCCTTTCAATAAAAACTACTTATCAGTGTATTAATTCCCTGTTATTTTGTCCTAACTTTACCCCACCTCAATTTTGGCATTTCAAAGTTGGGGGCGTGGCTTATGTCAGGTGCCTGGATGCTGTCATTGTCAATTGAGAGTGATGGCAGGTTCATAATTTCAATTTCTTCTTTTTCTTTCTTTAGAAAAATACTGTTTGTCAAGAAACTGTGTGTGGGGGTTGGGGGGTGGGGGGGTGGGGAGGGGTGGGAAGCTGTTAAAAGAAAAAAGAAAACCATGTCATTTCAGGTTTCATTGTCTAATGTATTGTCGTGTTAAAGTGTTGCATTTGGCTAGGACTTTCTTGTCAACCTACAATTCAATGTAAAGTGACAACTGCAGCCAGATATGGTGTGAGTTCTAAAAGGATGTGTCCATCAGCAGGGCTTTAAAACTGAGGGGGGGGGAAAAAAATGGTTCACAAAATAGAGTTATAGTACTGCTCCCCCCCTAAATAAACTTAAATTATTTTTACAGTTCGAAACAATTTAAACGTATGAGCATGGAGGTTTTGCTGTTATTGTCGTCATTATCATTATTTAATAGATTTTAAAAAAAACAATTAAAGCTGCATGCTTCTAAAATGGCATAATATGAAGCTTTGAAAAACCCTTCCTTTTGTATCTGTGACTTACCATTTTAGGAATGGATAATACATCTTGAATTTCAATTAGACATGCCGAGGTAGCTGAAATAATTGTCCCCATTCTGTGTTCACAATCAGCTTTCTGGTATAGAAACAGATCTTAACTATGAAATTAATAAAAATTCTTAAAAAAAATGAGATTGAACATGAAAATTATTTGTATTGACATTTTCCCTTTTAAAAAGTAAAATCTAAATTTTCTTCTAATGTAATGATTTGTTTTTTTGAACAGACCTTCAAAATTTCTTAGTACTCCAGATCAGAAGTCATAATTAGCAGACCAAGCATCATCTATATCCTAAATTTTGAAAATCTAGTAATCACTGTATATTGATTCCAATTATTTATGCTTTCTAAACATTAGGTTACAAAGGAATCTTGTGCTGAGCTGGAAATTTCAAAAGACAGAGATCTCACCAATACTTTATCTGGTCAGTTTTCCTGGTAAGCCAGTTCTCAAAAAAAAACCAACCCAAAAAAAAAAAAACCCAACCAAAAATAAAAACCAAAAACAAAACCAAAGATAAATCAATTTATTCCAATTTTGATTAATAGGACCTCAGCACATCTAGAATTCATTTTCTCTCCATGTTTCTTTGCAAGATAATAAAGTGGTTTCAGTTCAGGAGTTTTTCTTCTCTTGAGGTACTTCAATGTTTAAGTAGAAAAGTTCTTCTGTGTTCTTTCTGATAAAATAAACAGGTTGATCTTTTAAACTTTAACACTTTTCTCCAGAACTCAAGTAATTTCAAAAGATATTGGCTAATGTTTTCCTCTTTTTCACTGTCCTCTTACAATGGTCAACATCAAACACAGACAGTCTCTCCATCTTTGTCACCCTACCACAATATATAAAGATATAAAACATCTTTACTCTTGCTTGGAACTGAAAAATTATTTAATCAAGGACAATAAGCATTCCTTATCTTTAGAAGATTCTTATGAAATTTTTACCCATTAAATCTTTCTTAAGGTCAATGTTTATGAGAGCACAATATTCTATTTCATGTTATACAATATTCCTTTGTTCATCAATATGTTTCACCTTACATGATTTTGCTCCTTGGTTCATAATATTTCCTGACCATATGGAAAATGTGATCTGCAGCTTTTTCTATTACTATTAACCTAAATAACATCGTACCTGGTGAGAGAGAGAAGAAGAGTGTGTGATTAGGAGCTGCTGCTTCTGATGCCACTTTTTTTCAACAGTCATAGTTCCCCCTGACAAAACAGGTGCCTTCAAATGTTAATTGCATATAATTTTGTTCTTAGTGTTATACATTTGGAATACTACTAATATAAACATTTTATGACAAAGAAAAATATTTAAACAAACAAACAACCCACCAGTTCTTACTAATCTATGTGGCTCTATTAGTGTTTTCCAAATGTCAGTTAGGTATAACTGGCAGATACCAGTGCTAGCCTGGTCTGGTATTTTCATAAATGCACAGAAACTGCTAATCTGTTATGGATGTCACATAGTAAGTTTTGCTTCAGATATGCTGAGCTGCCAAAGCATACGTTCAAAAAGTTACTCAATATAGTAATATAAAGCATATGGAGTATATTTATATACCCTCCACTATGTACTGAAGGGAAAGGTGTGCTATAAAAGACCTCATAACCACACAGTAGAGTGTGTCACCTGCTCCTGCACTCTATATTGTTATGTCAGTGAGTGACTTTATTAGCTAGACAAGAACTGCAGGCAGGCAGTAAGTGATGTATATTAACAACTTCTCTCAATTATATCAGGTCCTGACCCTGCTCCCGTTGAATTCCATGGCAAAACTCCTACTGACACCAATTGTGTAGGCTCGGGATTGCATTTTTTAGTATTTGCACACTGTCTTTAATTTTAATGGCATTTTATAAAGACTGAAAGATAGGAGAACATTCACATCATTTTACAAAAGGGAGAAGATAATCGGTGGCTGAATTTAAGGTGGTTTCTGAAGGTCATAGCTAGAATTACCATAGACAGAGCTAAACTCACATTCTTGGTTTCTGCAGACTTTCAAAGACAGGCAGAGGTGAATTTAATCCAGGATGGAGGTTTTGGAAGGGTTAGAGGACTTGTTCTGTTGAAGGTGCTGCACGTGATCTGCACAGGTACAGCCACATTTGCAAGGTAGCTCCAAATGGAATGGAAAAAAAAAAAAAAATCAATTTTCAGTGCTCAGGATTTGTGAAGAAGCAGAATATTGGACATTCTGACAAACTGATTAACTTATGCCCATTTTTAGGGGCATGCAACTACCTTGCAACTGGCAATTATTCACTGTGTACCCAAACCCAAGTGCAGGAAATCAGATCACGACTGATTGATAGTGCACAGAAACCTGACTGACAGCAGACAGGAACACATAAACCTGCTTAACAAGGATGTTTAATGCAAAGTGGATGTGTTTGGTTGCATATAAATACTCTCTCTAGAGTTACACTTTCCTGTCAGATTTTATACTATGAAAATAAAGGGTTCACATGCAGCTACTGGCACATAAGGCTTTCACAGCTGTTCCTGAAGGAAATAATTTCTATCACCAGCTGTACTTCTCCTCCCCAGGGATGTAACCTTTACAGTTCTGTCCCTTCTTTTCTATTCATTCCTTCTCAACTAAACATTAAAAAAAAATAAGGAAATTAACAAACACACACAGAATTGTGTTAAAGTTGGGAGTACGTGAGAAGATCAAGCTCTTCACAGAATGAGTATCACACAGGACTTGGCTTGAGCTTTAGCTCGGAGCTATGGTATGCCTCAAGTCATACAAACAAATTCTATCCCATGCAGGTTTCTGTTTTCTATTTCATTGACCCTTAAAAAATGAAGCCATGTAGAGTCAAGATAATGGACCTCAAATATTTACCACTTTCAAAATGGGGGAATTACAATGGTCTAGTAGAGAATTATATTAAAACAGAAAAAAGTAACAGCAAATTTATATGACACTGTATGTATCAGTAAACATGCTAAGCAGGTATATTATATATCTGTGGACAGAGAAATAAGTGGTGTCCTATTAGCAGGCATTCTGTGTAATCCCTTGGTATACATATGTGTTGTTGTGATATAAATATTATAGCCCTATTTGCTCCCAAAGTCTGTTGGTATGCAGGAGATCATCTCTGAAGGAAGACCAATCGGCGGGGGGGAAACTAAACAAAAAACAAACACACAAAGATTATATAAAGAACCGTCTATTCTTATGGAAATATATAGAATTCAATAGGAATGAAAACAACACATTTCTAAAAAAAAATAAACAGTCATTGCAAATGTCAATTAAAACCAATCACATTGAAACCACAGCACATGAACATGTTTCATGTATGTAACCAACTTCAAAGGCATCAGCTGAACTTCATCTTGTAAAGTTAAGCGCATTCTTAAGCAGTCCATTGAACTGGGGTCTTGATATGCAATGATATCCTTTCTGCAGTTTATAAACTATGTATTAATTAGCCATTTTACTTCATTCATAGTTATACTTCTGTTATAAAAGTATAAGATTTATATAGAAAAGTTCTTGTTCACTATTCAACTCTAACATTTTTCTATGAGGAGAATAATTTCAAGCCTTTTTTCCTACATCCATTTGCTATGCTCTATAAGAAATCTCACATTTTAATCTTTGTCCTTTAAGTATATCATTTATCCCCAAATAGTGACATCTGCACAATATAGGTATCTTTATACATATATTTTTAGTGTCACCTCTTTATCTTCCTTCTCCCTTTGCTTGTACTATTTATCAAACAAAGTACTTTGTGTTAAACCTATAAACTTTTTTTTTTCCCCCAATAAAAAATTAATGTCTTCTCTTTATACATGAAGCAACTTCTCCAGGCTTAAGAGGCAGATAAAAGGAATTTTTTGTAGGTGTTTTGTTTTCCTGACTTTCCTAAAATGCAACACACTATTATATGCTTATTATAAAATCCTACCTGATATGAATGTGATGCAAATTATATTATATATTATTAATGTTTAAAATTCTGTAAGGTTTTTTTTTTTTTTTTAAATTATTATATTTATATAGTTAATTCTTTTAGTCTGTAGCTCAAGTTCTAAGTTCTGCCAAGCAATTTTAAAGGACAAAAAAATAAATTATTCTTTTGGACACTATAAAGTATTAAATAGTGGATTTATAAAGAAATAATTAAAAAAAACCCAACAATGTCTTAGTGAATGGTCTAATTCCCCAATGTGCTTATCTTTACCTTCCTATTTATTATATTCTTCCCAATCTTCACTGGTATATTTTCATATTATCTTCTGATTATAGTCATTAATAGGATGTAATATATAGCTAATATATATATAAAAAATCTGTAAACTGTATGATTATGACAACTGTCTCCTTTGCACCTTCTTCTTCAGTAGCTTCACTTGCACAGAAGAGAAGTTTCTAGACTGGAACTATGGCAGAGAGTAGATGGATTTGGTCATGATACTGTGTGATATGAAGTAGACAGAATTACATTAAAACTTTTTTTGAGTATATTAATCTGAATATGACATTGAAAAAAATTATTTGAAACTGTTCAATTTGCATGCACTTGAGATTTACATCTGTTGTGGTTTTGCATGGTGGGGTTCTAGCAGAGAAGGGGGGCTGCAGGGGTGTTGTCTGGAAGAAGCAGGCCCAACAGAGCAAACACCAGCTGGGCTCAAGGTCTGACCCATCACTGACCAAGGCCGAGACCATCAGAAATGGTCACAGCACCTCTGGGACTTACATTTAGGAGAAAAAAAAATCCCCACAAACAGCTGCTTTTTGCCACCAGAGAAGGGAGTGAGGAGATGTAAGAAAGTGTGCAGGCACCAAGGCCAGCAGAGGGGAGGAGGCATCCCAGGTGCCAGAGAGAAAGATTGCCCTTCAGCTGGTGTCCTGCCACAGCCCATGGAAGAAGACAGGGAGCAGAGATGCCAATTGCAGCCTTTGGAGAGGCCCCACACTGGAGTAGGTGGAGACATACAGAAGACACTGTGACCCATGTTGGCCCAAGATCCTGATAGGACCTGCAGCCCATGGAGAGAGAGTAGCACATGCTGGAGCAGAATGTCTGGGGGGGACTTTTGACTCCAAGGAGGACCAGGATGAAGCAGTCTGCGCCTGAGAGACTGAGAGACATTCTATGATTTATGGCTGCACCCCACAGAAGTGACCCACACTGGGTCAGTTCATGAAGGGCGGAAGCCCTGTGGGGAAGTACTCCTGTTGGGAGGACTATCTCCCATGCATGGGACACCAGGCTGGAGCAGGGGAAGAATGTGAGGAATGCACCCTGACCCGTTAACAAGGAACACAACTCATGATGATGTGACTGAAACCCCCATCACTGTCTCCCTCTGTGACACCTGGAGGGAGGAAAGGAGAGAAAACATGAATAAAGTTGAGTCCTGAAAGAAGGCAAAAGTTGGGTGAGGTGCTTTAAGGTATCTTTGTACTTCCCATTGTCCTACTCTTAATTTCTCTGTGTATGTGATGTAGTGTCACAAATTACATGGTTTAGTTTTGGTTTTTTGGGTTTTTTTTATCCTGTGTTCAGTCTGTTTAACCATGATGCTAATTGTGGAATGATCTCTCCCTGTCCTAATCTCCACTCCTAAGCTTCTCAATATATATTTTCTCCCCTGTCCAGCTGAAAAGGGGAGTGATAGAGTAACTTTGGTGGGCGTCTGGCCTCCAGTCAGGCTAAAACCACCACTGCATCATTTCTGTAAATCTATCTGCATGAAACTACAACACAGTATTATTTCTAACATGTTAAAGTCTTTGTCAAGTGTTAACAGTGCAAGACCAAAGGTTTTCAGTTTCTGTGAATGAAGCACCAGGGAACCTTGAACTTGAGATACACAAGCTAGTGCATGGCATCACTGTTGGCTGCAACGTTGTTTTGATTCGTTAATACACAAGTCAGAGTAAGTAAAGCTGACATTCAGAAGGAATGTTTTTTTAAAAGTTCTTTGCCTTGACTCATCCTTCTTTGCCAAAAAGTGAGGTCAATATAAAGAAGAATCAGAAGCAATTTCATATTGCTTACAACTTTGATCATATGGCAAAAATTTTCAAAGGTGGAAGGGAAAAGAACAAAACAAAATAAAAATAATAAATAATAATTAAAACCCCAACAAAAAAACCCAAGCAAAAAACCACCACAAGATATTACAAGTATTTGCTACCTTTAATAGCAAATCATGACATTAACCCAAGTTGCAGATTTTCTTTTTCCTGCTGCCAGTTTAAGATGATGTATACAGTATTCTAAGGTTTGGCTGTTCTTCAGGTTGTTTGTAAATTCTTAACATTTTTCTTCAGTTTGTATTTTGTTTGGTAAAAGTTGCACATTTGTCCCAATTATATGCAGATCTGACATCTTTCTTTAGAATTTATTCACATTATTATGCACAATATTTTTACATTTATTTTTTGACAGTCATGCTTCACTGAAATCTGTACTTAAGACAACTTTGTCAGTCAATGAGGCATGTATGCAGTACTCATCACTATTTTAATACTTAGAATTGTGCTGTCTGGGTGGATGAGGAAATTTTAACAGTCATCATTATAACCTATGACTGAAGGATCATCTTTTAAGTGTTCTGCCTACAAATCCAAGTTGCTTACCAATATCTTATGCAGAGACTTAGTTGTGTGGCAAAAGAATTCAGGGAAGCCCAGCAGGGTACCATTAAAACAATCAAGATTCTAAGAAAGCTCAGCCCTGCCACTGAAATGCAGGTAAGGTGCTCATTGAAGGATGAAAGAAAAGAGTTGATAAAGAGAAAGAAAAGGATATAGAGTTGTGAACCCACACTTGGAAAACAGCATTCAGCTGAAATTAAATACTTTTTGAATGTAAGGCGGAAGAACAGATTCAGAGAGTACCTATCTTTTGTTTTACAACTTGTCAGAGTTGCTTAGCATTGGGAAGAGAGAATAAATATCCTTCTAGATAATGTCTACCAACCTAACTTCCAATTAACTCTGTAGTATTCTGTCACTCACCTTTTAAGGCTAATAAACTTTTTTAAAAATAATTCAGTCTACAGATAAGAGGGACATGTATGTCATCCACTACTACCCAATATATAGAAATATATCTCAAGACATACATTTATCTGTCTATCAAGATCAAAGTTCCACTAGGTGATCCCAATGGGGTCTTGACTATAATTCAGGTACTTAACAGGGTTTTTTCTCCCTATTCCCCCTTCATTATAAGTGAGAAAGCCCTTAGATAATATAAAATTTAAAAATCTTATTGTTTCTCTTACTGCCTTCCATGCATTCTGCTATAAGACACAGTGGACTTTAAGATAAGTAATTAAAACCCAACATCAGTCAAAGAATGGCAATGACAATGTCCAAAAAAACTATTCCTCTAAGACTAATCTATAATAGTTGTGCAATTTTCTGGAAGTTGCAGCAGCATGTTTTTGTATGTCTGAAGGGTCTGAAGATTCCTTGTATTTACACTTTTTGTCCCTTCAGAGTTTCAGGATAGTGATAGTTTCTTTCAAGGGTTCCCTCCGCTGTGTTTTGAGCTCCAGTCACAGGAAAACAAATTTACCATGTGACTTACAGGCCTAATTACAGCAAGAAGAAGTCAAACATTGCATACAGAATACTTCTGGAATTTAAAATACTTAAAATAAAAACAAAGTGCTGAAATACAGGTCTTTTTCTATGACTAAATTAAAAAAACAACCAACCAAACAAAAAACAAAACAACCCAAAAAACAACCCACAACCAGACCCACAGGCTTTCTGTGAGTAAGAAAGGAAGAAGAATACTCTGAAGAAGTTCTACGTTGAGGATTATTGGCTTAGATCTAACAATTATTATTTCACTATATTGCCTATATTTCCTCCCAATTTCTATGAATTTCCAATTGTTTACATTTTATTTTTCTCCTCTTTACTTTCAAGAAGAAATTCATTCCATGTCAATCTATATTTAATGATTGGGTTTTAAGCTTTGCTCTGAAATCACATACTTTGTTTTTTTTTTTTTTATAACTGAGCTTCTACATTAACTTTTTCGTGTGTTGTTATGTCAGTAACATTCAAACAGCATGTGGACCCCTTAAAGTTCAATGGGAACTCAGCCAATCATTCTCAGGTTTTCTCTCTGTCTCCCTTCCTCCACAGCCCTGGCTTTTTTGTCTTTCTTTTCTTTTTGCTAATAATTTTCCGTTGAGTGATTTTGAAATAACTCACTGCTGGAATTAGCCTGTCACAAGAAGGTACACAGGAATTAAAGAAATATGTATGGGTTAGAGCATGGCCATGTTTGGCAGATGTAGATGTGTGATAACTCCCTCCCACAACCAGATGTGTACATTCAGATCTGTGGAAATCAAAGCAGAAAATTTGGCACCAACTTCAACGCCCTTGAA
This sequence comes from Porphyrio hochstetteri, assembly GCA_020800305.1. Classification (NCBI taxonomy): domain Eukaryota; kingdom Metazoa; phylum Chordata; class Aves; order Gruiformes; family Rallidae; genus Porphyrio; species Porphyrio hochstetteri. Next base: position 84,999,616 of record CM036938.1, read on the forward strand.
GTATACCAGGCATCTGCCAAAACTGTCAGACTAAGCCTGCAGATCTTCAAAAGGGCTGCATTTGGCTCTGTGTTCAGAAATAGTTTATAGAGTGCCTTGCCAGCTTAATGTTGGCACAGATAATATCTCTACCTTGAAATTAGTTTTAGGTAAAGATAATTTTATTTCAGCTCACAGAAACATAAAAATTGCCATAGCACACAAGAAATAGATAGATCTGGAATGAGCTTTTAACAACGGCTGGCACCAGATGCTGCAGAGAAATAGATGAATAGTACAACAATTTGCCCAAAGGGGAATTTTCCTCCTAAACCCTTATAGGTAGAAACTAGCTTATGCCCTGAAGCATATGAACTTATATCCTTTCTAAAATTATCATTGTCTTGTTGTTGTTATCATGATTAATAATATTTGTTATAGCTCTCTTCTTTTTTTTTTTTTTTTTTTATAATTATGGTTATTTGCATGCAGTCTTAGAAATGTCCAGTTCTTTTTCCTAATATTTTTGTTTCTTCCCCCCGAGAGTTTCTTAATGGATGTAATACAGAAATAATGGTTATAATTTGCAGTTAGAGAATTGCACCAGTTTAGCAATATTAAAACAGTTTTTCCAAAGACTATTAAATTTAGTTTCAAAATGTCTATTTTAGGTTGGGTAAAGATTAACATTTAATCTATTAAAGAACTAGCACAAAACAGAGACAAGGTCATTTATTGCAAAGTGGTATAGTATTTGAAGACATGAAGAACCCATTCTGCAACACAGTTTACTTCCCTACCAAAAACCAAATTTCTCTGAAATTTTAGCATGCAAGGGAGTCTGAGAACTCAAAGTCATGTGTCTGTTCCTGATTTCCATTTTTTTTTCCCCATAATGTGGTAGCTTTTAATGTTTCTTCTGTTTCTGTTGAGGTAGAAGCTGTATAAACATGTAAAGCAAAGTTATTTCCTGCTCTGAAGAGCTTACACTTTGAATAAACAAATGTAAATGACAATAGTAAAACACTGAAAGCAAAACAGAGGGGCTTGAGAGCCATGTAACTCCAGTAACCATCAATAAATAAATAGGAAATCAACAGATTGAAGGTCTCCTGAATTATTCTCAAGAGACGCAATAGCTGGCCTCAATTTTAATATGTGGATCTAATCAGACAGTCCAAAATTGTTTGAATAAATTTTTGTGACTTTGTATAGAATGATCAGTGTTTGGGCTCCCATAATTTTTATTTCAAATTCGATACATCTTTTGTTTAAAAAACAGTATTGAGAACACATCTCCATTCAATATAAGATAGTTTACAATGCAAGTTTCTAGGAGGGAAGTTACAATGACACAGAGAGGAATTAGGAAAGAAACGATAAGCTTAAAAAAATCAATCAAAACTGGCTGCCTCCTCACTTTTCTAATCAAGTAGGTGAGCTTCTTCCTGTAGTCCAGTGCAAGGGATTGAGGAGAAAGTGAAAAAAAATGAACAACCACCCAATCCTGCAACTCATGAAGAGGGAGAAAGCATATTCTGTATCCTTTCCTATTTATCACTGTCACCATCAAATCCATTCCTGGAGGAGGACAGGGTCCTCCAAAGATCTCTCAGTGTCTTCTTACTGCTTGGTGCATACCATGCATTGTTTGCTGAGTGATTAGTGAGGCATTCATGGATATATTAATGTGGAAGGCTGGAGGTGTTTGACAAGAAGTCAATGATTCTTTCTGATATGATTTTAATAGACCCAAAGAGGTGGTTGTGGGATGATACTTCTAATGGGATATAGATATGAATGACCCAAGTTTTATGACAAAGGTCAATGATATTGGTGATTAGTGTGGATAAGGTAATTTTTCTGGCCTGGTAGGAGGCAACCTGTATGACTCATGAATGCTTTCCTCACCTACACTGTTCTTTATGGTACCAAAATGACCAGAGCAACCAACAGTTATGGAATTTATGACATAACAGTGCATGTGTTTAGCTATACACTGGTGAATACGTGCAGAAGATTAAGAACATTTTATTATGGTGAATATGTTCAGAAGATGAAGAACATGTGAATTAGGTCTTTTCTACCAGCATTTCATATGTGAGAAAGAAGACTCCAAAGGGGAAACAGCTAAAAGACAGCTGCTAAGGCATTGCAAATGCCTGTCATCTAAGCTTAATCTTCTTCACCCTATCCCAAATCGAAGCATACATGAATCATCTTACATTTAGTACTGAAGGAAAAAATGAACTGAAAGTGTTATCTATCAAGGGAAATAGTGAAATACCATGTAACAGTCCTCAGCTACCAGAACAACTTCACCAGCGTTTGCTATGGAAACTCCGGAGTGATGGTAAACTTCTGAGTACCTTCAGGACGAATATGTCTGTGCCCACAGACCAAAGGAAGGCCTGGAGCATCTCCCCTATGAGGAAAGGCTGAATGAACTGGGGTTGTTCAACCTGGAGAAAAGAAGATATCTTATTAATGTGCTTTGTGCTCTCAGCTCCAAAAATAAGGGAGTTTAGTAAATGTTTTCATCACAGAGGTGAAACTTACAAGGTTTATCAGTTTGAGGACTGCCTACATATTCCTAATCAACTACTGCATCCCCCAGAAACATTAAGCTCTGCTCACGTACCTACTCTCTTATTCCCAACTAAAGAACTCATGAAATCTTAGAATGAATAAGCTGTGACTAGCAAACCTCTTTTTGTTGCCATATTTGTGGTGACCATACTACATACTTATCATAATATCATCTCATGGACTAAATCTGTACAGCTAAGGCTCAGAAGCATTTACAAAAAAAACCCCCAAAAAACCCCCAAAACCCAAAAAAAACCTCACACATACCTCTTTTAACTCAAAAATGCAAGAGGAGAGAAGGCAGATAGGGAGAGAGACAATGGGGTTGTTATCAAATATGTTTATAAAACCTTTAAATACAGCGAATACTGCCAAAGCCTGGAAACAGTTCCTTCTCCTCACACTCTGCAAGATCCAATCATATATCTTAATGCTAACAAATTACAGCTAGGGTGTTCCTCTCTTGTGATGAGCATCAGATTCAGAACATATTGTATGATCTTTAAATTCATACTGTGTGTTCTTGGTAGGAAGCACGTTTCTGATTGTCTTTGACAGCAACCAAGAAAATAAATTTATTTGCGGGAACTTGTGATGTTGATAGTTACAGTTGAGGTACTTTGTTAGAAATAATTATTATTGGTTAAGTTGTGTATTTTATAAAATGGTGTGCAAAACAAAGGGATTTCTAGATGTGCATTTATTAAAGTAGTCTATTTTGATAAAATATTCAATCCCTGATGGAAATAGGCTTCTTCACTACCCCTCTCTAGGGTGGTGTACATGTAGCATATTACTTGCTAAGCTGCTGTTTCGAGCCAAGAAGACAGTGAGGAAGCTGGAGACCCACCTTTATCTAGTCTCAGGACACTTTTAAAACTGCAGTAGGGCACATTTCAGCCATTGCAGATAGCTCTTTTCAATACCCCCCTCTTTAGACTTAATGAAAATTAAGACTATGCCTGAGGTACTAAGAAATTCATTGCACTTTCTTGCTTCCACTTCACAGACACCAGGGCATGTGTACATACTCACCCTGACATCATCTTTGAGTCATAAGCACTTAAGAGGTTTAACAATAGAGTATTTAAATTTTATCTACTTCTCTTGGTTGAGGGTAGGAAGAGATGGGGCCCCATGATCTTATAATGCTGCTGAAATACCATGGGGCAACGAGTTGCTGATAACAGATTTTGCTAAAAATAGAGAAAATAGAAAAAAATTTTCTGGATTTTTCAGAAGTTTGTCAAAATGCTTTGGTCCCTCTAGTTCATTCTTCTTTTCATAAGCTCTATAGATATTGAAAGTATCCATGCCTGATGTATAGATAGTATCCATCACCTGTCATCAAGGAACACAGCATATTGGCACATAAATACAAGGCCAGTGGTTCCATTCTTGCATATCATGAAATTGCTGTGTTGCATGAACATTTTCTTTTTTCCAAAAACTCACATCCATTAAAAGTACCAGAGAAGAACTGCAGCTGCAAAATGCAGATGCCTAGTTTTAATCTGCAATTTAAGTGTATGGCTTAAATGGCAGTTAGAAGTCTTGAGTGATGGTAGAACCTAATACAATGCTATATAAATAGATCCAAACCTACAAGCCTATTTCTTGAACTTTATTTGATGTTGTATAGTTCCTTATAGTCATGCTTTTAGGCTTTTGGTTTTGGTGGGGTTTTTTGTTTGGTTTTTTTTTAATTACATAAGAACTTTAATTTAAATGAATATAAATAAATACAAATAAATGAAACATATAAAATAGAAACAAAGTAAAGACATAGAAAATGCTGAAGCCATGAATCATGCTGTTAAAATTAGTGTGCAATATGTTTTCTAATGGCCAAGTGTGCCAGGTCTGCTGTCACATAAGAAAATCACATCTTTTCTCCAGATAATCAAAGACCTGGTCTGAAAAGGAAAACGGATCTTTTCAAGGATGTGTCTTCCCTTCCATTTAACATGCTGCCTCAGTAACAGAACTAAAATCCTTGTCATCTTCTACTTTAAAGAAAAGAAACATGATCAAACTGATAAAGTGATGTATTTTATGAATAATACATTGCTCAAGGGCTTCAATCTACGTTATATACTACATAACCATAATTTGTAATGTTTACTTAAACAGTGGCTCTCAACAAAACACTTAGAATCACTTAGCATCTTGTCCCTGAGCAGTTTGCATTAGAAGTCTGGACTGCTTAATTTCATTATGCTAAAGGCATTAACAGAAGAGGAAAAAAAAATAGTACTCTTGGACTGAAAGAGGAGAAAAAAGTATTTTCAACATAATTTCAAAAGCGTATTCTGTCTGAAGTCACCGTAACACACAGTATTAAATTCTCTTATGATTGTTGAAAACTAAATATAGTTACACATGCTAAGAAAATTCCAACCTGGGACAGGTCCTTTAACCTTCAGAACCTTGTTTTTTGTCTCCCTGTGATACAGTCTGTGAGTTGCCTTATCATTTAAAATTAATTAAATTATATTAAACCTACTTTTAGTTTGTTTCATCAATGGAATCTAAAGGGATATAAAGTAAGGAGCTTTTCTTTGTCTGGAATCCAGATACTAATGGTGTTAAAATGCCTTCTTACTGCATTTAAGTCAGTAGTTAGGTCAAGTAGACAAACAGATATCAGAGGATGTTTAAATAAACACTCTATTTAATGTTGCCTTTGAACCTGCATTTTTTAGTTATCTAGACTAAAAAAAGCTAGCTGGCTAGCTATGTGATACTAAAGCAATGGTGACTGATTAATTTGGAAAGGAATAAAAATAACAGGGGTTATATACAGACCAATACATTTTACAAAATTATATTAGGTATTCATGCATATTCTTTTACTTGCTTCTGAAAATACCTAAAAGTGTGGATTTTTTTAAAAGATAATGGATCAAAAATTATCAAAAGAAAATCTATTTTGAAATAAAATTATTAAAAAACTGATAGAACTCACTGGCACAAACTATCATTAAGGTAAAATTATTAAATGTGAAACAAGTTTTCTGAAGAAACACAGGTCTCCAAGACACGATGGAGAAAAAAGGAAAAATATAAAAGTAAAAAAAAAAACCACAACAAACAAAAAAAACCCCAAACCTTATTAACTCCATGGCTCAGAATTTAAACATAATTTAATTGGTACAGTTAAGAGAAACTCTCCTAATGATTAGGCTCTTTCATAATTTTCCATCTCTTTTTTAATAGATTCAGAGACAGGTTGGTAACATCATTCATTTAGAGATATATTCTAATCAATAGTAATTGAAATGGTTTGGATAGCTGTAGTGATGTGTTCCCATGGAACACGCCTTATTAGAGTTGATCAAAAAATAGAATTTCTTCTCAGCATAAATCCTCAAGTTTTGACAGCTCTTTTAATCTTGAAATGAAATGAAAGGTCAAAATAACAAAATCCTAAGAAGAACAAAAATTTTCACGGTAATTTAATTTGAAATCACTGACCTATTTTGTTTTGAAGTAGTGCTAACCTGTTGACTTGAATACCCTCCTTTCTGGAACCTTCCAGCCATTAAAGCTGGGACACATCAGCCACAACAACACAGGGCTTCATTTTGTCTTCTGCTGCAGTAAAAGACTTCTACCTTAGAAATACACTCAATTTTTTATGTAAGGGAAAGAGGAAGATGTTACTGTATATTTATTTATTTATGTATCCATTATTTACTGGACCTTGTTTTATCTAAAGAGTTAAAGATGACCTGTAGACTAATGGGTCTAGAATTAAATTGGTTGGCATTGGGTGGATTCCTATAGGAACACTCTTCCTGTCCATTCTTTACATTTCTTTTATTCTAAGCTTACCCCTGACTTTTATTGAAAAAACCCTCTTGAACTTTTATTGTAGAATAAGTAAATTTGACAAACCATGTTGGTCATGCTATGACCCAAGGTTTTAGATTTCTTTGGTTATTTTTCTTTAGAAGTTTATCCAAGGTGGCTCCTGCTGAATCCATAATGTAGAAACATACTACGCAAGATGTAATTAGTATTTGCCTTAAAAAACAATAAGCAAGCAAAAATAGAGTAACAATGGATCAAATGTAAGCATTTTATAACACTGTGTTGCTGCTATACAAAATCACTATAAGGCAGGAAGAAAGTATTTTTGAACAACGCACAGTATAAATACTTAAATAATATGTAAGCACCAGGGGGTAAGCAAAGTCTTAAGGGATAGTTAAACAAGCAGGATAAAGGAAAACATGTTCAGATAGTGAAATCTGCATGACAAGAACAAAGGATGAAAAATAATCAGAAAAGATGTCTGGTGGAGCAAGGTTGTTCCTAAAAATTAAGGGAATATGTTGCCTGCAGATGAGATTCCCCTTTTCTGTACCTGTACGGAGTCATAAGAATAAAAAAAAATAAGGAGGAGCAAGGAAAGAACAAGAACAATAAAATCTGCTTTCGGCTTCCCCTGCCAATAAGCTCCGGAGTCTGATCACCTCAATCCCAGTGGCTATGACTATGAAGGAGCACTTTACTAATTGTAAGGAATCAGGCATGTATTCCAAAATTCCAAAAACAGTGAATAGTCTGGGTTCCAATGGCAAATGAAATGATCATTGTCACAGCTGCTTACAGATTTGAAATATCATTATTAAAAAAAAAAAAAAAAAAAGCAAAATAAGCAATAGAGTTTAAAAAGACAGTGGAAAGAATTTATTAATATTTTAAGTCTTTTTACCAACAGTACTAGGTCACATTTATAAACTGCCTTACTGCCTTTAAATTTTTTCGTGTGATATTTAAAGATTTTAAGTGTCACTATGGCAAGTTTATTGAAAGCTGAGACAAGGTGCAATGAAATAACTTATCTAGGGTTTTCATTTGGCCATAGATTAGTCTTCAAATAAAACATATGGTTTCTAATACACAATACCCTTTTCAATCATTTAGGCCATAAAATGGAAGATACTACAGTGGTCATTATTGTGACCTCTGATCCTTTTCTGTGTTATTAGTCATTTAAAAATAGTCTTGTAATAAGAACAGTGCAAGAAGAGGAAAGCCGCTGACCCAAAAGGTTATAAGTTACTTTCAGCAAAAAATATCTTTTTTTTTCTAGATATTTATATGCTAGTTATCAGTACAGGTTTCTGGAAACTATCACATTCTGTCACACTTGCAAGATATTATAGGGTTGGGAATCATCAACTGACAATCCCAGCTAGTGATATGAAGTTGAACAATTTATTCTAACTTCGTTCGGGAACTTACACATCTGTATGGAACCTGACTCTCAGGAGCAAGTGACAAGTGAGAGCTTTAAATGTGCACAGAATGAATTTCTATTTCATTACTGAAATATTCTACTGGTCTAAATTATTCCGTAACTGCATTTGATCATGGAGCTCCCAGACCAAGGTTCATTTACGCTAAGGTTAGTAGAGCTACAACTTAAATTGCTTAACAGTTGGTAGCATCAAAATTCATTCTCTTTCTTTTATTAAACATTTCTATTTTAAGTAGTTGAAACTTGATATAGAGAAAAGAAATATCAGAAGTCTAGCCTGAATGGAAAAACTATAGTTATTTCTCAGAATTACAGCACAAGACCCTGATTGGCTACCAAAGTAGTGAGTGTTGGGATATTTCTGTTATGATAAGGGGAGGTTAAAAAAAAATTTAACAAAAAAAAAAAGCTAGAAAAATGGGACGTGCACACACACACACACACACACACACAAAGAAGGAATTATCCTCATAGAGGTAGAATTACTGCTTCTGCTCTTCTGCTGCCATTGGTAGAATGAAAAGTCACCCCTGTTCAAGGAATGGCTGCCTGATGAAAAGCACGTAATTGCTGTTGTTGATTGAAATTACCTTCCTTTGGGAAGCAGCAGCACCTTTCCCACAGCTCCTCCCTCAGGGGCACTAGCAGCAGACCAACCTTTTCATTATGCCAACAAAACAGAGAATAGTACCATATCTACATTATTCCCATCAGCAATCTGCTGCCCTAGGAAACTGCCAGCTTTGCCTGTGGCTAAAACCAGCAATGCTGTCCTGGAACTACTCAGCTCCTTTAGCTCCTGGGGAAGAGTCATCTAAGGAAATGCCTTAAAACTCACTGCTGAGGGGCATGCACTGCATTGGAATAGCCCTGTGGCTACTGAAGTAAACTCCATTTCTCCCTGTGTGAGCTTTGTTATGTTAATCGCTCCTATCCCATAGCAGAGTAAAAGAGTAAAGAAAAAAAAAATGTTTATGTCTGTTTAACATTAAAATAATGAGAAAAAAACTTTATTCTGCTCATAATCAGGTGCAACATTTGCAGACTGAGAATTGGACATATTAGGTACAAATTAAAGTTCAGATAAGTCTGCATTAACTACTTCTGAACATAACAAAAAACGTATAACAAAAAAAAAAAAAAGAATGAATAGCTAAGATCTAATATTAATATTGTTTGGCTGCAATTCAGTGGAACACAGCTCTGCAGAAATGCTTCAGAAGACCTAAAAAAATGTTTAACCTATCACCTAAAGCAGTAGTATTGGATGTGAGAATAGTTGCAAGACCTGACTTGCAGGTAGCTGAAGATCATTACGAAGATGATTGTGAAGAGATAGACTTAATCCATAGCCTTTTATACAGGACTGGATTCCACTGAATATTTTTTATCCATTGAGATTTCCGATCAGTCAACTGATACCCTGAACTGAAGGCTGAAAGATTCCGCTATGCCCTCAATGGTAGTTCTGTTGTGCTTGCTTTGTGCTTGCTTGAACAACTTTGAAACTCTTTCGTATGTACGAATAGATAGGAGATCCAAGAAACCTTGAGCTATTGTTGTGTAATGGAACAAGGTGACCAAGAAGAGAAGGGGAAACATCACACTAAGAAGGAATGCAAAAGCCTCAGATAAGAATGCATTCAAGGACAAAATTTCACAACCGTGAATGATATGTCCTGAAGGGATGCAGACAGACCAACAGGAGGCCAGTTGGAACCAAGATAAAGAATTTACTTTCTGTAAGCAAAATGATGAACTATAGAAAGACCATCTAAGGAAGGAAAGACTCCGAGTACATGGAAAGAGCATCTTCAAACAGACACTGGGGACTAAGAAAGGACTACCAAAGACCTTAACCAAAGACACTCAGAGACATATAAGCCTATGCATAAAGAAGATTCAAATATTGCAATTAATTTCCGGGAGTAGATCAAATATGTATGATCATTCTGGGAAATTTGATGGATACGTAGATGACATAATGAATAAACAAACCATGATGCGTATATAAATGTTTGCCCCTTATGAATTGGTATGCAACTTAGATTGGACCTATCCCTCATGCATCCAGCTCTGGAATAAAGAAAACATGCTTTCTAAAACTCCAAAATTGAGTCTTCGAGAGTTTCTTACCCGACTTTTCTGGTAACCTAAAAATGATATGAAACGTCATTGTCTGATACAGAACACATACTTATTCTGTGGTGAAGTCACCAAGTGTTAAAACTAGTACTCAGATCACCTAACTTTAGATGTGTAGCCTTTTAATTATCAGTCAACTACTGAGTTTCCTTTTTATAGCAATGCAACTTATATATATAAATAATAAAATATTCTAAAAATATGAAATGCATTGTCCACATTGAATCAAAGAATTATTAAGGTTGGAAAAGACCCCCAAGATCTTCTAGTCCAACCACTCCCCTACCACCTATATTACTTACTAAACCATGTCCCTAAGTACCTCACCCAACCCTTCCTTAAGCACCCTGAGGGATGGTGACTCCACCACCTCCCTGGGCAACCTGTTCCAATGCCCAACCACTCTTTCTAAGAAAAAAAATTCTCCCAATTTCTGCCCTGAACCTCCCCTGTTGCAACTTGCAGCAATTCCTTTTTGTCCTATCGCTAGTTATATGCAAGAAGCAGCTGGCACCCAGCTCACCACAACTTCCTTTCAGGTAGTTGTAGAAAGGGACAAGGTCACCCTTCAGCCTCCTCCAGACTAAACTGTCCCTGTTTCCTCAGCCTCTCCTCATAAGATTTGTGTTCCAGAGCCTTCACCAGCTTCATTGCCCTTCTCTGAACATGTTCCAGGGCCTCAATGTCTTTCTTGTGAAAGAAACTGAATACTGTATTCAAGATGTGGCCTCACCAGGGCAGAATACAGAGGAATAAATCACCTCCCTGGTCCTTCTGGTTACCCTATTCCTGATACAAGCCAGGAAGCCATTGGCCTTCTTAGCCACCTGGACACACTGCTGGCTCATGTTCAGGTGAGTGTTAACCAACACTCACAGATCCTTTTCCTCTGAACACCCTTCCAGCCAGCCTGCCCCAACCTGTGCAGTGTTGCATGGGGTTGTTATGACCAAACTGAATGACCCGGCACTTTGCCATAGAATCACAGAATCACAGAATAACAAGGTTGGAAAAGACCTTTAAGATCATCAAGTCCAACCATTCACATCCTAAACTGAACCATATCCCTAAGTACTTCATCTACCCTTTTTTTGAACACATCCAGGGAAGGTGACTCGACCACCTCCCTGGGCAGCCTGTTCCAGGCCCTGACAACACTTGCAGTAAAAATTTTTTTCTAACATCCGATCTAAACCTGCCCTGGCACAGCTTCATGCCATTCCCCCTTGTCCTATCACCTGCCACCTGACTGAAGAGCCCATCACCTACCTCTCTATAACCTCCCTTCAGATAGTTCTAGGCAGTGATAAGGCCTCCCCTCAACCTCCTCTTCTCTAGGCTCAGCTCCCTCAGCTCCCTCAGCCGCTCCTCATAGGATTTGCCCTCCAGCCCCTTCACCAGCCTGGTTGCCCTTCTCTGGACTCGCTCCAGGACCTCCATGTCCTTCTTGTGATGAGGAGCCCAGAACTGGACACAGTACTCAAGGTGTGGCCTCACCAATGCCCAGTACAGGGGCACAATCACTTCCCTAGACCTACTGGCCACACTGTTTTTGATATAAGCCAAGATGCCTGCCAATGGCTTTCTTGGCCGCCTGAGCACACTGCTGACTCATATTCAGTCAGCAGTCAAACAACACCCCCAGGTCCTTCTCTGCCTGACAGCTCTCCAGCCAGTCTCCCCCAAGCCTGTAGCGCTGCAGGGGGTTGTTATGTCCCATGTGTAGCACTCTACACTTGGCCTTGTTAAACTTCATCCCATTGGTCTCAGCCCATGTGTCCAGTCTGTTCAGATCCCTCTGAAGAGCCTCCCTACCCTCAGGCAGATCAACACTTCCTCCCAGTTTAGTGTCATCCGCAAACTTAGTGAGGGAGCATTCAATCCCTTCATCGAGATCATTGATAAAGATGTTGAACAAGACTGGACCCAGGACTGAGCCCTGGGGGACGCCACTCGTGACCAGTTTCCAGCTGGATTTTGTTCCATTTACCACCACCCTTTGGGCTCGGCCATCCAGCCAGTTTTTAACCCAGCTGAGGGTCCACCTGTCCAGGCCAGTAGCAGCCAGTTTCTCAGAATGCTGTGAGAAACTCTGTCAAAGGCTTTACCAAAGTCCAGGTAGATCACATCCACAGCCTTCCACTAGTCCATTAAGCGGGTCACTTTGTCATAGAAGGTGATCAGGTTAGTTTGACAGGATCTAGCTTTTGTAAACCCATGTTGACTAGGCCCGATCCCCTGGCCATCGTGCATGTGCTGCATGATAGCTCCCAAGATGACCCTCTCCATGATCTTCCCTGGGACTGAGGTCAGACTGACAGGCCTGTAGTTCCCTGGATCCTCCTTCTGACCCTTCTTGTCTATGGGTGTAATGTCTGCCAGCCTCCAGTCCACTGGAACTTCCCCAGTCTGCCAGGATTGCTGATAGATGATGGAAACGGGTTTGGCAAGCACATCTGACAGCTCCCTCAGTACCCTTGGGTGAATCCCATCTGGCCCCATTGACTTGTGGGTGTCTAATTGGCCAAGTAGGTCGCTAATCATTTCCTCCTGAACCATGGGAACTTTGTTATTCTTCCCCTCCCTGTCAGCCAGTTCCGGAGGATGAGTACTCACAGAATATCCTTCTTTACTGTTAAAGACTGAGGCAAAGAAGGAATTAAGGACCTCAGCCTTGTCCTCATCCCTTGTCACTAATGTGCCATCAGCATCCAATAAGGGCTGGAGATTCTCCTTGACCCTCCTTTTACTATTAATATACCTATAGAAGGACTTTTTATTATCTTTTACAGAACTGGCCAGCCTGAGTTCCAGATCAGCTTTAGCCCTTCTGACTTTCTTCCTACATGATCTCACTAATTTCCTATAATCATCCCAAGACACCTGCCCCTTCTTCCAAAGCTCATATTTTTCCTTCTTTTCCCGTAATCAGCCTGAATCTCTCTACTTACCCAGGCTGGCTTCCTAGCTCGCCGACCCCTCTTCTGTCCGACTGGCACAGCCTGTTCTTGTGCCGCCAAGATTACCTTCTTGAGGAGCAACCAGCCCTCTTGGGCTTCTTTGCCCTCAAGAGCTGCCTCCCATGGAATCTTTTCGAGCAGCTTTCTGAACAGTCCAAAGTCAGCCCTACGGAAGTCTAAGGTGCTTGTTCTGCTGTCTCCCTTCCTTACTTCTCCCAGTACTAAGAATTCTATAAGCTCATGATCACTATGTCCCAGGCGTCCTCCAACCTTCACATCCCCCACCAGGTCTTCTCTATTGACAAACAACAAGTCCAGCAGGGCACCTTCCCTTGTGGGTTCATTTACCAGCTGGGTCAGGAAGTTGTCTTCCAAACCCTCCAGGAACCTGCTAGACTGTTTCCTCCCTGCTGTACTGTACCTCCAGGAGACATCCGGTAAGTTGAAGTCCCCAATAAGGACGAGGGCTGGTGATCGCGAGACTTCTCCCAGTTGTTTAAAAAACAACTCATCAGCTTCCTCCTCCTGGTCAGGTGGTCTATAGCAGACTCCCATCACTATATCTCGCTGATTTTGTTCTCTGATTTTCACCCAGAGACACTCGACCCTGTCTTCATCATACTCCAACTCTAGGCTGTCAATGCATTCTCTGACATACAGGGCTACTCCACCTTCTCTCCTACCCAGCCTGTCATGCCTGTATTGTTTATAACCAGCAATTGCAGCACTCCAGTTATGTGAATTATCCCACCACGTTTCTGTGATGGCAATCACATCATAATTTCCTGTACTTACAAGGACTTCTAATTCCTCTTTTTTGTTCCCCATGCTGCGTGCATTGGTGTAGATGCACTTCAGCTGGTCTACTGATCTTCTTGTGCTCCCTGGGGAAGCCTTGCTTCCCAAGTGACAGCTGTTTAAGTTACCTAGCTTATCAGTAGTAGCTACATCTCTACTCTGATTTAGAACACTATCCCCCTGATTAACTAGGGTGCTGATCAGAGGTCATTGCCAGCACACCATCCCTCAGTAACCACCACCACACCCAGGCTTTTTTCCATCTAGCCTGGCCCTGTCCCCCTCCCCCTTCCTATCTAGTTTAAAGCTCTATTAATGAGCCCTGCCAGCTTCTTGGACAGTATCCTTCTGCCCCTAGGGGATAAGTGCTCCCCATCCCTCGAGAGCAAGGCTGGTGAGGCTCGAGGAAGCCCATTCTCAAAGAACCCAAGGTTATGTTTCTCGCACCAGGCTCTGAGCCAGGTATTTATTTCCTGGCTCTTCTCAAACCAAACCTCCCCATTCCTTGTAGTAGGAATGATGGAGGAGAACACTACCTGTGCTCCAGATCCTCGTACCATGCGTCCCAGGGCCCTAAAATCCTTCTTAATGGTGCTCAGTTTTCTTTTATGTATTTCATTACTACCTATTTGAAAAATTAAAAGTGGATAATAATCCGTGTCCCTGACCAAGGTTGGGACTCGCTTGGTTAAGTCCCTAACTGAAGCTCCCTTAAGGCAGCAGACTTCCCTGTGTAGAGGGTCCGGCCTACAGATCGGGCCCTCAGTTCCCTCCAGAAGGGAATCTCCTAAGACAATGACCCATCTTTTTGCCTTAACAGAAGATGTTTTGATGGTTTGCTTAGGGGTTCTAGTCCTAGGGAACACAGCTTCGGAAGTAATTTTCCGATCAGCCAACTGGGTTTGCTTAGGGGGTCTTGTCCTAGGGAACACAACCTTAGAAGTGATTTTCCTATCAGCCATCTCATTATCCCGCTGGTCCCCTTGTAATGGGATATCATATCTATTGCTCAGAGGCAGTTGTGGAGGAAGGACAGGCTTGGAAGGTACTCAACTTGAAGTGTTGAACTTCATCTCATTGGCCTCTGCCCATTGATCCAAGCTGTCCAGGTCTCTCTGGAGGGCCTTCCTATCATCTGGCAGATTGACACTTCCCCCCAACTTGGTGTCATCTGCAAACTTAGTGAAGTTACACTCAATTCCCTCATCCAAATCATCAATAAAGATATTAAAGAGGACAGGCCCCAGTACTGATCCCTGTGGAACACCACTTGTGACTGGCTGTCAGTTGGATTTCAGTCCATTCAACACCACTTTCTGGGCCCAGCCATCCAGCCAGTTTTTAGCCCAGCAAAGAGTGTACCTGTCTAAGCTATGGGCTGACAGCTTTTTCAGGAGAATATTATGGGAGACTGTGTCAAAGGCTTTGCTGAAATCGAGGTAGACTACGTAAACAGCCTTTCCCTCATGTACCAGGCAGAAAACAAGCATCTCCCAAAGGATATATCCACGTTATTTTATAGTCTATCATGGGCTGAAATGAATGGTTCTCTTAAACTGGCTATTTCTTTCTGCTGACTATAAAGCCAAAGAAGGCTGGCAAGCTTATCTTTAACTACCTTACTCTTGAGTGTATAAATAGCATCAATGAGTCTCACAGATAGTTTCTTGCTTGCTCTCCTTAATCTCCTTGACAAGAAATGTTCGTTGTTATGCTGCTGACTACCCGTATTATAACTATTGTTCACCTATTTTATGGCAAATATGCAAAAAATACATCCCTTTATGCATCTTCTAAAGGGATAAATTACATTAGTGAAGATGACACTTGCCCTTATTCCTAGGAAGGCCAAGTTTGTACCCAAGGGTGTAAAGAAAAATGTTTTGCCCAATAGATCTTGAAAAACTGGGTTACTTATCACAGTAAAGCTTTGAGCAGTTAAGGTAATTTAAATCTAAAGGGACTTGATGCACATCCAGTATACTAAATGGTGTTAGCCTGAGGGCACCATGAAAAAGAGAATGAAAAATGGTCTGTATGCAACTGTAAATATAGCAAAGTTAAATATTCAAAACTTAAATCTTGTTTATTTTGAGACTTCTTGTATGTCCTTTCTTGATGAATATAATAGGCTTCCTAAGTTTTGTGTGTCCAGTTTCACCCATTTGGAACTACTGAAGCACAAAAATTCCAAATGGAACATATGGAAACATCACTGCATGTTTTCTTACACACATAACTCAGAACTGGCTGAATTGATTCAAGTCAAAATTTTCAGACAAAGAATCACCATTGGCCTGAGACCAAGACTAGGGAATGCAAACCTATAGAGCACACGTTGGAAAAGCTGCTCCCATATTACATTACAAAATAAATATGTGAGTCTTTATTGCTCTGATTGTGTTGCTGAATCCAAATTTGTGGATGCTACACCATTTTCACAAAGCTATAGCTGATATTAATCATTATCAAACAAACTCAAGTTACAGCGATATTTAAAGGAATATACACTCAGCCATGACTAACAAGACATTGAACAGGAAAGGAATTCTCTTGAAAACAAAAGGTGGACATTTAAATATAATTTCATCAAAACCTGCAGTTCAGAATAGAAAGAGATTCAGACTTCAAAATCACCATGATTTCCACCAACACAGTGGTTTTATTTTGGTGTTGACATGACTTCAAAATGTAGGCATTTAATTAGGAAGGAAGCAGAGTGCCTATAAAACATAACAATTCAGAGATGAAAAATTATTTTAAAAAAGTGGGGGAAAAAAAGAAAAAAATATGTTCAAGAAAATAGAAGAGAGAATACTGAAAAATCTCTTCGGCTTTGGGATTGATAAGGAGTACACAGTGAAAAAGAAATCTGTTTTATCAGTGCCATCAGCTCTGGAACTGAGACAACTGCTTCTGATGGAGTGGTAAAAACTTACCACCAGACTTCAGGAACACATAAAGTCCTAAATATTAATATAAGAAATACAAACGGGAACATTGCCTTGCAGGGTAAGTTTTTTTTGTTTGTTGGTTTTCATATTTTTAATTGAGTATATTGATGGATACACTAATAAGGGAAAAATACTCCTAGCACTAAATAGAGCTGTATTTCCAGCATAGAAATACTTGGGACTGTTCAGTCCAATCATCTCCAGGTACTATTGCTGTTATGGGTGAGAACAGAAGCAGCAATATCTAACCAGTGCAGCAGATTACGTCCTTCTATATTATACTGTGAACAGGGAAAGTGGATTTGTGCCTGATTCCTTAATTTGTTTGTCAGTATGCTTTGCTAAAATTGTCAGTAGGGTTCATTTCTGATACTATTTCTAAATGTCTTATAAAGTTACATGTGTCATACTTGAACTCTATGTGCATGTGAATATGAATCAAGAGGTTATTTCATCACTTGGCTAACTTTTGGGTTTTACATAAGAGAACTAGTAAGATATAATCACTAAGGAGCTTAATGAGGGAACCAGCTGTGAGAAATCATTACTGTAGTGACCTGCAGCATGAGGTTAGAGAGAGGGAGCAAGTAAAAAACTTTCATCATATTTAACTTCAGTTACAGAAGAAAGAAACAGTTTATATATTTGCTGCCTTTTTACAGCATCTGTCTGGTTTTAAGAAATAATGAGATTTGCAAAAGATACTGGGGGGTTTTTTTGTTATTTTTTGGTTGAGGTTTCTTTGTGGGTTTGGTTTTTTTTAAGAGTGTAGAAATCTTAACAAAGTCTATGAAGACTGATTCAGTACTTGATCACTCATAATGAACAAATAAGAGCATCTAAAAGGAGTTAATATATTTTTGGAGCAAAAACATCACTCTGTGGATGCTCGGTTCTCTTGGACTGGAATTATAAATACAAATTAAATAGTAATATTGTTAAAACTTATCATGCTGCACTATCCTATGAGAAGAGGAGCAATGTGTTATGATTTTCAGAGTTAGAGGGTCAAAGCCTGCATATGACACAATCATATTTCACTTTTTTCCCACTTCTTAATTTTGCTAGATAGTCTTTACAGCTTGTGTTGGCTACTATTTTTGTAGAGCAATCCATTGTTAGTCACCTTACAACTTTTTATAAATTGTAGCCATAAAGGTCACTCACATAAGATATTCTGTTATCTGTGAGGCGAATAGTGACTTGTCATCGCTCAGGTATTCCCACTTGGAAAACAAAGAAACATTTTATAAATGTGATGGGTTTAAATCCATTCAGTTTACCTAGAGAGTTTCTCAAAATTCCACATACAGCCAAGATCAGGGTGTTATATTCTAAAGCAAATATTACATTATGATGATACTATCTTGTTTAAAAAAAAAAGAAAGTAAATATTGCCTAGATATGGGAAGAAGCTACTGGCTATTGTTGATTATCTCTGTATTTAATACTTATTAATTTCCTACAGTGGTAGTTCATGTGAGAACGTTGTTCAGTCAGGGTTCAAACCATACTGCTGATGTATTCAGTGCACTTAGATATGCAAATAATTGTGTTTGTTTAATAAAGGCTCCATGGAAAATGTACAAATGTGTACAAACATACTGGCATGCAAGTTTTCCAAATGTCTAACCTCACCTTCTCTGTTTGCAGAATAAAAGGCTGGTTATAGGGTTCAGTTTACTATTGGAGATTAAGATTTTAGGTGGTGAATGAAGTGATCTGAAGTAGCTTTATATCCTACCTAGAAAATTTAAAAGCAGTTTCTGTCTGCTCTACTCAGTTGCCTGAAGTTATGCAGACATTAACTATTTGTGGAAGTGTTCAGAGACACAAAACCTCCTCTATTATGCAAAGAAAGAGTTTGTGATAAAATAGAAAAATAATTAACAGGGATTTCTTATGTTTCTTCTATGCAGGACATCGGTTTAAACTTTTATATACAAAAGATGGTGAGAATATGAGAAAAAAAGAGTTTTCTCTAAGTAAAATATAAATTTGATTAGACCTGTGAAGGAAGTATACTTCCCATCTTTGAAGATTTTCAAGAAAGAACAGAATAAAGTATAGGCAGATAATCTGATATTACAGAATCACAGAATCCCAGAATAACAAGGTTGGAAAAGACCTTTAAGATCATCAAGTCCAACCATTCGCATCCTAAACTAAACCATATCTCTAACACATCCAGGGTAGGTGACTCGACCACCTTCCTGGGCAGCCTGTTCCAGTTCCCAACAACTCTTTCAGTAAAATATTTTTTTCTAACATCCAATCTAAACCTGCCCTGGCACAGCTTCATGCCATTCCCCCTTGTCCTATCACCTGTCACCTGGCTGAAGAGACCATCACCTACCTCTCTATAACCTCCCTTCAGATAGTTCTAGGCGGTGATAAGGTTTCCCCTCAACCTCCTCTTCTTTAAGCTAAACAGCCTCAGCTCCCTCAGCTGCTCCTCATAGGATGTGCCCTCCAGCCCCTTCACCAGCCTGCTTGCCCTTCTCTGGACTCGCTCCAGGACCTCCATGTCCTTCTTATGGTGAGGAGCCCAAAACTGGACACAGTACTCAAGGTGCAGCCTCACCAATGCCCAGTACAGGGGCACAATCACCTCCCCAGACCTACTGGCCACACTGTTTTTGATACAAGCCAAGATGCCATTGGCCTTCTTGGCCACCTGGGCACACTGCTGAGTCATACTCAGTCTGCAGTCAACCAACACCCCCAGGCCCTTCTCTGCGTGACAGCTCTCCAGCCAGTCTCCCCCAAGCCTGTAGCACTGCAGGGGGTTGTTATGTCCCATGTGCAGCACTCTACACTTGGCCTTGTTAAACTTCATCCCATTGGTCTCAGCCCATGTGTCCAGTCTGTTCAGATCCCTGTGAAGAGCCTCCCTACCCTCAGGCAGATCAACACTTCCTCCTAGTTTATATCATCTGAAAACTTATTGAGGGAGCATATTCATCTCTTTATCTCTAGAATCTTTTAAGATTTTTATGAAGTACATGAGCAAATAAGAGCAATGAAATTAAAGCAATACTTTAATTCAGAAATTAATGACCTAAGTTCAATTTTTATTTTGTCTCTTTGACTAATTAATAAATACATGATCTAGCAGGTCGAAAGAGGGAATTAAGCTATTATCAAGTGAAATTTCTTGAGTCATCTGAGGAACAAACTAATTTCAGTTGGAGAAGAAACAACTACCAACCAATGATCATGATGCGGCGCAGACATTTTTGACATGAGAGATTGGAGTCACAAGCATTTACATATTAGATTGTGTTGATTATTTTCAAGTATATGTTGAATATCCAAAAGCTGTTATTGCTAATGGCCATGAAGATACATGACTAGAAATCAACTCAGACTTAAGAATGCAAGACAATTTTTATGTTAGTTACTGATGCAGATATAAAAATGGTTTGTATTTGGACCTTGGACGTGAGAGTGAATTAAGTATATTGTGATTTACATTCATGTACGAAAGGGCATCTTTTTCCTTTTAATGGAATCAGAAGAGCAATTGACCCGCAATGCATTAATGTGTCAGGTGTGAAATGTTTGCAAGCTATGAGTTTGACATCAGGTACCTTAAAACATTAGCACAAATCAGGCATCTTTCCAAGATAGTTAAAAAACCAGTCTGATTCTGGTAGTATTATAGAAGGGATGCTCACACATTTTAACAATGCATAAAAAAATATAAACGACAGATAGACTTTGTAAATTACTATGTAAATAGACAATGAAATCATTTAAAAATCAAGTTTAAGGAAAATTGGAGATGTTGTTTAGGGGAAGGAGAAGGTATTTTCCTGTGAAATAACCTGACTTTGTTTTTCCTTGTTTCTCCTACAGCGACATGGGAAAAAAACCCAAACCAAAACATTCAGGCTTTGCTTGTTAGAAATGCAAATAAAATAATATTTTTAGAATACTACTGTTCATGTGTGTAATATCTCCTAAAACAACTCTTAAATAATTGTTTAAAACTGCACACTCAATGAGGGAACAGATATTTAACTGACCTATCCTCATCTGTCAGTCTGTAGTTTGCTGTCTATAGACGTTTAATATCACAGAAACAAATAATACAAAAAGAGAAGGTCCTCAACGATATGCTATTTAAAGATATGCTATTTAAAGATATGCTACGACAATTTAAATCCTACAATACAGGAGAATACTTCTAGTTTTGGTTTTCTTTATATATCTTATTTTTTTCCTTTATTATTGGATGACATAAGATATAAAGTAAATTGAAGTGCATTAACATGTGGAACCACAAAATAACTTTGCAAACCTAAACCTAAAAAATAGTTCACCATGACACCAAGAAATTATTCTCCAGACTCTTTCATATATTCTCCAAAATATGTTCCACATTGCCTAACACTATTTTATTTTAATTTTTGAAAGCAAAAATGCTTGGTATCAATACTCTTGTCCCATTCTGTAGGCTGCCCTGTAGGCTGCCCTCTCTCTTATAATGGCCTTTTCTCAGAGTCAAGCGAAGGAAAACCAGAATATATGGCAATGTCTCAATGACTAGCAGCTTAAGAAAGGCTATTCTTATTCATCCATTTTCTTAGCCTTATTTATTTATCTATTTATTTATGTAAGTGTATATACAGATTTGACTTTATACAGTGTTTTCCATCCTGGCTTCTCTTACACAAATAGAACAATACCAGTATTCACGGGGGAGGAAAAAGCAGGAGGAGAAGGGAATGCTAAAGGAACAGGGACTGGAAGGAAGAAAAAGGTCCTGCTGTTTGGTAGGCAGCCCTGCTGGGAAATCTCAAATCAAATTCTTTTGAAAAGAAGTGTTATTAAAAGTAACTTTAATCCTTCCAGCCAGATGGCTCATAAAAGCATACAATTAAGTCAAACAAATGACAAGAGCACACTCTTTCCTACCTGTTTCCCCCTTCAGAGAGTAATTACTGCAGGGTAGTCTTGTCTTGTTTTGTGCAAATAGCAGTGGAGTGCTTGAACAAGGTGCCAATTTCCCCTTCCCCAGCCCAGCCCCTGTTGTTCACTCCCACCAACACCAGCCTAGCTAACATACACAGCCAAGAACAAAGGGGTGAATTTCAATATTTCCTCTTTGCACAAGGTTAATTGAAAATCAAAAAGTCACTTTTTGAATGTCATATTAAAACTGCGAGTGCATCAATTTTCTTCGGTTTCCTGTCACTGCAAAAGAGTATTAGTGGCAAAGGCATGCATTTGGATGGGAGAAGGGAAATGGAAATGGAAATGAAAATGGAAATGGAAATGGAAATAATGGAGGGGATGGGAGGAGGGGGAAGAGGGAGCAGAGAAGGGGAAGGGAGAGGGAGAGAGGGAAGGGAAGGGAAGGGAAGGGAAGGGAAGGGAAGGGAAGGGAAGGGAAGGGAAGGGAAGGGAAGGGAAGGGAAGGGAAGGCATCTATACGGAATGTTCACTTTATGTTCCTGCTCTGTGAAACTGCTGAGGCCTTGGTTTTGTTTTCTATTTTGATGATAAACTGAGGCATCCACTCATTAGATACTTGCAAAGTGCCCTGTTTACCCATGGCATCCATGTCCATGAGGTGCTGTACATACAATTTCACATTGTAACTTCTACGGCAACTCAAATCACCTTCATTGTGAAGATGAAGAGTTCCATCCAATCCTGCTTAGTCCAAATTTTCTTCGCTCTCATAATTTTTTTGTTGCTGTTGCTGTATTCAAAATATACATTTAATCCATTCAAGTTTCCCATCACAAGTGTCAAATGCCTCTGCTTAAAGCCGAGTAAATGCTCAGTCATGCCACACTTGGAGCTTTCAGTGCATTGCTGTAACCAGCTGTGACCCGTTACTAAGGCAGAAGCATTTGTTCCCAAGACTGCTGACTGCATGAAACACATATGCCCTTTTTTAGGTTTGTCAGGACAGCAACATTGCTTTTTTATTAAAAAAAATCCCACCTTTTTAATTTTGTGTAGACAGTTGTAAATGCAGCTTCCTAGGGCCTGGCTGATCACACAATCCTCTTAGTCTTTCTTGCTCTGTAGGAGGGCCATCATATTTTCTGCTCTCAGTCAGTAGTTGCCTTTTCTCTCTCCCCTCTGTGTAATGACTGGAGTCAAGAGGCCAGCACCTTACCCACCTCCCTACCTCCAGAGATGATGTTCCAGCTCAAACTTTAAAATAAGATTTTTTTTTATTATTCTTTCCATTTTCTATCAATTCCGTTTTCAAGCAAAATCTCCATCAATTCTACTCATTAGAAATATTTGAAGCGATGACTTTCCATTTATTATCTTGGTCCCAAAACAATTCATTTGTTCCTGCAAATGGAAAATAAGCCCTTTCATTCCAGCTTCATTTCTAGGTTCAGTTGTGACACAGTTCCCAGTTGTTATTTCTGCTTTAATGCAGCTTTCTACATAGCAATACCATGAAAGTCTACATCTAGTATAAAGCATATGTTTCCAAGTTTTAAAAACAAATCAGATAAACTTTTTCACTGAAAAAACTTGCATAAAGAAGATGTATGCTTTGGGTGTAGGACTGCTACATTGCTATTAAATAACAGAGACAGGATTAAATAACACATCTTAGCTGTCAGCACAGAAAAAAAAAAAAAAAGCCTATATATTTTGCACTTGTGATATGCAGCTGACCCTGGAAAAACACATTTTGAAAAGTTGTATAATAAATTGATAATATTTTTCATATCATTCTTCCTCCCAGTTACACTGCTTTGGCTAAAGGCAAGGACAATTTTATTTAGTTAGTTTGTTAATTACTTACTTAAATTTGAGGTTACACATTCAAGTAAAAAATTTAAATGGGTACAGAAAATTGATAAGTCTTCATAAAACAATAGATTTCAGTGGTCCCAGGAAAAGAAATTTAAGGGAATTTAAAGCAGATTTTTATGTCCCTGTGAGTAGTGAGGATGGACATGTTCTTTTCATATCTGTTGATCTCAGAATGACTACGAGAAAGCATCTTGTGGAGCCATGAGAAAATCCAACATAATTCTAGAATAGATCAAATTTATTTATTTATTGCCACACCTTTTGTTCTGTGTTCAGTTTTGGACCCCTCACTGCAGGAAGGACATGATGCTGCTGGAGCATGTCTGAAGAAAGACAGTGAAGCTGGTGTGGGCTTTAAAGCACAGATCTGATGAGGAGTGGCTAGGGGAACTTGTTTTGTTCCCTTAGGAACAAAAGGAAGGGGGCTGATGGGAGAACTGACCACTCTTTACAGGTATCTGAAAGGAGGTTGTAGCCAGGTAGGTGTTGGTCCCGTCTTCCAAGTAACAAATAATAGGATGAGAAGAAATAGCTTCAAATTTTACCAGGGGAGGATTAGAATGGATATTAGGAAGAATTTCATCACCAAAAGTATTATCAATAATTGGAACAGGCTGCTCAGGGAAGAGGTGGAGTCAAAATCCCTGGAGGTATTTAAAAGACACATAGATATGGTGCTTAGGGACATGATTTAGTGGTAGACTTGACAGTGTTACGTTAGCAGCTGGACTTCATGATATTAAGGCCTTTTACAACATAAACTATTCTGTGATTCAGTAATTATATGATTTTTTTTTTCATTTCATACAGAAATTGAATTTTTATTATTATAAGGGACTGTTAAGGTCTTATTTGGAATACTGCGAGGATTTTCATTTGCCTATGGACATTATCAAGGGACTTAAGCTAGAACAGATAGACAGGAGATTATACACATATTCAGAGAGATGAAATGGAATATATGCCTCAAGTACAATTTCCTTGTCAGAGCATTTAAGGTGAAAATAAGAAATTAAAAAAAAAAAAAGAGAGAAAATTGTTTAAGGTTTCTACTTACGTATTATTTTTGTCATTGTTATTATCAGTGTTAGCATAGTACAAAGAACCCGGTTTGGTTTTGAGCAAAGTCAGAAATACTTTTTTGTCTTGTTAGTACTTGAGGGTTTTTGTGTCTGAGAGGTTAGTTGCTAATTGTTGTCAAGCCTTAGGACCCTTTATATTTGCCTTGCAGGGTCAGAAAAGATTTCATCTTCCATTGCCTATCCATGAATAAATTAAAATGTTTTCATTTGTTTCTTGGTTTTCTGCAAGAAAATTTCTTGGTTTTCTGCCGTTTTAACTGCAACATGGCTTTCAGTGTTTTAAAATTTCACAGGTGTCTGCTTGTTGCAGATGGAGTCATGTACTTCACTCATCACAGAGAGGCAATAATGTACTTTATTCATATAACAACAAAGTTCAATGGTAAATACGGCAGTGGTTTAATTAAATCTGATGGCAAGGTACACTTGATAATTTAATGCATAGAGGACAGGGTCAGACAAAACTGTCAAGGAGACCTTCCCATTAAGTCATGAGGTTCAGAAAGGACCCCCATCTTTTCTAATCTCCCTCTCAGAGAGGAGTCTAGATGTATTTGGATCCAGTCCTAGTCCAGACCTGATCAATGGTTTATGTCTAAAGGATTCACTAATATGCTCAGTGTAACTCAAATCTAGTTAGCAGTTATCATATCATTCTGTCCTGCCAATTCTTTTAATTAGGGAAAAGAAAAAAAAAAAAAGTGCCATATTTGAATATGTGATGTTCAAGGTCAAATGTCTTAGGAGTTTAAAAGGAAAGTAGATGTTGGTACTTGGTGACACGGTCATGTTGGACCTAGTAGGGCTGGATAGATGGTTAGACTCAATGACCTTGAAGGTCTTTTCCAACCAAAACCATTCTATGATTCTATGATTATATAGGCACAATGAATGCTTTATATCACTTGCTAAGATTTCAAAGTTTAATATGCTTAAGCCACTTACTGAGGATCTGTTGCAAGAAGGAACCTCTTAACCTCGAGGAGCAACCCTGAGGTGTTCCCACTTAAGGGGAGATCCTGGTGTGTAGCCTATTGTCATGTAGGAGAGCTCAATGTTGTCTGGGCTCTTCATGATTTATGGAGTAAGATGATTTACTTAAAGTCATATTTGCATACAGGCGAGGTGTCTGTGTGACTGCTCCAGAGCGCCCTTGGCTACTAATGCTCTCCAAAGTACAGTGTTAAGTGGATGCAGCCATCAAAATCGTCACTGGTGGCTATGGCTTAACATGTGTCTGTGTGGGAGCATACCAACGCACTTCTGTATAAAACCTAAAGTTAATTAATCATAAGATTTCTGGTCAAGAATGATTTGCCAGGTAGGCCGTCTTACCATGGATTTGTATCAGATGGGCTTTCCTTCCCATGTAGTTGGTTGACCTCCTTAGGTATCTAAGAAGTTTACCAAAAATATTATTTTATTAGGGAACACATTTAAGAGGTTTAACACACTGTTTGCAGTGTCTTCCAATTGGGTCCAATTGACCTAATTTATTCAATTTACTCTTTTCAAGAGATCTTAATCTGTGTATATATGCCATTTCTTACCTGAAAAAGGAGAGCCAGAAGCTCATAAATCTTGAGGCTGCGGGATCTGGACCCTTCATTCCTCTATAGGGTGTCAACTTGAAAGACATTATCTGTATATCTGCTAGGGGTTATATTAATCTGCAACAACATAGAAAACAAATATGTAGATACTGAAAATGTGTATTTTGTTTTCTTTTCTCTCTCACTAGGCATCAATCGATAGAAAGTTGCTGGGTTTTTCATGTTGCATTCACTCAGGCACAGTACCAAAATAGGGTTTGAATATACTCTGTAAAGCTCCTTGAATCACAGATTGTCCCAGAAATGCAATTACTGCTCAGAAAAGTAACTTTCAGATGGTAGGATGGCTGTGAATTACTTTCTTAGTGATACATATTAGACTGCCAAAACATAATTTGCTGCTTGGAAATTTGAATAGTTAGCCATTTTACAAATTTGTACACTTATATTGCAAAACCTGTTTTCCAGAAATAGGGCTTTTTGGAGTCAGAAGCAGTAGAACATCCAATGCAGTATAACAAGTTGTCCCTACTAGAAGTAGCAGCACAAGCAGTCTACCATTGAATCAATAGATCTGAAAGCACTGTGAAGAGTTTCTATTATGAGTAAGAATAAAATATATTTACAAAAAGTTTCTAGAGATACTATGACAAAGTAAGTTTGGTTTTTGGGGGTTTTTTTTGGTTGGTTGGTTGGTTGTTTTTTTTACCCCTATGTATGTTTGGCGTAATTTCCCAGTATGCAAGCGTATTATTCACATTTGCATGTTCTTTGCAAACTTACATCATAGCCCCATAGAAGAAAGACATTGCCATCACAAGAATCATAGAATTATAGAATCATAGAATGCCATGGGTTGGAAGGTTCCCTAAGGATCATAGAACTCCAACCTCCCTGCCACAGGCAGGGCCACCAACCCTAGGCGTGACCCAAATACTTCATTCAGTTTGTACCTTTAGGTAGGTTGGACTGTCCTTTCCAAAAGGATGTATAAGCAGTGTCAGAGAAGTGGAGAAACATTTGAAGAACTGTAATAATAGTAGGAAAGTTAATGAAGGAAAAGCAAAATGTGTCTGTAAAACCCCAACCATATCTGCTGTTATAAATAGATTACGACTGCTGATATATGTGTCTGACCTGGGCCCTCCTCTAGGATGTCAGACCAGTAATGGAATATCTCATATGGGTCAGAATACTGCTTTTGCTCTGGGACACTTAAATAATTAGTAATAATTTGGCATATTCAACATTGCATATCACTAAATAAACATGTCAAAGGCTGCCTCGGATTTATTAAAATACTTAAGCATTAAACACAGTTGGCTAAATACCTAGTATATGTAGATGCTATCTTGCAATTTCTAATGATCATTTCAAGTATTTTTCAGGATTATAGTGTGTTCCATGTTTGTTCCTAACACCTATATTTACATGTTTACAATAATTTCTGAAGAAGCATTCTATTTAGCTGTTTTAGGGTTTTTTTTGAAATAAAGATCATTAATTTGTATCATAGATGTACACAGTTTCTAACCATTAACACACATACTGGTTTTGATGCCACTAAGGATGTTATTAATATTTTTAAATAATATGGATTAAAAAACCAGAAATAATGGTTCAAAAATAATTACAAATTATATTATGGTGATTACAAGTATTGATTTCTCTTGGGGCATTATAAAAATGTAATCTAATTCAGTTCGGTAAAATCCAGCTAGCCTTCACTTTGTGGTTTTTTCAGAGGTCTATGTTCTCTGAATGAATTTCTGTTCTGTGAAATCTGCTTGTGATCACTCTTCATTTGATTGTGATGTGGTCAGCATTCATTGCATTTGTTATAAACTATACACTCCTCCCATACATTTAGAGTGTAGCAATTATCATTGTTCCATTTATGCATCATAGACTGTTTCTAAGCTGAAGACATTTAAAAGAATGCCCAACAAATAAAAAGAATTTTGAACAGACTTTAATTTACCTTTTTGTCATCAGACTCTGAAGACTAATCAGTATTTTATGTGATTTACCTCTAAGGGTTTTTTGCTTTTTCTATCAAAGGAAGCTGTTGAATGTAACTGTTGGGGATTGACCTTCAATTAAGGTTTTCTTTAAATTCTCTATATTTAGCCATAATTATAAAGGCTTGGGTATAGGAGCAGAAAGATAAGAGACAAAAGAGAAATTGAAGGGTTGAAGATGGGTATTTCAAAGCCATGCTGGCTGTCTTCTGAAGTGATTTAGGGCATGTTAGTTCATTTAGAACTACTTTAATTTATGCCATCTCCCTAGTTTCTGCAAGACTTGTCTTGGGTAGTGAGTGAGTACTGCATTGCTGCTTCGGGGTTTGGCATGGCTGTTGTGCTGTTTCCTTCACATTGGTGTCTGAGCAGATTCCAGATTATTACTTTTTTCATCATTTTAAGAGTTCACATATGCATGGAAGACAAAATCAGATCCCATGCTAGCAAAGTAGATTCCATTCTCTTTGAGGGTTGAAATTAATCTCAGTGACCACCTCATGAAGATACTCCCAAATGAGTGCAAGGATAGCTGGAACACAAGTCTCTAGCTTGTATATATTTTCAGATTGTTTGCAGTAAAACTAAAGTAAGTCCTTGTCTGTGCTGCCTGTATCATTTATTTATCAAATGCAGTTGGCCTTGCCTCAGTTTTAGCTATCCACATGCCAGCTGTCTAGTTAAAACTTATTATTTGTGCCCCATTTAAAGTCAAAACAGAAAGATAAGCTCTCCTAAAAGATGTCACACTCCATATATCTTAGACATCTAATCTAGCATTTAGCTTTCTCCATTCACTGCAGACAGAACTAAACCAAGTGTCTTAGAACAGCTAACATGAACACATAAAGTTGACTAAAATGGGTGTTAACTGTAGCATCTTTTAATAATTAAATCAAATAGTTAGATTCATAGAAAGATTTTCACTGACTTCATTAGAGTTTGGGATTGGACCCTAAGGATCCCCTGTGTTTTTCTGATATTTATCTTTATTTTTCTTTCCTAAGTACCTAAATGAAGTACCCTGAACCTAAATGTATAGACGTCCTTAAGATAGGAGCCTGTTATTAATAATATGTTTTGTTTTGGTTTTTTATAATATTACTAAAGACCCAATAAAATTCTAAGTTTTACTTGGATATTGCTGGTTTACAGGATATAGCTGGTTTACAGCAATGCTTTCTGCAAATAGACCAAGAAAATTAAGGATAAATACTTTGATACCTCAGGATGCATTTCTGTACCATTTGATATCTTATTTCCAACTAACACCCAAAGAAAAACTGGTAAATAATTCTTGTCTTTTAATAAGATCTACTGTTGGTAGATATTAACAGAGTTTCACTGACCTATCTGAAGCAAAGCCATTTATTAAGAAAAAATGTTGGGGTTTTTTTGTTGTTGGGGTTTTTTTGTTGTTGGGGTTTTTGTTTTTTGTGGGCTTTTTTTCATTTCTTAGAGACTCCTTGGATCTAATCAGACATTTCTGTCATAGAAACATTATGATGATTCAATGTATTTCAGAACATTTGCAGAGATGACTTTATCTTTTGAGTCTTGAAAAAGAAGCACATATGAGCTGGCTGTGTAGCAAATTAGTGTCTTGAATGACTGTGTTTATTCTTATTCATATGTAATACAACATCAAGACACAGAGATAATAAAAACAGGGCATATCAACACACATACTTGGACAAACAGAAAAATTTCTGAGAAGTTTGGCTTGGTGGGAGACTGCAAGTCAAAGTTTTCTGGTTAGGTTTTTATTCCAATTTCATGGTGAAATCTTGCATTATTTTTGGTATCTGAGTTCAGGAATATTTTGTCTGCTGCATTTCATTATTTGTCATTGGTATACATATTTGTAATTAACAGCCACACAGAATACCCCAGGACCCATTACAGAAGAACAAATAACCCAATAGATGAAGTGAAATCTTTACAATAATCAGAGTAGCTTAAAAATGTATATCTTTCATATCCCTGGAAGTCTGTGAGATGGAAGCCTGCTAATAGGTCTCATAGCATGAATTTGCTTATATTTCCTCAACTCAAGTATTACTTTTTCTCCTCTTTATATTGAGCTAGTGAAGTCCTCAGTGTTCAGCAGTTCAGATGAAAAAAATCTTAATTTTTTTTTGCCTTTTTCATGAGGTCCCCATTATAATTCCTTTTTTTTTTTTGCACTGTAGTTTTGAAAGAGGGATACATTGAGTTTCTGTCTACTTGGTTAGACTACCAAAATGAAATGGCTTTTTTTAGCAAAGCATGGCTTAGAAAAGCAAGGCAATAAACTCCAAATATGTCAAAATACCGACTACGCCTATTTTTTCAACTACAGATAACAAAACCTAATGTTTATCTAAGAACTAGTCTCTGAAATAAAGGGGTAGCAGAGCTCAGCACAAAAAATGTACTTTTCTAATCTCAGAGTTAATTTGATACAGAATATTGGTTCAATCCATAGATAAGAAGAAGCAAAAATAGGAAAAAAAAGAGTTCTTAAAATCCTCATAGTATGGAAAAGAGGAATGTGATTTTTCTGTATTAGAAACAACATCCCTGGTAAGAATGTGTTTCATTTAAAATTTAGTCATAGAAATGTCAGTGAAGATCTAATGGTTCCATAGCTGTGAATAGGTGAAATGGAATGATTATGAACTGAAAATTAGACTTCTGGGCAGTGCACATAATTCCCATAATTTTCTTAGTTCTACCTTCTTTTTCAGTTGCGTATACCTACCTTCCCAAGGCAGGTATACAAACTGGAACTAGTTGTGACAATCTCATATCAGGAGATGCTTTAAGCACGAGTTCAGTGTATAATCAAAGGGAAGTAGTTTACCTGATGGAAGGTAACTTGCATCTCCAAATCCTGGCTCAGGAGTTTGACTCATGTTTTGTTTTGTTTTGTTTTTATTTTGGGGTTTTTTAGTTGTCTTTGGCATTTTTTATTTTTTCTGAATATAATTCCAGTGAGGGAAGGACAAAGCCCTAATTTCCTTTGCTGGGATACAATTATGTTTCTGATCCATGACTGTATTTCTACGTGAAATATTGATTTGTGAAATCTGGCCTGACCTCAGCTTCTCCTTAAGCTACTCCTCAGTGCAGGATAAAAAGGGGGAAACCAGAGAGAGGTTACAAAGAAGTGGCAATGCTTGGCTGTATACATGCATTATCCCCTTGATAAAACAGATCAGTTGAAAAATCTTGAACAAAAACACTGTCTTTGCCATTACAGCGAAAGGGCTGCATGGGCAGTAAGTGTTTTGAGAAAGGCACTGTATTCACAGTCATAAAGAATGATGTGTTCTTTATATTAATCAAACAATTGGCATAGATAAAAGACAGCTAACTTCCCTGGGAAACATCTGCTGCTCAGACCTTTTTAGAACTACCTTTCCTTTTGAAATGTATGGCAGATTTAGTCAGTCTGTGCTGTTTTCCACAGTGCTTCTCAGTTTAAGACACAATGTACATCCAACTCTACTTTATACAAGACAAAAGAATTGCACAAATTCTGTGAGTCAGTTCTAACTCTCATTCCTGAACCCACTAATATGGATGCAAACTAGCACTGAAGACCATGGATAAGGAAAGTATGAAAGAATGACCTCAAGGATTAAACTCATAGGTTAGGGTCCTAATTTGACAAGAAGATAGGATTTAGATACCACAGGTCCAAAACAGAGGACTTAAAAACTTCTGGCCAATGTTCACTCTGCCTTAATTTCTCATTTCAGCAATTGGGAAGCTTTGGAGACTATTGGTACATGACTTTTTCTCGATAGAGACATTTCAGTACTCAATTCACAAACAATTGCTTATTTGGTGGTTTTTTTCCCAATTTGCTCTCATATTAGAAAGCATGCTCTGGAAACCTGGCAAAACAGAGATTGTTTTTTCCACAACGTGGAAATTTGGCTACTTTTTAAAATGTGTAAACATCAGAAACTGTGTGGGTTCAGATTAATTTTCAAGCCTATAGCTGGAGGCTGCCCAAAATGGAGTTGGAACAAACAGGGAAGGAATGATGAGGAAATAGGTGTTTCTTGCCTTCTTTTGAAGTTATTTCACAGTGAATTTTCCCTTCTTAGGTTACAGGACAGAAGAAAGGTGATAACTAATTTTTGTATTACTAGGATATATATTTTGATATATATGATAAAAAATGAAGTATCTGAAAATCAGCTGAGCAGGACTAAAGCTCACACACGCCCCCTCACTCTGGTTTTACACTCATATTCACAGGCTCTTCAATAACAATGTGGCCTCTAGATCTGTCCAATGTATAGGTCCATCCGTCATGCATGTCTCCTAATTATTAGCTAGTCCAGCTTGACATCAGGTAAACAAACAGATCCATGCAATCATCCAATGATCTCATAAGCATCCCCACAATGACTCCTTAAGTATTAGTGCAAGCTCTTCCCCAACTTGATATCCATGACCATACCCTGGACCACCTACTCACCATTGGCTCAAGACTAAGAGTCTTTGCAGATGCAGATGTCCTCCTACTCACCAGCTAGTTCAGTTTGAAGTTAGCTGGAGTTATATGCACACATGCATGCAGGCACAATTAATGGGGCAAAAATGAATAAACTTAGTGTTTATAGTTGCTAGCCTTAGACTTAGACTCTGATACACACATACACCTACAGAGTTACTGACATACAGACCTATGATCCCCATGAACAGTTATACCTTTCACAGTTTCTGGCAGTCAAAACTCTCTTTCACACCACTGTCTCTGAGTGCTGATACACAGATCTAAGGGCCCACGACCATTGGTGCCATTGCCAGTCCGCCACGGTCTAGCCAATTAGACCTTGTGGCACTCATGTGTAAGAAAGAGAATAAAATTACACAGGATAAATTTTTAAAAGTATTTAATGAGAAGGTAGACTGCTGTGCTCAGGCACAGGGCTCCGTCAGATAAAGCACACAACCCAGTATCTTTCTAGCACGTCTGACACTTTTATCTCCCTGCTTTCTATTTTCCCAAACTTCTTCTTCCTCCATCCATCCTCCATTCTTTCTCCAACTTAGATACATCCACTAATCATCTCATGATGATTTTTGCACAGTTTCACAAGCCCCTTCTGATATCTCATTATATTCATGTGTCACTCTCAAGTCCCCCTTTTCAGGCTGACTGTCTCCAAGTTTACATCTGAGTAATTTCATTAGTGGCCCATCAGCCAGTGGCTGAAGAGCTCTGGTCTTCATTATTTGGTCTATTATCACCTGTTTGTTAGCTCTGGGTGCCTGTGTGTTTAATTTATCACTTTCCTTGTTAGTTGTTATTTCTTTTATAGTGAATAGTCCCGAACAAAATAACTTAATGAACCAGATGGTCTCACATGCTGCTTACCGTCAGGCAGACAAAAAATGGAAAGAATAAAACCTCACAGAAAGGGACAAACAGTAGCTACCCACCGAACATATGATAACTGTGCTTGGCAAAGTTAGAACAAATGGAGAGCACCATTAAGAACCGCTAATAGAAGCATAGGCTTGATGATTCTCTCCCTCTGCTCTGGACTGCAGGGCACCAGTGTCTATCCTGTGGGAGGTCTGAAGTCCAGACTTATCCTTTCCTATCACCAAAGGAGACTCCTGCCCTAGGAGAGAAGCTACTGACAACCATGTAGAGCACTAGGGTGTACTGAGTGACTATAAATTGCAGGCCACATTTCTACAGTGGCAACATCTATGTTCCCTTTTCAGTCAGTACAGAAGACTAAGCACATTTAGAGAGTGCTTTACCTGTTCCTATACTAGATCTTTAAAATATCATATATAGATTTTCCTTTAGTCAACAGTATGATATCAGATCAACAGAGGTTGATTCATTTAATGCATTTGTGCATCTGTCAAAGCACAATACTCAGGAAATCAATCTCTAGGAGTAGCAGTTCTTTTGTGCTATAAAGGAGACAAAAAAGCCAGCTCAGATATAAAAATTCATGATATAGATATTGACCAGCAGGTAGTATGTTCTTATGCTGGATACCCATAACATTTCTTTCCAAGAATTGATTAGACTTAACTTTTAAAGGCTGAACTTACATTGTAAGTTTATATTATTTCCAATCAGAGAGAGATAATTAAACTATCCGGAAAGGCATTATAGCTGGCAGTTTAGCTGTCTCAGAGAAGCAAGTTTCTTATTCAGATGTCTATGTATCTACTGACCTTCAAGAATGTTTCTTTTTTATGCAAATATTTTGCTTTTGATGTGTGCACAGTTTGCAATACAGATCTCCTATCCTGTCCAAGTGAGAAGCAAAGGTAGGTAAGACAAAATAATGAAGTATTAACAGTGGTTTCTCGGAGACCAGGAACTAGGGCACTGAAAGATTCAGTAACTTGCTTACATTCAGACACATCCTATTTAGTGCAATTCAGATTGAATTTACCTCTTCATCAATTTAACTTTAATCTCCAGATTGTATTTCCTCCACTGACATTTTTAATAGGGATTTTATTTTATAATACTATAAAGTATCATAATTTTGTTTCAGTACACATTACCCAATATATTATGTAAAACACAGCACTTTTCATAAATGGGCCATTGCTATTAGGCTGCATATTTAGAAAACATATTTAAATCACCACATTTTCAAACTACTTTTTAAAAGTATGGTAAAAATCAGTAAACAAGAGATTGAAGTATTTTTTAGATATAAGTGGTTAAACAAATATCCCCTTCTCCATAGATATTCTTTTTTCCAGTTATTCTTCATAGGCAAAAGTAAGAAAATACTATGTCTTCAATCAATTAATTAATTAATTGATCAGTTTTAAAGGCAGAAAGAAGTTTGTTTTCTAACACAGACCAAGGAATTTCCTCACCAAATACCACAAGACAAATTTTCAGGAACATATACTCATATAACTAGAAGGTGAAGCAGAAATTTTATGGCTAACTTCTAATGTTTTGCTTTATATTTTGTATTTTCCTTTGTCAAGAAATCACCAAGCTTTATGTAAGCTGGTAGGTTATTCATGTTTAGGAGCATAGCAAATGTTCTTTCTTAGTTTTATTCATCTTGCCTAATACCAGGTTTTTCATACCTATCTCAGGTGCATAACTTCTTTTTTTTTTTTATTTCCCCCTGTTATATTTTATCTTGGGGGTATTAGATTATTCAAGGTAGAACCAATAAAAATACAGGGTTAAGCAAAGCTGTGTGACCTATATTAGCTAGCTAAAAATATTCTTTAGTGTCTAAACCGCAACCTCAGTACTCACCGAGCTACTTATTTTGTTGAAATTTAGGTCAAAGATCAATTAAACTTGTAATTGCGTTATATATCACAAAGAAGTGATTCTGCAAGACTATGAGCCTAACATGTATCATTAGGAAAGAGAAAAAGAAATTGAGAAGAGAAAGAGAGAGAAAAAGAGGGAAAAAGAGAAAGAGAGAATGGAGGAGAGGAGAGGAGAGGAGAGGAGAGGAGAGGAGAGGAGAGGAGAGGAGAGGAGAGGAGAGGAGAGGAGAGGAGAGGAGAGGAGAGGAGAGGAGAGGAGAGGAGAGGAGAGGAGAGGAGAGGAGAGGAGAGGAGAGGAGAGGAGAGGAGAGGAGAGGAGAGGAGAGGAGAGGAGAGGAGAGGAGAGGAGAGGAGAGGAGAGGAGAGGAGAGGAGAGGAGAGGAGAGGAGAGGAGAGGAGAGGAGAGGAGAGGAGAGGAGGAGAGCAAAGTTTCAAAGTTTTCTTGACAGTGGAAGAAACTCCTCTTACCTTTTACAATGGAGAATCTGAAAATGCATTTGTCTTCTGTTCAACCTAGTAATCTTATGTTTTAATTATGGAAGTGTGCATTACATACAGCTGTGAGAGTTCACAATAATTTTAACTTATGGAGATTTCTATAAAACATTAATACATACATGGCCTTGTGCAAGGCACTGGTTATGGAATTATGAAATGCAATTTCTATGACCAATTTCTATCACCAATCTCTCTCAGCCATGCTGAGAGGGATTTGGGGGGTCTTGGTTGACAGCAAGTTAAACATGAGCCAGTGTTGTGCCCGGGCAGCCAGGAGGTCTAACCATATCCTGGGGTGCATCAAGCATGTCATTGCCAGCTGGTCCAGGGAGGGGATTGTCCCGCTCTACGCTGCACTGGTGTGGTCTAATCTTGAGTTCTGGATACAGTTTTGGGCATGACAGTACAAGAGGGGCACAAAACTATTGGACAGTGTCCAGAGAAGGGTAAGGAGGATGGTGAAGGGTCTGGAGGAGAAGTCTTATGAGGAGAGGCTGAAGTCCCTTGGTTTGGTCAGCCTGGAGAAAAGGAGGCTGAGAAGAGAAATCATCGTGGTCTATGGCTTCCTGATCATAGAAGCATAGAAGGGTCTGGGTTGGAAGGGACCCCAAGGATCACGCAGTTCTAACCCTCTGCCACAGGCAGGGCCACCAGCCTTCAGGCCTGCATCCACACAAGATTGTCCCAGGCCCCATCCAACTTCGCCTTGAACACCTCCAGGGATAAGGCATCTACCACTTCTCTGGGCAGCCCATTCCAGTACCTAACCACTCTCTCTGCAAAAAATCTTCCCCCTAAACCTAATCTAAACCTTTCCTCCTTTAGCTTTAATCCATTCCCTCTTGTCCTGCCATTGCCTACCCTTTTAAAGAGTTGATTCCCCTCTATTTTATATGTTACCTTCAGGTACTGGAAGGCTGAGATGAGGTCCACTCACAGCTTTCTCTTCTCTAGGCTGAACAAGCCCAGCTCCCTCAGCCTCTCTTCGTAGGGGAGGTGCTCCAGCCCTCTAATCATCTTCGTGGCCCTCCTCTAAACCCTCTTCAACAGTTCCACATCTTTCTGGTATTAGGGGCCCCCATATCTGGACACAGTACTCCAGATGGGGCCTCATGAGACAGAGTAGATGAAGGGAAGTGAAGGGGTAGGTGCTGATCTCCTCTCTTTAGTTACCAGGAATAGAACCCGAGGGAACGGTATGAAGCTGAGACAGGGGAGGCTTAGATCAGATATTAGGAAGAGATTCTGTACTGAGAGACACCGGAACAGGCTCCCCAGGGAAGTGTTCACAGCACCAAGCTGGACTGAGCTCAAGAAACGATGCACTAAGTCCCATGCTCCAACTTGTCTGTCCCTGTGTGGAGCCAGTAGTTGGATTCAGTGATGCTCATGTGTCCCTTCCAACTCAGGAGATTCTGTGATTCTATGAATTTCTGACCTTTTATATTATATGGCCTTAGGCAACTTCTCACACCCTTAACTACCCTTCAGTCTTTTCCTTTTCCTCCCTACTTAGGCTATTAGCTATCTGAGGCAAGGACTTGTTGCAGGTAGGTTTATGGCGTCTAACACAGCTAAAGTACTGTTACCCCTTTAGGCACTGCAATATTATTAAATAATTTCATCTAACCACATAGAGTAATGAATTGTGAAGCTGGACAAATAATTGTAATTATATAATGTGGAACATGTTCTCACTAATTTTACAGCAGTTTCAGTAATTGTTATTTCCTTTACCACAAAGACAGGAAAAATCAGTAGCTGATGGAGATTCATGATGGGGAGACGAAAATGAAGATCCCCGTTTCAACCTCTTGATTTTCAGTGTTTGCTAACACTTATTGGGTCCTCTCCAAGTTTCTGGTCTAGGGCTGGGAGTTTTGATAATTTGGGAATGTCTTTTGTCATTGTGTGTTTAAGATGACCAGTGTAATCTTCCAGACATCATCCCTCCTAGTGAATTTAAGTAGGAATTTGGTTACACTCTGTAAGTTCAAAGTATGATGTCAGAGAGAAGGAGTTGATTAGTGTTTTCCTGCCAACATGTTTCTGATACCAAGATTTGTGTACCCAGTGGCAGTTATATTCTCTAGAGCAACCTACTCTAACTAATCTAAAGTATTTGAGTAGGTAAACTGTACTAGATGCTCTTAACAGGTCTTTTCGAACTTCAGTGATTCTTTGACTTATTTTCAGAGCCTTTCATATGGGTTCATGAAGGTTTAATTAATAAATTAATAAATGGGATGTTCACGTGTTTCCAAATCATGGTATCAAAGTGAAATTTCCTGGACTACATTATTTGCTATTATATTAGCCTTAGGAGGAAATATAGTCTAGTTAATGAATTGGAAAGACTCAATTTTTGCAATATGTAATTTCCTTGAGGGCTATGTCACCTTTCCAGGACTAGTCTTTAGACTAGTTTTTCTTCTTTCTTCATAAAATCACTTTCTAGGCACTTACAGCTTTGCTATGTTCGTCTAGTATGACCAGAATAAATTTTTGTATTCCTTTCTGGCCTAGTTTTTTAGCTGCACAACTATGAATGTGCCAAACAGATGATGATTAACTGTTACTATTTTAACACCAATTTGAGGATCACATGAAGATTTTGCTATGTTCTTACCTTAATATACGATTTTTAATATAATTACTTTTGGATCTGCTGTTTAAAAGGTGATGGTTTGAACATAGAAAGGCAACCACAGGCTGCTATATTACTATCACTATTTTTTATTATTTTGTCTGCTTGGTTCTCAAAAAAGGAAAGATGATATGTACAATTGCCTGTCAATATCTTTTAAATTTTGATCAGCTCTGAAATAATCAGGCAGTCGGATTAAATCCAGTATTGTAGGTCCCTTTACACTGTCCTATCCTATCCTATCCTATCCTATCCTATCTTTTCCTTTCCTGTCCTGTTCTACCCTACCCTACCATTCCTTCCCCTATTCTACCCTACCCTATTCAAATGGAGCATACCAACAATCATGAGGAATTTGTTTAGAAATTTTCTAGTGTGAGGTCAGATCTCTCAGGAAATGTGGTTTCCAGATGTGTCATGTCTCTAGGTCAATATTCAGAACTATCTTGGATGATTAGAGGTTTTCTTTTGTATTGGTCATGCATAAGTTCATGTTGTACATCCAAGTAAACTATCTCTTAAACAATACCTTAGTTTCAATTGCAAATACAGTAGCAGGTACTACAATTCATAGGCTGACCCCCATAGGTTTTTGCTAGATGCATTATATAAACACTGAAAGAAGGAAGTTAACAGTTGTTTTCCTACTTTTTCCTGCAGATAAAATGAGCTGTCCTTTATAGTATGTCAACTTAAAATTCATAATAAAATGACGTGTGCTTCACCAGTATAGTTAATTTTTCCATTGGTTCCACCGCTTGCATGACACAACTAAAGAAAACTCTTAAGCAATGGTCAGGACTGACTATTTTTGGACATTTTCAGGCTATAATAAGGAACTGTATAAAAGCCCCTCAGATTAATGTAGATTGCAATGGGTGGCATTTATCTGTCTCATATACAGAAATAAAATTCGTATACATTTTACCCAGTCACTCTAGCTAAGTAACCTAGCTAAGCTATTTTTTTATAATGGGTAGAGATGAGTAGCTGTTTTTAGCATGTGACCCTTCAACTAATGTTATTTACATTAGTATGAGACAATTGAACTATGTCTAGTCCAGTGATTCCTACCCTCACTTTGTTCTGACAGCTCATTTTATCCTTGCTTGTCTCATTTCATCTCCCTTATTGCCCCATCCCAACAAAATATCAAAGGAAAGCATACCTGGGCTTCTTTTAAGGCAATACATACCCAAGGGCTATATGAGTGACAAGGCAAAGTACCAGCTTTCCTGTGATAAGCACCACAGTTTTTTTGTCAGGGGAGGGAGGAATCAGGAGGATTAGGGAAAGTAAACTGAATTGTTTTGCACATAAATACCTATGTGTTTGGCTGGTGTGCTACAAGAGAGATTGCCTCTGGGCTGTTTTATGTGCCAACTGTTTGGGGAATTGTGTTTTGTTGCCGTTGTTTTTCATCCCTTTCCTCTCCTGTTTATGAATTATTGTAGTTTGTATGATCCAGCTTTGGGGAGAGTGTTGGCGTATCATTTATTTATTTATTTACTTACTTACTTGCTTATTCAGCTTCTCCTCTTTACCTTATTCACCCCTTAGGAATGGGGAGGGAGTGTAATGGCAGCCACGTGTAGAAAGAAAATAACCCTGGAGGACTCTGGAGTGGGTTGAGGGGTTTAATTAAATCATTAGGATACAGTTCTTCGATATTTTTGCACAGCAGCTATTCAGGAAAAGGAAGAATCCACTCTGTCTAAAATAAGGATTTAGCACAACACAGGGCAAAACTACTTTTTTTATTAATAATTAATAGTAGAAATAAGAAAAAGGTACGTGATGCTAACCAAAAACCAGAGAGGCATGAAAGAGGCTTTAACTCCACTGTCTCAGCAATTAGTTAACATATCTTCTCTCTTGTAATCAGAGAAGTAAAGTAAGTTCCCTTCCTTTTCTAAAGCCAAACTCAAGATTCTCTGTCTTTTTTCCACTGCTTTTCTCTGTAGTTTTTGTCCTGACAGGAGAACTAAAGAGGAACTGATGTGCCCATTTCTATGCATTATGTATAGATTCTAAGGGTGTACTAGATTTGCTCAGATGCAGATGTCTACTATGCAGATGCCTTCATCAAAGTTCATCATCCTAATAATCCTCTGTAATCCTTGGAGGAAAATAGTCCATTTTAAGGATTATTCCTCTCATCATGATGCAGTTGTTAAAAATATATGAGAGTTCATATGCTAGGGCTTGTGGGTTGTTGTTGTGCTAGTTTTGTGCTTTTTCTAATTTGTTGCTTTAATGTTTTTAATAAGGAAACCTCAGATATAAATGTATGGAATATTTAGCTAATGAAAAGTGAGATAGATCTCATCCTAAGACATCCATGAATAGGATTATGAGTTTCACCATCAAGACAGCTAAAATTTAGTCACTGTGACTCACGATTGCAAAGTCAAAGTCTCTTTT
This sequence comes from Porphyrio hochstetteri, assembly GCA_020800305.1. NCBI lineage: Eukaryota > Metazoa > Chordata > Aves > Gruiformes > Rallidae > Porphyrio > Porphyrio hochstetteri. The sequence continues at coordinate 85,040,626 of CM036938.1, forward strand.
TAGGTGTTAGCTACTCGTTTTGATATGAGCTGAATTTGTCAAGCCAAAACACTTCTCAGTGCTCTTGCAGGAACACAGATAGGATCCATATGTACCACAATAATTGTACATAAGACAGTGTAACATTTAGACATACATCTTCAAATCTTCATTTTGCAGTATTCCTATAATTCAAGCATAAGCCGTGAATTTCCTATTTTGCAAAAGAACAGAGAATAATTGCTGCTGGGCCTCAAGCACATGAAAGCATCTAGCAGATTAGCTGGCTACAGTAGATAGTTATGTGTATTTATTTAATGAGCAATTTGTATACCTGACCAATTTTAGCTCAGGTACTATGGTTTTCTAGCAAAGACTAAAGTAAATTCTCACCATAGTCTTTTTCACTGAAACAAATATCTGCATGTATTATCACTACAAAAACAACCACAAGAGAAATTATTGATTTCTGTACAAATTAAGCTCTTTGCTAATTTCCACAGATACAACTGAAACAATAAACTCAATGAGAACAACAAACTGGCTAATTAGCTTAATGATCATTTAATTTTACATTTGGTAATGGATACCCTTTTTTTCCTTTACTAATAAGATGTACATTATAATCAACTGGTTTTAAATCTTTGAAGTGTAATTTTGTAGATTTTTAACTGCTATGGAAAACTGTGATGGAAAATCCATCTCACACTGCTAATAGCAATGATTCAAACATGGCAGTAATTCTTTGTTGTGTATGTTTCATTGGGTATGATAGATGCCAAAGACTAAACCTGCAAATCCAGTCTGAAAAGCAGATGTTCCCTGATTACCACTCTTAGCTTTCCACATAAGGGAAAAGAGATTGTACTGCAGCTCCTTTAACGTATGGGCTGGTTTATGTCACCTATACGAAACAGAGTGACCTAAGGGTGACTTTAAATTGTGCCATAGTGGTATGGCCCTCTAAAAGATGACAATGACCAGTATAAGAAACTCCAGCATATCCAGAATAAGGTCAGCCCTTATCATCTTAGTGCTAAAAGGAACAGGCAAAGTGACCAAACTTTAATTGACTTTTTGAGCTCAAAATATAAAAAAAGTGCCTGACTTGACAGAGACTTTAAAATGGACTGATTTTTCAACTTATTTAGAACCCAGCACATTCCATTCATTTTAAAGTAATTTTTCTATCTTGATACTTTCTTATATTTTGCTTTGTCTGAGTATCCCTCACAAAAAAATAATACCATCTCTAAAATCATTAGTGAAAACATGCAATTAAAGTTTAAACACAGATTCATTGAAGATCTGAATAGGTAGAAAAGTGACATAGCCTTGTGATTTGGTCTGACAAATGCCAAAGCAGTGAGAAAGAGAATTGCCTTTCCAGTGCTGTATAAAAAGCTTGTTTCCACCATTCCAAAACTCTGAGGCATCATTATCTTCCTAAGTGCTCCACTAATTTAGTATAGGTTTAGAAAAGAATCTTCACCATTCATTGCATTTTCTTATCTATTTTTTCTGCTTTTTTCCACCAATTTCTATGAATTCTCAAGCTACAGTAGTAGCAGACAATTTAACAGCAAGGATATTTTATAAAAATAGACACACATGAATTCAAACCTTTGGGTAACTTGGGAGAAGTTTCCTCCGATAGGCAGAGGGAATAGAAGGTGCAGATCTCAGCCTAATGCCACTGAATTTACTGAAGGATAGCTAGAGGGCACTGTACATTTTGCTGATCAAGACCACAATATTCCAGACCTAAAGGAATCAGAATATGAATACTGAGATGGACTTTCCAGCTGCCACCATCCCTAATTAAGAGACTAGAGCAATCACTAGCTATCCTCATGCTTTATAGGAATTTGCAGATACATTCACATCTGAACTGTGCTGTCTGAGATGACCTCTATCAAGAACTTCAACACAGAAATATCCAGTTGTACCAGTCGACTTTTTGCCTGACTAATGGAATGTTGCAAATGTATTGCTAGCAGGACAAAAGCTATGTGGCCACCTACAGCTTTCTGTCAAGACTTTAAAAAGAAATACCAACTGTGCTATAATAAGAAATCAGCTTGCCAAAACATTACAAAAAGCAAGAGCTTCCAACTCAGTGAAACTCTACTTAAGTTATTATATGCTTGAATGGCCCCTGGAACAACAGATAGCTGTGCAATTAATGCAAACCTTGTCATCCTTCTCCACCTCCCTTGTCTCTGCACAGGCCAGTAATGAGGCTCCTTTAGACACAGAATGTGTGCAAAGCCCTGACAAACCACCCCAGTACGCAGAAAAAGCTAAGGGGAACCGCAGGAAACATGACCGCAGTTACAAATAATGTCAGCCCTTTCTATATTCAGAACTTTGGAGTCAGTTCGCATCGAGGTCGAAGGATGTATACCTGCCTGTTGTTATGCATCTATCTCCAAGTGAAATATTTTCACATTTGATGAACAAAGCAATGAAGTTACAAGGGAAAAGCTGGCTCTTTTTCATGGTCTAGTCATTAATTTGGTAGGATTTCCTGTATGTCAGGTGGAATAATTACTGTCTGAAGTTTCCTATTCATATAGGAAAGTGTCAGCTGGTAAAAAAATTCTAATAAATTCTAAAATAAAATAAAATTAAAATAAATTAAAAAAAAATAAAGAGAACACACCTGTTTTTGTAAAACCACTGAATAAAATGCAATTCCAGACTTTGTGAACAACTTAGTTTTGAATTACCCAGCTTTAGTCACACATTTTATTCACTCTCTTTTTGCACAGCTCTTTTTATAGAGCTCAATTTTGCAAATTACTCCACTGTGCAATTGACCTCACTTCTAGAAAATACTGTCTTTCTTAAATATTCTACCTTGGTCTTTTCAGTTTGAGGACATTATTCCCTGTAATACCATCATTAACCACCTTAAATAGTTCCTCTAGCAATTTCATGTTATCAAGTATTTATAGACAGTTACCATCATCTTTATCTCCTGAAAGAGGTTCATATAGCTTCATAGCTTCATAGATTATGAAGCCAAAAGGGACCATTGTGAACACCTCATCTGACCTCTCTCATAACAGAAGTCATAGGACTTTCCTGAATTAATTCTGTTTGAACTAGGACATTTCTTAGACTTCAACACTTCTAGCACTAGTGAAGCTACCAAAACACGAAGTTGTGCGAGTGCTTAATTACCCTTCTTGTTAAAAATATGACTTCTTTATGGTCTGATTTTCTTCAGCTCTGAATCAGGGTAAGCACAGTACATTCCTATTATACAGAGAAGAAACAAAATAGCACAACATTTAGGAGAGGGTCTCCTAGATTTGATTTCTGGCTTCTGTTCCAATCCAGCTTGGCAAGACCATCTTGTAATTATGTATGGAAAAAACGATATTCAGAAGGACCACAAATATCTGTGTGATCCTGATTTTGTGGCCTAATTCACCTCAATATTATTGCTAATGTTGAAAAAACAGTGATTTTTGGTGTTCTTGGTACTCACTGCAAAAAGAGACAGAAGCAGACATGAATATGTAACACAAAGCAATGCATTTTAGGATTCTGAGCAGGGCACACAGAGATTTCCATTTTGACCTCTGCATTCCCATATGCACCCTTTCAGCAAGTCACCCAACCTCCTTGGCTTCAACTCACTTGCCTCCAGTCAAACTCACTAAGCAGACAGATGTGTCTCAAAGATGTAGTAATTCACATCTATGAAGTATTTAGAGAACTTTCAGTGACAGATGCAATGCATCACTATCATTGCAGATGGTGAGTTTTCCTCTCCTGTTTCTCATGCTTGTTGAGCCAATTTTCAATTAGTGTTTCTTATTTCTTGTGTGTGAAAGATCACAAAAAGTTGAGTCCTTTCTTTGTTGTTGTTCTTATTTTCCGGCCTTATCACTCCCCTTAGAATTGCAGTACCTGTTCACAACCATGTAGCATTACCTATTGAGAAACATCTGACTGCTGTAAGAATGGACTAAAAATAAAGATGCCACTGCAGCTGTAACACAGAATGGCACATTTTGAAGCTGTTTATGCTTGTTTTGTGCAATCCGAGATTCAGGAATTTCATCCGTTACAGAACATCAACTTGCTAAACACAAATCTTCCCTAGCCAAAAAAGTCACTAACTGTGTGAAGCTGTAATCCTGAGCAAGCCAATATAAATAGAATGGAAGTGAGCCTAATGAAGATACTGGATCTCATGGAGATGTAGCTGTATTAGAAATAAGGGATGTTAGGAAAGGCATGCTCAACAGTGGTGCCAAATTCAACATTTTAGTCTGTGCATGACTATGAGATAAGGAAGGGCTTGGGGTACTACAAGGAATATTTTGTACTAAAAAATAAAAGAGGTTTTTTTCTCCCATTGGATCACTTTAGACCCACTGCCTAAGAGGGTTCTACTCTAGAGCAAAGAAAACCAAACCAAACCAAACCAAAATACACACACAAAAAAACCCCCAACAGTTAAAAGTTTCTAAATGAATGCAGATTAAAATGACTGTTGAATATTTTCTTAAAAACTGCTTTTGCATCTAAAAGCCCTCGGCCACCTCTCAGGGAATAACTAAAGACGTAATTCATGTGCCTCTATATAACCTTCTAAGTCTGGATCTGAGTTGGTCATCACCAGTTTCCTCAGATCAAAATAAAAAAAAAAAAAGGGCAACATCTGGGTATCATTAATCCCATCCTAGGGTAGAGGCTTACAAAGGATCCGTTGCCTCAGGTCGTGCCTTTCTCTCATCTGATAATCACAGAATCACAGAATCACAGAATTGTAGGGGTTGGAAGGGACCTCGAGAGATCATCGGGTCCAACCCCCATAATAGGCAGGTTCTCAAAAGAACTGTTTCAGATTTGCACACCAGATTTTTATATGTCTAAATTTAGATTAGATGAGGCTCAACCCAAATCCATAACGCAATCTGTATGTAGGAACAGCGTATGAGTTCCTCAAAATTAGAAGAAATTAAAGGTAAAATATGATCTGTTCATTCACTCTTCACTTTCAGCATGTGTGATTTGTGCACAACAAATAGTTACTCCTTTTGATCTAACAAATTACAGGTGTGTAAAATCATCCCCCTCTCCACTTGATTCATATACATGTTAAAACAAATTAACACTCTGTATGAGAAGGACTTGGTGATTTTTCAGTTATATTGATTGGCTTGCATTTTACAAAAGTGTGCAGCAGATTCAGTGTAAGTCAAAGCATACTCAATTTTAAAATTCATCATATACATTAGAAACCTTAATTTTTTTGTTTGTTCCTGTTGTTATGAATCAGCATGAACTGCTATTATTTATTTTGAAAATCCAAATATGATGTTTATTAAGCAAAGCTAACTACTCCTAGTTATTAATCTCACTCACAAAAATTTCATTTTTTTCCTTCTTCCTTCACAAATATTTTTTAATTAATTCTAATTTATGTCAGTCTCCAAGAATATGTAATAAATATTTCTCTTGGATATCTTCCTGTAATTCAGAATACTTACTAAATGAGTTTTTGAAATGTATACATAAACCCAGTCATTTTAACCTCCTTATAATTAACATTCATCAACTGAGTCAAGATAATTGCAATAATAAAAGAATAAAATTATCAATAAATGATCTAAATATAATTTCTTTTCTTGATATTGACAATTAAAAAAAGGTAATTGGCTTTGGGACAAATGCAGGACATTTTCCTTATTAGTTCAGCATTATCTGGGACGTTGCTAACACAAAATGTAGTAATTTGTAATTTTGTTTCAAATTACATTTCATCCTCTTCCATGAGATTTAGATTACAACTTCATCACATTCAGTGTCTGTACTAGAGTCTCAAGGAAGATACTTCACAGCAGGAATCTGGAATTGGTAGACTTCAGCCACACAGAATTGCTGTGGATCACATGGACCTGATGAACCCTAGCTGAAAATGGTAAACACAGGACTCCTTTGAAGCATCCCTGGGTTTCAAAAATGATTCAGTGATTTTTTAGATCTGGAGAAGTAAAAGATTACATCTGCTCAGATTCTGAAACATCGTCTTTAATTTACTGGGAAGTAAATGCTTCTATCTGGGGCCGGGGCGGGGGGGGGGGGGGGGGCGGGAATAGAGAGAGTTTGAAAAAGTCATTTTTTCTTTGGCAGGTACCGGGCATCTTGGGTGCTACGTAGAACAGTCTAGCAGCAGGAGAGTTTTCATTTCTCTCTCAAAATGAGCAAAATTAAGCCGAGTGATATAAATTGCAGTCTTGGTGATGGGTGAACTTTGCCAAGCCCCTTTGCAAGATGTGCCCTTACACTTTTCAAGTCTCCCTTCTTTTTTTTTTTTCTTTTTTTTTTTTCCCCCAGCTGTGAAGCAGAAACAACCAAATTTAGCTTCCTCATGCCATACTGTCAGGAGCTGAGATAAAATGATATTGCACCTTTTCGCAATCCCCCTCAAAAATTTATTTTAATTTATTGATTACATAGATTTCCCTCCTATTTTGTTCTTGATCTGTTCAGAATGTGGCAATTGCCTTTATATCCCAGATAAATAAGGAGATAAAGGGATTCAAAACTCTCAGTCCCCAAATCACACACATTCCCAGTTAGTGCCCCATGTCCAAACAATATTTGATATCTTCTTCCATGGCAGCCAAGTGGATTTTGCCAGGACCTCAGGGTCAGGAAATTCCACATAATATTTACGGTAAAGAATATGTGTAAGGGGAGGGATGGTGAGGGATAGAGTATATTTATTTAAGCTCTAGCCCATTTTCATTTCCAGGATTTTGTCTACATGCTTTACTGAGCCTCTGCTCAGAAATTAGACTGCTCTCTTTAAACCTTATACCCTGTTTTGGCTTTGAAGCTGTTTGAAAAGCTGGCAGCTTGCATGTGGCACAGCCATGCGAGCAGATTTTAAAGTGTCAGATCTAATACTAAGCTTTTCAGTGTTGGAAAAGAAATGTAATTTGCTTTGAGGGTTGGGCTTATTATTGAGAAAAATTGTTGTAATCCAAATTTTTCATTAAATCTCTCTGCTTCCCTCCGTTCTATTGCTCTCTCTCTTTCTCTCTGTATCCCACACGTATGAACTCATACACACTTATACTCAGAGGTACATTCATACTTCATTATTTTTTTCTCCCAGATCTTCTTATAACAGAAAAAGAATTGATCTTTGTGATTTCAGTGGCAAGTTGACTTAAATAAGTCATTAAAAAGAAGATAGCAATTCTGAAATCTTCTAGATGTTCTTTCATTATTTGCTAGATTTCAGAAATAAACTAGCCCACTTTACTGCTTAAGCATAAACCAGGTTATGTTAAAATCCCAACCCAATAATCCAAATGCATAAAACTTTGTATTTTGGAGAAAACAGACTCTTGATCATGCATTCTGTGCCATACCCTTATGCAGTCAGAAAATGAAATAGCATTAGTTTATGATGCACCTTGAAGATGAAGGATGAGAGGGGGAGGAAAAAAAAAAGGAAAAAAAAAGATCCTGTATCCAAAATAACCTTTTTTAGAACTCTGGTTCTGTAATTTTCCCTTTTACTTCAGTGTTTTAGGACCCTTAGGAAGAAGGATAGAGTTAAAAGAGATGTGGAAAAGTTCCACCTGTAGCATTACAGAATGCACAGTTAAAAGTTTCTCCAAAGTAGTAACTCCAGCCACTGGCACGACATTCACTCAGCTCTGCCATGTAATCAGGTACTGTGTCAATGTTAAAGCAGTAAAATCTTTTAACACATCTGTCTGCTTAGCTCTGGGACCCCGTATTAGGGTCCTCCAATGCAATGCTATTGATGAACAGCTGGTGGCAGGAGGATCATGCTTTTCAAACTAGTCTATAACGATCTGCATTTCAGATGAGTTTGGATGTCATGTCAAAAGCTGTAGAGTGGACCATACCCACCAAGGAAAGATCACTAACCACATAGTTTCTTGTCCAAATATCTGGTCGAGGAATGTACATTCACATAGACAAGTGCAAATATATATATACCTCACATTACTTGGTTTGCTAATACCAAGCTAACACACTCCTTTTTAGTACATTGTTCCGTACAAAGTTGACATATTTGCCCATTACCATGGAGAAAAGCCAGCCAAGTAGAAATGCCATTTTCTTAGGACCATTTGGGGTTGGTTTGTTTTTTTTTTTTTTTAAATAGCAAGATAAAAGGCGCTCCTTTTCACTTAATTATGAAATAATTGAACAACTAAGAATCCCTAAGAAAGCAAAGAGTGCAAATGACTATTTCACCAGTGTTGGTCTTACTTTACTTTCAACAAATCACTGTAAGTGCAGCTATAAGAGTAAGGTTGGACATCAGAATGTTTGAGAGAATCACTCATATAAATAAATATGTATGTAGCTTTACAAAGTGGAGAAGAAGGGGAAATGTCTTGAAGAGCTCTTTTCTCTAAAAGTTAAATTAATTCTACACAGTATGATTGTAATATTTTAAACAGGATGAATTTTTGTTCCTTTGTTTTATTGTCTTGCTTTTCTTATGACTAAAAGAAAAATATTAAAGAGCTAGGTGATTTAATTCTGTCTTAAGCCTTCAAAACTATGAGTACTAACTTTATTAATGACTGGTTTTTATTAATCATACAATTAACACTCATTAATCAATGCATATTTTAAAGCTATGGGGTAGGTTTTTTCAACCTGTAAATTTAATTCTTAGAGAAAAGCATAAGTGCTGAAAAGAAGACCCTAAATCTGTTTGTCTGTAGATAATAGTAGCAAGAGAAACATCTTCTTGTTAGCAGCATCTGTCTTGACAAAGTTTAATAACAAATTCAGTGTCCATGGATCCTGACACATTATAGTTTGTTAATGAGATAAAAAAATATAAATAATATGTGTTTCAAATTGTCATCAGGTATCTTCTTGAACGATCAACACATTTTAATACTTATTCACAAGGAGAAATGCATTTGTCTTCCAAGGATATGAAAATTAGCTAAGAAATCTATGAGATAAGGTCATATAATGTGTTTGATATCTTTTGCTTATAATTTCTCTCTCTGTTTCTCTCCTTAGGTGCATACATGTTTATATATATAAACACAAACATTTATTCTGCATATTTATGTATGCATATGTGTACACACATATACATTTATGTGTGTGTGTGTTTGAATACATACAGACGGAGAAAATCTGGGTCAGAAATAACTATTGTAGTCTGAGTATTGCTCAGAGTAAAGCTACCAGACAGCTTCATGTCATGTTTCTATATCCATGTGCTTATCTGTGTGCATTTGCATGTGTACATGTGTGTATAAACAAGAATCTGGTTACAGCTTTGTTCACTCTTGCTTACAACTGAATTAGGTGGGTCTTAGAGTAAAAAAAGCAGTAATTAACTCAGGGGTCCACTTATGGCCCTTGATCAATAGGATTATGTTAAAAATGTTAAGAAAATATTTATTTTCCATGTGAACAAGAGCTTCTTCTTTGTTTTTAAATACTCTCATTTTTGCATTATTTTTCACTTTGCCTTTTATATTCTGTCTACATTGTGTGCTTAGACTACATATGCAAATTTTAGCCAATGCTGTGACTAAATGTATCAAATAAAACATGCTCCTGTTAAACTAAAGGCATCCTTTCCATTTTGGACAAAATTCCTCATCAAATAAAAATTGTAATAGCTTCCCATTTTAGCTATACCTGTGTACACTAGACATATGGCTGTTTCTTGTTTTGATATTACAGTACTATTATGATATTAATGTTCATATAGTAGTTTTTCTTAAAAAATGGAGAAACTGAGCCGTATGCAAATTTCAAAGCTCAGTTGCCAATTTATGTCTCAAATCCATGTTTTAAATAATGCAATAACTTTAATAATTATTATTTGAAATTGCACCATTTTGCTTAGGTATGATTTGGGTTTACCATTTAGTCTATTTACCAGAGCAAGCACATTCTGATTTTGAGTTTAAAACTACAGTTAAGAAATTTATCATAAGCTTTTGCAAAGACCCTCCTTTTAAAATGACTAAGACAAAGATTTAGATTTTTTTGAGGGCTGGAAATACACACATGGTCATTTTCACATTTTAACTGATATACTTGAGAAAAGAAAGGCTTGGAAATGCTTCTGCACAAATATAAGTGCTTCCTCCCCTCTCATCCCTGTCCCATTTAGAATAAGTAGTAAAAAAACTGTTTCTTAACAGCCAATGGTGTACTTAACGCTGGCAGAAGTGTGTGTCTTCCATGGATTTATGTTGAGAAATGTCAATATTAAAGCATTTGTGACAGCTCTTATCTCTGCTCTGCTGGTCTGCACGTGTATTAAAAGCTGAAAGCTAACTTACTTTTTCTTACTTTATGTCTATTTTTGCAGCTCAGACCATTCAACCATCACAACAAAGTCACACAGACACATGGTGGATGCTATAAAGGGAATCATAAAATTTTAGCCACTTACCTGAAATGAACCAACACATTATCATTGATCATTAAAAAAACCAAAACCAAACCCTTAGCAAAAATAATAATAAAAAAACCCCTAAGAATAAACTGGTTCAGATCAGGGATAATTCTGTAATGGTGATCATGAAATATGCCTAAGCAGTCCATAATAACAATAATTGAATTGCATGCAAGGTGCCACTACCCTGAGAAATGTCTGTAAATGCGGTTGGTCCTACAGAAGGTTAAACTCACCCTGCAAGCTAGGCTGCTTTAGCAATGACTACTACTGTGATAGTGTATTCTGGAAAATAAAATCAATTAATGAAAATTAAAATGCCTTTGAAAACATTTCTGACCATCCAAAAGCAGAGCTGTGGTAAAAATTTCAGGATTGCAAAGCTGTGTTTTTCACTATGGATGAGTGAACCTGCTTTCCTACATATGCCTAGATGTCCATAAATATCATAAGCAGCAGTTTCTAGTGAAGGAGGGTACATTTAGTTTAAATATAAGGAAGAATTTCCTTACAATGAGTGTGGTGAGACACTGTCACAGGTTTCTGTGAGTGCCCCAGGATCCCTGGCAGTGGTTGGATGGGGCTCTGGTCACCCTGGGCTAGTGGAAGGTGTCCCTGCCCATGGAAGAATGGGATTGGAACTACATGGGCTTTGAAGTCCTTTCCAACCCAAACCACTCTATGTTTCTATGGTTCTATGAATGTGAACTGACAAGGGATGGCAACCACATGGCCCTGTCTTGTCACCATGTATTGATTAAAGCAATAACAGTAATTTCCACTTCTACAGCCTTTTCATTCAAGGACTTTTGCAAGCTTTAATTTGTTAACCTGTATAACAGCTCTGTGAGGGTGCCTGTGTGATAACAAGCCTGGATCAAGTTCTGTCACTGTTGCCGTTCTCTTCCTCTATCTCTTACTGTTGATGGCTAATTTAAAGTGTGGTTCTGCACCACTTACTCTGAGTAAGAAATATTTAATCATACAGGTATTCATCTTTAGGTAACATCAAGGATATCTGTGTCTGGCAGGCATAGAGCTTCTAATCTTAAGGGCTAAACTGGCTTCCCTCAGGTAGAAACCTCATCTCGGGCCTCTGCGCCCCTGAACTACATCAGCCAAGCACAGATAAAACAGCTCCCTTCTGCTTTCACTGTGAAGCACTTATGCTAAGAACTTGTTTACTTTTGTACTGTTTCTATATATGCCTGGGAACACTGTGTGATACCACAAAAACAATGCTACAGAATTGATATCAATGTTATTTCTTCATGAGACATTTCAATACAAATTATATTAAGGTACTATGCAAAACAATAGAGGCATATCTATAACATTAAAATGAGGGTGATATTTTCAACCTTGCTTTGTTGTTATGCAAGAAATAAAATAGAGGCTGATTTATTACAGTGCACTGTGTGGGGCTTGTATCCCACTCATTTGTACCACTTCATCCCCCACACCTCATTACATGCAGTGACTTCTTAGCTCCCTCCTCTCTGTTTTCTCTAATTCAGAAGAAGGATATGGTCATCCCTGACAGCAGCAATTTTTAAGTCTGAAAAGGATCATTCTACTATTTATTATTAGATAGGTTAGATTTAATTTTGGATAGTGCTCGCTAGGTTAGTATTTGCTAGACATTCTCACCCTCAGAAAAGATGAAAACTCAGAGATGAAAACCAAGAAAGTTTCTAGAAAACCCATTTGTAATCTCTATTTTTGGAATAAAATCTCAGTTAGGTTATTTAAAAAAAAAAAACCTACAGTCCTTCTCACTATCTAAAACAACTTTCAAAATTTTATCCCAAGAATAAAAGGGATAGAGTCAGAAAATACCTGCTATTAGTAGGGTTAGCATACATTTAGAATCCTCAGCATGGTAAGGATGTACTCTTTTCATTGAACTGATTAAAAGAGTTTGGGACAGAAACTACAATACTTCAGTTCTAACAACTCATAAGATTGTTAAAAAAAAAAAAATACTCCTTTGCATTAGTTTTCTGAGGAGTCCTCCTCAGTTATCTGTGAGCAGGATCTCTACAAGTAAATCAGTGTGTAAGGGAGAGAACTCAGAATTTCTCCTCAATCCTCTTCAGATCCTCATTGGCACATTAGGCTGTGATGTTCAAATAGGTTGATGCATGAGAATGAAAGGTCTTCTGATTGCTCATGGCCATCTACATGAACTTCATGTCTGTTGAATGACTGTCTGTTTGACCACTCTTCCCATTGCTCCCTTCTTTACTGTGCAGCTCAGTGCCTTAGCAAGGAATACCAATTTCCAAGGACCTAGTGCTATAGTGTCTGAGCAAGTCAGTAATAATGTACATCATTTTAGTGGTTCTGGCAATCAAGAAGGTAAAACTGTGTCCTACATATGTACATTTAAGGTAGGTCCCTGTCAATGAGCTACAAGAAGTTAAATTCTGCAATGACAGGGAAAAAATAATCAAAAAATAAATCTTAATTCACAGTTTTTCCACAAAACACCTTCCCTCAAGGTGTTTTGTTTCCCTTTCAAAGAATAACAGAATCATGGAACGTTACAGGTTGGAAAGGACCTTGAAAGATCATCTAGTTTAACCCCCCTGCCAGAGGAGGATCACCTAGATTAACTCACACAGGAATGTATCCAGGCAGGTTTTGAATGTCTCCAGAGAAGGAGACTCCCCAACCTCTCTGGGCAGTCTGTCCCAGTGCTCCATCACCCTCACAGTGAAAAAGTTTCTTCTTATATTCACATGGAACTTCCTCTGCTCCAGCTTGCACCCATTGTCCCTTGTCCTATCGCTGCCATCAATGAGAAGAGCCTGGCTCTGTCCTCCTGACTCTCACCCTTTAAATATTTACAAACATTAATAAGGTCACCCCTCAGTCTCCTCTTCTCCAAGCCAGAGGCCCAGCTCCCTCATCCTTTCCTCATAAGGAAGGTGTTCCACTCTTTTTAATAATAATGGGAACTGTGGAGCTCAGATCCACTTTGATAGCTGTTTGTGTTGAGTGACTATTTTATGGGTATCTAAAAACACACTTATCCCTTGAGCACTGGGCTCTTAGTGCACCTACCTAAAAAAATGTAAAGGATGAATTAGCATTTGCAAGGTATTATGATATGAAGATCACAAGATACGTGCTAAAAATCATATTACTGTTTTATAAGTCATAACATCATTTATATCACTGAGTAATACTGCATTTCTGAAGGGAAAAAAATGTCATTATCACATGTCAATGGTGAAGTATTGTAAAAAAAAAAAAAAAAAAAAAAGTGTCATAACAACATAACCACGAACCTAAAAGTATTTTCTATATTTCTGAAGAATCTGAAAATTATGGGAACTGAAAAAAAAATGTAGATATGTTGGCACACCTATATACCTACATACTGTAGTTGGTTTTCCTCTCCTCTCCTCTCCTCTCCTCTCCTCTCCTCTCCTCTCCTCTCCTCTCCTCTCCTCTCCTCTCCTCTCCTCTCCTCTCCTCTCCTCTCCTCTCCTTTCTTCTCCTCTCCTCCTAAACACTTCAGCAGTATGTGTATCAAATAAAGAATGTCTCACATTTGTCACCCCTTGCATGCACACATGCATGCTCGCACTCACACACAACTCTCACACACATAAAAATAAATAGACTTGCTTATACAAAAAGTGTTCAAGGAAAAAGCTGTGCTTGCCTGAAGCAGAGGCCAGATGCTTTGACTTCCAGCTTTCTTCCATCAAAGCTGTGCAGTTTCGAAATTAAAATCTACAGCAATAATGAAACATATTAAAATGCATGCAAAGTCTTGAGGGCTTATAATATGCTAAAAACTGGCAATGCATGTTTACATCCATATATCAACTTGGATGTGCTGAAAAGATTTAAAGTGTAAAATATGCAAATATGTGTCATATTGTCACACTTGGTCTCCCTAATGGAACTCCCTTTCATCTCAACTCTCCTTAATTTCATGAATATTGCATGCCCCTCACACCTTTTACTCCTGCTGTTGCTAGGCTGAGAAGATTATGAAAATATGTTAATAGTAACTTTCATCAAATAAAAGTTGCAATATTCTAAATAATATAAAAATGTATCTTAAAATACAAATGGTTGAGGGTTTTTTAAGCTATTTTATTTTCCACTGGAAGCTCTGATAACTCCTGGCCAATTAAATTAATAAGGAAAACGCAGGGAAATTATAGAAACATTTGCAAGTAAATTGGTGAATTCAGAAAATATTTATGTTCATGTGTTCACATATGTGTATGTGTGCACATGAACATGATAAACACCTTGGCTAGAAGTATCTGGACAAAGAACATGGGGAGGATTTCAGTTTTGCCATACTTTTGTTTAGGCATCATTTTCTCTGTATTTTCTTTGATGTACAAGATCTGCTAAGACTTGTAAAGGCTTACTTACTTTATATAAGTAAATTTAAAATTTTCCTCACATTCATTATGTAGCCCCATTCTTACAAAGTTTTCAAAAAACACCACGTGGATAAAGAGGTTTGAAGGAGGAGGGGAGGGGAGGGGAGGAGAGGGAGAGGAGAGGAGAGGAGAGGAGAGGAGAGGAGAGGAGAGGAGAGGAGAGGAGAGGAGAGGAGAGGAGAGGAGAGGAGAGGAGAGGAGAGGAGAGGAGAGGAGAGGAGAGGAGAGGAGAGGAGAGGAGAGGAGAGGAGAGGAGAGGAGAGGAGAGGAGAGGAGAGGAGAGGAGAGGAGAGGAGGGGAGAGGGACACACTACACGTCTTCCCCTTCATAGCATGCATGCGGTTACACTTTTGAAATCAAACAATTCATAACAGTGTCAGCTGTAATGGGTTAATATGGAAAAGAGCAAAAGCTCTGTCTGATTATGTTTCCCTTATTTTAAATAGAGGAAAATAAACAAGGAAAGTTTTGCAACTGTCTGCTGCAGCCTTCCTACAGAAGCAGAACTCTCACATGAAAAGCACCTTCTTTCCAAGAAGTTGCCACTCCATCTCAGTTCATGTGTCTACCCATTAAGCTGAGGCAAACTCTGACAGAAAAACAGGTAGAGGTTTAATTGTATCAAACACCTTTCAGAAACACCTCCCTACTTCATCACAGCAGTTCCATGGTTGCTGTCGACAGATGGCATGGTGAAACCTCTCTGTAATAATCATGTAACTTTCTAAAACTGTTCCTTTTATTATCTGTCCTAAGCTCATCTATTTTTAACTGCTGAGATTTATTATAAATGGAATAGCACAGCTTATAAGGTCGGGTAACCCTTGATTACAGCTACTGTAAATCAACCTAGATTCATTTTAATGAGACACTTTTTTTTTTTTTTTAAAGAGTTTCTCAAAGAACAAACTTTTTCATTGATCAGTTTTTAGTTTCTTTTTCCTACAGATTTCTATCAATGAATTTTCATTTATTTCCATCAAATAGTGTTTGCGTCAACTCATAAATATCACAGAATCACAGAATCGTAGGGGTTGGAAGGGACCTCGAGAGATCATCCCATCAAGCAAAGCTTTAGCTATCTCAGGTCAGTTGAACTAAAGGTCCTCAAAACACATATGCAGATATATAGTATTGCCCAAACACTGTACAGATAACTCACTACTAAGCTCCATCAGAAGCCCAGATATTCACTGTGTCTGCTCTTAAGTTCCCTCACTTTCCAGCAGGAATCCAGCTGTGACACTGCCTACTGGAATAACACAGCTGGACACAGACTTCACTCCAGGACCTCACATTCAAACAGAGTTTTTATTACTGACCAGTGGGATCATGTCTGGCCCCTCAAGCTCTCTTTGCTCCTATGTATCCTACAGTTGTGGCTAAAAAGCAGGTCTGTGTAAACTGAAGGAACAAAGAGTAGACTTTCTCCGTCACCGATCTACAGTTTCAAATCTGTGCTTTTGAGGGTCAACACTGCTGGTTTGAATTTCCCCGTGTTGCTGTAAACTACAGTCCATATCTGCTATTCCAGTTGAATGTAAACTACTGACACAGTAAGCAAAAAGTGCCTGCATTTTTCTCTCCCTATTAATGCCATCTTCTGTTTATCTATATGCAGCAAATTCGACATTTGAAAATATGTGTGATTAGATGGTATGTGTATGCCTTTAAGAGACTTTATTTCTTAGCAAGGCTTCTGAAGAGTCTATTTCTTTTAATTTTTCATAAAGTGTAGCTTATGAAAAATTTAAATGAAATCATTTAGTAGTGATTGCTCCGTAAACACAACATGAACTCCTTTAAAATTCCAATTATATAGGAGCTCACCTTTTTAAGTGGTTCTGAATGAGAATAACTAAGTGCAACTACAGTCCTTTTAGATGGATGGGATGTAAAACCAAGGGCTTGACCATTTTTGTCCATCAGAAATCTATGGTTTTCCCCCCACCCCCATGCAAGTACAAGGTGGATAGCCAGATGATCTGGCTAAATTCCAAATGGAATAATTACATTCTAACTACTCAAAATGCTCCCTTTGGTTTCAGTTTCAGGCAATATTCTTCTTTGCTTCCTCCCCTTCGATGATGGGCTTCGCTGTTACCCACTGTTAAACAGCTGCCACATTCCATCCTGGAGTTAGTGGCATTTTGCTGGTTGTTAAAATAATAATAGACTAGCACTTACTCTCTTAGAGGAGAGTATAGGAGAGAAGGTGAACACTTTATAGGCTGCAAAAAGACAGATATAAAGGTATGATATCATAGTCACTATGAGGGATATGTACTGAGATGTGCATTAAGACAGTTCCATCAGAGTAAATAAAACTGATAATTTACACCCTTAAGAAAAGAATTTCAAATTAATGAAGAGATAGAGAAATGCAGGCCTGATCTTGATCTTTATGAAACATAAATTGGGATCAATTCCATCAAGGTAAACCAGTTTAACAAATGGTAATCACACCCTTTGACTTTACTGCTTTCAGGGAGGAGAATGTCCTACTTCAGGCATGGACTTTACTTTGGGTTTTTTGTGAAAGAAGAAACTTGCTTGACTGCAGAAGCAAATTTCATCTTACATTGAAAACCTATTTTAATAGCATTGTATGCCTCAAATAAGAAATTATGTGCTTTTAAACACAAACTTGCAGCAAATTTTCAACATAAATATTTCTGAATTTGAACACAAATGCGTGCTTTCTATCAGTATGGCAGTGTAGTCAGTAGCACATCCTTTATCTTGCTTTTTGAGTGCATTCTGTGTTCCTGAGAATAATTGCCCTTTTACTAACATGTATATAAAGAGAAAATGCTTGTCAGAATTTTTTGTACTAAAACAAACAAAAAGGAGATAAATAATGCCAGCTCAGATTTAGCAAATATACTTGCAAACACATTTTTCTGTTATTCAACGAGCTTGATTTTTAACATATATTTCCTGCTGTAGCATAAGCCTGTTACCTCCCGCTCCTCATGGACTGGGGAGAATAATTCATTCCTCCTCCCTTTACAATGTCCCTTTACATATTTGTAGACAGGTATTTTATGTCTCCCCTCAATCTCCTTTTTGCCAGAATGAACATGACCAGCTCCGTTAACCTTTCCTCAACCTGGCAGCATTATTTTCCAGTCCTTTTTATGATTCTCTTGCTCTTCTCTGAATCCATTCCAATCGTCTTTTCTTTTTGAAATATGGTGTACAATATTCCAGCATGGCATTAGCTTCTGAGAAAATAGAGAGGGGAAAAGAGAGTGAAAAAGAGGGACGTGTCAACATTTGCAAGTTCAAAAGTGAAGTTCATTGTAATTTAACTGCATATGCTCAACATGTCTGACAAATTCAGGACTTACTGTACATGAAAATTGAATAGATGTGATCAAAATCAGGATGGTGTCAAGTGACATTTTAACTATGTCACTTTTTTTCCACTACCCAATCTACATAATGTTTCTAATAAGACATATGAAGTTTTGATTATGCAAAGCCTTACATACATGACTGAGAAGCTATGTTCATCTTCCTGGGACTATTGCCTCCACCATGTGAGAAAGCCTGTTAATGCTCCTCAACCATTGTAAGATCCAAGTATGGGATTTCATTGTAGTGAAAATGTTATTTTCCTTGTATCCTCCTGCTGAACTCTTACTGTATTGCTTTATACACAATATTCCCTGAACTTGTATTTACATAGTGTCGTTAATGCTTTCACATGTTATTTGCCTTTGAAAGTTTCTTTTCAATGATTTCATGCCATTCCTCCTCATATCAAGACTGTATTGTATTTTCTTTGCAGCTGAGAACCTTGGAAGATATTAATTATCTGTAGAGAAAGCTAATAAATTCTCTTTCCCAAGTTGCTAGCTAAAGCACAGGACCTCAGGGAAGTTGTCTGTGAACTTCACACTGTTTGACAGCAAGTGTCAGACAGTCAAGTCGGGTCCACAATTCTAGGCACAGATTAGATAATTGTGTGGGCAAATGTCAAACGATAACTGTGTGTGTACATAATTATTCAATCTGCACATGTAACCCTCTTAATGCTTGCAAATTAAGCATGCAACTTCATCTACAAGTTAGTTGAATGTGTTTTCACACTCATCTAAAGTCATGTATGCATCCAGACTGTAATAATAATAATATTGCCATGATTCTACTTTCACTTGTGAGATTCTAGATTACATCTTCTCATTTTGTGACAATTCTCATAAACTATATAAAAGGTTTTTAAGGCTGAGTAGAATAATCAGGAGCTCTGCCTTTAGTTTCTTTCTCTCCATTTTAGTTGTGGTATGAAAACAGAAAGTGGAATCCTGTTTAAGATGTGATTGAAACCACCACCTGTTAAACTATTTGCTTCTTTCTGTATTGTCTGGCCTAAGCCAGAAGAAAATTAAAATATATATTTATGCTATGAGCTGAGCTTTAAGTTATTAAGCCCACCAAATCAATGTATTCATACTTTTTTCTTTGCTTTCTGTAATCCTCTCTGCTGGACCTATGAAAATAGATCAGAACATTTCAGCTTCTGTTTACACTTGTAATCCCCTCCTCATTCTCATTCAGAGCACTCAGAAACATGCTGATGGAAAGCCCATTGAAGTCCACAGAAAGATTTCCTTTGACACAGGTGATCTCTGGATCAGGATGTAAGTTCCCCAAGCTGCCAGGGATTCATTCTCCTTCTTCTCCTAAACAATAGAAAAAGTTTTTCATTTGCTTTTGGGGCAGACAAGGAGATTTAAATACATTGAGGTTTAATTCTAATTAGCAGAGTTCCAAAGAAGGTAAAATTACTGACCTGCAGTTTCATTGATACACTTCCTTCCAATCCCAGAATATAACTGCCCTTTCCAAGTTCATTTGGACCTCCTCAATGAGTTTTCAAAAGTAGTTGCTAAAGGCTCCCTTACACTTCTTTTGGCAGGCACTTTAACAGTGTATATTAAATTTCATCAGGCCTTGCTGATTTGACAATGTTCAGGTTATCCTAATATTCTTTAACCCGGGCTATCCTAATTCTGCCTTGTGACCTCTTTCTTCCCTTGTTAACTATCACTGCCTTAAGTACCTTGTTAATATCAGCCTTTTCAGTGAAAGCTAAAGCAACACACCCATTAAACATTTCAGCCTTCCCCTTCTCTCTATTATATGCTTCTTCCCTCTCTGCTAAGTAGCAGACTTAACATTTTCTTTTGTCCAGTCTTCATTTCTTTGACTCTCCGAAAACTTTTCCTTGATCCATTTTACATCCTTTGCTAATAATACTTCATTTTTTGCCTTTGACTTTCTGACTTCTGCTCTTACATGTCCTTACTTTTCTCCTATAAGGGACCCAGTGTCAAAGACTGTGAACCAATTTCCACTGTGCTGTCTCACATTTGAATGGAATGTTAAATATTTAAACAGCAAAGTTCTTCTTGAGGTTGTTAAATCAGTATTAAGTGATAGCCAGAGTGAGTGTTCAGGGAATAGAAGGGTCCTTTGACTTACAGTCTCAGGTAAATTGCATTGGGACCTAAAGGCTTTCCAAAATGAAGATATTGTGCTCAACATTTTGGGGTTTGTTTTTTTTATTTTTTACTTTTCTTTGTCTTTTGCTCTACAGATAACTTCAGCATCAGCTTCTCTGCTCCTTCATAATTTTAAAAAAAAGTATTTTTTTGTTTACTTTTCTAATAAAATAATGTAATTGAGAACAACATGCAAATAAATAATTTTAGTATTTTTAATTCTCACAATTTTAAATTGGATTTTTACAGCTTTTGTTGAGATATTGAAAACTTAAAAAATTATAAGAAACATAATTTGGAAAGGCTTTGGCTTTTTTTTTTTTAATAAAAAAAACACCCAACAAATAGAAAGCTGAAGCAAACTGTTTCCCAGAGTTCTATGGGGAAATAAGTAATTTTCTCTTCAAAGACTTGGTTTACAAGCCTTTGAAAATTAAGAGCAGTGAGTGATACAGCCTTTTGCCTTCACATTACAAGCTATATTACCTTTTAGTTAGTAATGACTTAACCCAAGACAAAGATAGCAGCTTTTACTTGCTGTACCCCCACACTTCTACAATTAAACATAGAGATGCTGGTGAGTTATGGGATCGTTTTGACCTGTTATAGTAATCAGCTTCAACTTATTTGCACCAATCCTTCTACTTGTAAAAGTCAATTTGCATCTTCCGATGGTTGCTGAGATGGAAAGAGCAAAAGGTATTCATCCTTTTAGCAGTATATACTGCTGAGCATCACATCACTCCTCTCTAAACTCTAAATGACAGAGATGGATACTGTAGTGGAAACTTTTAAATAGAATTCCCTATGGCCTCAAATCCAGGAAGATAAGCCTTTTTTCTAGGTTTTGCATGGGTTCTGAGTTAACATAAAGCAAATTTTTTTCCTTCCATTAGTTTAGACCTACACATTTTTTAGAGATTTCTGGTGCAAGACCAACAGATGAAGCATGTGGTTTACACTACCTCAATTAAGGAGGCCCTTGTCACATCTGGATTGATGTGCACTTTCTACCAAATTTGTAATGATATTTTAATGCCTAAGGCTATAAATAAATTACTAACAATGTCTAAAAGTGTCTGAGCAATTTAAGTATCTAATTTCTTTTAAAATGAATTCATTGAAAAATTTCACAAAATTTATAATGGATTTCTTTATCAATATGATACCAATTATGTTTTCATTATCATACACAGTTCAAGAGGACACTTTACCTCTTGGGAAGTCTGAGTAAAGAATCTAGCATCCTGAAAGGTATTTACAACAGATTAAGTGGATAATGGCCCCTATTCACACGTTTACAAGTCAGAAATCAGCCTTTTCTCAAATAACTTCCAACTTTTAAGATAACAACTACTCTCATAACTATCCTATATCTTTAGTATAAAATGATCTTTGTTATGTGAATCTCGATATAGCGACTTTATAAACTAAGTTGACTTTTCAATGTTCAGTGCAGGGCTGAGTTTCAAGCTGAAGGGATGAAAAAAACTTCTTTCTTGGAAAGACAAATAATATTCAGGTGCCATAGCTGTGTTTTACATTGTGTTCTTCCTTCAATTTTCCTCCTCTGCATCTATATTTACTTTGCTTTTCTTTATATGCCAGACAGTAAAATAATTCATGATACTTAAGAAGTGGCTACAGTTCTCTTGTGCTTGTCAAAATTTGTATGACCACTGATTATTGCCAAAGAGGGTTTAGGTTTTATTGGTACAATTTATTGGCAATCTGGTTATGTCAGGTAGAAGCTCATATTCTACTTCACAGAATTAAAGCAGTATATTTCAAACCAAACATTTACATCTTTGTTTCTCTATATTAAAGATGAGAAAAAGATGGAGAAGAAAAATAGATGACCTGAATGTCAATAACAACAACAACAGCAACAATAATAATAATAATAATAAAGATCAAACAAACCCACCACCACACACTCATTCCCCCCACTCTCTCTCCCCCACAAAAACACCAACAAAACCAAACCAAACCAACCAAACAAACCAACCTACTGCCAGGAAACTTACTCTGTTTAGCATCATGTCTTTTTTTCTTACAGCTGCTTTTCCTGATTCCTTCAGGTGTAAGTAAAATGAGACAGATACATAACATAAATGCACTATGTAATACAAAAATTCATATCTATTGAAAACAATCTATTGAAAATTTTGGGTCTGTCACTTCAGATAATTCTTTAAAGGAAAGAGCACAGAAGTCAGACTCAGATTTGAATATGGTTATAAGTGTTACCTGTTCTGCTTATATTTTATCTCTTCTGTATCCTAGAAAATGCAATAATGAAGTCTGGCATCTTCTGTAAGGTGGTGTGGGTTAATGATGATTTATAAGACCAAGAAAGGTAGGGAGTGTGTATATTTGTGTATATATGTGATGAACTTCAGGCTCGGTAAAAGAAAATTTACTTCACTATTAATGCATGATTATCCTTGAAAATATTTAAGAAATCCTGACTGCCAGAATCAAACACTCTTTCTATACAATTATGTATTTATCTATTTTAATATTAATTTATTTAATCTCCAGAATTTATCTGTATTTTTGCGGATAAACTTGCTCACTATGTAGACCCTCAATGATCTATAGGAGGTCACTGCTTAGTATCCTTCATAACACTGCATCAGACATCCTGTGGGATGTCACTAACTTCTGTAATAAATGGACAGAAATTACTCAAGGTTAATACTCCTTAAATGAACAACAATAAGGATCTTGTTACAACTCCTGAACATGACCATGGTTTTAGCAAAGGATGGCCTTACAGTCTGGTTGGTGAAGTCAAGGTGTCTTCATGTTGCTCTTCGCTTTGCTTTGTGGCTGGTTGGGTGGGTATGGGCGGATATGCTTTTGTGTGCAAAGCGGAGACACATACTCCAGTAGTCCTTCAAAAGGACAAATTTGGTGCAGTTGTCTTTAGACAAAAGAATGACTTACTATCCTTTTCAGATCAATTACAAAATCCCTTACAGAATCTGCATTTTATTATCACTGTACGCATTTTAGGTATGTAAATGCATGCATACACTTTCCCCCAAAAAATAAAGAGAAATAACAAGGCAGGCAATTTCTTTTAAAAAAAATGTTGTGACTGAAAATCAAAACAAGAAAAAGCCAAGAAAAATAAAAAAAGGTGTTTGCTTGCAGAAACATGTAGTTTCTGCTCACTCATTGTTCTTTTTTTTTTCCTAGATTCACTTTGGCTTTCAGTTTTGAGGGAATGTGAATAAGAAATAGTCAAATCAAAACTTCTATCTGGCAGATTACTTATTTTGGAATCTTAAATCAGCCAAGGTTTGGAAACTGTAGTGAACCTTGGCACATACCATGTAGAGTGGGCTCAGAAGAGCTTTTATCAAAATTTCTCCCAGTTTTTTAATATCTTTATGGTTTTATTTCTTGTGGTTTCTACTGTGGTATACCAACTGCTCTGAATGCTTTCAAGTCCCTCTCTCCACTGAAGATTTCCCTTACTATGAAATTACTAGTCTGATACCTACTGGAGTTATTTTCCCTTTTCATATTCCCTTCATCCTGCCTAGTGTCATTATCCACTCCCCCATTCCTATTCATATTCAACCACATAAACTACTTGCCTACATCTGCGTTTTTGTTCATTTAGAGTATTTAAAGTTATATCATTGTCCCTTTTTAAAATTATTTTATTGTTTTTCTTTCCTCAGTTATGTATCATCAGCGAATTTCATCTCCTTTGTGTGTATTTTTTTCCTACCTTTGAGTTGCTGGTACATAAACCAAACACAATTGGTTCTTGCACTGATCTTGTTGTCACAAGGGACACTTGAAAACTTCAGTTGTCCCAAAATTGTGGATACTACAGTTTTAGCATTTTTTAAAGATAAAAAAGCTTATTTTTTCAGGTTACAAATTTTTCATTAAAAATACACATCCTCATATATTTTTTCTCCTTCTTCTTGTATTGCTAAGCTGGCCTTAAACTAAAAGATAATATCCTACTTTCTTTTTAAAGGTGAGCTGAAAAACTAAAGTGGAAATTAAGTTTGATTTATATGTTGAATGTGCCCCATCAACCAGTCTGTGGGGGAATTCATCATGTGGAAAAGATGTAGATAGCCTTTTCTGAACTAAGCTGTACTCTTTGTTGAACTCCTGCAGCTTTTAGCATGGTGATGCCAACTCAGAATACATCAGAGTTGCATTTCAGATACTGAAAAATCAACAGCCCAAAACAGTAAACAGTGTTGCATTGGATCCATTTAACTTTATAGCTAGTGTCATCATCTGTACCTAAAGATGTTGCATATCAATGTTTAAGTTCAGAATTGTCTATTTCGAAAAGGACTTACAAAGATGACAAAAGACTTGGTTTTCTGAGATTTGCTTGAGAAAGGCAAGTTGTGTTTGTATGTGTGAGTGTGAATGCATATGAGAAGATGATCTATCTAGCTTTCTTGATGACTATTTCTATAACCTTTCCAAGTATGCAAGTGAAGGAATCTTAATGTAGTCTAACACAAAGCAGCTAAACTACGGTCATAGAGAAGGATGAAAATGCCAGCATTTTCTAATTTTGCAATGCTTAAGTTTGCAAGCTCTAATTTGCTATTGCATAAAATTTACTGAACAAAAAACCCCACAAAAAACAACCCTCCCCCCACAAAAAAAAAAACCCAAACAAACCCAGAAAAACCTGCCCCAAAATGACAACCAAAAAACCTCCCAGACCCCAATCTTGCTCCTCAAATGACATTATGCTGTACCACTTCAACACCTGTGTAATTTTGCCAAGTTTAGCCATTGAACCTAAAGTCTTTGTATGGACTAACAGTGCAATCACCTGTTAGGCAGGGAATTAGCTTCATCCCTGAAAGAAGTCATACTCATGCCTTCCATATGATTTCCCCACAAACAATTAAAACATAGCTATTGTTTTATTCAACGCCCACCAAAAAAAACCAAACAAAAACCAAAACTTCTCTATTGACCCCAGCCATATGGTTTCAGCTTCTCTGCTTTTATATTTGTCCACCACATCATCCCCAACACAGTTTGTAACAGTTTTGTCCAGAAAATTTTCAGGACCTTCATCGGGCTTTTACTTTTGTTCTGTTATTTTCTGGTATGTGACTGTCTACTTCACATGCTTATAATCCTCCCTCTAATCTCATCACCACCTTCAAGTTGGAATTCTATCCAAATGTGGGTAGGAGGGAGAAGAAAGAAATCGCTTCCAAGTCCCTATGTATGAGATTCCTTTTGTTACCCCTGTGTGGAAATGATGTTTGTATGTTTGCATACAGGCAGTTTACTAGCCAACACTTTAATATAATTTTACTATTGTCTCCCATTTCTCACTGCTCAGTATTTCACTATGTCTCATTGTCCTTGAGCTACCCTGAGCCCAATAGAAGCTCATAGGCTAACTCTTTTTCTGACTTATTTGACCACATTAGAAGTATTTTCAGGCAGTTAACAGGATAGGCTGAAGCAGGAGACAGCTTAAGTGTTGTCCACCACTTCATAAAGCTACTATATGCAAACTCCACTTACGTGGAGAACCCGTGCTGGGGGGGAAACATGCCCAGGTCACTGGGAATTATCAGAGGAGGTAGCTGGTAAGTGGACGAGTGTCACCCAAGCCATTTTATTTATTTGTCTGTTGGCTTGCTTTTTGCACAAATTGTTCTGTAAGTTTTGGAAAAGAGCTAAGCCTGAAGCAGATGAACAGAATAAAAAAATGGAGGTTTAAACTAAAACTTAGAAGAAAAATGAAAATCTTGAGTATATGCACTGTTAGCAGCTTTGTCTACAATACATACAGTAAATACCACCCTGTGCAACTTATCTGAATTAGTGACTTAGGACATTATTTTTAGCAAGACTAAACATCTTAAGAATCTGTATGAGCTGACATTTTTAATGTACTTGTACTTTTCTGCACAATGGATAAAAACTGAACTGAAACCTTCAGTTCCTCATGCCTCCTCCCCACCCTCCCCCCACAACTCTTTAAAAATATCCACTTGATATTTAAATAAAATAAAATTAGATAAATAAGTTTAGTTGTAATGACAATGTGATGTAGATTGTTTGTGCCAAATTCAAGCCTGGTAGGAAATTATTTTCCTCTTGCTGGAAGAATTATACACTAATTAACCCTCTGGAAATAAGTGTTTAAAATGGAGAGTGCATTAGAAATTTAAAGAAACATTTTTACATAGCTTATCTTAGTTCATTTTTTTAATGTGTAGAAATGTTTGAGGATTACTTCATTTTTCTTTCTCTCCTCAGCCCTCCTCCCTCCTCCTGTCCAACATAGGCCAAATCCTGCCAGGCAGATTAACACAAACTCAATAGGCCAAATTCCAGTGTGATTTAAATAGGAGGTAAATTGGCAATATAAACAAGCACAATTTACATACTGAGTGTTAAGAGCTAGTTGAAAGAATTGGAGGAAGTCACTCGCAGTGCATATCAGGGTTTTACTAGTCCAGCAGAACCTGGAAACTATACCACGTAGAACTGAATGCCATCTAATGGTATTGTATATATTAATATTAATAAGGTCATTGTTTATAAAGTAATCCAATAAGAGTAGAAAGGGAAAAGTAAACTCCAGAGTTTCTCTTTGTTAATTTTCTCATCAGCAGATTGTAAAATATTGTTCCTATTTTCCTATTAACGTGGGTCTTGTCCTATCCAATATTTTCCTTAACGATCTGGATGAGTGTGTTTGTTAAATTTCTAGATGACATCAGAGCAGGGGGGGACATCAAATGATTTACCGCACATGATTACAGTTCAAAGTGAACTTTAATTTGAGATAGAGCTCAAAAAAAGAATTATCCTCTATAGAAGCAAATAAAAAAATTTAAAACATAAAGATAACGATTGTGAAACAGAAATCTCTTGCTCAGACAGCAAATCAACAGGAAAAAAATAAAAGTCATGATTTTTTCATGGATCATTAGATGAATATAGCTAGTGATATGACATTGCTGTAATAGAGGTAAACATTATGCTGAGGTGCATAATTGAAGGTCATTTCCTCCAAAACCTATTCAGCTTTGGACCTCAGCAAGAGTTTTGTCCAATTTAGATTCAGCCTTTCAAGATAAATAGGGGAGAAATTAGTGAAACTGGGGGGAAGGCCAGCAATCAGATGCCTAAAAACCATTATCTTAGGAGAAATTTTGAACGGATACTGCTCAGCCTAGGAGCATTGTGAGGGATGACATGATCACAGTCTTCAAAGAAAGTAATAACCTTTATTTTTCATCGTCCTGATACACTGGAAAAGACAGAAAGGTTTTAAAATCCAACAGGGAAAATTTACTTTACATATTAGGAAAAGCTCTTGACAGTGAGGCTAGAGAAGAAATAGAAAAGGTTGTCTGCAGAAGCTGTGCAGTGTCTACCTTTGACAGCCCTTGAGATGAGATTAGAGAAACATCTGTAAGGAGCGACAGTGACAGCCAGCCAGGCATGGGAACAGAAGGTGGACTTCCATCCTCGGGAGGCCCGAGAGGCCTCCTCCTGCCAGGGGGAAATGTCTCAAATTCCAGGAGATTCTGTGATGTTACGGGCAATGACAAGAAGTCATTGGTGCTATCGTCCGTCTGAATAGCTAAATGGAAGTGTGATGTTGCCTGTGACAAGTTATTTGCTTAGCATTATCGTTCATGGTCCAGTGAGGGTTGAAGAGTGTGTCCTTAAGCAGCCATGATGAATACTTTTATTATCTCTAATCCATATTTTATAGTGACTTATCTCATTCTACAGTGTTACATGCAGGAAAGACAAGACAGACAAGAATATTATAGCCAATATTCATCATGCTTTTTTTTCAAGTGCTTGGAGAATAGTTTCATACTGTAGTCAACAGAAAATAATAGTCTCCATCAGAAGTTAAGTCAGATTTTAAGGGGATTGCATCATTGGACAGAGGCACTTATCTTTTCCTTACGACTACAGAGGGAACCTGAGATGGAGATGCTTCTGATTCAAGCTCCTGAGTAAATTTAGGAAGGATGGATCTACATAGTCAGGTGTAGCTTGGACTAGGACCCATCACACTACTGACAATCAAAATAAGTGATTTTACAAGTTTAACAGAACTGCTTGATTTCTTGTAATACAGACAGACTTTAGCTATGCCAGACAGTTCAATATTATTGCAAAGAGATTTTAAATAGATTTATTAACAGGTTTCTTTATCAGTATTTCTTGCTACTTCTGTCAGCACTAAGGCATGGAGCCCATCTGGCCCTGGGAAGTTGTTGTTTTTTTTTTTTTTTTTCATGATGCTGATTATTCTCAAGACAATCATCCAAAAGAAGAGCAAAAGATGGTTGATATATTTCTTTGATTTTTTCTTTGGCTAGAACGTCTGTCTCCTATTGTAAATTGACTTAAATTCCTTCCATCTGCTGCTGGAAACCTAATATAAATGTAGATTTAAATAAATACGTTTCTTGGGGGAAAAAATAAAAAAAACAAAGAAGAGGGGAAGAACATCCCCCCCAACCTTTAAACAGTTAGAACCCTAGCACATTTCATAGTGTCCTAGGTACCTTTGTGTCATCTCTCTCCTGGTTACAGAAATATTTCTATTGATATCACTTAGGTTTCTTTGAGACAGAAAGACATAATCCTGGGGTGCAGTTCTTTAATGAATAATCAGAATGGGATATTTCAGGAACCTCCAAATTCTTTCCAGACTTGCAGACAACTTGGATGAGGCTGTTGGCCAACTTTAAACAGTGGCAGTAGATGGAAAGAAGCCAAAAAGACTTTAGTGTTGTTGACTAGAATAAGAAAGAATAAATGTTTAGAAGTAGCTGGCTTTGTGGGTTTGTTTTTTTTTAAATTATATTTATATATTTTTCTTTCTTAATTACTGTTAAAAATACTAGCATGAATACAAAAGCTCAATCCAGGAACAAATCACTCTCAGGCAATATACTCGGTCAGTTCTTGCAGTTGCTAGGAATCACAGAATCGTAGCATCACAGAATGGTTTGGGTTGGAAGGGGCTTCAAAGATCATCTAGTTCCAACTCCACTGCGATTGGCAGAGACACCCTCCATTAGACGAGGTTGCCCAAAGCCTCATTCAACCTGGCCTTAAACACTTACATGGATGGGGCTTCCACAGCCTCTCTGGGAAACCTGTTTCAGTGCCTCACCACCCTCATATAATTTCTTTGTAACTTCCAATTTAAACCTGCATTCTTTCAGTTTGAAGCCATTACCTCTGGTCCTATCACTGCACTCCTCGGTGAACAGTCCCTCTCTCACTTTCCTCTAGGACCTCTTTAAGTATTGATAGGCTGTAATTATATCCCCCTGGAAGCCTTCTATTCTTCAGCCTGAACAAGTCCAACTTTCTCAGCCTGTCTTCATCAGAGAGGTGCTCCAGTCCCCTGATCATCTTTATGGCCTCTTCTGGGCTCACCCCAACAGTCTTCCCTGTACTGGAGACCCCAGAGCTGGACACAGTACTGCAGGTGGGGTCTCACAAGAGCAGAGCAGATGGGTAGAATCATCTCCCTCAACCCGTTAGCCATGCTGTTCAGTCCAGGACATGATTGGCCATCTGAGTTGCTACTACACACTGATGGCTGATGTTGAGCTTGTCCTTGATCAGTAGTCCTCGGTCTTTCTCCTCAGGGTTCATCTCTATCCATTCTCCCCCCAGCCTGCAATTCTGCCTTGGATTGCACTGACCCACATACAGGACCTTGCACTTGGTCTTGCTGAACTTCACGGAATTTACACGGGCACATCTCTCCAGTCTGTCAATGTCCCTCTAGAAGGCATCCCTTCTCTCCAGTGCGTCAACCTCACTACACAGCTTGGTGTAATCAGCAAACTTGCTAAGGGTGTACTCTATCCCACTGTCTATTTCACCAATAAGGATTTTGAACTGTGCCAGTCTCAGTACTGTCCCCTGAGGAACACCACTTGTTGTGGACTTCCACATGGACATTGAGCCATTAACCACAACTCTTTGAGCGTGACCATCCAGCCAGTTCCTTATCCACTGAGTGGTCCATCCATTGAATCCTTCTCTCTCCAATTTAGGGACAAGGATGCCATGCTGGCCACTGTCGAATGCCTTGCACATTGAAGACTTAACATATTGTAGATGCAGGTTCTGGTATACAAAATTCACTTTGTATTATAAAAGTTTACTTATTTGTCTTTCCTCCCTTACGTTTCCTTTTTTTCTGAATCATAAACCCCATAGGGTATGGTTGCTTGAGATTCTGGTTCCTGTTTTGAACTTTGCCATTCTAGGTCTTCCCAGCTAATTTTATTCTGTGAAATACATGTTCTTTTTAATTTATTCTAAATTATCTCTTAACATGGAAGGAAATGCTAATTTAGAGAATTGGTTATAGCTTATGTCGTCTTTCAGTGTGAGGTTGTCAGTTCAGATCCAGCCCAGACAGCAGGGGTCAAAGCATCAAAAAACTAAGTCTTTGGTATCCTTTCAGAAAGAAGTTCTCCATGTTGGATTCCTGGTGGAGATGTGTCCCCATCTAACAGCCACAGGTTTGGCACAACCCCCTTGACAATTTCCACAGTGAACTTGAGAAGAGAATTTGACACTGAATGAGGGTTGTGTGGTTTGGTTGTTGGGGTTTTTTTTCCAAAGCATGTCTGGTATTTTTTATATCAGATTGGAGGCCTAAGAGTAACGGCTCATTCTATCATATCTCCCTATGATCTATTGCAACAGTCTTTGGAGAAATGAAAAGGCTGCTGGAGTTTAAAGAAAAAGAAAGCAGTCTATTTCTCAACGACTGCATTGCGCAGGTCAAGCCATTGTGCCCTACATGCGCTGTTTTGCCTACGTAAACTGAGCACAGGAACAGAATTTCTGTAGCTTGCCTTTCACAGTGGTATTTCCTGATGTAAGGAGAATCAGAGACAAAAACTCATTTTGGTTTGTAGTTTTTTCCAAAAGCGAACAATTTCAACTGTCCAAAAAACAATCTTTAATTTTCTCAGTGTTCTTTTTTCTGTCCCTCAGTTTTGAGGCATGCATTGTTTTAGGCATTTCTGTTTAATTGCATTTGGTTACAAGTAAAGGAAATTCTTTATTTACAGTATCTTTAAGAAATCTAAATTAGACCACAAAATAGATTTACAATTTAACTTTCACCTTCATCTTAATTAGATAAAGGACTGGAAAACAAAATGCTAAAAGAGCTTGTTTTTTCTGCTTGAGCAATAAAGGAATTTCGGGTTCCCTATTTTTAATTTTTAAATTACTGTTTGAACCACCTTCATTTCAGACAGTCTGTGAGTACACACATATCTGTCTGCTTACCTCAACTGGAAGTGAGGATGTCATTAAATTTACAAAGTGAAATCTAAATAATAGCAGCATAAATAGTAATTATTTAAAGGTTGGTAATAACATATAAAAATAACCTTAGCCAAAGAAACAACTGAAAACCTCCAAAAACACAAAATTAACCTTCAGAATATAACGAAAACAGGAGCTCAGCTCTTACTCATTCATATGTTCACACCACTGTGAGAGATGACCTAGTGCAGTAGCAGGGCATCTATATATATTTCTGAGAAATGGTCAAATACTTGTGGGAAACCTGGTGCTACCAGGTGTCTGTGAGCAGGATCTGACTCCATGTGGTGAGTTCTGAAGGAAATTCCCATTCTGTGGTCATAGCTGAATTGCAGCTGTGTTTTTCACTGCCACAATTCATGCTCTGTGTTTGCTCAGATTCTTCAGCCCAGTAATGCCAATGCTAATAAGAAGCCATGGGATTTATAGTAACAACACGCTGGTAACAGGTTGAGGCTTGTATTAACTGAACTGTGTAAAGCCTCAGGACCTGTCAGACCTTGCCTGGACTTGTCGTGGTTGGTCTTGAGCCATTTTAGTTTGTTCATTAGTTATAACAGCACATTGCCACAATGACTTTTCTAACTGGTGATTAGCTTTAGCTTAACCTTGTGCAATTGTATAGTTTAGCACCTAGAGAATTTGCACCATGGCAAGGGTCTAAGAGATAACTTCGCAAGCAAAGCTGTAGGCAAGTGAGAAGAGGAAGAATAATAAACCAGATTGTCTCAAAACAAGTAAAACTAACCTCAAAAATCCAAGACTAAGGTGGAAGAAACACTGACTGTTTTTAGCCCACATAAATTCCATGATGTGCAAGGACTGCAGGTTCTCTACTAGCTGCATAAGTCATCTCCTTGCTAACCCCACTCACCAGAAGCCTCTCTTAAATTAGCACTTCCCAGAGAAACTGCAGTTTGTTCTCCATTTAGATGATTTAACCTGCTCCAAACAGCAGCCTGGACAAGAGCAAGTAGGCTGTCTGCCACTCTGTTTTTGCCTTTTAACAGAACACAGGAAAGAGTAACAACCAATAAAGCATGGACAAAAAAATACAACAGCTATGTCACTCAGAAGGGTGTCTCCTGTGCAAGAATAATTATGAGGCCTTATGTTATTTATTATCTCCATTAATGATTATGAAGTAAGCATAAAATATAAATATAACATTGTTAATCATAAAACGCAGGAGAAAAAAAAGCCACAATAAATAAGGACAAGGATAGCATTTCATTCAACTTTGTGTTGATTTTCTGTGTGTAAAAAAACCCTGAAAAACCAACAACAAAACAAAAAACCCAACTCAGTTCAATAAAGCTCAATGGAAACTAGGAAACCTAGGAAGAAGTAGCATAGTCTGTACCTGCTCAGTGAGGATCCATATCTAGTAAAACCCAAGTCCAAAGAGAGTATGCAGTCTGTGGATGATGTTTAACTGACTAGGAGTTCCTAGGTTAATGATGATTTTCTTCTTTTTATTCTTTTATTTTATATTTTTTCCTCCTTCCAAAGCTGTTAAGGAACAAATGCAGAGCATTCAGGAAGAATATAATTCATAAACTGCAGAAAATTCAGTGAGGGTTTTTTTTAAACTTTGATTGATGACTTCACTACAGGCAAAGATTTTCATCCAATGAAGAAAATAGTGTGCTAGGACTTCTTTACCAGGGAAAGGTATACTAAGAGATGAATTAGTCATACGTAGGATTTCAAGTTCAGTTGAAGACTGGTAAAATCCATATATGGTGTGTGAAATGCAGGAAATAAAACTAGGATTAATGTCAGCTGATTTTATCTAACTTTGTAATAGAAGTAACTGGTGTAAGTTAGCTCTCTAGGCTACTGCAACAGCCATGGAAGAATCACAAAGCTGCACTGGGTGAATTATCTAATGGGGCATCCATCACAGAATGGAGACAACTGTCCTCCGCCTACCCTCTTGTTAACAAGTAGGAGGGGGAGCCTAGTCACTAGTTTAGGCTAGACATTGAATTTAGATAGCTAATAGGCATATGGGAGAAATCTATTTTGAAAAGATACCTTTTTCTTTTTTTTAATCTTTAACTGAGGGAACTTGTATATAACTGAAGCATTACGTTTTAAAGCTTTTAAAAGAAATTTTGAATTGCATTGTCTTTTCAGGTTTTAATGAAGCTTCAATGAAGCAACACTGGTCTGGAAGTTTTCATTCTCCTAAGACTGAACAGCTTATTGAAGAGAGAAACAGCCTCTTATGGACAGCAGCAACATACCTGGTCCCTAAAATTGCACAGAGATTTTATAACCTCCAGGAAAGATACATGCTCAATCAAAGCATAAGGGGCAGATAAACAGTCAAGAAGAATAGATCTGTATGTATAACCTTTATTTATCATTCCAATTACTGCTAAGGTATAAACATAAAATGCAAAAGGGCAAAGAACCCAGGATCATATTTAGATTGCTTATTTTAGTCCATTGATTTAGAAACTGCACTGTGTAGAAGACAAATTTCTTTTAATCCCCTCACTGTGAAATGCAAAATTCATAAAGTGAACAAAGGAGAACCTAGTCCTCTGTACAGTTTAATATTTAGGGTACTGTTCTCAAAAGTAAGGAACACAAACTGGGAGTTCAGATTAGTCTGATTAGTCTTCCATTCTCTGACAGAGCACTTTATTTACAAGAGAACTAAAAAAACCACAAAACCCCCAAAATAACAAAAAAACCAAAGCCATATATAAGATAACTAGTATGTGCTGAGATTCATGTTACTAGTTCTATATGTGAATACAGCACTGAAGACTGCTCAGTCTGAGGTAGATTGGTGCTTTATCCAAAGCGGGCTATGTGCTGCCAGGAGCAGGTGGAACAGAGAGGAAGTGTTCCTAATTGCTTTCTTAGAAGAGAACCCCTAAATTTCTGCCAAATTCCAATTTAGGCAGAATACGCTCAGTGTGACTCTTGTTTTCAGCCTAGAAAAACAAATTTCCAGGAAATTGTATCTGCAGTTCTCTGTGTGGGCTTTTGTGTGGGCAGAGGAGGGGAAGGGGGAGCATAGCATTTTGGAGCTGAGTAATTTATTGTTAGTTTTTCTTGAGATAAATAGGAGAAGTTTAGTCTCTAGGGACCACAGCCTGGTACATTTCCCAGAACTCACTTGTCCTTGTAGAAGTAATTTAAATAAATAAATGAATGGTAAGTAAAATCTCTTGCAGCACTTTCATACTGAAACAGGGCAACTGTGCTGGGTGAGAAGTCAAACATGGCATCATTTAGCTACTCTATGCAGGTTTTCATTGCTGGGTAAATTTCAACTGTATGAGGGCTCCAAGACCTGGATGACACCCATACTCTCACGATAATACTTCTGTTTTCCTATTATATAAAATATATTCCAAACTTTTATGTTTAATTAATATATAGCTATTACTGTCTAAAAGATTTTTTTCTCCTTTTTTTTTATTTTTACAGCCTGTCCATTTTATTTTTCCATTGGCTACTTCCTTTAAGAAATAATTATTTTATATTTCCACTAGTGAGAACCTTTTGAAGATTCTTATTCATACAAAGGAATCCATATTCATAGGTAAGAGCCAAATACATAAGTAGTAGCGAGAAGCAGATTCATGAATCTTGGAGGAGTTAAGATGTCCATGGCAGTATTTGAAGTTCTAACATTTATCTGTAAATGTGGGGGAAAAAAAAAAAAGGAACAATTTCTTTACAGTTTTGGCTATACCATCTCTCCTTTTCAGCTTTAAAGTCCTAGAATATGGGTACCTTTTTCTGATATATTGATAAAAGACTCTTATATTCAGAAATCTTGGTGGAAGGGAAATCTTATGAACTCCAGTCTCCTGACCATGGCCTTTTTTTATTTTCTTTCCCTTTCTTTTTTTCACAAAATGAAAGTTCTCAGAAATGCAGTAAGGCAGGCATGAAACAGAGAACAGGACTGGTTTATGTCATGGCCAACATGGAGGTCATTCTAGGTGATGGTGAAACTGTTCCTTCCCCTCAGTCAGGATTTCTCCATGTAATTCCTGATATGATCAACCAACAGTTTCAGAAATAGGCATAAGAGAGTTTGAATTACCTCATTAAAATATTGACACCTTAGTTTTTCCTTCCACTGCAACCCAAAGTGTCCCATGAAAATTTTTGGAGCCTTCTGTGAACAGCAGTGTTAGAAGACCTAACCTGAACTACCTAGTTATTGCTGGTAATTCGTCAGCTTGTTGACTTCACCTAGGGGAGGATTTGTGTCTTCCTTCAGTAACACAGTCCACTAGAAATGAGAACACCAGTACCATCACATCCTTATATTATCCTTGTTTGGAAGTAAAGGAAGATATTTCATTCCTTCTTCTTATACCTATCACATTTGCCATTTGGATTCTCACTTCCTGTGAAAACTCTGGAAAATATATGCTTATTAGTAGATAACAGAGGTGGTGGAGTTTTTTTTAACCCTGAGCCAGATGTGTGTCCTTGTGACGAAAAAGGCCAATGGTATTCTGGAGTGCATTAAGAGCATGACCAGCAGGTCAAGTGAGGTTATCATCCCACTTTGTCCTGGGGAGGCACACCTGGAATAATGTGTCCAGTTTTGGGTTCCCCAGTTCAAGACAGACAGACAACTACTGGAAAGAGTTCTGTGGACAGTGACAAAAATGATAAGGAGACCAGAGCATATCTCATATGGGTAAAGGCTAGAGAGCTAGAGCTGTTTAGGTGGAAAAGACTTAGAGGGGATCTCATCAATGGTTGTGAATATCTAAAGGGGTCATGTCAAAAGAATGAAGCCAGACTCCTCTCAGTGGCCCAATGACAGGCAAAAGGGCAATAGGCACAAAATGAAACACAGGAAGTTCTATCTGAACATGAGGAGACGCTTCTTTATTTTGAGGGTGACAGAACACTAGGACAGGATGCCCAGAGAGGTTGTGGAGTCTATTTCTCTGGAAATATTCAAAATCTGCTTGGATGCAATCCCGAGCAATCTGTTCTAAGTGATCCTGCTTTAGCAGGTTGGGCTAGGTGATCTCCAGAGGTCCCTTCCACTCCCTACCAGTATCTGATTCTGCAAGATTCTGTGTGATCCTGTGAAGGACAGTGTTTCCTCATTATATCCCATCTCCTCACCAGAAGAAGAGAAAGGCATGAAGTTTTGAGGGTTTTTTTGCCACAGTTTTCCTTCCTGGATCTTTTGGGCAGACAGACTTTGAGGTGCAAGCTACTGGGGTCCAGGGCATGCTCATGGGACAGTCAAGATGCAGCCTTTCTCTCCCTTCACACACAGCTTTCATAATTTTTGAAAGCAGATTTGTGCATATATGATTTGCAAGGCTCCTTTCTGTGTTCCCATCACTGGGATGGGAACACTACCACGCTGAAACACTGATATTTCCTAAGGACTTGGGTTAAAAGTAGAGCCGAAGCTGTCTGGAATGCAATTAAGACCTCAGAGCTGCAATGGTAACCTGATCTGACAACATCAGGAAAAGTCAGCACTGGCTTTGGAATAAGTAAGTACCCACAGTCTCCCTCCTGCTTGTCCCTGAAAGCCAGCAGCATCTGGGGAAATGCCGCACGAGAGCAATTCAATATAATAACAAAGGTGTGCAAAGTCATATAAATCCGAGGACAACTTTCAGTCATGACCATTCCTTCAAAGAAAGGGGAAGCATCAGAAATTTTTATTCTCTCTGGAGGAAATAATAATAATAAAAACAACAACAACAAAATCAATAAAAAATGGTCTGACTTTCCAAATATAGCTATGCTTCTGCTTTTATTATTTTTTTTTAATAAGAAAACCACACTCCCCTGATGACAGACCTGCTGAATATTTCTTTCCTTTAGCAAAATCCTGATGAACTGACATTTCAGGTTGATGCAAACAAATTCCCTATAGGATGAATTTATGATTTGTATCATTATTAATATTGCACTTGGACGTGGAATTGTTACTTCAAAAGATTTCACCTCATTCTTGTGAGCATGTGTTTATCTGCAAATCAACTGCAACTCCCCTAACTTTCTTCCTCTTTTTTGTAAGACACAGCAGTTAGAAAAATTAAAATCTATTAACTGCTTGTTACTGCAGGGGGAAATAGCATTGCATCCAAGCTCACATCCACAACCATTGATTCTGAAGTAGTGACTGACAGCACCCAACTGACTAAGTAGGTTATAACAAGCTAGCTCCAGGCTGGAACAGCCAGTGGTGTGCAGAGGAGAAACACTGGCTTCTAAACTTGTCTTAAGCCAAAAAGAAAGGCAGGAGAAAAGGAAAGAAAAAAAAGAAAGATGGAAGAAAGAACGGTCTGCCAACAGTCACTGTCCCTGCTCTCTTATTCAGTGGCAGCAGCTTGTAATTGCCTGCTTTCTTTAATTCATCGTTATATCTTGAGGGGACAAGAAAGAAAATTCCTTGTAACAGATAGCAAAAGAAAAGTATTATTCATCTAATCATCCACAAATATGTGTGTTTGTATTTGAAAGCTATGCCTTCAAGTAACCACAGCATAACACATACCCAGACAGGCAGCAGCAACCACAGCAGCATACAGGGACATAATCCAAATGAACGCCACTCTGCTGCACAAAGACACATGTGCACACAATAGCATACAATATATAGCTGAATGTACTCTGCCCAGCTGGACATAGGAATAGAACGCATTCAAATGCAAATAATATATATTTTCTATGAGAACTTTGCCCTTCTGAGACTTTGTTTCTTCCTTTCTGGGCACTCCTTTCCCCAGCTCTCTGCAACAGCCATGAAAGGCTTTTTCTCCCACCCAAAACCCACATGCATTGCACTTTTACTATCAGACAGACAAATTATATTGCTCCTTCATGTCTAAGCACTCAGTGTAAATGCAAATACATAATATCACAACATGAGGCAAAAACACACTTCAGGACACTTAAAATGTCATTTCAAAACCAAAGTCCTTATGACTCTGAGGCAATGATTTCTATTATTGCACTGGACCAATT
Organism: Porphyrio hochstetteri; assembly: GCA_020800305.1. Taxonomy (NCBI): domain Eukaryota; kingdom Metazoa; phylum Chordata; class Aves; order Gruiformes; family Rallidae; genus Porphyrio; species Porphyrio hochstetteri. The sequence continues at coordinate 85,079,365 of CM036938.1, forward strand.
GTGGTGATTATAATTTCACTGTAGGTCAGGCTGCAGGAGACCCACACAAGCAGAAAATCTTTTCATAAAGCATCATTCCCCAAAATGCTAGCAAGTCTCAGTGAGCTGAATATGTTCTTCAATTTGTCCCAGTACAGAACAGGAAATTGTCTGAAATCTAGAATATTTTCAAGGATAGAAAATGTTATTTCCCCCTTCCTTTTATTTAAAAATGAAGATCCTTGCTAGACCAGTTAATTCTACTTCAATGGACTTGGGTTCCCAGCTGGAGATCTATTGTATTCAATAAAGCTCTGGCTGAGACCAGGCTTTGCTTACAATTTGCATGATTCACAGATTTTAAAGGCAGAGGGGACAATGAGATCATTAAAACTGAATTCCTGAATATTGTAAGTCCTCATTTCCAATAGAATATTTCCACATCGACCTCACTGAAAGATCTTTCTGCCCTTATGTAAACATTCCTCTTTTCTTTCAAGATTCAGTCAAAACTTAGCTTCTTCAAGAGATGCTTAATCTTCCAGAGAGGCATCCAACCTTGATTTAAAGGCATCAAGACAAAAAAGAATCCACTTTTTCCCTTAGCAGTTTGTTCCAGTGGTTAATCACCTGCACTGTTAAAAAATATTGTGCTTTATTTCTAATTTGTCTGGCTTCAGCTTCAGACATCGTCTCTTGTTATGCCCTGCTCTGCTAGATTAAAGAGCTTTTTAGTAGTTAGTATTTTCTCCCTGTGAAGGTACTTAGACACTAATCAAATCACCTCTCAATCTTCTTCTTGATAAGGTAAATAGGTAGAGCTCTTTAAGTGTCTCACTATAAGGCATTTTTCATGGCTCTTAAATCATTTTTGTAGTTCTTTTCTGCATCTTCCCTGATTTTTCATCACTGTTTTTGAAAGATGGGCATTAAGCATATTACAAAAAAAAAAAAAGAAAAAAAAAGAAAAAAAAAAGGAGAAAGAAATTCTACAATCTGTTTGATCTTCTTCATATATAAATGTTAAACCAGTCCCTATTCCTACTCGTCTGTTTAGACAGTCAGGGATTGCATTAGCTTTTTCTCATTATAGCTGCAGCTTGAAGGATTTGCACTGGCTTGTTTGCCTACTATAGCCCCTATAAGCAGAGCTACTACTTCCCACAGTACAGGACAGTCCTCTGTTTCTTAGGTCTCCCCTTCATTTGCTTGAATTACATTTATTTCTTTACATTATACCAGAAAGAAGGCAAGTATTTTCACATACACTTAGCAATACTGTTGGAGGGATGGTGTTTGATTGGCAGTGTCCTCAGTAAAAAAAAAAAAAAAAAAAAAATACCTCTCAGCTAGAAATCAAAGCTTTAACAAAAAACCAAAAAAACCCCACCAAACCAAAACAGTTAGTGTAAAAATGCTACATTACATAAATCAAGAATGTGTGTAATATAATAATTGTGAAGAGCACAAGAATGGTGACCAAATTTAAGTGGCTTGCTTATGTTTTTCTCTTTGCTGTTCAGTGACATGTAGGGCAGGACATATTTACCCACATTTAGGCAATTTAAGTAAGCATTTGTCTACAGAAGTCATCATATCACCCTCTAAATTAATGGCAAGACACAAACTTCTACCTGGAAAAGTGATCCTACCATCTTAAACGCTATTTTAGGATGGGATGAATGGCCTTCTAAAGATGCTTACCCTTCTCTATTTGCAACAAAATTGTTTTACATGATTACCTTACATTAATCACCTAATTTTTAGGTGGCTAAAGTTAGGTGAGGTGAATCCCATCCTTATTGCCTTGTGGTTTAATGTTTCTGTGAACTGTTAAAAGTACTATTTATCAGTACAGAGATGGCTGCTATGTAGTAATGGGTGACATGAAGCATGAAATGTGTTTAAAGTGTTCTGACAATTGAAAGGAGAACTATTACTCTGTGAATTCAGAAGTAGTTTGTGGGTTTAAGGCAAAAAAAGGCAGTTGTATTTAATTCCATAACTGGAAACTCTTTCATTATATTAGCAAAATTTCAATTATCTGAAATGCTGTAAAATCAGGAGTCATCATGCCTGTAGAGAAGTGAAAGGTGTTCACTATAGGTCCTTCTGTCAAATTAAGGAATATTAATGGATGGTTAACATACAGATGAGACGATAAATAGTCTAGTAGTTAACAAGAGGGTAAGTTTACAATGTAGAGAAGAAAAATGTGTACGAAAGAAATAAATAGTTTGCATCTGCTAAGCAAACTTATGTAAACATATATAAATAGAGTCATTAGAAATGTTCTAGGGGAAAACAAAGGCTGCTTCCAATTATGACATTGACTGGCATGTCATGGCATGGGTAAGAGGAAATTTCTCCAAGTGACGGTTTCTATGAAAAATGAAAAATTTCGGTCTTAGGTGAGATGAAGGGAAGCTGTTGAAATGTCATGGACAGCTTGCAGACCACTTTTCCAAAAGCTGGAAAGAAGTCAATATTTCACTTCCAAAAAATTCTGATCGGTCTTCAGATTAATTTAGGGCTTTTGTATTTTTATTAGCTTCAAATCCATACCTTTGATTAGTTGTCAGTCACATCTTGCTTTGCTTTTTTGACCTCTAAACTCTTTCTCTAGAATAACACAACTAGACATGTACATTTTCTGGAATCTCTGATGATACAAAGAAATGAACGAACAAAACTCTCACATATTTTTTCTTGAAAAACTTCAGATGGACAAATTGGAAGTACTAGCAAGTCAGTTTTCATCAAAACTAAAGTGTAGTTATTCCTTCAAGAAATGAAACTGCATTGTTCATGATTCAGTAACTTTATAAAAAAGGCAAGCTGGATACTTATTGAATGAGTAATATAAAATCATTTACCTTTGAATAATAACAAATATTCCTCGTATCAGAGGTGGAGTTGTTCTTCATACAGAAGCAGTATTCATTACACCCTGTTTTAGAGATTAAAAAGGCTTAGGAGTCTAACAGGAGATAATTTTTTAGACTATGCTTATCAAATAAGGAGATTTTTTCTCATCTCTTTGTAATTTTATAACCAATACAGAAATATGATACAGATTTAGTATGTTGTTACTTGCTACCCCTCCCAAAGTCAGGAAAAGTAATGTAATATTTATGTGTGTAGCACATACATATCTCTCTATGTCTATAGTAGAATCATATCAAGAGTCTGCCATGATATGGAGTGCTGTAATATAGGGGAGGTGTAATAGAAAATATTACCAGTTTTGAAATAGAGCTGAAATGTAACTTCAGTATTACCATTAGAGATGCTGTCCTAAAAAGTCTTTTCCATTCTGAATGAATGTATTTTACATAACCTTTCTCATAGTTACTGTTTTCATTTTAGAATATGAAATATATTGAGGGAAAAAAATGAGGCTTTAATATGTTTTCATTCTTCTCCTGATTTTTTTTCTGATTTTATTTTTTTTAATATTGTTTCCCTTGCATCCTATCCCTGAACAAAAAAGTCACTTATTGGAAGTTTATCTTACTCTTCCACAGATTTTTGAGGCACACACAATCTTTACAGACAGCAAGGATAAAATACAAATAACCAAACAAAAAAAATATAGGTAGTCAAAATTATGTGGACTAAAACACAAATTCTTTTAGTAGCATAGAAGTCATATAAGCTACCAATTCCTATAGGGTCTCTTTCAGAGCACTGTTCATCTAACCTTTGGATTGCTTCACCACACATTGTACTTCAGTAGAACTTCAGCTTTTGTATCTTGTAGGATCCAGCTTCATTCCATTTTTGGTGCATGCATCTTTTGTGTATTTGTGAATGGTTGTTATAAATAAGCAGCAGGGCTTTAGGAGAATGAATCTTGTCAGATGAACTTGATTGCTTGTTTATGACAGAATTACAAAAATTAGTGGCTGAAGGGAATGCATTTGGCATAATATATTTGGATTTTAGTAAATCATTTGATACAGTGTCTCGAAAAATTAGTTCAAATTGGCTGAGATATGAACTCAGCTTCATGTACTGAAAACTAGCTGAAAGCCCATAAAGCAGCAGTAAGTGGCACTGAACGGAGATGTCTGGAATTCAGAAGGCCAGCCAATATTGAACTTCTTCATTAAATGTGCATGATGCTGTGATGGAAGGTTGTGCAAAGACAGAGAAAAAACACATGGTCTACGATGGGTAAAAAGGTTTGGGGGAGAATAACTATTCATTTACAATACATTGTAATTGATTTCTCTCTTTATTTTCATGAAAGTATTTGGAATATATATCACTGCTTGAGAAGACAAATTAATCACTATTATAAGCTCTTTTTTCTCTCTCTTTTTGAAAACATACTTGGCATTATACACTTTATATTTTTCATTATGCATTATCTGTTGAATATTAGTCTTACAGAACCCCATGTCAACTAAGAATTTGACATGGATCTTCCTAAATCTTTTCCCAAGTTTTTAATTCTCAAAGAAAATCAAAAGAACATTAACTGTAAAAAAGTCAGTTAATTAGAATGATTTCCCCCACTCATCAAAGCAAGGCCAACCAGCCTGTAAATATCTAGGTCGTCCTTCTGGCCTGGCTTAAAGATGTATTCAATATTTTCCTTCCTCAGTCATTGAGGATTTCACCTGATAACAGAAGCCTCTCACAGATGATATAAAGGTGCCTGCAAGGATATCAGCAAACTGCCTCAGTAGCCTTGGATGCAGGACACCTGGTCCCATTTTGTCATGTGGGTCAAGATACCTCTCAGGTTACTCCATCACCTAAATTCATTTCTGCTATACCACGCATTTCTGTTTGCCTGGGTGAACAGGGAAGGCAGAGAAATCTGACTTATTATGATAGAGTATATCACTACCTGGGACAAAATTAGTATTTCAGAATTAACAAAATTATACAGATTTAAGATTATCATTATATTATTATATCCTATTCATGTATCATATATATGTTCAATGATATTAAAACAATCTAGAGTTTTGAAGTGTGTAAGAAGTAATTTGCAAATACTTTGGCTAAGCAAGGTTTCTCATCTCTTAAGTCTCTTTGCACCCCACCTTGGTGCTTTTTCTCTCTCTCCTTCATATTAGATTGTAAGCTCTTTGCAACAGGGCCTGTTCATTAGCATTTGCTCTATAATGTGCATGTCATGCTTGAGAGATACTGACTATTCTGGTATACATGAGTGCTAGCTACAAGCACTGTCTCCGTTAGATGTACCTGAATTGAACTGTCAAATGGTAAATAGTGTCTGTGGCAAGTAAGCTAACTGTGAGTGGCAAAGAAGCCCTGGAGATTGATGAATAATAAATAACAGCTCTCCTTTCTTTGTTAGCAGTGTGTCCTTGTTCACCTGTGCTCATGCTGGGCGGATGGTAAGCACTGAGGGTGAATTCCACAATGCTGGCATGCTGGTGGAGGGGATGTCTTCACATGGGGAGACTTAATATTACCTTAGTCTATATGTCAGTGCAGGGTACACCTTCAGAAGGACTGCAGGTCAGCCTTCATTTTCTATTTGCCATGTTTTGGCAGTGATAGAGGTAAATAAAATAAGGACTGATCAGAACATGGGCTCATTCAACATGGGGTCATGAAACGATGGGCTGAGACCAATGGGCTGAGGTTCAACAAGTCCAAATGCAGAGTCATGCACCTGGGACATAACAACCCATTGCATTGCTATAGGTTTGGGCCAGAGTGGCTAGAAAGCTGCCAGGTGGAGAAGGACCTGGGGGTGTTGGTTGACTGCTGACTGAATATGAGCCAGCATTGTGCCCAGGTGTCAAGAAGGCAAATGGCATCCTGGCTTGTATCAGAAATAGCGTGGCCAGCAGGTCTAGGGAAGTGACTGTGCCCCTGTACTGGGCATTGGTGAGGCCACACCTCGAGTGCTGGGTCCAGTTTTGTGCCCCTCACTGTAAGAAAGGCATTGAGACCCTGGTGCATGTCTAGAGAAGGGCAACCAGGCTGGTGAAGGGGCTGAAGTATAAATCTTACAAGGAGCAGCTGAAGGAGATGGAGTTGTTTAGCCTGGAGGAGGCTGAGGGGAGACCTTATCACTGCCTACAGCTATTTGAAAGGAGGTTGTAGAGAGATGGGTGTTGGTGGCAGGTGATAGGACGAGGAGGAATGGAGTCCAGCTGTGCAAGGGCAGGTTCCGATTAGACATTAGAAAAAAAAATTCTTCACCAAAAGGGTTGTTGGGCACTTGAACAGGCTGCCCAGGAAGCTGGTTGAGTCACTAATCCCAGATGTAGTTAAAAGATGGGTAAGTGGGGTGCTCAGTTATATGGTTTAGTAGATGGCAGTATGGTTGGACTTGATGATCTCAAAGGTCTTTTCCAACCTAGTGATTATGGGATTCTGTGATTTCACTACAGATTCTGCGCTAATAAATCAAGACATCACTGAAACTTGATTTTAAAATTATATAAGAATGGCATTAATACTGGCATTGATAAAACAAATTATTCTTTCTTTGACTTCTTTCCTTACATTCCATTACCTCTTTCATGAAGTTGCTGCTGAGATTCTTAAGAGCTATTTTTTGAGCTTGTTATCTGTATCTGTTTTTATATTTCTCAACAGTCAGTAGGGAAGACCTCCTACCCAAAAGGTCCGATACTAGTAAGTGACTCAGGTGACTATTCCTTTACATAGCTTTGATTAAATTGACAATAGTAAACTGAACATTAACTTGTTGAACAAAATATTGCTCTGGATGAAATGCTGACATCTAGACAGTCATCACTGTGTTTTGGATCTACAAAAATGTTTTGCACCACCATATAAAATTTATTTAATCACTAAAGTTTTCCACCTATCCAAGCATAGTGATTGCTTGATCTTTTAACTAGTACAACCAACATCTGATTTTCTGAGTCTATGGGTCATTCTCATCTATTTTATTTACTTGCTCTTTCATTGGCAATGAACCATGATGCTGCAATGGAATTAATGAAAAAGAAATTGAATGTTGTGATTGAAAAATGGTCTCTAGCTTTGAAAATAAACATGTCTGCTTTGCTTGAGTACTTATATTTGGTATCTGTTGGAGACCATTATCCAGTCGCAACATTCAATTCCAATGACATTACAGAGTAAATTCTCATCTTCATTTCCAAGAACTTACAAATATTTGTGCTTAAGTTGTTTGAAACAGACAGGCATGTGAAAATCAAGGACTAGTGAAATGAAAATTGGAATTTTGGCCACAACTCTTAAATATGTTTAAGTACAATGTAGACAATTTCTTATAGCAATTTAGGCTCTGACACACAATAGTGATCATGGTGGAATCTTGCTAGAACTCAGAACACAAGCTTGTGTCTTTTTGCAGATCTACAAGTCCTTAATTTTACAAAACATTTGGATGTAAGAAACATACTTCTATGGACCTGAGAGTTCTGTAGACCTGCAGGTAACATCATACTCCTGAACCCTAATTAGTCCTTTAAACTGGTGACAGCTTTATATAAAAGAAGACTGCAGTCTAGCCCTAAATGCAATGTAATGTCACTGTGATTTTTCCATTTTAAGGCATCTAATATTAGCTTCTTAGAATATCTTAGTTCAGAAGCACTGTCACGCTTGATAGAGTTTGGATGTCTCGAGGAAGAGCAAGAAAGACAGGCTGATTTCCCACATAAACTGCTCCTTATGTTTGTATAAATGCATTTTCTGATTAATCAGTTAAATCAAAGTTGTGGTCATGGTTCCATAGTACATAAAGTACAATTATGCAATTATATGAATAGCTTCACCAAGGTTCCTATGTAGGACAATGTCTGATTTATGAGTTTTGATGGGGACTGACATCACATAAATGCAGTTAGACAGCACAGACAAGACAACCCCTGCCACACAAAGTAGACAAAGTCCTGCTCAACATGAGATCTTTCATTGGAAAATATTACTTACAGGCAAAGAAGAAAAATGCATTATATGTAAGTAAAGACAAGAATATTTTGTTACCACAACTGAAATCTTTATTTCATTATTAGTCCTGATCTAATTGTAAACAAAAAAAAAAAAAAAAAAAAATTGATGCAGTTAAAATTCTTACACTTCTGAGTTACTATCCCTTTTCCTGGTCTTATACTTACCCTCTTCCTCGGGGTCCCAAGCACAGCTACAGTCTGGGCAGCGAATTAATTGAGAGCAGCCCTGAGGAGAAGGACTTGGGAGTGTTGGTAGATGAGAAGCTTTCTTCTCTGGGCTTGCTGCCCAGAAAGCTAACTGTCCTGGGCCAGCAGGTCAAGGGGCGTGATTTGGCCCTTCTAGTCCATTCTTGTCAGACCCCACCTGGAGTAATGTGTCCAACTATGCAGTCGCCAGTACAAGAAAGATACTGAACTGTTGGTGTGAGTGCAGAGGAGGCCACAAAGATGATCAGAGGGCTGGAGCACCTCTGCTATGAAGACAGGCTGACAGAGTTGGACTTGTTCTGGAGTGTCCTTATTGTAGCCTTCCAGTACCTGAAAGGCCTACAAGCAAAGATGGAGAAGGACTCTTTACTAGGACAGATGATAATGGCCTTAAACTGAGAGGAGTATATTTAGATAAATATTAGGAAGAAATGTTTTATTGTGAGGGTGGTAATGCACTAGCATAGCTTACCCAAAGAAGCTGTGGATGCTCCTTCCCTGGAGTTGTACAAGATACGGTTGGATGGGACTTTTGGGCAACCTGATCTGGTGTCCATGCCTGCCTATGGCAGGTGGTTGGAATTAGATGATCTTTGAGCTTCCTTCCACCTGAAACCATTCTGTGATTCTATGATTCTATGAATGTTCTTTTTTCTCTTTGTTACTGCTAAAAGTAGTTTTTCAAAGTTCTAGGTCTATTTTCTTTAACTCAGCTAGGACGGATAATTCTGTGGAGGTTTGACCCTGGATGGAGGCCAGATGCCCAATGAAGTTGCTCTATCACTCCCCTCTTCAGCGGCAGGGGGAAAAAAAATATATATTTAGTGGTTTAGGTGTCGAGATAAGGTCAGGCAGAGATCATTCCACAATTAGTGTCATGGGCAGAACAGACTCAACACGGAACAATAAAAATAAATCTGATTTAACTTACACACACTCACTCACTCACTCACTCTGAAACCAGAGTAGAGCAATGAGAAGTAAAACCAAATCATAAAACACCTCTCCCCACCTCTTCCTTCTTCCCAGGATAACTTTATTAACAAATTCTCTCTCCCTTCTCCCCACCCCTCCACAGTGTCACGGGGGAGACAGGAATGGGGGTTTCCATCAGTTCTTCACAAGTTGTTTTCCTTCTATGCAGGGTGGGGGGCAGGGAGGATAATTCCTCAGACTCTTCCCCTGCTCCAGCATGGGGTCCTACCCACAAGAGACAGTCCTCTACAAACTTCCCCAAACTGAATCCTTTCCCAAGGGGCTTCAGCTATTCCCTAGCTGCCCCAGCGTGAGTTACTGCTATGGGTGCAGTCATAAATCATATAATGCCTCTCGGTCGCTCAGACACAGACTGCTCCAGCCTGGTCCTCCATGGGGTCAAAAGACACCCTTCCTCCCCCTGCCCACACAAACCTGCTCCAGTGTGGGCCTCTGCCTCCATGGGCTGCAGGTCCTGCCAGTAGCTTGCTACAATGCTAGTCACAGTGTCTTCCATGTCTCCACCTGCTCCAGTGTGGGGCCACTCCATCAGCTGCAGGTCGGATCTCTGTTGAGTTTCTCCCTGGGCTGCAGGAGAATCTCTCCTCCAGCACCTGCAGTGCCTCCTGCCACCCCTTCTTCACTAACCATGGTGCCTGCACAGTTTCTTTTATCTTCTCACTCCCTCCTCTGGTGGCAAAAGCAGCTGCTTGTGGGGTTTTTCCCTTCTTAAATGTGATTCCTGAAGGTGCTGTGATTACCAACGATGGGTTCGACCTTGGTCAGTGGCAGGTCTGGCCTTGAGCCGGCTGGTGTTTGCACTGTTTGGCCTGCAGGCAGCTTCTGGCTGCTTCTTGCAGAAGCCACCCCTGCAGCCCCCTGTCCTCCACCAAAACCCAGCCACACAAAACCACGTATTCATAGCCATAGGACCTCCAGTGGCAATACATCCTGTATTTTTTATCAATCCATGCCTGTTCTTCTTTGCAGCACGTCCCACATTTCCATTTCTCAAGTCCTCAGCTGTGGTACCAGGACTGTATCTCTTTACAGTATGTCATTTTGTATAGCAATAAATACTACTTTCTACATACAAAACCTGCTTATTACTGCTATCTATATTCAACTGAGGTATTAGCAAACTAAGACTGACAAAAGGGAAAGCAAATCAGCCATAGAAACCTGATCAATTAGGGGAAAAAAAAAAAAAAAAGATTTACAGCTAAATCAAGTAAAACAGATCTGCCCGCAGGTCCAGAAAATATCAGACAAGTCAAGCCTTGCTAACCACACACTTTGGGCTGTGAAAACTCAGGACAAACTGTGTATCCTGCTACCAGGAATGTCAATACAATAATTTACAACTACCACTGTTAGAGCACTACGACAGGATTCTGTGCTGCTTCAAAGGTAGGTGTGTCATTTCAAGTTGCTATGTAGACTTAGCAGTTAATGGAGAGGAGTAGGAATGTTTATTATGGAGTCCATCCATTTCTGAGGTAATGTCTTAATAACTCAGAACCTGAGATGGACCTGGCTGTAGAGCTGTTGACCTTTTCTACTGACTACAGAAGGAATTTATATTCCTATCCTAGATACATAGATACTGGTTGCAACTTGTCTGGATCTCTGAAATTAGATGAAGTAACTCATATCCAAACCTTAGGTAAGCAAGTTGTTAGGATGGGATATTGAGAAACATTAACATCCTGCTTTATTGCCTCCATTTGTTTCTAGATTTGGCAGACTAACTATTCTTAATAAGGCTTCCCTTCTTGAGATGTGCTTTGTGATGATATTTTGTTATACGTACTGTATCTGACAAATAAATAATAGAAGTAATGTCAGTATCTAATGGAATCAGAAAGCTTTTAATACGTTGATTTTTTTCCATTACGTTTGCTACCCATTGTTTCATTTTTTATATTTTGGTTTGTTTATTTGAATAAATTATAAGATCTTCTGGGAAAAAGTCTTTATTTGTTTCCATGGCATTATATTATTGGATCTTTTTTTCTGGTTTAGTATCCTAAATGCTACCATAATAAGGACAACTTTTGTTATCATATAATCAAGCTTTCTAAAATTGCTCCATTTTAAAATTCATAACAAAAAAGTTTGCTGAAATGGCTCTGTACCCAGTTCTGTTTTATCCTAATGTTTCAGAAACTTCTACAGCAACTTTCAGAATGCAGGACAAAACTATAATTCCTATTCTGAGATTTCTAACAGATGCATACTGGTGATTACCAAAGTTGATTGTATATCCTGCAAAGATTCACTTACAAAATTCACAGGGTCATGTTTAGAAAGTGCTGTAGGATATCTAAAGAGAAAAAGGAAATCAGACCTCAGCTAGATATGTAGTTTATTATAGTCATTCTGTTTTATCTCAGATGGGTTTTTTTTATTTTTTTCCAGGAAAAGTATATTCACTTCTCACTTGTGTTCTATTGACTGCCTCTGTAAAAAAACAGGCGTGACTGGGATTTCCATTATAGTTTACAAAAAGGTGCCTAACTGCCTTTGAAGAGGTCCAGAAGTTTTGAGTAACATTTACGTACAGAACAAGTCATTATAATTCTCAAAATACAGTGATAGGACATTTATTTGGCCCATCTTGGAGTATATTTCTGAATTTCACTCTTAAAAATTCTCAAGACACGGCAAATAATAACTAAAATATGCATCCCATTTACACTAACAAATGAACAGATCATTCATCCTAGGAGCTTGTGCATATGGACTATTTAAATTGTCTTCACTTGATATTATAAGAAATATCATTCTTAATTCATTTGGCATTTCATTATTTTAGTTCTCCTAAATAAATGAATTCTGAAAGGTTACAGTAGAGATTCCTATCAGACATCTTATCTGGCAATGAAGAGAGAATGAAAAAAGCTGCCTATGCACATTGCAAACTCTAATCTAAATGTGTCATTAGATTGTGAACAAGTTGTTAATGTCGTCCTTGAAAGCGACCTTGTGCTGAAGACATGTAGAAGGTTGCATTACATTCTTTGTCTGTGCTGGCCTCCAAGATTATTCATTATCCATTTACTTATGGAGAAATGTATCGTTTAGATAGTCATATTCAAATCAAACCGAGGACAAGAAAATGCTTTCAAACAGCTTTGGTAGAATGGCTTGAAAACACATGTAACACTTTTTGGAACAGTTTATAAAACTATGAATGCAGAGGGATCTGGTGATAATTCATGTAGAGAGAGAGGATGTGGGGTCATTAATGTAGGGGGTTTTAAGTGTAAATGGATCCCAATTTTCTTTTAGAGTGGGATTTATACAGTATGTTGTTTCCTTTTCTTTATTGTGCTGGCAACTAAAAATTCGGGTTTTAGCACTTTAATTTCCCTTCTGTGAAACAAGAGATGATACTGCATTTCCTCAAACAGTAGAGCTGAGAGTTTCATTATACTTATATGTATGAGACCCTTTTATTTGAAAATGATGGCAATAATAGAATATTTAGAGATGGAGGTTATTAGATGCTGAAATATATTGCAGAGAGGGAAGACATGCCAATAGATGAAGTTTGGTGTAGGGTGTTAAGAAACATGATGCCAGTGCCTTCCACTGATGAGGACTCCTTCATACTAATCCTTTGCAAAGCCATCATGCCTAAACTAGATAAACTACTAGATTAGTCCATGATTTGTAGAAGTCATGAGATTCCTTTTCACTCTGAACTTGGGTAAGTGACAGGTAGAAATACACCTAGAAATGCAGTTGAATTAGCAGAGGGGAAAACATTCCTGGAAAAAAGCTCATTCAGTCTTTCTTTCTCTTGCTCATTGCTCTTTCTTACTTTTTTTCTTTCTTTGTGTTGTGAAGCATTTTTTTCTCTGACATCCTGACAGGGCCAAAGCTTTTGGAAATCAAATGTGAACTCATTTTGAAATACCAGCAGCGTTTGAATTTTAAATTAACCTATTTACAATGAAACTATGCCTGCTGATTGCCATCATCTTCAGGAAAATTAACAGTAACGATCATTGGTGTCATAATGCAATTTCCCCACAAAAATCACATAGGCTTCATTACTGTTTACATAAATTGTCATAAATACCAATTATAGCTGAACATAAAATGTAATGCTCTTTTTTTTAATCATAATCACACAATTGTTCTTCTAATTCATATGCTGGGGGAATAGGGTTTTGATTCAACCTTTGTTGTGAAGGAAATGTTTTGCTGCTAGTTAGTTTTGCTGTAAGTGCTTGTTGGCTTATTTTCAAATCCTCTCTCACTCCCTCTCTTTCTCTTTTTCTCTATCCATTTGGATTGTTTAGTCCTTGTCCTGTGTTTGCTTTGCCCTCTAATACACCAAAAGGAATGTGTAGGCGTGCTAATAGCAGATGGGGGAGAAGCGCTGCTCGTGTCCTCTAGACATCAGACATCAGGATACAGAGGAATAAGTATTTCCGGTGGGGATTTATAACATCATTTTGTGCAATTACGTAGAAGACCCCATAAAGGAATAATGTAATAATAAACCTGTTAAAACTGCAAATTTGTTGCACCAATTTCTGTTTCACCCATAAGTCAGCAGAACAAAGAGCTGATAAAGAGAATGACATGTTAAATTACTAAATTTAAAAAAAAAAAAACAAAACAACCCCAAAAACCCCAAAACCCCTACAATAACAAGAACAACAACAACAAAAAAACCCAACCCAAAGGCCAGAAGAAAGTGTCTGGCTTTATTTTAAGCACATTGTTTGCTCCGTGTATTTTTGAGTAGCTACATTGTAACTTGTCTGCATGCTATATAAGCAATGCAAGGTAAGTGCTGTGTAATCACAGGGTAATTATCTTGTTATTTCTGTCTTCCAGCTTGAATAGCAAGCGTTGAGCCCAGTTCTGTCTGGAGCTCAGGGCCTGCTGACAACCAGTGAATTCCCTCACCATAGACTGTGTGTGTGTATGAACGTATTCACACATGTGCAAATACACATATGAGGGTGTGTGGACAGTAAATGATAAAATAATAATTACGTTATAAATTGGCATCTACTTACTTGAGAAATCTAATTTCTCGGAAGAACAGCTCTTCTGTAATTAATAGTGTACTTGCACCTCTGCTGAAGCTATGGCTCAAGTTAGTGTCCCTCACTGTGTAGATTAGGTAGGTTTTAAGATTAATTTCCAGAGCAAAGAAAGATAGAAAATCACTGAATATCATGCAAGATAGTCTGGCACTTGGGTAAAAATTCCTAGAAAGAAAGGGAATCAGGTGCCAAAAGAATATTGGGTTCTCTGATGCTAGTTCAGGTCTTATGCAGACAGCTCCATTCAGAAAGACTAGAAAATCTACCTTGGAGGTTTTGCTAGTCTGGGTAGCAGTCCAGAATTTTCTCCCTTAGCTTGAAAAATTCAATATATGTTCTCCCTTATCCACCTTGCTCTTACTAGATCCATGCCAAGTACATCTTGTAATGTCTACACAGAATAGTTGGGCTTTTTCTTCTTCTGAGCAGCCACATTGTTAATCTTACTCAGTTTTTTTCTCCTGTGGTATAAATTCTTAGTATAATCTTGATCCGTGTTTCTTTACAGGAGTTCGATGAAGAGCACTCAAGCATGGATCCCCAAATTATGGGCCATCCATTGTCAGATGGAACAGATTCATCTGCAGGTCTATTTGCCAATATAAAGTAGAAACATTATTTTTCTTTTGACATAATGAACTGTCCCTCTATAATATGGATAAAATATTTCTTGCAGAGATCCCACCATCTTTTTTTTTCTCCCTTCTTTCTTTCTGACTGTATTTTTCTGTAGCACTGAACTGAATTTGTAGATTTCAAATGAAGTAAGTTATTAGTTGTAAATTTACCAGCTTTAGATGTTGCAAACAAATAAAAAATGAGAGTGCTTAAAAAAACTGTGATGCTTTTAAATGAATATAAAACAATTTTGATTATTGCTGCAGTGAAACAAATCTGATCCTACATGAAAGTTGATCAGGATTTCAATTTTTTTCAGGCAACATTGGATGATTACTAGTAGACATCTTAAGTGAAGTGTCCAGGATACTGAAATTTTCATTCCAGACCCCTTTTCTGCAAATCTTCCCTGAAGTCAGTGGATGATATGAGGACATTACAGTTCTACCTTCAGCATTTTGTAATTTAATTTGCAAAGTATTTGTAAAGCTGTTGAAAAGATGTGAAAGAGTCGGCAGTGTTCTATTTAGGTCTGCAAACTTTCTGTGATGGCATTCTTCTGGCATAATCTCCATGCATGAATACAGAGGGTAGATACACCATTTGGTGCTGTTTGTAATAAATGACATTTGGTGTGCATCAGCATCAAAGAAGAAATATATTTCACGATCATTATTGACAACTTAATAGAAATTTATATACACTACAGTAAGGAATGCATTAAAATAATTATTATGGAGGAACTGAAAAAAAAACCAACCCAACAAAAAAACCCTAGCAACAACAAATAGGTGACTTGGCTATGTTCATAAAGATGGGTGTAAAGGATCCCATAGTTCTCAGACACTGTTTAACATTTCTTTTTTTTTCTAATAAAAGCTAATCTTCTCTCTCTGTTGGAAATTTCATTTTGGCCAATCACAGAATCACAGAATCACAGAATTATCAAGGTTGGAAAAGACCTAGAAGATCATCCAGTCCAACCATTCACCTATTACTACTAGCTCCCACTAAACCATATCCCTCAATACAACATCCAGTCTTTCCTTGAACACCCCCAGGGTTGGTGACTCCACCACCTCCCTGGGCAGTGCATTCCAGTGCCTGACTACCCTTTCTGAGAAGTAGTGCTTCCTAATGTCGAGCCTGAATCTCCCCTGGCGCAGCTTGCTACCATTCCCTCTAGTTCTGTCACTGCCTACACGGGAGAAGAGGCCGACTCCCAGCTCACTACAACCTCCCTTCAGGAAGTTATAGAGAGCTATAAGGTCTCCCCTAAGCCTCCTCTTCTCCAGGCTGAACAATCCCAGCTTCCTCAGACGCTCCTCGTAAGGCCTGTGTTCCAGACCCCTCACCAGCTTAGTAGCCCTCCTCCGAACGCGTTCCAGAGCCTCAATGTCTTTCCTGTAGTGAGGGGCCCAAAACTGAACACAGTACTCGAGATGCGGCCTCACAAGTGCTGAGTACAGGGGGACAATTACCTCCCTGCTCCTACTAGCAACACTATTTTTGATGCAAGCCAGGATGCCGTTGGCCTTCTTGGCCACCCGCGCACACTGTCGGCTCATGTTCAGCCGTGCATCAATCAGTACCCCCAGGTCCATTTCCTCCACACAGTCCTCCAGCCACTCCGCCCCAAGCCTATAGCGCTGCCTGGGGTTGTTGTGGCCAAAGTGCAGGACTTGGCATTTGCTCTTGTTGAACCTCATGCCATTGGCTTCAGCCCAGCTCTCCAGCCTGTCCAGATCCCTCTGTAGGGCCTCGCTACCCCCAGGCAGATCCACACTCCCAGCCAATTTAGTGTCATCTGCAAACTTACTGAGGGTGCACTCAATGCCCTCATCTAGGTCATCTATAAAGATATTGAAGAGGACAGGCCCCAGCACCGACCCCTGGGGAACACCACTCGTGACCGGTCGCCAGCTGGATTTAACTCCATTTACTACCACTCTCTGAGCCCGGCCCTCCAGCCAGCTCCTTACCCAGCCGAGGGTGTACCCATCCAAGCCACGGGCTGCCAGCTTCTGCAGGAGAATACTGTGGGAGACAGTGTCAAAGGCTTTGCTGAAGTCTAGGTAGACCACATCAACAGCCTTTCCCTCATCCAGCAGATGGGTCACTAGATCATAGAAGGAGATCAGGTTGGTCAAACAGGACCTGCCCTTCATGAACCCATGCTGGCTAGGCCTGATCCCCCGGCCATCCCGCACATACCGCATGATCTCCCTCAAGACTATCTGTTCCATAACCTTCCCTGGAACCGAGGTCAGGCTAACAGGCCTGTAGTTCCCCGGATCCTCCTTACAACCTTTCTTGTAAATGGGAGTCACATTGGCAAGCCTCCAGTCTTCTGGGACCTCACCAGTCAGCAAGGAGGACTGATAGATAATGGAAAGCGGCTCGGCTACCACCTCTGCCAGTTCCCTCAGCACTCTCGGGTGGATCTCATCCGGCCCCATGGACTTGTGGCAGTCCAGTTGGAGTAGGAAGTCTCTGACTGTTTCTTCCAGAATCACAGGGGAGTTAGCATGCTCCCCAGCTGAGACTACCAGGTCAGAGAGAGGGGTACCCTGAGGATCTCTTTGACCTTTAAAGACAGACGTAAAGAAGGCATTCAGAACCTCCGCCTATTCCTTATCCTCAGTGATCACATTCCCAGCCTCATCCAGTAAAGAGTGGATATTCTCCTTTGTCCTCCTCTTACTGTTAATGTACTTATAAAAGAGTTTATTATTCTTTTTCACCCCAGCGGCCAGGTTAAATTCAAGCTGGGCTTTTGCCTTTCTGATTTCACCTCTACACATCCTGACAACTTCCTTGAATTCATTCTCAGTTACCCGTCCCTCCTTCCACAGGCGGTAGATTCTCTTTTTCTCACGGAGCCTCAAGAGTAACTCCCTATTCATCCACGCTGGTCTTCTTCCCCGACGGCTCATTTTGCGGCTCAGGGGGACCGCCTGCTCCTGTGCCCTTAAGACTTCCTTCTTGAAGAGCAACCAGCTCTCTTGTACCCCTTTGTTCGCTAAGACTGAATGCCAAGGGACTCCCCCTACCAGTCTCTTGAACAAATCAAAGTCTGCCCTCTGAAAGTCCAAGGTAGCAGTTTTACTATTCCCCCTCCAAGCTCCACCATGAATTGAGAAATGTATCATTTCATGGTCACTCTGTCCAAGGCAGCCCCCAACCTTCACATCTCCTACCAGACCTTCCCTGTTCACGAACAGTAGGTCTAGCGGGGCAGTTCCTCTTGTGGGCTCTCTGACCAGCTGCATCAGGAATGCATCCTCTGTGCACTCCAAAAACCTCCTAGACTGCTTCTTCTGTGCTGTGCTGTACTCCCAGCATATGTCAGGGAAGTTGAAGTCCCAACAAAATGATATTTTTTTCCTAGACAAAATGAAGGTATGGAAAGTTGTTTGGAAAACAACATTCTTTTTCTTTTTTTTTTTCCTCCCTTCCAATGAATAAACATTTCTTGACAAAATTTCTACTTGATGGTTGCTTACATATACCAATAAAATGCATATACCAATAAAATGCAATAAACAATGTTTCTTTATAGATGTTAAACCATTCAGATTATTTTTTAGAAGAAATCATGTGTTTCTCCATTTTTCTTATATTTAACACAAAAATTTCCTGTTTTCAGTTTTCCATAGGCTAATTCTGATTTAAGTGACTATATGGAGAGATCATAAGCATTAATTAATCTCATAATTATTAGAGACTTTGTTCATAAAAATAACTGTCATGTTTATCTTTTCTGCACATAGCTATCTTGTGACATTGGCTATGACTATTGTTGCCCCCTTCCCTCTCTTTCCACTATTGTCTCCAGTAAGAATGTACAATTTTAGGAACAGGGGTTGTCTATCTCTTTGTACAAAATATGCTTCTAACAGAGGATTCCTTTAAAACAGATAAGATTGTTAAGAAATTGCAGCAGCTCAATCTGTATTGCTTTCTGGTTGTGCTAAATGTCAGTATTTGAGTCCCGAGGGTTCAAAATAAATCTGTCAGTCATCTTGTCAGAAAAAAATAACTTCCAGACTCCATAATATTTAAATGCAAATATTTTTACTAAAATTATTGAATAAATATGAAAAATATTCTTTTTTTCAATCCTTCCTTTTGCATATAAAAATAAATAACTGAAATAATTCTTGAATTTTCAATTCATCAAAATTTATTGATTGTAAAGGCAATAAATGTCTTCAGTGAAAATTTTGGCAAATATGCTACTACTACTGCTACTATTATTACACCCTAAAATTAGCTAAAATACTGTGAGAAAGCACTAGGGGGAAAAACAAATTTCTTAGAAAAAGATGCATAGCAACATCTTCGGGAAGGAACCCAAGACTGAAAATTGCACTTACATAGTGATTTCAGTTGATTAGTCATCATGTGTGCAATATATTAGTCAAGTAACATAGTATCATTATAGCATCTGATTTGAATTCAATAATATACAAAGAACAACAAACAATGAACACAGAGAAAAAGAAAAGAATAAGAAATAATAAATTATCTGCATACACGGGAATTTCAAGGTTAATCCAATACAAGTTGAAATAATGAAAAGATTCACTTTTTACTTGAATAGAATTTGTATCAGACCTATGAGTTATTGTATAAACAACATTAAACATTAATTTCTTTAAATATCTGTGTAATAAAAACTTATGAAGCAAAGAAAATAAAATGGAAACAAAAGAGGCTGAATCTGCATATTGAAGAGTAACAAAGAGTTTGAGAAATACCTGCTGGTTTTTTTCCAATTCCTTTGTGATTTTGTTTTGGTTTATTTTTTGCTAGTATTCAACTATCACTTTCAAATAATTTGGTAAATTTGGCTTCAAGGCATGTATCTTTGGTAGGGACCAATGTGATTATACCAAATATGGAATAATGGTCTAAAAAGATCATGAAGTTTTCCTTTGCAGGATGGGATTTATCAAGAAATGTAGATAATGTCTAATTTATCATTTAAATGCCATATAGTGCACTGAACAATGCCTAAGAAGGTTTGTTGTTGTTGCTGTTGCTAAGGTCTTGTGAGAAAAGCTAACAAATACAACAGAAGAGTTACTGTCATCTTACTTTATGTAAAACTAAATTCTAGAACTGCACATATCTGAGTACATTTGCAATGCCTTGTGAAAGATTGAAAATTGGATTCTCTGTTTTGGTGAAATAGAATGGAAATGCATTGACATGAATTAAGAAATCTTCTCTTGAGTTATTATGTTAGTTACCTTTTATTCCAACATGGATATGTTTTTCTCTGTTGTAATGAACTTCCATCCTAATACTACTGCTTTTCAAAGCCTCTACCTAAAAATCCGCTCTCAAGTTTTCAGGAAAAAAAAAATAAATTTCCCATATGAAGTTATTCTATGCAATCATTATCAATTAGCTTTACTGCTACATACAGAAAAGAGTAATTTCTTCATTTAGCATTTTCTGGTAGGAAAGACTTTCTTCTCTCATTTAGTTTGTAAAGCAGGACCTCTGTTCTCTGTTTAGTCTTGTAAAGCAGGACCCAGCTAAAGTAGTAGTCCAGGTCTTTGTTTTCTGATGCTTCTGAATGCCTTCTTACAGAGGATCTTTCATTAATGTTACACAACATTATGATATAGTTATATTTTACCCAATTTCTACTGAACAGGTATTCAAGGACACACAATATATTCTTTACAGCATTTCAATTTCCATTTGAATTTGTAGTTCCTTCCCATGCTGTGCCTCTAGTGAATATGCTTAGCACATAATTTTTTACAAAGCTTATTAACGGAATAATTGAGTACGATCAGGGTAGAGGTAAATGTTTGAGGAATAGCATGAGCCATCAGACACATTAAGTCATGTGCACTTCCCCAGAGTTTGTTGTGGTCCAGGGCAAAAAAGCCTCTGAAATAAACAAACTTTCATGCATTACTAGGAAGTCAACTTTCTATGAGACACCACCTGTCTTTAAGCACGTTCTGACAGTTCATTATGGACTGTGTTTAAAACTATTGCTTTAAAGAACAAATTCCCAGTGTTCAAAATATGCAGCTTCAATATGAATCTTCCACAAGAAAATAGTAAAAGGGAAGGAAAAAGTAATGCTACCATTCAGTTACACGTATTGAGTGATACAACAGAAACCCCACATTTCTTTAATATTACACGTCATCAGTTTCCATCATTATCCAAACACTTCTGTAAGAATAAAATGGGTTGATGATAGAATTGATCACCATGAAAGTTATGCATTTTAAGGAGCCTCTACCACATTTGTATTTTATCAAATATTTCCTAATGATGTTCTATAATACAAAATTAAATATTTCTGTCTCCGTTGTGTGTTCTTATTCATGAATTGGACACTAATCGTTAAACAAAGTACCTGTTTGTTTATTTATACTAGATGTGATTATTTATACTCCGAATAGTCTGCAAGGTCTTTAACTGCATTGCCTATCCATTTTTATGAGTTTAAGATTGTGCTGGGAGAGGGAAAGGTTAAGTTATTGAACTTATTTCCCTGCTCTTGTAATGGAAACCATTTTCTTTATTATTTTATTAAGAAATAAATTGATTTTTTAAAAAGACAAGAAATAAGAGAGCTATAAAAATGTATGTTTACACCTACTACTATTTCAGTTGTACTGGAAAGTGTCTAGAGCATTTCCACTTTGATATGAATGATACATGTGTATTTAAAACATGTCCGTATTCCCACTGATGGCTATTTGAGAGGTGGAATTTCAACATATTCTAGATGATTTTTGTTAAGGAGTGAAATTTATCTGACCAGTTTTATGCAGTATCTATCTTACCAAGAGCTGTCTAAATTTTCCCTATACTTACTGAAAATAAATATGGAAATTTACATAATATAATCTTATAATCAAGAAAATGTGTGAGATTGATCAGGTAACTAATGCAGTAAAAAACTTACATTTCTTCATTAATTAGGGAAATATCTGACATTGTAGAACTGGGGAATTTGGTCAGACAAATTTTCTCCCCAAACTTTTATCCATTGTCAATGGATCGGCTCCTGCAACCAGTATCAAGTATCGCTTTATTAATAGTGATGATAGGTTATAATAAGAATGTCAAGATCACTTTATATATAAGATTACTTTGATTATACTTGTATTTAGCTTTTAGCAAATGTTACATTCATTGTGAGCTACATACTTACAGAAGCTTTTGAACAGCAAAGACCTTCACAGTTAACATGGCTTTTAAGGCTCCGTAGAAAATAGACTTCCTGATTGCTTTACTAAACAATATGTTGTGGTTTTGCAAATACTTTTGGTTTGGGTGTCTGCGTAGAGGTTTGTTGGTTGCTTGGTTGGTTTTGTTGGGTTTTGGATTTTTTTTTTTTTTTTTATGAGAATATTTTAACTTGTCATATATCAACAGAAATTTTCTTTACTTATTTATCTTAGCCTGAGGTGTCAGATCAAATCTGTGATTAAAAATTGATTCCCCTTCCATGGTGTAAGGATCTTTATTTGAATCAGATTATTAAAATACTTGGTTGAATAACCAAACTAATTTCTTATATTTGCCATAACTATAGATACAGCTAGGCAACTCATTAACTGATCCTACCCAGCTTATTCACTATCTCTTTCTCCCTCTTATTTTTTTCAATGATTCTTGATTCCACTCATGTATAAGTGTTGTGGTTAACCCCAGCTGGTAACCAAACAGTGTGTAGCCACTCATTCACCCCTCCCCAGCAAACAGATGGGGTGAAGAATAGAAAAAGAAACACTTATGTTGACATAAAAGGCAATTTAATAGGATGACAAAAGAAGAAGAAGATTATGATGATGATGATGATGATAATAATAATAATTTATATGCCCTATTTGTACAGATATATATTATAATTTTATTTTTATTATTACTGTTGTTGCTGTTGTCATTGTAGTGATGCACAAATACAATTGCTTACCATAAGTGAAAAAAAAAAAAAATGCCCATTCTGTTTTAACACAGTGATCCCCCTCCCCCCCCCACCCCCGGCCCCCGCCAACCTTCTCTGTTTACACACAAAGCATGACATTATATGGTATGGAATATCACTTTGGCCAGTCAGATAACCTGGCTGTGCTCTTCCAGCTTCTTGGGCACCTGGAAGAGTGTGAGAAGCTGAAAAGTCCTTGACTTAGAACAGGCACTACAACTATCCAACAAGAACTAAAAACTTCAATGTGTTACCATTATTATTCTCATCCTAAAACAAAAACACAGCACTACACCGGCTACTACAAAGAAAATTAACTGTATTTCAGCTGCTAAAAAGACAGTTAAATACACCTAATAAGTTTCAAGATGAGTTTATTTATGTAAAAGAAATTTTTGATGGAGTACTCACATGAAACAGGAAAAAGTTGGTTGGTTGTTTTTTTAAATTACCTAGGAATGACACTCAGAGGGATTCATCTTTCCTTACTTTATGTCTTCAGTCTAGAAATCTGCAGATCATCTCCTTGATCTAAACATCTCTGAAATTAATTACTCTAAATTCTCACATATCATCTGTTTAAGATGCCTAATTAGCATAGAGAAATTTTGTCTGAGTGGTGGCTACTCCTCTCCATTGATTTATTATACAGGGATGTTTTGTAAATGAGTAGTTCAGATTAAGTAGTTTATAACTTTTATCTGATTAGGTAAATACTTATTTGAAGAAGCTTCTTTTATCTTTTCCATGTCATATATCACAATGGCCTGGGACCGGAAAAGTAGGATAATTTAATTCAAGATTCAGAGATATAAGACTGAGAGTTATCAGTATTAAGCAATTTTACTTGAAATCAGTATTGTGTGAACTAGCCAGTTCCTTGCCACATTACAGTCATAAGAGAACCGTGTAACCTATTAAATTGCCATAATAATTTCCTAACAGCCCTGAGGGTTTGTTTTTGGAATTTTCTACCCTGGTGCTGTCCATATTTAGACCGTGAACAATTCCTCATGAGTTTTAGCTGATCTGGAAGAACACAGAAAATACAGGCAAGATGGAGAATTCACTCGAGGGAATGAGAGAGCCCAAATCATGCAGCATTAATAATAGCATGAGGCCCAGTGTCAGTAAAAATAACACAAAAATAAAACAATAACTATCAGCTTTAGAGGAGAAAATTTATTGGATCTCCACCTCTATGTCTCTGGTCTGAATCCAGATCTAACGAGACTGACCAAATGTCATTCTAATTACACAGCGATAAAAGTTCCAGAGTAAAATGAATTCCACAGTCTGAACTCAGCTCCAAGTGGGCATTTGTCTTCATTATGAACCCAGCATATATTTGGCACAGTCTGTACTCTTGTCTTTAAAAGAGGTTCATAAGTTAATGAACAGGAAGATTGAAACATTCGCCTAATGCCTAGTACCACATATCCAGGACTGGAGTAGGGAAGAGTGAAGGACTTCATCTTCAACATCCTTTCTTCTCCCTGGATTTCTTCTCCCTGGCTTTACTAGCTCTTTCAGTTGTTAAAAGAAATGATAACTAAAGAACCACACCCTTCCCCCAACCAAACAGAAGACCAAACCTTTTCACATGATAAAATATGAAAGCGAAAATGTTCCTGCCCTCCCTTCCTCTTGAGCATCCTTGAGTGGCACTCAAGGACACTCCACAAACATGAAAAAAAGATTCAGAGGTTTTAATTTTCACTGTTCTTCCATAACGCAGTGTTACATCTTTTAATTGTGATTACTGCTGAATTAAAAAAAAAAAAAAAACAAGAAGAAAGATGGAAACATTTCAGGATCAACGAGGAAAGTTTTTCTGCTCACTTTTAATTCCTTCTTTCCCATCAGAAAGCCCTTCAAATTTTGATTGATGGATCCACAGAGTAGTAAGTACATTAGCCTGTACCATAGATTTTGTATTTCCTTCTACTTCTATTCCTTCTCCTTTTTTTTTTTTAACAGCATTTGATTTTCTGATGGACGGCATAAAAACACTTTAATCTTCTATTCACATTCTGCCCATGCATATCTTAGAACAAAAGATTCACATCATCCAAGGCTTTTGCTGATGCTGTATATCTGGAAAGCAACATTAGTTTTATAAGGAAGAGTAATAGCTTGCTTAGGAGTTTGACAATCTGAAACAAGGCAGTGATTTTAAAAATGTTTGGAATGATAGTACTAGCAGGAACCCAATCTTTATTTTTTTTTTTTATTCATTTTGACTATAGGATGGAGTAGGGTGGATGGAGACATTGATGTTTTAGAATTATAGGCATTAGAGTTGTGAAATGTGGGGGGTTTTGGACAGGACCGAGGGTATGCCAACCACTGTTAATATTCTCAAGTGCACCATGAATTCAAAGTAAATCAGCTGAGTCTTGTAGTACCTTGCACATGCAGAAACAGAACTGAGAGCTTGTTTATGTCCTCCTTGCTGCTTAAACTGAACTTCTGTCATGTCTAAATTTTACCATTCAGAGTGTACATGATTAAAAGGCATATGATCCTATACTTTGAGCAACCTTACAATATTGCTAGAATGTTCAGGATAAAAGGAGCATCCAACTTTTGAGAAAAGGCTGAAGGAATTTCTTTTGTTGATGCAAGCAAAACTAAAGTTGATACAGAACTGAGAGGGAGAGAGGAAAAGCAGCTACTTGAGGTAAAGGTAATTTTATCAAATAATATATCAATGCAAACGACCATGAATAAATGACATTTAGTCCATTAATAGGCTTTTATCATCTGGTATCTAGAAAGCTTTCTGGAGAAAAACTTCCATAACAACATTGGAGGAAAAATGATAATTTCTTTTTTTTTTAAATTATTGGGATTGTGCCACTGATTGCAGAGATGAGTCTGGATGGAAAAGGACACCCATTCCATGTTGTATCTTAACATCAGCATATAGCTTGATATCTCCTATCTATTCCACTGATGCTATTCTGTGTCCCTATTAAAAAAAAAAAAAAAACAAAACAAAAAAAAAAACCAAAAAACCAAACAAAACGCCAAAAAAACCAAGGAGAAAGATCCATGATTTTCTTGTGAAAAACGTCCACTTTCTGCTTCATTAAGCTTACCCACAAGGATGTTCTGACTATGAACATAGCAGACAGCAGCTCCTCTTGACTCCTGTTGGCTTTTGAATACTATATTCTTAAGTCAGCTCTCTCCATGACTTGCATCAACCCTCTCACTACCCAGCTAAGAGCTCTGACTCATTCTGCCAACAGAGCACTTAAAATGAGGTGTTATTCAATGCTGAGATTTGCCACATGGCTAGATCATAAGTAACTTTGCAAGTCCATTGACTTAGACTGTGAGTCAGAAGTCACTTACAGGATTTAAGAGCATCCATATATTTAACTGTGCTCTTTTTACCACTTTCTCTTATACAGCAGACAGCCCCTTTATTAAAAAGCCTTAAAATCTTTTCTTTACATAAGACATTTTATTTATTCTTCAGGCTGTCTCTAGTAGACTACAGACTTCATTGCTAAAGACTATCTCTTAAAAAGATGCAAAAATCATCCTGACATGTTAGCACTTACAATGTAATTAATTTCTCCTCTTTCTTTTCTTGTTTCTCTTTATTTTTCCTTTTTTTTTTTCTTTTATGTTAAACACTATTTTTACTTTTTGCTTCATTCAGGTAATACACCTTTTTAATTAAATAACTGTTGATTTTAGGAGAGAGTTAAAAAACCCAAACCCAAATAACAGGAACATAACCAAATATATGTAAATATAATGATATCTTGGTAAAGAGAAAGAGTTCTACCACGGACTTGATTATTGATGTTACAGTAAAGTAGGCAGGCATCAAACTCTTTCTTCCCAGTTGAAGCCAAAACTTGTGGCTTATTTGTAGACAACATAGTGTAAATGATGGCAGGTGGGTTCTCCCAGGTAAAGATACAAATCAGAAGACTTGAAAGTAGTACCGTATACCATCTGAACTTTCTTGAGTGGCAAGACCAAAGACCATGGGAATGTTATACTTGGTCCCTTGGTTGGCCTTTCTTCTGTAGAAAAATATTTCCAGGATCTTGCTCTGCTTGTAGCTACCAGACTTCAAATTTCTATAAGTTTGGTAATTCTTTGTAGGATTTTAATTTTCTCAATTAGAACAACAGTGTTCTTTTCTGTTTTACCAGTATTGAACACACCAGATAGATGAGGAGGATTCACAAAATCTTTTCAGGTAAATCAAACTGATGATTTTACCCAGATTTTGTGTCTGCTTTTTAGGACACCTGACTACCTGACGGTAGTGCAGGATCTATCTTTATGTTTGTGCCTGTACCATGTCAATCTATTGTCAGCGTTAGAAAAGGAGATTTTCGTTAAAATTATAAGTAATTAATTGCTTCTATAGCTTTATATGGATATCTACCCTTAAGGATCAAGTATGACAGTTTTAGTTCATTTTTTATAATCCATCACTGCAAAATAATAAAGCATCATTCTCATCATCTCAATTTTTTGTGCCTCTTTTACCTCAGATTTGTAAGATGAGACACCTTTTTACCCTACAATTAATTTGAAAAATTATATATATTTTTCCAACCAACTTTATTCCAAGAAAAGCATCAATTCAGTATATTTCCTAATTCGAGTCCTTGTAAAGTTTCATCTGATAGACATAAAACTGTAAGATGATAGCATTGAAATGCAAGTCACAAGCTTCAATTAGGTACAATCAGAAATCATGCGGTGACTTCATTAAGTATCATTAAGAATGATCAAAATATTGCTCTTAGGAAAAATACATCAAAAGCATGCATTTACACATTGATTAAACAGGATCTGCAATTTCTAAAATCTGGTACGAGAAAAAAGAATGTAGTAAATTAAGTGCTCATACCCTACTTAGCAACAAGGGACTGCTTAGCAACCAACAAAGTGAAAAATAATGGATATGGCATAGCACAAACTCTCAGCCCGTTCGAAATGGAAGTATTGGGCAGCTGTAGATAGAAACAGAAAGAAATTACTAGAAAAAGTAAAAAAACCCCACAAACAAACAACCCCCCCCCCAAAAAAAAAATTGTTTCTTCTCTCAATAAATTTAGCACACATCAAAGATAGCTAATCTGACCTAAAACAGAAACAGCTGGCATCCACAAGCCACTGAACAACTGTTAGTCACAATTCCTCAGTTAACTGATCTAGTCCACATACACACTCTTCAGATACACACCCACAAATTCTTTGTCTGCTAATACTGGCAGGATCAGTCTTCCCTCTTCATGTCCTTTCAGGGAGTTGAGGCTATAGCACCTGTGCAGGAAGAGTCCATCTCTTATCTGGTCCTCTTATGCTTATGTTTCCTGACAGATAGAAGCAAGATTCATGCCACTTGTCTAGATACAATAGAAAGCAAGAGGTAATAGTTTGTGCAATTAGAGACTCTGATTACTTGAAATAACTTCCATTTATAGATACACCCTTCAAAAAAAGCTCTCATAGGTCTCTGTTTCCTAGCTGTCATTTTTCTCCAAGTGGCATCCTACAAAACTTTCTTAGAGTAAAATCTTATAATTATTTGATATTAACCATTTGAGTGCTTTTGAACAGAAATGACTTATTCTTTCTGTTTGGAGGTGAATTGAAAAAAAAAACCCCAAAATTCAAGCAACAAAAAAACACAAAACCCTGTTACCTGCCTTGCTTATTTTCTCAGAAGCCTGCTAACCAGGATAAAATATTTGAACCACTGACAAGAAAATACTTAATGATTATGGAAGTGTCCACAATTGCCAGGGGATACTCTGATCCTATGAGGTCTGTCCCAGAAATAATAATGATCTAGTGAGACACAAGACTTCTGAAAAAATTGTGCAAGGAAATCCCTTCCAGTACATAGTCCTGCGTGTGGTTCAGGTTCAACCTAATGGGGCTCATCTGCATTTTCAATACAAGCATAGATTAGAGCATGCTAATAACAGAGTAATTATTATATTAGCTAAGACCCATAAATCCCTCAAAACCAGCGGTTTTTATTTGATGGAACATTTTTCCACATGATTGCTTGCTTACATTGTGATCGCTAATATTAGAGACTAGCTTACTCCTTGAATATATGAATCTTTTGATTCCTTCCAATTTCTTTTTTTCCTGTTCCTTGGAATAATGAGCATTTGCCATGCGTATATACATATATATATATATATATATATATATATATCTGTTCTGTAGCTGGGTAAAATCTTGTCTTAGGAACTATGAATTCTACCATGTAAAAAAAATAATAAAAAAAAATGTGTATCTTTTCCAACAGTCTATTTATTTTTATTTTCTAATTTGGTTAAGGAACCTTTATAACAGAAACAAGCTCTCAGTCTTCTCTGGATTCAAAACTGGGCTCTGAAAAAGCTCATTGTATTCAAAGGTCTCAAAATAGATAGCAAATATTAAAGGAAATATTTTCGAAGGTGACCTCACATTTTTACTTGAACCCTGTAAGGGAGTTACAAATCTGAGTAGGAATGAATGGATGTGCCTCGTCTAAGGTTTACAAATTACATCTCTCAAGACCTTTGTGCAGTATGCAAATACTGTTACATTTTCTTACAGTTGAATAAACTTGGGCACCAAGAGGTTAAGTGGCTGGCTCAAGGCTGTAGAGCAAAGCATGCCAACACCATGAGCAGACCCCCAGGGTCTTAGTTTTCAGGGCCGTGCTGCATCTGCTGTATTGATTTTCCCTTTACAAATCCAAAGTGTTAATGGGCTACAAAGCTAATGGAATATTAAAAGAAGCTTAATAATTTTATCTGTGGAGGTTGGCTGGCCACTTAATTCTACAAAAAGGAGGTTTATAAAAGAGAGAGTGAGAGAGAGAAAGAAAAGAATAAAAAGAAAAAGGAAAAACATCAGAACTGATTGATTAAAGGAAGAACTAGGTACCTGAGAAATGCCTGGTCTGATGCCAGTACTGGTTCAGGTCAGACAGGGCCATTTTAAAATTATTTGGTATTTTCAGAAATTGATTACTTGGCTAACACATTAAGAAGTAGCTCTACACATTAATTTAATGGGCCAGTGCCTCTTGTACAGGTCTTGGAACAGTCACATTCAATCTCATCTACTCCTCGTTAAGTAGTGTTTTCTTCTTCAGTGTGTTTATTTACTGCCAATGCTGTAAGCATAAAATATCTAACAAAAAATAAATAATACCTTAAATAGTCTTTGAACCATATGGGCCTTCAGGACAAGTGACTTCACTTCAGGCCTTGTGAGCTGAGTTAGGGCTCAGACATCAATTCTCCTTTCACATACCTGCAAATTGAGTAATACTTTCTTTTCATACTGTTAGGTTTTTTAATATATAGCCACCTCAGTCTAAAGCCAACCTGAAACAAAACATAGTAGGTTCTTACAATAAACAAAGACGAATAATGAGTCAGTTTAATTTGATGACACTCTATTTTAGGTTATGCAGAAATACTAAAAACTTTTGGAGAATAACTAAGTCTGCTGATGTATTTATTAATGTGCAGGTAGGAGTTAGCTATTGGTCTATTTTACTTTTTTTCACTGAATTTCCCAAGAAAGATGTTGCTCAGAGCCACAAATCTTAGGGAGGAACTTTTTAGAATGGCATGTTGTGACAGGATGAGGTGGAATGGTTTTAAATTGGAAGGTGGTAGATTTAGATTGGGTATTAGGAAGAAATTCTTCACTATGAGGATGGTGAGGTGTTGGAACAGGTTGCCCAGGGAGGAGGTTGATGCCCCCTCCCTGCAGGTGTTCAAGGCTGGGTTTGATGGGGCTTTGAGCAGCCTGGGCTAGAGGTGTCACTGCCCATAGCAGGGGGGCTTAGAACTTGGTGATCTTTAAGGTCCCTTCCAACCCTAACCAGTCTATGATTCAAAATCTAAGTAGTGGCATGTCCATTTTTCTAAAATACATTTCTAATAAAAGCACCCCTAACCATAATACAGATTTTTCTTAACCATATTATCAACAATTACCTGCTCATGACATTATGCACTGGGAATAGCCACATGACTGGAAATGGATAAAATATTTCAGTTACAGGAGTACCCCTGTACAACGCTATAATAGTTGTAGTAGTAGAGGAGGATTAGTAATAATAATAAACAATAATGATAATAATAGTAATAATAATAATGATACATCTTAACCATAAGAAACTGCCTCCTCAGCGAATCACATCCTCAGCAAGAATAATGCAATTCTTTTACTTACTTCCTTACTTTTACTGCTTTCGACTTTACTTTCACAAACCATGTCAGAAAAGCTCAAGCATCCCATTCAGTGAGGGAGAAACAGATAACCAGTCCCTCTAGTCAGATACTTCATTTCCAATGTGCGTATTTGACTAATGCTCCCAAATTTAGAAAGAGTCTCCTTAGTCTTCTAAAAGGGTGATCTTGCAAGGCCTGGTATGCCTTTGTCTGTTATTGCCCTCACTGAAAGCCAAAACTGATGCAAACCATGAAATTGGTAGTCTTCTCCTGTGAGGGCATCCTAAATATTTTCCCTGTAGAAGCTGTTCACTGATTCTCTATGCAAAGAGTATATAAACGACTCAGAACAGTTCTACTTGAGCAGAGCTGCACTAGAAAAAGATATAACCTACTCTCTGGGATATGGTATCCCATACCTCACTCCTCATTGCTCATAATGCATGCTGACTGTCTCAGAAGTAATCTGACCATATAACTAAGCTGAGATCTACACTGAAAATAAGTTTTCCCTGTGTGTTTGTGTTCAAAATCTAGGTTTGATATTACATTTTACATATCTAGAATTATTCTCTATAGCTCCTCTAATTCTGTACTATTTTAAAATAACCTGAAAAATCAATTTATTAATGTTGTTACTACTTTATTATTTTGAATATTAAAATGAGGATGGTGGAGAATAAAAATACCATCAGTTTCAATGATACCTGATGAGTTACCTTTCTATTTAATTTCCTCAGAAGAAGGTATATAAATTTATTTTTCACTGGAAATGTTAGTAATTTTTTATAAATGTCAAATATTGACTTTTTGGATAAATAATTCATCAATTATTACAGAAAATTGAATGAAAAATCAATGTTGTAGAATTAGACAGAGGTGAGAGAACAGTCTTTACAGTTTTGTGTTAAGGGGATGGGCAGAAGATATTGGATCTTCTAATCAAGTTTTATGAATTACGGTCATCCAGTATTGCATATTCACAGAGTTCCTTCTCTGAAGTATATTTCTATACCAAGTTATGTTTTGGTAGTTTATTTCAGCTTTCTTGTCCATTGGCTATGACTCTGCCATTTCCTAAGTCTTTTAAAAGAAAACATATAGTTAAGCTTTTCTTTTTTTCTTCTATTATATATATCTAGCCCTTTCAGGACCTCATTGCTTGACAAAAAGACAGTACAGATGGAGAATAAGAAAAGAGCTATCAGGTCATATTGCTCACATCCAGTGTTCAGGTTCAGCCTAGACCTCATTTTTCCTTGCTTGGTAGACCCAGAGGTTTATCCATTCCAGAAATAAATATTTTAAAAATCTAATAGATCTCACAGTAAGGTGCATATTGTAATATTTTAAAACATTTTTGTTTCCTTGATTTCATCCCATCATTCCTAATTATACCTCCTATGAATTTCTTGCTAAGTCTCTTTAATTGCACAATTCTTTTAACTCAGTGATATGATATGTGCCTAATTCAGCTCATCAGGCTTTACATTTTCTTCAACACAGGAAAAAGTACTCACCCTCTCTTCCACAATACTGAAAAATTCTCCATCATACTCATGAAGTATGTTTCTGATTCAGAGGAGTTCTCAATACAGAATGACATTCTCAGGGCAGGAGGATGTGACATTTGCTACAAAGCATTAAAAACTCTGTTCCCTCAAATTTTATACCTGCAATTAAGTATTATTAAAAAGTTTAAGAACAAAATTGCTTTATATGACACTTGAGAAATAACTGGATTTGTTACTCATTGCAAGGATAATCATTTACATGTCTACTCACAAAGAATTATGAACCTTTCTATACAGGAGAGGGTTCTAAGGCACAGAAACACTGGAACTCAACAGAGGTCAAATGAATCATTATTGCCAGGAACAAAAACAACATTACTTTTATTTCACCAGAAGTATAACATTTCACTGTGATAATCTCCATTCAGAAAGCCACATTCTGTTGTCATTAAAAATCTTATTTACTTATTGTTTCCAGAGATTAACAAAGAGAAGGTCTTGTATCAGGAATTTTAATAATAAGAAAACACAGTTAAGAATCATGATTTTTTTTTTCTTTGTAAAACTAAATAAACTTCATTGCTGCTTTCATACTGAAATGTATTAATTTACAGTTAATTATTTTACTGTCATTATTAAAAACACATAGGAAATCGAGAATTTTCTAAAAAACAGTGGAGGTAAATTATTTAAATGTTCCATTTCATAGCTTCAGAAAAAGAAAATAAACAAATTCATTATTATTAATTGATAATATTTTACCAGAGTGTAGGGGCCCCAGTGAACTAAACGTTATGCAAGCTACAAAACAGAGAATTAAATCTTGACTGGTAAAATGAGTAAAATAATTCTATCAAGTTCACTGTAAATTTCAGCCCTGACTAGAGACAGTCCCTCTTCTGAAGTCTATGCAAAATTTAGTCCCCAGTTTTGCACACACACAATATGCATAACTTTTCTCAGGTGATTAGTAAAGCTCCTTTTTTATTCATCCACAGCACCAGAACAAATTACAAAGATAAAAGCATTGCAGGGACTGAAGTGAAGTTGGATTAGTTGTCTGTGATGCCTTTATCATCTGTGATAACTTTACTCAAGGTTACACAGGTTTTCAAGAACTAGATTGGGGGTTAATTTAATAGATGATGTAACCAGTGGGTGTAATAAACAAATCTGAGAAAAAGAGGAAAGAAGTCTAGCAGTAATGTGAATGGATATTTAAGAGGGACAGATTGGTACTTTATTTATTTGTGAATGTTTTATGTTAGAAATAAACTGCATGTAGATCAGACTGGAATGAGCTCATGGCACGGCACTCTTTCTTCAGGATGTGTCTTGCCAGCTTCTTTTTCTGACTTGTTATTGTGATGTGAATGCTGCAGGAAACTTTTAGTCCTCGGTGCTCATCTCATCAAGATCACCTTTTCATTTTAACTCTTAAAAAAATCTACGGAACCTAATTCCTAAAATTTAAAAGACTCGTCTGCAAAGCTTGAATAAGGACAGTGGGTTTCCTGATTAAGGCATTCCCCAACACAAGCGTCTTTTCCATGTACTGCTGCAGGACAGTGACCTCTCATACTGAATTCATGTGCTGTCCCTGTCTGTCAGCACCAGCATCATGGCAGATCACACAGCTTTACTTCACTGCATCTGGAAAGATTTTGTTTCTTCAGCTGATTTATGAAGTGAACAAACTGAAGTTGGAATGAGGAGTTTCAATACTTACTTTCCAGTACCCAGTACCTATTTATTCCATTTATCCCAGGAAGATTCTCAGATTTCGCCTATGACTGAACAGAGTGTATTCTGGATATCCAAGGTTCCATTTAGCCTCTATTTCAAAAAAAGGCTTTAACATTTTCTTTAATTTATTGTGTAAATTCTCAGATTTAGAGGAATTAGGATGACTGATGAGTAGCTTAGAAATAAAACCCAGAAAAACAGCAACATCCTAAAAAAAAATTGTCTTCATAACTCAGGGGATGATCACTGCTAAAGTTCTATGAGGATTTTCAACAAACCTCCAGAAGGGCTTACAAGTGGCTGGAGCTTGCATTGGCCATCTGGATGGAGGTCTTTACACCCTAAGCACATTTCACCATTAGTGCTGTTGTCAGGAGAAAAATATCTAGATCACTTCTTACCCTAGAAAGATGAAAATGCACCCACCTGGTGCAAACCCATTACAGTTAAATACAGACTAATGGGATCAACTTTTATTTCCCCTCCGCCTCTCCATTTCCATCACGAAAGCAAACAAATAACTAAAAACCATGTATGTGGCATCTAATTTATCCTTGTACTTGTAATTTATTAGTACTGTCCATTTACTTTTTAATGCCTCTGCAACAATGATGGTGATTTTCACTTCTCTCATCTGACTATTAAAATAAATCTTCAACAAAACCTGAGGAATGGGGAATAGCTTAAGAGGTGCTATTGTTCAAAGTTAGTCTTTTCTACTTAGTCTGGTGTTGTATCATTCATCCATGCTTTGAAATCTGAAATTAGGGAAGGTAGGACTGGAAAGAGAATAAAAGACCAGTGACAAGACCACTCTAAATCTCCATTCTTAAAAGATAAGGGGGAAAAACACACCTCAAAACATATTTTTTCATATACTCCTTTTCTGGTTATAACAACAGCACAGAAAACTTGCACTTAAAGCTGGATTGATCGCTGGGTAGATGACATATAGTCTTTATGAGTGGGGAAAGAAACTGATAAATGGCTTTTTTTCCCCTTCACAACCTTTTTCTAAAGCTGCAGAAAATGTGTCATGCATAAAAAGTATGCAATTTTCATGTAATTAGAGGAACAGGAGATGAAAATGAGTTCCATCAGAGCAATCAAGGATGGTAATGTGGCATGGATTTGTCAGTGCCTATTTGTCATGAAAGCAAACCCCAACAAGTGTTTTATATTTTATTTCATTATTATCATTACTATACTTTAAAAAAACTTTTTAAAACATCAACAAAATAAAACTTTATAATTGTGGTATAAAACTAACAACCAACAATCCAGGGAATAAACTAGAATCACCTCAATATTTTATAAACCTTTTTTCTTTTCTTCTTTTATATTAGAGACCAGGTTAGCTTTGTTTTTTTCAGAAAGAGTAAAAAGTATGATTAATACTTATGTTATTGTAGTTTTGCTCATGTACCATCTCTGGGTTAGCTGGTTCCATTCTGCAAATTCATAGAGCAACCTCTGCTCTGTTAAATACTCCCCCATTCATCCCACTAAGTAATAACTAAGGCATCCAAATTAGGAGTGCAATCATCCTAAATTGCCCTATAATCTGTCAGAAAAAGAAGTGCATCCCACTATGCCTCAGAAACATGTCAATTCCTGACCTGTCTCCATCTGCCTCTAAAGGAAGGTCAAGAGAGTAGTCTCCTAAATTCTGTGACTTGGTATAGTGGTATAGCCTTGGACAGCAACTAAGCACCAAGCAGCTGCTTGCTTACTCCCCCTCCCTGACAAAATGGGTGGGAGAATCAGAAGAGTGAAAGTGAGAAAACTTGTGGGTTGAGATAAAAACAGTTTAATAGGACACACACAAAAAAAGGATGAAAATAAGAGCCCCAGGAATATATACAACAAACAGGGATAAACAGCACAATTTCTCTCCACCTAAAGCCAATGCTATGCAAGACCACTGACTGCCGCACAGGAACCCCAGACTGTCCAGTGTCTCAGCCCACATAAGCAAGCAAAGCAAGACAAGGGATTAATTCCTCACATCCCATGGGCAGGAAGTGTTCAGCCATCTCCAGGAAAGCAGAGATGTATCACATGTGACATTTACTTGGAAAGATAAACACCATCACCTCAGAAGTTGATGCAAATCAAGACCCCTGCTACAAATGGAAAATAGCATTGTGTTTTATGGAATATCTCTGGTCAGTTTGGGTCAGTTGTTCTGGTTGTGTCCACTTCAAGATTCCGTGCCTTCTCATTAGCAGGACAGTATGAGAAGCTGAAAAGTCTTGGACCACTTGGTAACAATTAAAAACATCAGTGTGTTATCAACAGTGCTCTAATCCTAACTCCCAACCACAGCACTGCACTGGCTACCAGAAAGAAAATTAACCAAGGACACTTGGTTAAACACCTAAAGCTATCTAAGGTGAATATGAGCCCTGTACAGAAACCTCAACAATGTTGCTCTCCATTGGTCCTGTTACACCTTCCCTTCTATCCATGAAGCTCAGGTAGCAAATAAAACTAATTGCTCTCTTGCATAGTAGTACCCAGGCCTCTAAGTTTTATCAACAGGAATTAAATGACAAAGGGATGAAAATGTTCACTCGTGTTGCCTGTTTTTCAACACTTCCATGGAGAGTGTAAGTTCACTAGAACTGTGGCTGTATGTTTGCATAGTGCCTGGGGACAACACTTCTAGTAAAATAATAAAAGCAAGAGCGCTATAAATCAATGTCGGTAATAATAACTCAGGATGATAAGATCTGCCTTGAAGGGTCAGTTCAAAGGTCTATCTAGCCTAATATTCTGTTGATGACAGTGGTCAAAGACAAATACATAAAGAAAATAAAAAGAGCAACTGGGAAAATATGCAGTGGTTGTTCCCCTGATTTATTCTCTCAGCTTCTGGAAAATCTATGGTTTAGAGACTGATGATTCAAACAATGATATACATGGTTAATATGGTTCAATTTATTTCTAGAAGGAAGCACGAAGCATTTACAACAGTTAGTGACAGCTTTAAAAATTGCTGCTCAGGAAATATCCCTTCATTTATTTCCTATAAATATTTTATTTTATTATAGTCTAGTTATGCACCAAAAAAATATAGGCATTATACACAGACGGACACACTCCCCAATTTGTTACAGGCTACACTGATTAGAAATGCATAACCCTTTAGTTAAAGGGCGCTGACGGTTAATATATTCCCTGTTCTCCCTCTAGGCTGAAGGTGGGAGACAGTTGCTCTCAAGTTGCATATGGCTCTCTCAAGCCATCCATGATAGGTCTCTTCTCAGTCTTTCAAGCTGGCATATGCACAGATTTCCCGCTAAATGCAGTAGGAATAACAAAAACAAGAACCTGAGAAGACAGGAAGTAGAAAACTTAGAAATTGTTACTTGAGTATTCTGAATGATGGATTTCTCCTGATGATACTGAGAGTACATCTGAGGTTCAGATGCAGATTAGCAGGGGACAAACTGCTAAGGTAGCCCCCCAAGATGAGCTGACTTGTGATTATGTGTCTTCACGGATGGTGCCATTAACAAAGAATGCCACCATTCAGGACACTGTTGAACCACACAGCCATTTGACCTAAAAATCCATGCTGCACCTGCAATACAACAGTATTAGAGGAGATGGCTTTTTTGCACTAATGTTTTTATTTTAGAAACACATAAAACACAAAGATAAAATATGACAGTATTTTGGCGGTAGAAAATAATTTGAAGGAGAATTCCTGTTAAGAATATAACTGAGAGAATAGGCATTTGTGGTTGTTGTTTATTTGGGTTTGGGTTGCTATTGGGTAGGGATTTATTCTGAGGACACACACATTCTCTCTCTCTCTTCTTCATGAGAGGAAGTGTGATATCTGTGATTACCTTAAAGCATTCCCTTCTGCCAGTCCTTGTAGTGAATAATAGGATTCATAGCCTCACTTACTTTTCATAGAACCATAGAATCAGAACATCCTGAGTTGGAAGGGACTCATAAGGATCATCAAGTCCATCTCCTGGCTTCACACAGGGCCAGACAAGTCAGACTAGTGGACTGAGTGCATTATCCAGATGCTTCTTGAACTCAGCCAAGCTTGGTGCTGTGACCACTTTCCTGGGGAGCCTGTACCAGTTCCAGACCACCATCTCAGTGCTGAACCTATTCCTAACATCCAGCCTAAATCTCCCCTGTCACAGATTCACACCATTCCCTTGCGTTCTGTCACTGGTCACCAAAAAGAGATCAGGACCTGCCCCTTTGATCCCCCTTGTCAGGAAGCCAGAGACGACAATGAAGTCCCCGTCAGTCTACTCTTCTCCAGGCTGAAGAAATCAAGGACCTTCAGCCTCTCCTCATAAGACTTCCTCTCCAGACCTTCACCATCCTCACTGCCCTCCTCTGGACACCCTCCAATAGTTTTGTGTCTCTCTTGTACTGTGGTGCCCAAAACTGCACACAGTACTCTAGGTGGAATCACAATAGCACAGCATAAGGTGGGACAATCCTTTCCCTGGACTGGCTGGCCATGCCATGTTTGATGCATCCCAGAATACAGTTGGCTTTCCTGGCTGCCTGGGCACACTGCTGGCTCACTTTTAACTTGCTGTTGACCAAGACCCATTTTCCATTTGAAGCATCCAGGACTGCAATGCCTGATTGACTCAATGCAAAACCTCCTTACTCAAACTGGTTCTTGACTAGATGAAAATGAGATGAAAGTTCTAAAATTGTCCTCCATCTGTGCAAAACCATGATGATCTAGTCTTGAACAGGGGAAAAATAATCTCTCCCTTGGTAGCCCACTCAAGTTCTGGTCCCATCTGTCCCTGTGGAAGCTGGGTTTATATGCTGCACTGGCTCCTTTCAGGGCCTCTGGGGCAGAAGTGAATTTCATACCTCCTTAGCTTTCAGTCTATCAGCAGTTTGCATAAATATACACGACTTCAAATGGTCTCAGTAAAATAAAATTACTGACATTTATCACTAATTAGCTAATAATATCATTATCTAGACTAGTTAAAAAATAATCATGAGAAGGAAAAAATATCTGGGGAAGAATTATTCAATTTAGTTTTGGTTTTGTTTTGCATGTTTGTGTGTGTGTGTGAATTGAGTAATTATTCTTCTAAAGCCAAGATTTTCTGGGAGGGAAAAAAATAAAAAACCCTTTAAGCATTTTTTTCCATTACTTCATCTCTGCATAAGGTTGGGATAGAATATTAACTATAACATGACTTTTAAAGTTAAAATTAACAAAGCTTTTTTTGGCTTTTTTTTTTTTTCCTAAGAAAATAAATATATACAGGTCTATTTAACCCCTACAGATAGGTAGGAGCCACAAGGAGTTCTCACTTCTCTGTAAATAAAAAATAATTTTAAAAAATCCTATACTAGAGGAAGTCAGAGAAAATCTAACAAGGGAAATCACGTCAGTTAATGTCTTCGCTTTCCAGAAACATGGTTCTGAAAGTCAAGTCTGTATTGTCATTGGGATGTCAAAAAAGAAACTAGATAAACACAAAATGGTGAACAGCACCTGATGGAAACCAGGAAGGAGCACAGAAGAAGGAAATTGAAGAAGTCATTTTCCATCCAAACTGAAGAGGTGGAAAATGTTTTGTTTTTTTTTTTTCCAAATTTCCAGTTCTATGTAATCCACTAATCTGTGAGCTCTCACAGTCCTCTGGGGCCAGGTATGAGGGTTTGGGACCTGTTTTCTTTTCTCCCATGGCGACATATGTTTTGATGTGAATTATTAGAAAAAGAATAGTTCACTTGATTAGCATCTTTTTGCATGTTCTCTT
Source organism: Porphyrio hochstetteri (assembly GCA_020800305.1). NCBI lineage: Eukaryota > Metazoa > Chordata > Aves > Gruiformes > Rallidae > Porphyrio > Porphyrio hochstetteri. The sequence continues at coordinate 85,119,417 of CM036938.1, forward strand.
ACAAAAACAAAGGTCTGAAGTTTTCTAGGCAAATATTATGTTTATGTTCATAGAAGTATATTACATTCTAAGAGGTGTCTGACAGTTGATGCATCTTATGTTCCCCAGGCATTTCAGATTTGCTGGGTCAAAATGCAGCAATTCATGTGTATAGTACTTCTAGAGTTTCTCAAAAGTATGTCCTAGGCACCTACAGTGTATACATCTTGTGGGATTTCTGGAGTTTGGTATAGATACTGAAGGTATTACATGTGTTTAAAAGCATCTGATTTGCTGGAACTTTGAGAAACCTGGACATTTTAGATAAATATATAATATAGATATATATAATATATCTTCGGATGAAAATGAGACCAAGCACCTACTCTGGCTGTGATTCTGATAGGGTGGCTTTCTCTGCATAACTCATGTTTTCCTCTCTGCAGAGGTGCTAGGAATTAGAAGTGAGGGTAAAATGAATAAAGGGGCAATTCACTGCTAAATAGAGTAAGTTCCCTATGGTGAAACAAAGTATCGGTGGTCCTGGTGTCCACTGAGATGTGAACCCAGACATTTTTTCTCATGGGGGATTGGCAGAAAAAGGGAGGGTCTCCAATTTTCAGCTTCCAAAGGAGAGGTATAAAGGTGAGAGAACAGAAATACCAGGAAGGACCAAGAAATCTTCAGGAGTAACTCCTGATTCCCAAACAGTAAGAGATGTAGAAATGCTTTTTACCAGCGCGCCAATGTTTTCTGTGTCTCTGATTCCCCTTAGTGTGAGTCACTCAGCTTCCCGATTACCAAATCAGATACTTACAGGGAAGAAAGTGTCCATTTTAAGGCCAATTTCACTCTGTCATATTATGCGTCTCTTAATAATACGAAGGGATGTCGAATATGCTTGAAGCAAAGTCACACTATGGCCATAAAATTTCTGAATCCTCACTTGCTGCTTTAACATGCCAATAGTGTGCTTGGTATATGGCCTTGGAATCTTATTCTTTCTTGTTAGGGGAAATGGGGGAATAACAGAATGTGGATACAGCACTGAACACAAAGGTGGCACAGTCTCATTTTCTTCCTTGGCATGATGATTTTTATTTTTTTTTAATCATTATTATTATCTTTTCTGGCCATGGCTGTCATTCAAACATACCCCCAGCCCCCCTTTTCCCATTCCCACCCTCCTTCTGCTTCCCAGATATGAGCAACTTTTCTATCCTTATAGAGTAAATAAATAAATAAATTTCTGCGAGACAGCTTGGAAGAATGTTTGATAATCTGAACCATTACGGAGGTGAAATTTCATTACACAGATGGTGACATCCCAATGTCTATCATCAAAACACAGCAGGTAGATACGATCAGCTAGGCCCATTCCCCACTACAAAATTACACTTACATTAATGTCACTCCAGATTTCATTATGCGGAAAATGATATTGCACAGGTCTCTGGCATGAGGGAGACTGGGAGAGGAGAAAAAAAAAAAAGGAGAGATGAGAATCTAGGTGAGGGAGTGGGGGGAGGATGGGTGGGTACAGCAGAGAAGCACAACATGGGCTAGGAACAATCGGCTCTGCCAATGAAATAAATACACAACCTCATCACAATCTTGCAGCTTTGCTGCAGTGTCAGGTCGCTTCATGATCGTCTCCAACTCCAGCTCCCACTTCAGATTCTGATAGAGTGCTTAGAAGCCCTCCTGTGGGAATAAGAGAGCTTCACAGTCAATTTTTATTAATAAGGCCTGACAATCTTAGTTTAGGGAAGAATTTCAGGAAGTCTTTTCTGTTAGCTGAATCTACAGGCAATGGTAAGCTGTCATGTGAACACATATATGTGTTTTTAAATATGTGGTGAGCAATTTCCCCATGAGAGTGAGTATTTTGAGCAATTTCTGAGCAGTTTTTAGGAGCAACGTAGAATGTCTGAATGAGTCCTGTGATGTCTTTGTTGCAATGGCCAAGCCTCAGTTTTCTGTAGCTGAACATGCTGTCCACTAGAGAAATGCATTTGTAGAAATAATAATAGAAACATAGACTCACAGAATCATACAATGTTTTAGGATGGAAGGGACCTTTAAGGTTCATCTAGCCCAACCCCCCTGCAGTAAGCAGGGACATCTGTATTACATCAGGTTTCTCAGAGCCCCATCAAGGCTGATCTTGAAGACCTCCAAGGATGGGGGCTCCACCACCTCTCTGGGCAACATGTTCCAGTGATCTACCATCTGTATATTGAAGAACTTTTTTTAACATCCAACCTAAGTCTACACTTTTCTAGTTTAAAAACATTACCCTTGTTCTATTACTACGTGTCACTGTGAACAGTTCTTCCCCAGCTGTCTAATAGGCAACTTTCATATATTGGAAGGCTGCTGTAAGATCTCCCTGGAGCCTTCTCTTCTCTAACTGAGCAATCCCAGCTCTCCCAGCCTGTCTTCATAGGAGAGGTGCTCCAGCCCTTTGATCATTTTTGTGGCCCTCCTCTGGATATGCTCCAAGAGGTCCATGTCCTTCCTGTGTTGAGGGCTCCAAAGCTGGACACAACACTCCAGGTGATGTCTCACAAAAGGGAGAGAATCACCTGTCTCAATCTTCTGGCCACACATTTTTTGATGCAGCCCGGAATGGGATTGGCCTTCTGGGCTGCAGATGCACATTGCTCACTCATGTCCAGCTTTACACAGATATGTAGCCCCAAGTCCTTTTCCTCAGGGCTGCTTTCAAGCACATCTTCTCCTAAATGGTATGGATAATGGGGGGATTTCAACACAGGTGCAGGGCCCTATATTTGGCTTTGTTGAACCTCATGAGGTTCACCTGGGCCCACTTCTCCAGCTTATCCAGGTCCCTCTGGATGGCATCCTGTCTCTCTGGTACATTAACCTCACCACTCAGCTTGGTGTCATCAGCAAACTTGCTGTGGGTGCACTCAATCCCACTGTCAGTAAAATTAATGAAGATATCAAGGACATTGAGGTATTGACCACCACCCTCTGCCTGTGATCATCCAGCCAGTTCCTTATCCACTGAACAGTCTACCTATCAAATCCATATCTTTCCAACTTAGAGAGGAGGATGGACAATTAGGTATCAAGCAGCTTGGAACCTATCAGGTAAACTAGGGAACATACGTCCTGCATTTTCCTTTTACTTTCACCTCTGCCTTTTCCTTTTCTCTCCTCTATTCCTCCCATTTTCCCTTCCCCTTTCTTTTCCCCCCATCCTATAAGTGAAGTGATTACACAGAACAGAATTTCTTTGTCATATCAGTGAGTTATATGGTGCTTCAATCTCCTATTACCAAACAGACTGAAGCACAGATTCATATCATTGCAAACTTAGTATTCATGTTACCCTGAGCTCTCATTATTCTTAAGGGAGAGTCAGTAGAACTTTGAGAGAATAACTTTCATATTAAAATAAATATTATCTGTCTTTAGAAGTTCAAATTAAAGGTGTCTTCATGTGAGCTAGATCAGGCTGATTTTATAATCATTAGAAATCTAATCAATAGATTTAGCACAGTTTAGAGTATGATATTTCAAAGGAAATCTAGGTGCCTAGTTCTTAGACCTGAACAATATCTGAAACTTACTACACTTATCTGCAGATTACATAATAACATCTGACCTCAAATCACAAAGTTACTGTCTATAAAAAAAACTGTTTCCACATTAAACTAGGTATTCACAGTGATATTCTAAAATATATCTAAAGTTTAAAAAAGAAACAGGGATTCTGAAAGTATTAATCTACATTAAATCTGAGACGCTAATTTAAATATCCTCTAAATAATGAAAATAGTTGAGGTGACACCAAAAATCCTGAGGAATTATGATTCTGTGGTTAAAAATTCTTAGAACTAGATAACAACTTTTTGTGTGTGACACACAGACACCTGCACACACTAACATATATGTATGTAGGTATTCTGACTAGAGGAAAAGCTTTAGTAAATAGTCATATGACAAAGGCTATTCCAATGAAATTTTATGTTCAATTTTGTAAACTGAAAGGTAGGAGGATTTTAGACAAATATTTGAAGACTAATTTAAACAGAATAAGGACTCTTATGTTTTAACCATCACTGTGTTACATCCTTTATTAAGCAACAGTATCCAGGGTACAAATAATGGATCTTCTTTGCATTTCATTTAACAAATATATTGATTGAAGTCCTTTTTCAAACCTCAGCAGACGGGATGCTTTAGGGGTAATTTTTTCAAAGGAAGTTTGCATGGGGATTTAACCAGCCAACTTCCCTTGATGTTAGCAGGAACTATGTGACTAAACCGATACGCTACTTTGAAAAGACACCCCTAAACACCTCATGTTGAATTGCTGGAAGTCTTTGAACTCAGCAGGATCATTGCTTGAATAAGAAGTGCTGGTTCAGATCCAACATATGAATCAGTTATAATAAACAGTGTTATAAATGGAACAAAGTGCGTTTGTCCAAAGAGAAAGAGAAGGTTTGGATTGCATAGAGCCAGTAGATTTTACATTACATCTTTTCTTCCTTCTAATTCCATCTTGGAGAACATTTCTGGGAACATCATAGATTAAGTGGTTTCATTAAAATAATTGTCTTCAGTCAGTTACTTGTAAGGTGGTCCCTAATGGATTTTACTGTAGCAGATTTTAAAGCACACCTTAGCTTGTTCTGAGAAGTCATTTATAGATAGTGAGATGATGACCAATCTGAAGCTACAAGAAAAAAAAAAAAAAACTACAAGAAGATTCTATCCGGAGACTGGTCTGACCTAAGATATTATTACTTTAAGATTACTCAGAATGTGATTCAAACATTCCATTGTATAACTATATAATAATTTTCCTTCTGACTTATCAACCTAGACAGGAATTTATACATGATTAGGCTGAGTCAAGAAGGAATCACTTCCTATTCTTTGACTTCTTACCCTGTATCTGCAGGAGCTCTGTGTCCCCTCCATCTCCCATGAAGAAACAGAAGTCTCAGAGATGGCTTCTATAGGTCATGCTCAGTGAGAATGCACAGCACAATTTATCCCAAATTATTTCAGACCATAATTTCATTCCCTGAATAAGCCTTTCTTTGTTCTTTATAAAATCTTTACAGGAAAGTACTTTGAACCATTTAATTGGACAATTCTGATTTGACTTATTTTATGCTATAAATGAAACACTTTTTTTCAGGATGAAAATATAGGGAATTACAAAATATTTCTATAAAAGATATAAATTAAAATTAAAAATATGTATCACAGCTGTAGGAAATGTTGATCTTGCAGCATTAGTTTGATAGAAATATCATGCCCAGGAATACATTGTCATTAGATGTGATTAAGGTAATCTTCCTAAAATTAGACAGAGATGTACCATTGTTAGTTCCTGAAGCTGCCTACCTACCAGATTTGTGACATTTCGGGGGTATCATTTCAAAGCAGAATATAGAGGTTTAGCTGCATGACTCTCAGAAACATTAACAGAAGATGATTGATTAAATCCCACACTTGCCCTCGCTTTGAAATTTTTTTCCCTAGGCATCATGTCTTTTAGCCTTTTGGAAAGGACTTCACTATTTACATGTAGAGAAATGCAGAAAATATGTAAGCTATACTAAAATTAAATTCAGATAAAATAAGACTATAATAAAATAAAAAATATAAAGTAAATAAAATAAAAATCAGAATTTCCACTTATTCTTTGCTCCCTTGATTTCTGCTCTGGTATTGTGAATCCATTCCAAGCTTTGTTACATCCATCAGGGATGGTACAGATGGACATTTTGCTTGTCCAACCTGACTCAACCGCTTGAAGATTCATCAGAGAGAATCTGTTGGCAATTGCAAATGGATCCAATCCAGGGCCAGCAGATTTTGTCTCTCTAGAGGAAAGCAGGACTGTAAAGGGCAGACTAGACTGGCAAAAATATTTACTTTTATATTTCATCACTTCAAATTTATAATGGGACAAAATGCCTTTAAAACTTCACCTTTTTAATAGGATACTAACAGAGATTTTCAGTGCAATCCATTTGCTGGCAAGTCAGATGCTTGAGACTGGGAAGCATTTTAAGTTAAAAAAAAAAAAGGAAAGAAGAAAAGAAAAAGCAATCAGCAGGGTGACATATACTTTATTAGTCCTCTTCAAAATCACTTCCTCCCCTTTCTCCCTTTTATATTTCTTGTCTTTCTATGTGCTCTCCTTCTTACATTACATCCCTCATTTTAGGCATTTTAATCCCTCCAAAGGGATGCATCCCAGTGGCACAGACAGTTGTAAGGCACAATTCTCAGCTACACCATGGCTCTTTAATGGTGCTGCGGCAGCGAAAAGCAGCCTTATAGCCCATGGAACTGGCCACTGTGGAATATCCTCCCTGCTATGCACAAAACAGGGTTTCAGAAAGCGAGTAAAGTCAGCACATTGGCTATATAATGGCCTCTGTCACATCTCCCAGTGTAAAAGACCCCATGCCTAGAATAAGCATGGGGAATAAAGAAAGGGGAGCTTGCTTGGAGTCTTACCATAGCCTCAAGAGAAAAATTCCACAAAATTCAGTTTGTGATAAAAATCAGGATGCTCAAAAGCCCTAAAGGATATCTTTTTTCTCTGAATGAGCCATGGTGCAATGATGAGAGTAAGTAATTTATTACCTCAGTAGAAATGTAGGAAAGTCCTCAGAGGTTACTCTGGGGTAAATATGAATATGTGGAATTTACTTACTTCACACCTGAGGAACTGTCAAACATAAGTATTCTCCTGCCTTCTTTTATTCAATAGCTGCGAGGAGCTTCTCTATTTTTGTATTTACGGGTGAAAGTCTTGTTTGCAGTAAAATCAGAAAGACTTTGTGGGTTTTTTTTTTTGTTTATTTGTTTTGGTTTGGGTTTTTTGGGGTTTTTTTGAGGTTTTTTGTAATTGAAGGCTTAGATGCTCACCACAGTGTCTTACTAGATCTGATATGGATGTATAACTTTCCTTCTCGTTTTCTTCTGGGCCCTATTTGGTCAGTTGTTAAACAACACTGCAGTAGGTCAGAACATTTTTCTTCCCAGGTTTCATATATTTGCTTCGTCTCCTTTGTGCTTCATCTACCAAGGGTACTGTTGGTACACACATGAAAATGAGCTCTGAGTTTCATTCTTGCTCACCTCAGGGAACACATGCAGTCTGCAATCCTTTGCATAGATGCAACTGATGAAGCTATGCAGAAAGTGTAGAATCAGGATAACATTTCTGCTGGTTCTGCTCTCCACTAATGTCCTCATTGAAACAGTGAGTCATCCCAAAGTTATGCCACTCCATTTGGTCATACTAAATAATCCTGATTATTCACAGCCACATAAAGTACACCGTTGAGTGCTCAATAGCAGGCACTCTTCACTGCACATTGTCAGTAGACTCTGTGTATGTAATTTATTCCTCTCAAAAAAATCTGCTCTGAAAACATGACTAACCACAACAGGATTTCTCAGGAATTGCTCTGCAACAATGGTGACGAGTAGATCTCTACCACATTATAGGCTGCTGGGAATCCAAGTGGATTTCTAAGCCATGAAATGGAGAGGAACTTCATGCTTATCTGGCTTGGTACTAAGCACCAGCCAGAAGATGTTGCATGTCCTCAAGCCCCATCAATTTCAATTGAGTTCAAAACCCTTACTTCCCATTACTCACTTCCTCTTGGTAAAAATTAGCTCTGTTGAGTTTTGGGTCAATACTCCTTAACTGCAGAAACCAAAAGCAAGGGGGGTTAAAATGTTGTTAGGTACCCTTGTGCATTCTGCTGTCTCAGCCCTGAGTGACCCCTGAAGGAAGGTGAGCCAGCCTCAAGGCATTTGGAACTTACATTCTACACACAAAATTGCATACCTTTTAAATGCTGCTTTGTAAATGTGAGGGGTTTTATACTTTTGCATAGCCAGCTTTTTTTCTATGCTGGAGATTATAAAGGAAACAGTATAGACCATTTCCAGCACGTAAGAATTTACTGCCATACTTTCTTATTCTCAGAAGGGCTAAAGCCGAACTGGAACTCAGACTGGCCAGTTCTGTAAAGGATAATAAAAAGTCCTTCTATAGGTATATTAATAGTAAAAGGAGGGTCAAGGAGAATCTCCAGCCCTTATTGGATGCTGATGGCACATTAGTGACAAGGGATGAGGACAAGGCTGAGGTCCTTAATTCCTTCTTTGCCTCAGTCTTTAACAGTAAAGAAGGATATTCTGTGAGTACTCATCCTCCGGAACTGGCTGACAGGGATGGGAAGAAGAACAAAGTTCCCATGGTTCAGGAGGAAATGATTAGTGACCTACTTGGCCAATTAGATACCCACAAGTCAATGGGGCCAGATGGGATTCACCCGAAGGTGCTGAGAGAGCTGTCAGATGTGCTTGCCAAACCCCTTTCCATCATCTATCAGCAATCCTGGCAGACTGGGGAAGTTCCAGTCGACTGGAGGCTGGCAGATGTTACACCCATATCTAAGAAGGGCCGGAAGGAGGATCCAGGGAACTACAGACCTGTTAGTCTGACCTCAGTCCCAGGGAAGATCATGGAGAGGGTCACCTTGGGAGCTATCATGCAGCACATGCACGATGGCCAGGGGATCAGGCCTAGTCAACATGGGTTTATAAAAGGTAGATCCTGTCAAACTAACCTGATCACCTTCTATGACAAAGTGACCCGCTTAATGGACTAGTGGAAGGCTGTGGATGTGATCTACCTGGAATTTGGTAAAGCCTTTGACACAGTTTCTCACAGCATTCTGACTGAGAAACTGGCTGCCACTGGCCTGGACAGGTGGACCCTCAGCTGGGTTAAAAACTGGCTGGATGGCCGAGCCCAGAGGGTGGTGGTGAATGGAACAAAATCCAGCTGGAGGCCGGTCACGAGTGGCGTCCCCCAGGGCTCAGTCCTGGGTCCAATCTTGTTCAACATCTTTATCAATGACCTTGATGAAGGGATTGAATGCTCCCTCACTAAGTTTGCAGATGACACTAAACCAGGAGGAAGTGTTGATCTGCCTGAGGGTAGGGAGGCTCTACAGATGCCCCATCTGGAGTACTGTGTCCAGATCTGGTGCCCCCAATACAAGAAGGATGTGGAACTGTTGGAGAGGGTTCAGAGGAGGGCCACGAAGATGATTAGAGGGCTGGAGCACCTGCCCTATGAAGAGAGGCTGAGGGAGCTGGGCTTGTTCAGTCTGGAGAAGAGAAGGCTGCGGGGGGACCTCATTGCAGCCTTCCAGTACCTGAAGGATGCTTATAAGCAGGAGGGGGTTCAACTTTTTAAAAGGATAGACAATGACAGTACAAGGGGGAATAGATTAAAACTAAAGGAAGGAAGGTTTAGATTATATATTAGGGGGGAAGATTTTTACAGAAAGAGTGTTGACGTGCTGGAACAGGCTGCCCAGAGAGAGAGGTAGTGGATTCCCCGTCCCTGGAAGTGTTCAAGGCCAGGTTGGATGGGGCCCTGGGCAACCTAGTGTAGATCCAGGCCTGAGGTTGGTGGTCCTGCCTGTGGCAGGGGGGTTGGAGCTCTGTGATCCTTGGGGTCCCTTCCAACTCATACCATTCCATGGTTCTATGATTCTGTGATCTGAACAGACTGGACCGATGGGCTGAGACCAATGGGATGAAGTTTAACAAGGCCAAGTGTAGAGTGCTGCACATGGGACATAACAACCCCATGCAGCACTAAGGCTTAGAGGCAACTGGCTGGAGAGCTGTCAGGCAGAGAAGGACCTGGTGGTGTTGGTTGACTGCAGACTGAGTATGAGTCAGCAGTGTGTCCAGGCAGGCAAGAAGGCCAATGGCATCTTGTCTTGTATCAAAAATAGTGTGGCCAGTAGGTCTAGGGAAGTAAATGTGCCCCCGTACTGGACATTGGTGAGGCTGCACCTTGAGTGCTGTGTCCCATTCTGGGCTCCTCACCATAAGAAGGACATGGAGGTCCTGGAGCTAGTCCAGAGAAGGGCAACCAGGCTGGTGAAGGGGCTGGAGGGCAAATCGTATGAGGAGCGGCTGAGGGAGCTGGGCTGTTTAGCCTAGAGAAGAGGAGGCTGAGGGGAGACTTTATCACTGCCTACAACTACCTGAAGGGAGGCAGTAGAGGAGTAGGTGATGGTCTCTTCAGCCAGGTGACAGGTGATAGGACAAGGGGGAATGGCAAGAAGCTGTGCCAGGGCAGGTTTAGATTGGACATTAGAAACAATTTTTTTACTGAAAGAGTTGTCAGGGCCTGGAACAGGCTGCCCAGGAAGGGGGCTGTGTCACCTTCCCTGGATGTGTTCAAAAAAATGTAGATGAGGTACTTAGAGATATGGTTTAGTTTAGGATGAGAATGGTTGGACTTGATCTTCCAAGGTCTTTTCCAACCTTGTGATTCTGTGATTCCTGCACCCTCCAAGACTACCTTTAGAAAGCTGCTTCCGGCTATGTTTACTTTAGCACACTATTTAATTTAAAATGGAAAAAGAATATTGCAAACATCAGTTGGTTCTACAGTGGATGCCCAGTACATTATTTAATTGGAAGCTTTTGTTCTGTTAGAAAAAGTTCCTATGCAAAAGTAAGTTTTACCTGTTTAAAGGTACCTATATATGTATCAGTATTTTTTATAAATATATATGTGCATATGCATGTTAGCATATTGCTACTGTTAATACTGATTGTATTATTTTATTATTTCATTATTTATCATCTCTATTTATTTCTTCTTTTGTTGTTGCTTTTTGCTGTTCTTTCATCCAGTAAAAAAAAAGTAAAATAAAAGTAAAAAAAAAAAAATTGTCTCACTTACTGTTAGAAAACATAACAGCTTTGAAATCTATTTTCTTCTCTTTTTAATCCTACTTTAATCCTTTGGAGCTATAAACCAAGAAAAATGCCTATTTTCTACTGTATATATTTACAGCTTCTATTCTAAATAACTTTAGTGCTTTAGGATTTGCAATCACCATAATTTCCTGTACCGAGGAAAAAAGAAAATCAAACTTTTAAGCCCCACAGGGAACAATTCAGCTCCACTGGGTTCTTTAATGTAGGATCCATATAAAAGCAATCAAACTGTTCTTTCTCCACTCCAGCTATTTGGCTCCTTTCTGCCATTGTCTGTCATATTCTTACCTTCAGTTCTCAGGCATATATGCATTTAATAACTAAATGCACCAAGCCAGCTATTAAATTCACCATCATGATCCTCCAAATACATGCAAAGGATGGACAAATCCTAGGATCGTATCCATATCATATCAAAATATGATAATTTTGTAATTTATATGCATGTTACAATTTTTCTTATACAATCTTTATTTTTATTGTAAAGAAAATTGTTGATGGAATAAAACCAAAAGTGATCATGAGTACATAAACCAGTTTCATCATACGATCTTCCGAGTTATAGCTGTTCATGTCCCTATCTTTGCTACTTTATGTGTATTAAGTAAAATGTACACAAGATGAACAGGGAACAAAGATGAAAAGACTTATTAAGCTATCATATTTTTCGTGTCATTTCAGAGTTGTTCTGTATATGATCTTATTCTTCCTAGGAGTATAAAAAGAGAAAGGAAAACATTTCCTAATGTATGATTTAATAATGATCATGTTGGGTATGAGCTGTGGGACATTCTCTTGTTTTCCTAGCCAAAAAGTTCATGAAGCATCTTGAAAATTAGTCCATTAAAATATAGGCTTAAAACCATAGACATACTCATTCAGCAACTCACATTGAACTCAGAGGAAGCATGGCACCTAAAGAGCATTCTCAATCAGTCATTAAGGGAAGTAAGACTGGAATGGACCCCATTAGTTGTTAAATTTAGTTTCTTAGTGTCATATATAGTTATAAATGTCATGATCCCAGAAGTTTCTTTTTTAGAATGGGTTAAATTCTTGAATCCTTAATCTCACAAAAATGTCTCTTGGCCTGGTGTGATCCTATCTACGGCATATATTCTCCTTCAGAATGGGGAGTTGGCCTCAGTTTTCAAACTCTGATGTTTGTACCAGTCAATTGTCAGTATGCTGGCTAACTGTTTTCTGGGTATTTTCAGCCTGCCAGTCCCCTGTAGTTTTGAACTGGAAGATTGAACATTTGTTCCAAAGTGTGAATCCTATTGACAGTTGACTTGTTCTTTTCAGTTGCCTGTCATGGACTGTTGAAAACAGCTCCCTCAGGGTTAAACAAATGGAGCAAGTTTACTTGCTTATGTAAAATATGTTTCTGCACTCTTCATCATCACAGTCACCCTCTTCTACGCCTGCTACCATTCAAAGTCAAAGTTATTTAGTTCTAATCTCCTTCCTGACTCTGAAATGGGAGTGATGATGGTTGGTCATCATGGAGAAATGTCTCTGCAACTGTTAGATCAAAACTGAGTGTTATCAAGTATTCAGATCACGTGGAGAACAAAATGTGTCAAAACAGCACTGACCTATATAGTTGGTTATTCCACAAGAGAAATAAGGTACATAATTTGAGAGAATTTTGACAGAAACAAAAATCTTTGGCTAAATGCTGTGACTGGAGGGATTATAACACAAAGAGAAAGGCCTACTTTTAAAAAAGAACCTAATAAACCACATTAGAATTCAAGATAATTGCCCTGAACAACAGTTGTTTTTAGTAGACAACCATGTTTTGCTTTTTATACTTTCAACCAAATTTCCAAGTTGGGTAAAACAATAAAAATCACTGAGTACAGCAAAGAAAACGAACTCGCATGTGGGTTATCTGGTAGCTTTTGCAGGATGGCTTTTGTCAAGATGCAAAGTTGCAATGAAGTTTCAAAGTGTGAAATATTTCTTTCTTCTTTAAATAGACTTATTTTTGTGTGCTTCTTGGAAGAACTTAATATCACGTTATTCTTCCTGGGGTTTTTTTTAGATTTGGGTACAAAACATAGAAATGCACACATGTAAAAGTACAGGCATGTGTCAAAACAGTATATACTCCATATTCTCAGCAAACTAGGCTAAAAATATATCTGATTTTGAACAAATGAGAATTAAGTAGCTTTGACATTTAAAAATGCAGTGAAAATAGTTTCCTTTTTCCCAAACAATTTTAAAATCCACAACAGTTAGAAATTTGAAATCAAAATGCCCCAAATGAGCATACAATATAACATGAAAAGCTTTGTTTTAGGGTTCATAACATACTGGTTCATTTTGGCTTCATTCTTTTTGCACATGCTGTCATGCTTTTGGGTTTCAACTGGTAACAGAAAAACAACAAAATGTGCTGAGAAAATGCTGTAAAAGGAGTATTAGCAAATTGGCTGAACACACTGAGTCCTTGAAAGCCCATAAGAAAGCTTATTCTTTTGGCCATCCTAATGTCAAGAACAAAGTTACAGTGATATTTGGAGACCATTTCTCAGCTGGCATCAATTGCCATAGCTGCACAATGGAGCTATTCTGGATGGAGCTTTGCTGATTTCCATCTGTAAGGGATTTGGTTTTAATCTTCTGATACTGACTACCATTATAGTCTTCTCCAACTGACTCAAAATAAAAGACCTTCTCTTTTCCTTTGGGTAATGTAGAATGATTCCCTAATGTTTATATCAAGTATTAAATGACTAACACCATAGAGAGAGTGGTTCTGGCTTCACTGATCTTAAACTCTCCTATATCTGTTTGAATCATGAAACTGAGTGAGGATAACTGATTAAAATGTGATGCTTTCCAACATTTCCTTTCCATAACCTTGTCATAAACAAATTTTTTTTTCTATTCATCTACCACTTCATAGCATAGAAAATCCGGTACTTTATTTTCTTGTTTTAACAGTTACTTGTGTATTCCTCTTTGGATATATTTATTTATTTTATTATAAATCCTCTCTTTGCTTCTAGTCTTTATTTCTTTCCCTTTTTATTTACCAGTAGGGAGACTTAGATAGGCTCAGTTTTCTTAATCCTCTTTATAAATTTAAAAAACCCAATTAAGTCTGCACAAAGTCTTGTTTTTCTGATGGAGAAGAAAATCAGTCTTCCTGCAACATAATAATGCTTTGCACTTCTATAGACCCTTTTATCTGAGGTTCTCAACTGCTGTAAAACACGCATTCATTAATTAAGCCTTGAAAGTGCCATGAGACAAAATATTATGCCTCGACTGCAGATAGGTAAACAGAGACAGAAATTCCATGTTTTGCTGAAAGTAATGCAGATTGTCAGAATTAGGACCGGAACTCAAAAGTCATTATTTCTAAACGACAGCTTTCAGTTCCACATGAGGTCCAGCCTAGTACCAACTGTTTTAATGCACACAGTTCAGTGTTTCTTCTAGAGTTAACCACAGCCACAACAACAAACCTCATTTTGGTGTTATGTAGACTGTTCCTAAATCATAGCCTCCTGTCGTGCAGGTTCTCAGTAGGTACAAACTTCTGTAGTTCAAATTTAGCCTACTGAGATCTGACAGTATCCTAGGTAAGTTGAGTCTGTCCTTACATACATAATGGACAACAGCAGTACTAAGAAGAGCATGACCCTGCGTAGTGACTACTGAAAACTCAGAGGCTCTCTTCAGCTATCATGGAAGCAGGACTCAAGCAGAAATGTATTGGCCATCTAAGAATAATATTAAAAGACAAAGTGAATAACATGTTCTAATAACAGCTTGAGTTTGCAGTAACATCAGTACAGTGAGAGGATGAGAGGGGAATTAATGTTTGCTTGTCTGTCTTAAGAGAACAAGAAAGAGACAAAAAAAAAAAAAAAAAGCTACTTGCTCATTTTCATGGCTGCTGTCTCTTCGTGATGGTATAAAACAGGGACAAATAACAGCATTTTATGTATTAAAGTAAGTACAAAATTCATTGGACAGATGTCATTTCAGCATCATGCCATAGATGGTTCAGGGAATACAGCATCACAGTATAGCTGATAGGAGGGAACACACTTTCAAGATATTACTAAGGAAGCAAGGTCATTTGTTTCTTGTGCAGGTTTTGGTTTATTTTATTTTTTATATTAACTCCAAACGATCATTACAGTAGGATTCAAAAGAATAATTATACTGTTTAAATTTTCCTGTAGATTGAAAACAATAGACTTTAGGAGACTAAATTGAGATTTCAAATTTAAAAGAGATTTCACCACAATTTTCAAAGATTTTTTATTATTTGGTAACAACATTAACTTCATCTAACTATAGATGTCTAAAAATTAGACATCTGAATCTTTCAGTCTCAACACCTTCAGGGTCCAGTAGAGAAACAAGTTCTTCAAAGAGAAACTGCACCTTAACCAGTGCCTATGAGTATAAAAGAAGTCTTTGTTGGTTAGTTCACCCATACATAGCCAAATTAAAAGTAGTTTAAGGAAGATAAATCTCAGTCTCAAATGGTTTCCATAATAAACACTCATGTACACAGGTAACAACAAGCCTTTGCTGGTGGAATGAAACTTCCACCATCCCACAGACGTGATGAGGATATTTCTATGCATAGGCTCTTAATTGAATCTTCTCATCCAAAATGAGGAACCGATTAACAATCCAGAAGACAAATAGCACCACAAAAAGATAGAGCTCATGATAGTTAAAAGAAGGAATGGAAAACAAAAGAATTCATAAATAAGGCTTCAGATGCATTTCAATGCACTGAGAGATTTGGTCAGAAATATGTCGTAAAAGAAAACTAAAGTAGAGGCAGTATTTCTTTAAGTAAGCAATATTAAAAGAAAAAGTTAACCTCATATGAAGAGTAGAAACTGTAGTAAGGGATAAGATTAGCTACATCAATACGCCTTTACTGATCTTAAATACAGAAAGGAAGAAAATGGAAATGAGGAGAAATTTCAAAGCCAGCTTACGTTGATCTCTATCTGCTATTGATGAATTGAAGATATGACAAACCTTCCCTCGTTCTTTTCAACTTCACTTATGCTTTCCATACGAATCCTTTTGAACTGATCCAAACCAGCCCCTGAGAAAAACTGATTATTCTTCTGTCAGATCAACAGGTTGATTTGGATCATTGAGCCCCTGCACCACTTTTAGTGCCAATATAAGTTATAGGAATTGTGAGGAAGGACTTTTGAGGAAGGACTTCAGAACCTGGCTGCCTATTTCATCAGTAGCATCTTCCACTCTTGGCCTGTGTTGACTATACAGTTGTACTCTGTAAAGTCTATAAAGACAATAACATCACAATATGAAGACAAAATGAACAAGGAACAATGCACAAAATGTAATCATACTAGAAAAGTTTGCAAAATATGTTAATACTAAAAGAGGACCAAGAAAGGGTATGTGATTTTTCTGCCACAAAAAGAGAGTTTGTTCTACAAATCTTTATGGTGATGTGTTTTTTTCATAATTTTATGATAACTTCCTATAGGGTCTAGCTGCTTTCAGGCAGCTAAAAAAAGTGATGTTACTGACTGACAGGTGGGTAGTCGCCGTAAGACAATGAAAACCACAGGGCACTAGGATAAGTATGCTTGTATGTACATCCCTATGAATTGCAGTTTTATGTCAGTTGCATCTTACATCAGGATCCACAAATAACTTTGAAATAGTCTCAGGATTGCTAGTGGTTAGCTTTGAAAATTAGGGAGTGAGCATACTAGAAAAATGGAAGAGAGCAAACATTGCCTATCTGTTTAAAAAGGGGAAAAGGAAGATCGATGATAAATAGGCCATATATATTTCTGCTGGACATCATATAAATCGTCATTTGTAGTGTATTTATCTAAAATGTATAATGCATGAATTATCCACTTGTATAATAAATACATGTGTATTTACATAAATACATGTGTTTTCAATAAAGTGATATAGTATAAATATTTAAATAATTGCATTTGTATTTATGCTTTCCTTACATATTATATAATAAAGATATTGATGATTCACCTGTTCTAAAATTCTACTAATATTTTGTTTTGTTTCTGAATGCTTTGTAATTTAATATTTAACAGAGTAGAAAACCCTGCAAACCAACAAAAATAACAAAAAAAAAAAAAAAACCACACCAAATCCTCCCCCAAAGAACAACAAACCTCTTTTGTTTCAGGGGGATTAAATGTATGTTTGTTTGTGCGTGTATCCACCTCACAACAGTAGAGAACTCACATTGTTCATGGACAAATGACTGCCTCAGTTTGCCAGTAATTGAAAGGCATTTGGCACATTTCTATTAAAAAAATTTCCTCTCCATGAATTTTTAAGCAAACTAGTTTAAACAACAAGTGTCATTTAAGTAAAAAAATAAATAATAACTATGTTGCCTAAAAACACATTCTTGGTAGATCTGCCAAGATTATTCTCAGCTTTGAGGCATCTCTAAACAATGCAGCAAAGCAGAAACCCCTTCTGCTTCCCAGAGGAGCAACAAGCTCTAGTTTCAGAAGCTGGTTAGACTCATCGGTGTGATGCTTTAGTTAAGTAATCCTAGTCAACACACTTTCATAATGCTCTTTTATCACTCCTACACTGTTTTTAAGACTTAATCTCTGCATAGCACCACATCATTTTGACTTGTATATTCTTCCAGTGGTGCAGATCAACTTACTGCACTATAGAACACTGCTTAGGATACATGTCCCTTAAAGAAATGAGGACAAAGAAAAGCATTATTATTATTGTCTACTCAGGAGAATCTCAAGGCTCAGGCAGAGGGCAGCACTTATCTGTGTCCTAAAAAATCAATAGCAGTCTTGGAAATGGAGGCTGCACAACACCTGAGTCTCAGTCCAGAGTCTAAAAGAAAATAAAACAATCACAAACGCTTGTTTTCCTCTCTGCCATTTTTCTATGACACAAAGAAATTACTCCCATTTAGTGCCACTCTGATTTTGACCTTAGTGTTGAACCTTGCTTTTACACAAAACCCCCTGAATCTTCCCCTTCTGCATACCCTCAGCATATATTTCCATTTCATGCTTTGACCCTGATTTTTCTTTACTGGTGGGTTTATTTGTCTTTGCTGATTTGTTTGGATTTGAATCATAACTTACTCCTCAAACCTGGCTTATGTTGCTATTAAATTTGACCTATTGCTAAGATTCTTAGACATTTGGGCAATGAAGTGTTGTGGATACAAAGTGAAATGTGTTTTAAATTTCAGTAGGAATCCTATCAACATGCCCGGGTGCTCAATACAAAGGGAATGACCACCTTTGTGGTTTTCTTGGGGGTTATTTGTTTGTTTGTTTGTTTGTTTGTTTGTTTTAATTTGAGAAAACAAAGTCCTTGTTAAATTAGTAGCTGGGATATCTGTTCTGTGCATTTTCTCCCTCCATCCTTTCTTCCCTCACTCTGTCACATTTTCCCATTTTCTTTTTTTTATTCCTTTTTTTTTTCCTGCAGTCTGTTGTTTTCTTTTACTTCTAGAGATAACTATGGTAAATAAATACAGATTTAATCTTCAAATCCCCCATCAAGAGAAAATGCACAGTCCAGGTGAATGGGGGAAAGATAGACAAGAAAGGGAGTGGGAAATATAAGAAAATAAAAATCACTCCACTGATCAAATCTTTCATTTCCAAACAGAAATAATTACAGTGATGGTCAGTGGGGAGATTTTGGCAATTTACAGTGGCATAGCAGCTAGTTCGTATCAACAAGATTTGATATTCAGGGCAAGCCATAGAACTACAGGTCCTGAAGCGTTGCCTATAATCTTTATTTCATTTTTAGATGTTATGCTGTAATAAAATGTAAAAAGGGAATACATAAAAAGTTATAGAGGTGGGAAAAAACATGGTTTGAAGTTGTATGGCATTTCTTGACAGGGCATGTTCCTAAGGATATGCAGAGAATAACAAATGCTATTTGAAATAAGTACAATAGAGATCTGAAACTAGATTGAAAACCCAAGTCAATTTTCCTGAGTGTCATTTGATTAGCTTTCTTATATAGAACTGAAGCTTAAACAATGCTGGGGATTCAGAGTGGAGAGGTGCTTGGGAACACAGTGAGAAATGGGTTACTCCTACCAATTTCATTTCTGTAGCTTTACAACATTATCATTGCACATTGTTTCAGTGTTTTTGCAATAATCCATAAATGAAGCAATGTCAGAGGGAATTTGATTGATAGCTGGGAAAACACAAAAACTGTGAAAGTTATTTCTTTGCTCTCTCTCTGTCTGTCACTGCCTTCTGGGCAAGAGATGTTACCAGTAGCTGTATAAAATAGCTAGAGCCTATTGCCTGGCTGTGTATAAGGGAAAACACTGACAAATTAGTGGTTATTGCTTTGGACAACTAAAAGGTGACAAATATGCATGTAACATATTTGACCTGTGGGTTGACTCGAGTGGTTTATGTTGGTGGTACTTTTTTTTCACCAGATATATCTTGCTTTTCATCTCTGAATTTAACAAAAGGAGAAACAGCTGTCTTGCAACAAAATTAACCTTGAACTTGGTTTTCACCCTTTGGGAACTCTAGACTGAGAATGAGGGAACAAATAATATTTTGATCTGAATCTAAAATAAAGAAATCCTTCACAGCTCAGGTTGGAGCTTTACATGTTTGCACATACTTGTATAGCTCTTCCAAGAGGACTGGAATACACAGCCAATTCATACCGATACTGAAACATGCTTTTTACTGTTTCATATATACTCTCTCCATTTCTCTAACTATTATTTTAATGTTTAGGTGTCTAAGGGTTCTTCAAAATTAGATTTTGTTGTTTTTAACCCCTAGCAGGACATGTAAAGTTCTGGCAAAGAAGTTCTCGCAAAGACTGTCTAATATGTGAGAATTAGCATCCAGGGACTTGGTGGTCATAGGAATGGACATGGTTCTAAGAGGGTCAGCGTGACTTCAGCTTTCCTTTGGGGATACAGCACTCTTAGTCCTATACAGCCAGTCTTTGAAACTACAACATTTCTCATTGCTTTAGGAAAAAAAAATGTTGTTGCAAGCAGTGTTCTATATTACTAACATTATTTCCTTATTTTTTTTTTTATCTCTCAATACTCTGTCTGTCTGTCTACTTAACCTTGTAGTAATGGAGTGCAAAACAGCCTTGTTTTTAAAGGTATTTGAACTCTTAGTAAAGTTCCCAAAATATACACTCTGAGAGTAGTGCAATGTGCTTTAACTTGGGATCGTGAGAAGTGATACAACATGCATAAGTTATAAATGTTGCTCTTTGGGTTGATCCACTTCTGTTCTACCATTTGTGTATACCATGGCCTCCTCTAATGGATGATAATAAAAATTTCAATTCATAGTGTACATAATGGCACATATTGTATTTGAGTATCAAATGATGACAGACTTGGTGGGCTTCCATAGCAAATATTGCCCATGGGGAAAAGTTGCTTCTGAGACAGTGCTAAGCTGTCTCAAAATACTATTTGCTTTCCTTTTCTTTAAGGATTTATTGTATTTTATCATGTATTATATATTTTATTCACAGAAGTCTTTCTAGGGATAAGGACTTCAGTACATAACAACAGCTCCCTTGAGTGGGAGATTTCAGGGCGACCTGCCAGCTCTTCTTGCTGCAGATGTCAGGCCATCTGGCTGCCATCTCTGGGGCAGGACACATCAAGGGAGTTGGCTGGCACATCTCCCCAGCAGGAGTTACTTGGTAGGGGTGGAGAAGGGAGGGGAGTGTCTGAGGGAAAGATATAGCTAGGTACCATCATGGGAATTTTGTGAGTGTGATTATTTTTATGTGTCTATGTACGTAAATAGATAGAAAAACAGGTATACGGAGAGATGCTACTTCCAGAAAAGATTATTCAGGGTTAAAACTGAGCTTGGTTAACTTAGATGTGAAAGATATCTCTTTCATGGTATTCAACATTTGTAATATTTCTATTCCATCCTTTTTGTCTGTTTCTTTGTTTGTTTTTTTTTTTAATCACGTCTTACGACAATACACATAATGTGTGTGTGACGTAGGAATTCTGGTATGTTTTATGAAAGTGTTGTATCACTGAATGTGTTTGAGTGGATAGCCATCTGTTGTCCAGAGAGCTACAAATCTTTCTCTGACCTGTAACACAGGATAATAATTAACTTAGATAATCTTCCATCCAGATAGGTATAACTAGAAACAAGAGGACAGAGCAACCTCAGGAATCAGACCTTTCTGCTTTTCCTACGGGGATGAGGATTTGACACAGTGGATATTCCTAAACAGACCTGAAAACCAAAGACAGTGGTAAAGACATAATTTTATAAATGGAGAGAAACCAGAATCTTTGATGCTTGGAAGATTATTAGACTATGTTGCAGGAGAGAAAAAGAATAACAGCAAAACAACAAGAACCACCAAAAGAAAAAGACCCCAAAAAACCCCAACAAACATGGTTAGGAAGGGTCAGGAAAGTGGTGTTAGAGGATGATTTCCATGAAGACTTTAGCAAACTTCAAGAAATGGTAACATGTTGTGAGGTTCCTGAAGAATGTTATATGAATATGATCAGAGTTCTGGAGCACCTGTGTTATGAAGACAGGCTGAGAGAATTGGACTTCTTCAACCTGCAGAAGAGAAGGCTCAATGGAAGTCCTTTTTGAGGCCTCTGGTACTTAAGGGGGCTAAAGAAAGATGAAGATGGACTGTTTACAAGGGTATGCAGTGGCAGGTCAGGGGATAATGGCTTTAAACTAAAAGAGAGTTGATTTAGATTGGCTATTAGGGAAAAAACAAATCTTTTTTATGAGGGTGGTGAGGCACTGGTACAGGTCGTTCATAGAATCTGTGGATGTCTCTTACCTGCAAGTGTTCAAGGCCATGTTGGACAGGGCTTTGAGCAACATGGTTTAATGGAGGATTACTGAAAGAGTTGTTGGGGCCTGGAACAGGCTGCCCAGGGAGGTGATTGAGTGACCTTCCCTGGATGTGTTCAAAAAAAGGGTAGATGAAGTACTTAGAGATATGGTTTAGTTTAGGATGAGAATGGTTGGACATGATGGTCTTCCAAGGTCTTTTCCAACCTTGTGATTCTGTGATGTTGGAACTAGATGATCTTTAAGGTCCTTTCAAACACAAGCCATTCCATGATTCATACAAACTGTGCTGAGACAGACAAGTCTAGGAAAGGACAGATGTTTATTAGACAAGTCTCAAGAAGAAAAATCGGGAAAACAAGTAGCTCAGTGTTAAGATTTAAGACTTTTACTTCCAGAAGACATAAGTTTGAGTCTTGGTACTGAAAAAAGGTATTACTTCTGAAGTAGTTATTCTGTAGGCAAATAGATGGCAGGAAGACACAAAAGCTATCTTTGCCATAGCCAACGGTTATTCAGAAATAATCTGCTACCCTCTCAAGTTGTTTTGCTGGGGTTTTTTTTAACAGGAATGACTGTACGGAAAGTGCTTACTTTTCCTGTCATGGAAATGGTGATAGTATCATAAAGACAGGCAGCCAAGAAGGCCAAAGGCATCTTGGCTTGTATCAAAAACAATGTGGCCAGTAGGTCTAGGGAAGTGATTGTGCCCCTGTACTCAGCATTGGTGAGGCCACACCTCGAGTACTGTGTCCAGTTCTGGGCTCCTCGCCATAAGAAGGACATTGAGGTCCAGAGAATGGCAACCAGGCTGGTGAAGGGGCTGAAGGGCAAATCCTATGAGGAGCAGCTGAGGGAGCTGGGGCTGTTTAGCTTAGAGAAGAGGAGGCTGAGGGGAGACCTTATCACCACCTACAACTACCTGAAGGGAGGTTACAAAGAGATAGGTGATGGTCTCTTCAGCCAGGAGACAGGTGATAGGACAAGGGGGAATGGCATGAAGCTGTGCCAGGGCAGGTTTAGATTGGATATTAGAATCAATTTTTTTACTGAAAGAGTTGTCAGGGCCTGGAAAAGGCTGCCCAGGGAGGTGGTTGAGTCACCTTCCCTGGATGTATTCAAAAAAAGGGTAGATGAAGTACTTAGGGATATGGTTTAGTTTAGGATGTGAATGGTTGGACTTGATGATCTTAAAGGTCTTTTCCAATCTTGTGATTCTGTGATTCTGTGATTCTGTGACAGGGCCACAAAGATGATTAGAGGGCTGGAGCACCTCCCCTATGAAGAGAGCCTGGGAGAGCTGGGTTTCTTCAGTCTGGAGAAGAGAAGGCTGTGAGTGGACCTCATAGCAGCCTTCCAGTACCTGAAGGGAGCATATAAACAGGAGGGGATTCAACTTTTTAAAAGGGTAGACAATGGCAGGACAAGGGGGATGGATTAAAGCTAAAGGAAGGAAGGTTTAGATTAGATATTAGGGGGAAGTTTTTTTACAGAAAGAGTGGTGAGGTGCTGGAATAGGCTGCCCAGAGAGGTGGTGAATTCCCCGTCCCTGGAAGTGTTCAAGGCCAGGTTGGATAGGGCTCTGGGCAACCTTGTGTAGATCCAGGCCTGAGGTTGGTGGCCCTGCCTGTGGCAGGGGGGTTGGAGCTCTATGATCCTTGGTGTCCTTTCAAACCGATGCCAGTCTTTGATTCTGTGATTCCATAACACAACCTCAGCATGTTCTTCAAGAACTGGTATTGCCTAATGAGCTTCTGGGAAAGTAGTTTGCAGGCTTTGGTGATTAGTATTGGCCTTTTTTCTCTTCTGTCACTGTTTGACATCCTTGCTATCATTGCACACCAGTAGACAATTAGGGTAAGATCAGAGTCTACCATAAGTTTCTATTTTTTTCCCCATGGAAATCTCTCCTGCAAAGAATAATGAGAGAAAACATGAACACAGCCCTGAAAGGGATCTCTGCATCCAGTATCTTCTGACTGAGGCCAGTTCTTTGTTATTAAAGGCAGTTTTACTTCTCAAATACACCTTTTATGTAAACTTCTTATCAGCGCTATTCAACCAAAGGATCTGATAAGATTTCATATATTCTGTGTTAGTCAACAGGAGGGAAAATCATGTTTTTAGATACTGAATGAGAATGAACTTAGAATCATAGAATCACAGAATCACATGAATACAGAAGCTCAATCCAGGAACAAATCACACCCAGGCAATATACTCGGTCAGTTCTTGCAGTTGCTAGGAATCACAGTATCATAGAATCACAGAATGGTTTGGGTTGGAAGGGACCTCAAAGATCATCTAGTTCCAAACTCCCTGCAATGGGCAGGGACACCTTCCACTAGACCAGGTTGCCCAAACCCTCATCCAACCTTGCCTTACACATTTACAAGGATGGGGTTTCCACAGCCTCTCCGGGCAACCTGTTCCAGTGCCTTACCACCCTCATAAAGAATTTCTTCATAATGTCTAACCTAAACCTGCCCCCTTTCAGCTTGAAGCCATTACCCCTTGTCCTACCACTACAGTCCCTGATGAACAGTCCCTCTCTCACTTTCCTGTTGGACCCCTTTAAGTATTGGTAGGCCGTAATTAGATCTCCCTGGAGGCTTTTCTCCACGCTGAACGATTTGGTCTTGTTGAGAGTTGAAGACTCTCTCAGCCTGTCTTCATAGAAGAGGTGCTTCAGTCCCCTGATCATCTTTGTGGCTTCCTCTGGGTTCACCCCAACAGTCTTGCCTGTACCCGGGACCCCAGAGCTGGACACAGCACTCCAGGTGGGGTCTCATGGGAGCAGAGGAGCAGAATCACCACTCTCAACCGGCTGACCACACTGTACTTGACACAGCCCAGGACATGGTCAGCTTTCTGAACAGCCAGCACACACTGCTTGCCCATGTTGACCTCTGGATATAAAGAGTAGAAAACAGGAAGTCAACAAAACTTTATACTTTCCATTAGAAAAAATAGAAATTACAAATACTCATTGGTCAACAGGACCCTTGAATGATGGGGTTTTTTGTTTACCCACTTTTCATTTTTTAATAGTATTGAAAATTTCTCTTCTTCTCTTCTCTTCTCTTCTCTTCTCTTCTCTTCTCTTCTCTTCTCTTCTCTTCTCTTCTCTTCTCTTCTCTTCTCTTCTCTTCTCTTCTCTTCTCTTCTCTTCTCTTCTCTTCTCTTCTCTTCTCCTCCTCTCCTCCCCTCCTCTCCTCTCCTCTCCTCTCCTCTCCTCTCCTCTCCTCTCCTCTCCTCTCCTCTCCTCTCCTCTCCTCTCCTCTCCTCTCCTCTCCTCTCCTCTCCTCTCCTCTCCTCTCCTCTCCTCTCCTCTCCTCTCCTCTCCTCTCCTCTCCTCTCCTCTCCTCTCCTCTCCTCTCCTCTCCTCTCCTCTCCTCTCCTCTCCTCTCCTCTCCTCTCTTCTTCTCTTCCTCTCTGCCCTTCTTTTCCCTCTTCTCCTCCTTTCCTGTTTTCTAGTTTATCTCTCTTTAAAAAATTCTGTCCTTTTTTAAAATACAGCAAACCACAAATGATAGCTAGAATTAGTCAAGTGTGCTTTAAGACCATGAGGCACTATCAGTAAATGCAATCTGTCCTCTATAGACCTAATATCCGTGGAGATGAAACAAAATGTTGTTTACTGAATCAACACTAACCACAGCATGGCCTGCATGGGGAAACCAGGCACACATTATTGCAGAGTCTAAAGAGCGTAAAACCACTGATCCTGCAGTTACAGGGTCATAAAATCCTTCTTTCTATGTGAAAAGCATTTAATAGTGGACATTTTTAATACCTCCTCTCTGGGAGACACAAAATACAGGGGACCTTGAATAATTACTCAGTATAAAATATTTGGAGTAAACTTCTGTCAACAAACCAGATGGTCCTCCCCCTCCCTTCGACACCCCCTGAATCCTTCAGCCTTGAACATACAAAGTGTGTTCTGACAATTTGACAGTTGATAAGGAAAAGACATTTACCATTAACTCTAAATAGAAACAAGGAGCACAAAATGAGAATATGGCCCTTCGATGAACATAAGTGTGAGTTCCAGTCAGCTGATCGCGGTTGTGCTTTGTGAAACGGGACTGTTTTGGCTGTCCCTGTGTGTGCTATTTTTGATGGCAATAAATAGAGCTTAACTGAATAATATTTCAAATGGGTTGCAAGCTGCAGTTTTATTTGACGTTGCAGTTGTTTTTAGTGCTGGGCAAACGAATAAGCTCCATGCAATCTTCACATCTATTTGTTGGATTCCTATAGCACTTGTTTGGATTTGTGTGTGGTACATGAGAGGCTTGTCATTTGCCTTTATTGTAGCTAAGCATTTGTGGTTGGAAATCATGCATACAAGGGTAGGATTCTTCTCCCAGCATTTAAAACCAGTGTAATTCATTCAGTTTAAGTGACAACAGGTTGGATTGATGATGCTGGGTGTGAGAGGGGTGAAATCCAAAGGGGCCCTGCTGGCTCAGCATTTTTGATGTTTATAACATTGTTCTTATAGATTACTAAATAATTTTAAGTGTTAAAAGAATATTCTCACACTTTGTGGGAGAAGGCTACACTGGTGCAAATGCAAGTAATAAGTGGATATCAGGTTTTCATAATTAATCTCAGCCCATGAGAGATATGAAGCAGCTGTAATCACCTACAACATTAAGCTTATATTCCAGTGTTTGGTGGAAAATGCTTCCCCTAACTGAGTATAATCCTCTTTTAGGAATTCATTCCCACTCAGCTGCCCCAATTCTGCCATCAGATCAAACTGCCCTTCAAAATTATAGTGAATAATCAGAAGAAATAAAAATCCACTAATTTCTTTCCCGTATCAGCTAGTGCTGTGTTTCTTTTCCTTCATTGCATGGATTTATTCCATCTATGTAGATTCCAGTGTTAGGATCCAGCTGTGTTGGTGATAATGGTTATGTTTCTGAAGGTTGGTTGTTCAGCTCAGCCTGTGAAGGTGCATGGTTTTAGCGCGGGGATCACTGATTCTGTGTTTCTATGTTAAAGCAAGATGAATCACACCTTTGCTGTTTCCAGTGAGTTCATTAGGCACTACATAATCATCTCTGAGTCAAAAGGCCTATAAATGTTGAGGGTGTGTCCTCACTTTTTAGTATATCTCTATGAAAGTGAAGTCCTGCATTTAAATGTTATTTATGTTTCAGTCCGAAGTAAAGGGAAAACTCTGGTCCTGTTTTATGAGTGTTGCATGAAACTGAAAGGCCAGTTCTGACTTCCTAAGAGTTTTGAATCAGTTGGGTTCTGACTCAGATTTCAGATCCTGTATCTGTGGTTTGAGACTTTCTGCAGACCTTGAAAAATGAGAAATATATTATTCTAATAATATTCAAACACTGAGTCAGAAAAAAACAATGTGAATCCTAGATACAGCTTTGATTCTGAAGAATTACTCAAGTGTTGCAGGATGTAATGGAGACACAGATTTCATCCTTTGCGTACAACAGCACAATAATGGAGCACAAATAAGGCCAGGACCTCAGCTCCACTAACCATGATGTTGTTATACCAATACACAAAAGCTGAGATTCTTCCCTGTTGACTGCAGTATATGTGCAATGATTTTAAGATTAACCATTTTTAATAATCTGCACACATACAAAAGCACAGTATTACAGGCATAGTATTTTGTAATTATGCTCTGCATAATATAGCAATCCTGTCTGAATAATATCAGATTGCAAATGGATGTAATCCTATATGAAGGGTTTCTTCAGTTTTGGATGATGTTACATTATATTACAGAGAATCTTGAAACAAAAGGCTCAGTTTTTCAATTGGGGGTGTCTTTTTGGTTTAATAACAGATTAAACTGACCATCAATATGTCTATTTTATCTACATGTGTAGAAAGTATATCTACACTCTACACATTGTGAGAGAAGAACCATAACACTGCTGAGGAAAGATGATGCATACAAACCCACCAGTGTCAGCACCACTTGACTTAAATGTAATGCAGCTGTAGCTTGAATAATGGCCTATTCTCCTTTTCTACTCAGGAAACTGAAGTATAGCACTGTGAAGTCAGTGGAGGTACAGTTACATAAGAAGCACAAGGAATGTTTCCATTATTGGCAGCTTTGTTTTTTACTATTCAGTGCAGCAGTGAGGAAGTTTCTCAGACTAATAAAGAAATTAAAAATAATATACAAAAGAATAAAAAGGGAGAAAGACATTTAATTTGAAATACAAAGGCATTGTGCCCTTAATGTAGATTACACTTCACCCTTATTTTCAAGATGTTGCTGTGATATCACCCTAACTTCACCTACTGTACAGAAGTGGCATATAAACATGTGAAGTTCAGAAGTATTTAACTGTCTAAATCCCAAAGATACAGAGATACCAGGGCAGGTGAGGAGGTGTGTGTGGGGAAAGTACAGATCAAAGTGGATGGGAAGAAAGACACAAGGAAGGAAAATGGTCATTTCAACACACACACAAAAAAACCCCAAAATTTAAAAGCTATCACCAGGAAAAAAATATCACACAAGAATCTATTGTTAAAGATGAGTACTGGGACCCTGGAAGGTAATAATTGAACATCCAGTTCTGACTCCTGTTTAATCAAAGAGAAACCACTTGTTCTCATTTTGATCTCACAACCCAAGTGTCACAAGGCAGGTGGTATCTTTTGATTCCTTTACAGTCCATGAAAATATTCATCCTACAAGCTTGATTCTTAGTGATGTTGAATTGGCTGGGAGAGATTTTTGTCCTGAATAGAAGTTAGAGACAACAGGAACTTAAAGTCTTTTGAGGATACTAACATTAAAATTTCCATGATTAGGTCATGAGACTTTTAAGAATCTAAAGAAAGATACAAAGGACTGAATCATGTCAACCTTAGACTACCATGTAGTCCCCTTCTTCTATGGAGTTTCTACCTTGTCCCTCTACCTCACTTGCATGACGTTCACAGCCTGGCCAGAATAAAGCTGCAGTCAGTCTGTATGTATTTCCTCCTAATGAAAGATTTGATATAGAAGAAGATATAAGCAAGTAAGATGATTTGTAAAAGTTGCAACAGTGCCTAACATGGCAGCAGTCTCCACATACATATTTCTGTGGTTACAGGCTGATAAAAAAATGACTAAAATCCACTAAGTGCCTCTATAAATCTCTTTACAGAAACAGCAGTGCAAGAGACTCCCAGGAACTATAACACTACAGATACAAAAGCTGAATCTCTCCCCATACTATCCTGCAGCTAGACCACCACTCTAGGTGGTGCTGTGAGAAGAGTCTATTGGCACTCAGGTCTCTTCAGGGGAATAAGTAAACAGAAATTATGATCAGTACATCAGTACAATAAGTAACAGAAAATTACCTTCACTCTCTGCCTCCACCATGTTACACAAGTAGCTTTTAGAGCTGTTGAAATAAAAAAAAAAAAAAAAAAAGAAAAATCAACTCCCCAGCCCTTCCCAAGAAGGAAATCCACAATGGAAATATTTACCTCCCAGTACAGATTTCGATTTTTTTCTGTGAAAGCACTAAAGGAAAACAAAACAAGGAAAAAAGCATCAAACAAAACAAAAAAAAGGGGAAAAAAAGAACCCCAAACCCCAAACCATGGATATATTTTAAAGAAAGGGACAAGCATTGTAGCCAAGAGATTGCAACCATCCACCAAATGTAGACAAAAGAAAGGTACAGAAGCAAGTGAAGATAGAGTAATTATTCCAGATCTTCAAGGAGAGATAAAGATGCAAAGATTAGATTAACAGGGTTAATACAGGGTATGAGGGAATTAGATACAGTAGAAATCTTTCTTTAAATGAAGAATTGGGTTCTCTTCAGAACTGGAAATCACTGAAAATACAAGTTGTTGGACCTTTTTGCTGAAAAAATATGCATAACAACTGCTGGTTTGTTGGTGTGTTGTGTATTTGTTTTTTTTTTTCATTTTACTGTACCCCAGTTGGATTTTGTTTGGTTTTCTTGGTTGGTTGGTTGGTATTTAGTTGGTTGTTTTGGTTTGGTTTGATTTTAATTAATTTATATGTTTCTTTCCACAGGAGCAAATCTTTTTTGAACTATAATTACATATGGATAAATTCTAACCACATTTCCATGTGGACACCAATTGATTTTTTACTTACTTCCGAGTGGGCTGTTTCTAGAGACACAATTGACTTCTATCCTCCCCAGAAATTTCTGGCATCATAAAAGTCTGACAAAGAATGGACCACAGTTGTCTTCAATGAAGAAATTCCTTGCTGTGAAATCCACTCCCTGATGGAAGGGATTACCTACCAGCATAACCTAGCTGTCTCTGTAACAATGTTTTGATTTCATATAGTACTTTAGCAAAAATACCAAGAACAGCCTAGAGAAATCACTTACAATGCTCAAAATTAGGAATATTTATATGGACAAGTAATTAACAGCATCACCCTGCATTTTTTTGTTTTTTGTTGTCTTATTGAAAAGAGATTGCATTTTACATTAAATGCTCTTATACACAATACAAACCCTTCACTGCTGTGTCCATTATCCATTATTGTCCATTAATTGCTTTCCATCTGATCTCTCATATGTTTTTCCTTCAGTGGTGGTTACTTGTCTTATGCCATAGTCTTACAAGGATCTCCATATGAGGAAATTATTTGAATCTTGATTGAACCTCACAGATTTCAATCATATTGTCCTGAAGTCTTTCATATAAAAAACTTGAAGATTTATAGTCTTTGCATTCTGAGTCAGACTCTAATAGTGCTCCTAGGTGCTGTGAAGTCAGTTAGTCAATCCTTGACATAATAAATGAATTGCAATAGCAAAGGAACTGCAAAGAAATTTGAAAGTCATACCATTGTCTATCCATCTTTCTTCACCAACACAGAGTCAGGAATCAGATTTTGGATTTTTCCTTGTGTATTTTACAGAGATATATTTGAAAAACTGATGAAGAAACTCAGAGCCAGACAAGCTGTTTGACAATCTGAAGAATGCTTTTTTCAGTCTTCACTTCATCCATGCTTGGTATCTCCACAGGAGCACATTTGCTTATAGAATTTAAAATTCTTCAAAGTAAATTCTGAAAGAAGAAATGAAGTAATAAAGATGAGTCTTTGCTATATCCTCTGGTCATATATCTGAGACCATATACAAGGTACACATCTGACTTTGGTTGGGTCTGAGTTACCTGATGTTGTCATCAATGAAAGGTCTCCATTATGTGAAAGATAATGCATCACACAACACTACATTGTGGAAATGTACTATGGGTCCCACTTCTAGAACTACGAGAAGGAAGTTTATCCAAACCCATAGATAAATGCATCCTAGCAACACTGCAAACAATCAAATTCTCTCCTCAGGCATTAAATTTGGAGAATTTAGGAAGTCTGGATAGCTCCTAGCTCCTAGTCATTGTTATGCATTGTGATGCACAGGCTGCCACAGCCTCCCCTGTTACCTGGTGCATATGCAGAACACTGTGTCATATATAAAACCTCAGTCCTTCTCTTGTATATCCAAGACCCAAGAATATGTAAGTCTCCAGAATTAACATCTTTAGTTAAAATGCTGAATAATTTAATTTATTTTTTTCATTCCCCAAATACATGCCACTGTTAGAACCAAAATTCTGACAGATTTCTCATTCAGAAGAGCTCATGAGAAAGAGTAACATATACTAGTGACATAATGACTAACAATTTTGTTCTCACCACTGTATGTGGGTAAGAAAGACAATATAAGGCCTAGTATGAAATACATAAGCCCCTTTTTGCCCACAACTCTTTTATTTTTAAACAGACAGTTTAAGCAGAAGCGACCCATGCAAACAAAGCAAGAGAAGGAATTCATTCAGCCCTTCCCATTAACAGGCAGGTGTTTGTCCACCTCCAGGAAAGAAGGGCTCCATGCTATGTAACAGTAACTTGGGGACACAAACTCTATCACAATGAATATCTTCCTGTTCCTACTTCTTGCCCCAACCCCTCACATGGTATAGAATATGTTTGTTCAGTTAGGGTCAGTTGCCTCAGCTGTGTCCCCTCCCAATTCCTTATGCACCTCCATCCTCCTCACTGATGGGGTCAGGTGAGGATCAGAAAAGGCCCTGAGTCTGTGTAAGCACTGCTCAGAAGATACTAAAACATCCCTGTGTTATAACAGTGTTTCCAGAATAAAGACAAAACCAGCCCTGTACAAGCTACCATGGAAGTAATTAACTCTATTCCTGTCAAAACCAGCACTTCTTTTCATAATGTGCACAAATAAAAGGCACACATAAATATGGGATAAATGGTCTTTTGTCTTCAATGAGGTTTATCATGATTTGGAACATAGTCAGAATTGTGGTAGTTAACAGAATGGATGTCTTAGAATTCAAACAATGCTAGTTCTTACATTGCACACTTAGAACCCTTAGAACAGCTGACAAAGTAGCCCCCCACAACTATGCCTTTATTTTAGTGTGGCTGATGCTGTAACAAACAGATTTAGGGACATTTTCTTAAACTATTTGATGTCCATGTTAGTTAATATATTTTATCAAAGAGCATAGGCCAAATTGAGCAGAGTTTATGATCTTGTCTTCCCAGTGTGGTGCTAGCTCATAACCTGACCTTCTACAACCTGGGTTCTATAGTCAGATCCCAGGGCTGCTGTAAATGGTAAAATGAAGTACAAGACCACCACTGTGAAATTTGTTGCTGTCCTGATTTTAGGTAGCCATAATTCACATTGATAGGACATCAGGGAAGACGTGGAGACAGCTAGGGTAGACCTTTTACAGCAAGTTCTCTGAACTAAGCATATTTACTGTCCATATCAGTCATATAGACTGGAGTGTAACAGACATCCTGGCTAGAGAGATTTTAACAAAGAATATGTATACAAAATGGGAAAAGTCATATATACATATAAAAAAGAGACAGTAGTAATGAAAAATTTGTTGCTGAGAGTGCAGCAAGATGCTCAGTAGTAAGAGTAGCGATGATCAAATGACCTTTCCCCTGCTTACAAGTTTGATGGGATCCCTATTAATTCTCATTGCACAGACTTTCCCCTTTCATCTTTCCCTGACAATATAGTTTGACAAACGGAATTTCCAGGACCATCTATTAAAAATTACTTTGATAGTATTTTAACTGTTGATAATGATCACTCTGTGCAGGTGGGGAGAAGTGATTTTTTTTGTTTGCTCATTTATTTTTCCTGGGATAGACAAGCTGCCAGATCTTCTTATTCTTTCTTTGATCATTTGAGGAAGCACTCTTTTCTGTAGTCCCTTTCACTTACTGCTAAATGAGAACCTAAGTGTACAGATAGATAGGTATTTTGTTCTGAAAGGACTCCCCTTAACTATATTTGTATTACTTCAAATGAAAGATGTATATTCTTTTCTTAGATAGATTCATAAGTTAATGGCACTAGGGATATTTTTTTCTGTTACTCTCAAGGTTAAAGCACAATCTTCTGTTGCATAGGAACATCACTGTGCTTTCTTGCCACTATTGGGGAACTTGGTAGTAGCCAGACACTGGCCGATCCTTTGACTCAAGTAAAGAGGGGCTCACATGCAAATAACACAGTGATGGCATTACAGTTTATAATACATGACTTCCTGGTACAAAAATGACAGGCTTCTCTTGGAAAGAGTCCAGTGGAGGGCTACAAAGATGATTAAGGTCCTGGAGCACCATGAGAAAAGGATGAATGAACTGCGGTTGTTCAGCCTTGGGAAAAGAAGATTGAGAAGGGACCTAATCAATGTTTATAAATACTGTGTGGGAGACAGTGAAAAGTGACCAGCCTCTTTTCAGTCATCTGTGGAGACAGGACAAGGGGCAATGGCCTCAAGTTGGAGTATAGGAAGTTCTGCACCAATATGTGGAAGAACTTTTTCACAGTGAGGGTGACAAAGCACTAGGACAGGCTGCCCAGGGGGCTTATGGGGTCTCCTCCTCTGAAGATATTCAACACCCATGTGTATATTACATAAAGGTAGTGCAGTGTCATAGGATTTTGAGGCATATGACTAAATAGTTCCCTAAAGCTCTTTGAAGACCTGTATCTTCAAAAGACATGAAGTAATGTTAGCGTATTACAGTGGTGTCTACATTCTGTCACACAGAGAGGACAGGGACAGATGTTAAATATAGATACATCTTTTAGGACAGAAAACTCTATGTGCAGAATTATATTCCAAGATTAAAAAAAAAATAGATGTAAATAATCAAAAGAGATCAGATGTTTAACACAAGGTCAGATGAATGACCTTTCAGAGATGCTTTTTTTGTCTTTCACACAAAAAGTCAGACTAGGACAGGCTTTAAGAGTGTTTAAACAGCCAGTCTGAATTAATCTGGAGAAATCTAATATAAATGTCTCAGAGTTTATGGAAAAAAAACCAAACAAAACCAAACCCCGCAAATATTTTTGTTGCAATTCCCCATTTTCACTTTTAGATAGCTACACAGGACATCTACCTTTAAGCCAGTGATGTAGGCTCCATATAGTCTAGGGAGAGGAACAGTAATTCATCTGATATATTCTGAACATTTTCTTGAAGACAAGATGAATCATGACCTTTTTTCTCTCATTGGCTGTGGTGACAAGATAAAAAATATGGGTCTACCTCACTGATGCCTACATTTAGTCAGATGAATCCCAGCCTTAATGACCAAGTGGAAGCTAACACTCTCTCTAATAGCTATTTGGAAGTGTCCACATTATTTGAATTGTCTTGATGAAATAAAAGTAGGCTAGTGCCTAGATTTCCAAAACCTTAACCAAGTGACAGCTGGCTCCCTCAGGAAGGATGCTAAAATTTGACTGAAGATGGAGAATGAAAACCATCACTTTTCAGTAG
This sequence comes from Porphyrio hochstetteri, assembly GCA_020800305.1. Classification (NCBI taxonomy): domain Eukaryota; kingdom Metazoa; phylum Chordata; class Aves; order Gruiformes; family Rallidae; genus Porphyrio; species Porphyrio hochstetteri. The sequence goes on from CM036938.1 coordinate 85,153,970, forward strand.
GAGGCCTCTCTAGGTCACTTGTAAGGCAAGCTAAAATTATTTTCTTGAACACAGATTGCAGAATAAGATTCCCGTCCTCAAAGTTCATAATTTTTTGTTGAAAATATACATTTTTATGGTGAGTAACCATTGCTGAGTGACAGGAGGAAATTCATATTGAAATATGTAAAACATGTTTTGTATTGATTGATTTTCAAGACCACTGAGTAGATTGCACAATTAGATTGACGTTAACAGATTTATTCCATTTCCATTATTCTGTCCAAGTTTTTCAAGCTGTGTTACATAAAACACCAAAAAACCCCTCGAAACTAATTGAAATAACATTAGGCATAACACTAATGAAATGAAACATTAAGCATGAATTTAAGCAAATATTAATAAAATAAAAAATAAAACCCATTACGAAATAACATTCTATCTAATCTTTCCACCCATCTAATCCATCCATCTAATTTATACATAATGCGTGGAAGCAGATTTTCTTTCAGTGTGTTCTCACCAAAACCTGATACTATTTGGAAGACATGCATGCATATTAATTGTAATATGTGTTACAGATAGAAAAAGCTCACTCTTTCCAAAAAGTCATAAGCTTTTACATCTGTTAGTTACCACCAACGTTAGCAAATAGCTGAAAAATTCTTTGCACATTGCTTAATTTTCAGATCACGTTTTATATACAAATATGAGGAAACAGAGGAAATCATATTTTTTGGCCTATTTTCCAAGAATGTTTATTCAGAAGTGCCCTGTCTGTCCTTGTTGTAAAGGGGCAAATTAGGGATTACAAACTTTGCCAAGTAGAAAAACTTCCTGGTAATTTTCATCTCATTTGTCAAGGTGCCATAGCAAGAAAAGTAGAATAAAGCAATCATTTTAACTTATGACTTAAACTTCTCAATTCATACACAGATTTTTCCACACATACTCCTTACACATTATTCCCTAAGAGACAGGTATCAGTAAAGGTGTAGTGAGTGTTCACAATGTTCTTACAGCATTTCTTTGCATAGTAGCACTACAAATCCAGGAAAGGAAGAAGTATAAAAAAATAATAAATAAATAAATTTAGCAAGATGAAATTTATTTAGAGCTTTAGATGAAAGGAAAGCAGCTGAGTAAATGGAAGAGAAAAGAAATAATTAAAAAAAAAAAAAAAGGAGGGGAAAAGAATTACAGAAGGAAAAATGAGATGTGAAATGGCACACAGACTAGAAGACAGTAAACAAAAGGAGGGAAAGTCAATACACTAGACCATAGGAAGCAGGGGTAGTTCATTGCAGGTGCTCACACAACATTTTATTTGCAATTATTCTATAAAATTGTTGTATTTGGAAGCTACATTTTTCCAGATTTATTGTGTAAATGATAAGCTTCCACATCCTCATTTCAGCTTCTATTCCGAAGGGCATGATTTCCATATATTGTGGATACTCAAGACATCTACCAGTGCCAACTGAAACTGCAGATGTACATCCCTTCTGAAAGTTTTATCAACACAGACATCCACATGCAAAAGGACAGCCAGGAGCTTCTGCCTCACTTTCACATTCTTTGTGGAAAAAAAACCATTTAGAGAAGTTAGAAATCAGTTTTCCATCCACTAATGCTGTCTTTAACAGAGGAAATTTCCATTCAAAAAGAAGTTCCTTTAATTGTGTAGCAAGTAGAATTTAAGACCATTGAAGGTGATCCAGTAACTTTCTAGTATCTCAAACTCCCCATGTCAAACCTCAAAACAATACAAAAACATACATTTATTACTCTTTCACTTAAGGCATTCTGAATTATGTCAAAGTGAGTGTAAAATAAGTAAGAAAGTTATCAAACCTCAAAAACTTTTAGTAGTTTCCTTCATAAGATTCATTAATAGTTTCCAAGTGAATATTTCTATGTGTATATCAATATTTTAAAAAATTTTTTTGTATTTCTAAATATTTAAAACTTTTTTTTTTTTAAATGGGATTAAGTACAATGAAAATTGATCACCACATGTCATTATTGAATTTCACCTACATTCATTTATGATTCTTATTAAATACTAGAATATACTAAACCAAATCAAACCAAAACAATGATTTTTTTTTCCAATATAATGATTTATAAGAGGAACTAACAGAATACTTTAGCTGCCTTTTGCTGACTTCAAACTTGAGCGATTTCAAAAGCATTGACTTTCTCTCCTCTTGTAAATAATGTGAAGACAAAGTTCTATGCAAACCATGAGGCCCCAAGATATGTAAGGCAACAGCCAAACAGCAAAGTATTTTGATGCAAATTAAGTTTTCTGTGAAAATTAATGAGTCTGAGACAGATATATAGTATGCAGCAAGATTCCCCCAAACTGAAAATAGAACACCAATAAAAATGCCAAGAAGTGATAAGGCAGCAATAACACATGAGAGATTTTATGTATCACTTGGAAAAAAATAGTTACTGTAAATGAGTGGGTGTTCTTGTGCTGTATTTTCCCTCCTTCTTTCCTTTTTTTGTTTGTTTGTTTCATTTTCCTTGATTGCTGAATAGAAACGTGTCTGCAAAATGATGGATTAATTAGGAGAAACATACAGCTCTAGTTCCCACCACCACTCTCTCTTTAAAAAAAGGAAATAACTTCATCTCTATAAGATCCCTTCCGAAGTCCTCATTATTACAGTGTGGTGGGCTTTGAAATTCATTTACATAATAGCTAACAAAAATGTACTCAGCAATACACCGGGCCCACTAAACATGGGAGATAATTACACCAGGAGAATGATATTCCACTGCCAGCTCCATTTTCAAGATACATTTATTTGCCCTGTACACAGCCCTGAACAACCAAACACGCATTAACATATCGCGTAGGTGTGCGCTATTGCAATCTATGTGATGGGGGAAGGGAAGAAATACAACACACTATTCTTGGCATATATGTACCACCTGAATGGTATTTTTCATTATACCCTGCACTGGGAACATTGTATTATTCCACTGGGAAGTCATAGTGAAGAGGATATAATTATCAGCAAAGTAATGGGGATCCTCTTGCTAATGGCCAGCTATTCAAATATCTCAATATAATCGCCTTGCCCAATCTCTCCCCATTGCCTACTCTTCTGGAGAAACTCATCATTTTTTCCACTTACTCCAGCATAATGAATTCATTTTGCATTTTCTTTGTGAGAAATTAAGAGGAATAGCAATGTAATGTGTTGACATTTGAAATGCAGCATAGAAAAGTTTAGACTGGCAATTTAGTTTAATCGCCCACTAGCAGGGAGAGGCTGCTTATTAAATTAGTTCTTGGTGTACAGGACATGTATTTCTCAGTTGATCTCTCTTGTCTTCTTCTTCTTTTTTTTTTTTTTTTTCCTTTTCATCCATGACTCAGTTCACTAGAAAGAAAGCAGAGAAAACCCACACTCACCTCAAGCATTTTAATCTATACATTTCCTTTTATGATCATTGATGTGGATGAAAAGGATGAAGGATGGGTGAAAATACTTACATATGCACAAGAAAACACATCTTCTAAAAACAATAGAACTTGCTGTGAAAAGCCCCTTTATTTTAAGTCCACAGAGAATAGTATTTATCATTCATTGTTATGAAAGCTCTTATGGTATTAATCTAAACTTCCTGAGTTCATCCCTTGCTTCCTGAGGAAACTTCAACACAGGTTTTAACACTCTATTCCCCCTTATGTTTACTTTGAATTTTTAACAGGATATAGAAAAATTCTGTCCCAAATTCACTTACTTAAAAGTTGCTTTGAAAAGTTCTAGAAAAATGGCTTCACATCTTTTATTTTTGAAGCGATAACCTAGAGGGACAGGTGGACAAATCATGGTGGTATTTTTTTTTTTTTTTTTTTTATTACTTGTTGATTTTACATGGAGACGAAACTATAAATTTAGGATATAAAATTGTGCTTATCAGTGTTTGGGATGTCAGTGAAGTCTGTAGCTTGTAGAAAACACTGGTGAGGGCAAGTCATCCAGAAGGAGAACAGGGCAGTAATTACTTTTCCCACCACTACAGAAGAACTTTTGAGTAACAAATTAAGTAAGTAAGTATCTTAAGTGGGGGACACAGGGGGAAATGGCCAGCCTCTTTTCTATGGTCTGTGGAGAAAGGACAAGGGACAAAGTATTCAATTTGGAGCACAGGAAGTTCCACACCAATATGCAGAAGAACTTTTTCAGGTGATGGTGACAGAGCCCTGGGACAGGCTGCCGGGGGGGTGTGGAGTCTCTTTCTCTGGAGATATTCAAGACCCATCTGGGCACCTACATGTGTGATATGTCCTAGGAAACCTGCTTTGGCAGGGGGTTGGACCTGATGATCTCTTGAGGTCCCTTCCAACCCCTACAATTCTGTGATTCTGTGATTTGTTATTGATGTCCGAAATTCCTGATACTTTCATAGTCTCAAAGTCTTTCAGGTTCCTCATAACAGTGTGACTATACTGCTATTCCCTACAAGTGGGCAAAAATATGTTTAATGCAATTTATATATATTAAAACAAACAAACAAACAAACAAACCCACACAAACCAAAAGCTCACTCTTGATAAAGTAAACATACTTTATTTTTATTTTAACAGGTTTTTATCTCAGTGGGAAAAAACTCCAACAAACAACAATAATTTTAAAAATGCATTTAGCCCTACTATTAAGGACAGATCAAACTCTACTCCAAGAGTTATTATCTGTGATTAAAAATGGCATCATTTCAAAAAAAAAAATACAGAATAATCCCCTCAGCTAATATGGGTTGATTCTGGTGTACGGAATGGAATGGAAAAAAAATAAAGTGAAATAGATTGCGTTTTGAACACTTTCATCAAGGATCTTGATAGCTGAAAAATACTAAAGCAGATAAGCCAGTTTTTACTTACTAGTTACCCCAAGGAAATATTAAGAGTGATTTCTAGAAAAAAATACAAAAATCTGAATATAGTGAAGGACTTGAACTACTTAATGTGACACACCATGTTAATGACGGTAATTATTTCAGAACCATTTTAAGTGACCACTGTAATGTCTGCCCACATATCTGAAGCATATGTTCCTGAGCAAATGATTTACCAGGACTAGTCTTTTCTTATTACTTGAAAGAAACAGGGCAAATTTTTAATCACATCACCTTGTTTTACTTTGGCACAATATTCCACTGGCTTTATCTGAATTATTCTTGATTGACTTGGGTGGAAGAAAAGATTCAACTTTATAAATTTCTTCCTCTGGTAGCTTTGCTTCTTAAGTAACTAAAGTTGTGGGCTGTGATTTACTGGCTTTCCCAGAAACATTACTCAGAGCTCAACACATACTATACTGGAGCAAGATGCCAACAACAGGTCCTTAACAAAGCTGTTGATTTCTCAGAGTAAAATAGTTTTCTGCTTGAAAAGTCCTGCAATTTCCTCTAAGTGCCAAGAAGCCTGTTTTTCCCTTCTCCTTTCCTTACATACAGTCTGATATTTTTCTTCTCTTTCTTGCAGTTTCCAAGTCTCTGAAATATGGGATTTTTTTTTTTTCCCCCTTGCTGAGGAACTTTATAAGTATGCAGGCTGCTCACCGCTATTTCAACCTCCTGTACTTAGCCTCTGCAAAGGAGACACACTAATTTTCACATCAGAGCGTACCAGTTTGTAAACTTGTCTTACACCATTAATTTCAGGAACCTTCCAATGTCTTTCAATGGGAAATTAGCAGTCAAATGTGTTTAGTTTGCAGAAAAAGCAGCCGTACCACCGACAAGAGCGACAACTCATACAACTATAAGTCGTTAAGAATAGAATTTCTTCAATTACGAATGCATACATTGTCAATTGTGAGTGAAAGGAAGAGGCAAAAGGGAGAGGTAGAGGGGGAGAAAGTAAAAGAGACAGAAAGTGCCACAATAGGCTCCAAAACTTTCTGCGTTAGTCAAAACCTGTCAGCATTCAGCCAGCATTTCCGAATGACTATTGTTAAAAAAGTGTTAAAAAAGCAGACTGGTTCTATTGTTCATCTCCTGGGGAAAAAAAAAAAAAAAAGAAAAAAGAAAAAAAGAGGAAAAAAAAGAAAAATAAAAGAGAAAAAAAAGAAAGACCTGAAGTTTTAAAGGCTATTTTTAAAGTATCCTATTTAAAGTTTTGGCAGACTGAGGAATCTAATTACTATATGTCATTTTTCTAAATGTAAATGAGAAAGCAGTTAAAGGAAGAAAGAGAAAAAGAATCTATGGTCTTTGGGGGTTTGAAAAGCCCCCCTGCTGCTTACTGCATAGCTTTTTTATCCTCCTTCCTCAGCACGATTAAGTCCCAGACTACAGAAAGTACCCTTTCCCCACTGAGAGCACGCGGAGCCACTGTGAGCATGATGGGATGCCCTGGTGAGCTGAAAACAAGGAGGCAGCAGGTCCCATGAAGATGACAGTTGTGTTGAGACATCTGCTGATCACTGCCGCTTGTGCTTGGGAATTAAAAAGAGTGATGAGGGAGACACGAACCCAGATCTCACCAGCTGCTTGAGGCAGGTTCTACTGTTATCCCTAAAAAACATCAAAACAAGTCAGGCGTATAGTGCCTAAGGGTTACTGCAATATGAATTTGGGTACTAGTGAAAGATGACTAGAGAAGGTGACCTAAAGTCACCTATGGGTGTAAGGGGTTCATGGAGTGGGAAATAAGTGACAGTGATAGTGGCCTCCAGAGTGGAGGGTGGACACCCAGCTCTCATGGACACCTTTGAAAATTTCTTACCTCTGTTCTCAGGCTTTCTGTTTCATGGCTAAGAGGTATTTCACATTTTCTTCATCCCCTCTTCACAGTTCAGGGCCCTATGGTCCATCATCACCCTCCTCCTGATCTTCATCATGCCTACAGCTTTTTAAGGCTTATGTGTCCTGTCCCACATTGAAAAAAAATCTATATTCTCATGGTCCTGCCCTTCAAAAGAGACCCAGGGGGAAAATGAACTGCAAAGCTGCTCACTCCTAGATTTGCACAGTGGCTTTCAAGGCTGACATTGTGCAGCATTTCCCTCTCAGCCTTAGCTGGATATTTCTTACCTGAGGATATGCACGGAGGTACCCTAAGGCATCCCCCCCAGGTCAGAAAGCAGAGGTACAGATACGAGGATAATGAGGAGCCATGGGCTACAGTGATTTTCAGCATGCTGTTGTCATCCAGATCCCTACATCTCTATTTCAGCAGGCTGGAAGTGCTGCATTCTCTCTCCGTCAGGCCTGTTTCCTGTAGCAGGCCTCAGCAGGAGTGGTGCTGGTGGAAGGAGGAATCAATCAAAGGATATAAGAAGGTGGTATTTTTGGTGGTGGTTTTTATATGTGCAGGTTTGTCTTGGCTATTTATTATTTGCATTTTGCAGTCTGGGTTATGATTGTGTCTGCCAGTTACTGCTAAATTGGCCTGTAGAACACACTGCATGACTTGATTTTTGTGGGTTTTGGGGTAGGTTTACCTAGCTCCATGCTATATAATATTTAATTTTTAGATCAGTCTGCGTCTTACATTGGCTGTGTGACAGAGACTGAATCCAGAGTCATTGTGTTGTTTCGATAAGCCCTCTGTGACACATCAGACCCTTCTCATCTTACCCAACTGCCTTTGTCACAACTGATCACCCGATCAAAACACCAGAATAGAAAAGGTGTTACCAGTCATGAGTGACATGTGCTAGCATTCACAAAAGTGAATCTTCTTTCTGCCTGTATTGTACATACATTTTAACATGATTTGGTGCATTAGTATCTACACATCCCTTTTTCTTTTAAATAAGGTTGTCAACCTTTTATGGCATATATATGCTTTCCAGCTTAAGTAAATAAATATGGTAGAGTTTTTATTGGTTCTTAAAAGACCTAGTCTCAGAAGTTTTTGATGGCTGTGTTATAGCTATAAATTAAATAAATCCCTGGGACTGTTCAGTCACAAAAACACAAAATTACTTGTGTTCAAGCTATTAATCTACGCACTTAGCCCTAAGAAGAGGACAGCCACCTTCCAACTGCCTGTTGGGCCTTTAACCCATGTTGATGATCAGTGACAAAGAGAAATTATTTGGGAGTGTACCAGTTGGTCCAGACCAAAACCAGGCCAGGAATACTTCTAAAAGCAGAGCAGATATTCACAGTCAGTGCATGGAAATATGATAGTTAATTTACTGACAAGGATACAGCTCAAGTGACCACATACTAAGGTGTTCTGACATCTCCTTTTGACTGGAGGTGAGAGGAAGGGATAGGTTTTTAATTAGATAAGTAATTGTTTACCTTTTTTTTAAAAAAGACATTATTTGGTCATTTTCTTACACTAATAAAGCAGGGGAGAAACATAGTTTATTAATTTCTAACTATGCTCATTCCAGAAGGTAACTAATTCTCATCTTTTATGAAACAGCATAGACAGATGGTTTGTTCACTTGTTATTTTTTAGGTTTTTATTACATAAGTACGTTTTGTCCCACTGAGGTCTTATGGGAAGACAGCAAGACTGATCTTGTCCATGACTGAATATTCTAAGTGTCCAAAAAATAAATGACTTTAGGAAAAACCCCTTCCTCAATTACTTCCACTCATGGAGGAATTTTCCATTATGGCTTTGAAGCTGATGCAATTTTTATGCATTATAAGGCTACACTCTATCAATTTATTGCCCCCCAAATGGGTACATTAATATTGATGACAGCTAAACACATTGCAAACATGTTCTGCTCATTAATGCCCTGGAATAGAGTCATTATCCCATTTTAGTCCCACTGCAGTGGTGGGACCAATGGGTGTACTGAAGGATCTGAAATAAAATCTCAGAACCAATTGTCTTCAGAGATCAAGGTTCATATCCACTTGTAGCAGTTCAGATCTGCTAAAGGTTCACAGTCCATTACTTGTCCCTGACATCTTGAGACTCATGGTCATAAAGAATAATCAATCCAAAATAAATTTGAGGACTGCAGTGACAGCATTTACAGTATACATACTTCCTGACCTCGATGAACATACACCATAGAGTACCAATACCCATCCTTTGCATATTCAGGAGAGAAATGAAAGGATATTTAAATGTGATTTCCCACTACTCCAGCTTTCATATTGAGCTCTGCAAATGCTTGTTCAATGCCCACTAACCTGAGAGGAAGTGATAATATCCTGATCCTCTTCAGAACAGCTGCCTATGAAGTGTCACATTTGCTGGGCCTCCATTTGGAGAAGAACAGGAAACAATTTCTGGAAACATGAGAGGTGGATCCACCCCCATCCCCCCCCGCTATCCCCCCTTTATTCTACCTCATAGCCTCAGGTCAATAAAAAACCTATAGTCCTGAATGTTACATGGAGACAAGGTCTATAATACTACTGATTGCATGTTATTTCCAAATACTGAAGTATTTAATTTTTGAACTAAACACTACATGTCTCTTCCTCTCTCTTCCCCTGCCTGACAAGTTAAGATGTTATGTATATGTACATATATACTTCTGTGTATTTATATAAATTATGCCTTTAATACACGTATATATTGCATATTATTATGCACCTATACATGCAACTATGCTCTAGCAAAATCAGACCTATACTAAAAAGTCTCTTGGTCTTGCATCCTACTATTTATGTTAGGGTATCCTCCATATGCTACAGGAGAAAATAAAGAATAAAAACTTGTCAAGCTCAAGTTTTTAAGACACCACCTACATGTAAAAAGAAAAAAAAAAAGAAAGACTACACAGATTTCCCTTACCCTCCTCTCCCCTCCCACCTTCCCTTTCCTTCCCTGGTGTGGAATGCAGGGGGCAATGGCAGGGGGATGCTTCCTTCCTACTGTAGAGTCCCAAAGTAACACCTGCAAGTGGATTACACTTTATTTGAAGAACCCAGACCATTTTGAAAGCTCAAATATAAATAATTTTCATTCTGAAGAAAGAAATAGTCCTTAAAGTCTCACAGTCCTGCACATTTGATATCTCTGTCTGGGTCAAAGAAAAATTGATAGCTTTATTGAATCAAATGCTGAATGCATTATGATCCTGTTATTTAAGAGACCTTTTGTCAATATGTGAACACTTGGGGTCAAGCGACCTCCTCTCATATATAAACATATAAGTTAATAAGAAATAGACCCACCAAAGTGTGTCAGTGAGATACTCAACTCAATCTTATGGGACCTGAATTTCACCTCCTTCAATGCTCCTCTGTCCCTTCAGAATAGCAGTAAGAAGATGAAGGCTGTTACAACTGATATTTGTTGGTGTGGGAGGTGGGGACTTGGTCTGTACAGTTTGTAAGTCAGGGAAAGTATTTTGTGCTTAATTAAGGTGGTGGTGGTTGTTGAGTGGTTATAGTAGAAGATGCCTTGAGTTTAATATGGGTAATTACCAGTTTGAAGTGGGAGAAATAAAAGGAGTTAATTTTTCTCAGCTGCCCTCTGAAGGTAAGAAGAGAATTTGACCCATTAAGATTAGTGCACTGTGCCCACTGTTATCTTAACTTGTCACATTCGCTTATCAGTAGTGCTAATTATGCAGTATTCTTTGTGGACTGCCATCAATGTGCTCTGTGTTGTAATCAAGCAATCAAGCTTGAATTGGGGAAGGATGTTCTTAAGTTGGAAAAAATGACTGAAAAACAGAATGAGAATTTGGAGCCACCTATTCTCATGTTCTAAGGCAGAACTTTCACCAGAGACCAACAAAGAACCATTACAGTGGGCCTCATTAAGATCTGAAGTCTGCAGAGCACTTAAGCACACAAAAGAATTTAATAACTCGGATGAAGTTAAGTGCCAAGTCTGGGCTAAATCAGGAAAAATGCACTTTATGGTGTATTTCTTTGGAATATTGTCTTTTCTGAAAGGAAGGAAGGGTATAGTTCAGGCTTTTTCTAAAGTCAGTGTTGTTAAATGTAATATCCCAGTCCTACCTTCTAGTAAATCTATCAATAAAGATAAATGAGAGGGTTTTTTAAGGTTCCAGAAATTTGCAAAAAAAAAATCACTTGACTTTTCCTGTCAAAATGCAAATCTGCTTTAAAAAAAAATAAAAATATGTCTATTGCAGCCCACTGCATAAAGCTGTATTTTTACAGTGTTTTATTTCTTTCAGAATAGTATAAACTTCACTGTTACACCAACTCATATTATACAATTGTTCCTAGCTACATCTCCGCTCCCTGTGTCTCAGTTTTCCCACCATTTGAAGGGGAGAGAATGATGTCAGTGATCCTTGCAATATAGTCCGAAATACAGAGTTCAACAGATCTGCATTTATGGAATAAACACTATGCTTGAAATTAAATAAATAAGTAACTAGGAATAAAGGTAAATAAATAAATAGAAAAGCAATTCAGGATGGGGTGGGGGGAGGTGGTGGTGGTGGTGGTGGAAATCCTCTTAATTTAAATCTTAGTAAACCAGGTGTAATTTATAATTTTTTCCTTGGGCAATTTAATCACTTCTCAATAACAAAACTGATTATTTAGACACAGACAGTTCTGCTCAGAGCAGTCACTTTTATTAATAAGATCCAGTCTGATTTGATTAGAAAACAAACTTCAGGAACATCTCCTATTAGCTTCCATTCATCTCTGCAGCAATTTAAAGTGCAGCTGATGCCCTATAGCAGAAAAAAACAAAACAAAAACAACAACCTCCCCCCCACACACACAAAAAAGCCAACAACAAAACCCTACAGTGGAATATTTTACAAGCACTACCATTAATATATTAGCTATTTATTTTTTGCTTTTTTTCCCCTTTTACTCCCAGTTACTCAAAAGTCAAACATTTGTAAATAAAAAGGCTGTCAATATAGCACCTTTTTTCAAAAGCAAAAGTAAACAAAGAGATGAGCAGTTGCCTGGAAAGGATGAGGAATTTATGGTATGAAAGAGGCATGTAAATCTTGCATCAGGCTTTAAACAAAAATACTGTATAAACCAGGTTTATCATTGGAGGCACTAACCAGCACAGTCTCAAGGCAGATACCTTCTTTTTTTTGCAAAAAAGTATTGTTTTAAAATCAAGCCATCTAACAGGGAACAAAAGTGAGGGTCTGTCACAGTTCTTCTTGCTGCTCTCTTACTGATGGCAGCAGTACTTTCACCCTTGAGCATATGCAGTTTGGAAATACATGTTCAGACTCCTGTTTGTAACCTTTACTTTCTTTTCTCTGCTGAATTCAAATGTACAGGACTCCTGAGCACGGTGAAGTTCTGTTAGCAGGTGGACATTTTATGTACTGACAGCAAGGAGCAAGGGGAAGCAGATTTCATGGAGCTGACAATGAAAAATAAATTTGTTGAAGGGGTGGGGGCAACAGGATAGAGAAATTAAGGCATCACAATTTGCTCAGGATTATAGAAGAAAAGAAGATGCAGAATCTGCATCCTCTTGCAGAAGGATTTTGTCTCTGTACCTTTGCACTTTAGAAAATGTAACTCACTGAGTCACACCCACACCCGTTAATTAAACATCAAACTTTTCTCTCAGACTCAGCACTTCATATTAAAAGCACAGAGGAACACTGCCAGGGAAAGGCTACTCCTCCCACAGAAGACACCTGCAGCCCAGGATCCAGCTGCAAACCAGCTAGTACCCTTTGCCTCCCCTCCCAGTCACAAAGCTCAGCACTTGCAGCTCTTTGGGGTACAATGCTGCCTCTTGACCAACTACTTGTAACTGCTTTCATTCTCACTCTGGTACCCAATTAGTACCTTGTTAGCCATACACCTGCAGTGCCTTCACCCTGAGGTCACTAAAACTCATGGGCCTGATTCTCCAATCACTGTTCTGGCCCCAGTCAGAAATCACTCCATTAAATCAACAGCTTTAAAGCAGCCTAAATAAAAGGGGAACAAGGTGATCTGCAACATTAACCCTTTTCCTCTCTGTTTTTTCCAGCACATGCACCCTTTGGCCATCTGTCACTGCTGTGAAAGTAATGAGCTAATGTGAATACTTCTAATCAGGGCTGGACAACAGCAGAAGCAAGATCTAAATGTAACTCTCAGGCTATTGTAGTGTTTCTCCAAATCCTTCTGGAGCTGCTATGTCTCAGGAAGAGTAGTCAGAAAACTTGACTGATGTAGTAACCGAATCAGCAGTATGCTAAAAGTTGTGCATCTAAATAAGTCATTCATGATGACTGCTTTGTGTTTTGGCCTCATCAAAATTCAGGCCTACTACAGCATGGGGAGAAAAGCTCTGGGAAGTGAAATGAGAGCAGAGAGAGACAAATGTAAATAGAAAATGTGTTTCTGAATTGTGCTACAGGGACTAGTCTGAATATAAGCTACTGGTAAATGATGGTGTTTTGCTCAAAGAAAGATATTGTCCAGTGGTGCTAATATAAAGAAACAAAGAATTATCACAGTATAATATTGACTCAAAAGCACTGTCTCCAAGACTTAAGCTAAAAGAAATCTCCTCAAGAGAGGTGTATATGTAGCTATGAAAAGATAACATTACCACCTACATTTCGAGACCAATATTACACTAACTTTTCATCTCCGTAAATTCAGTGTTCAATGCAGTAAAGTCCCATACTTGGCTGGAGGGGACAGGGGAGAACATAATAAGTTTTAAAATTTCTGTGCATCTCACACAGAAGCTGTCTTGAGTTTAAGAACAGAGAGTACATTTAATGTATATGTTAGGGACAGCTGAACTAATGAGCTTAAACTAAGAAAACAGTGACTTTTTAGCATTCAGGAGGTTGGTGTAACCCTTAGATATACATTATTTTCACACTTACAAGCAAAAGATGACACTGCAAAATGTGGTAGAAAAGAGCATTTACGAAGTATACTGGCCTTCAGGGAAAGGGAGTATACTCAAACCCTCACAAAGCAGGCCATTCTGATAGTGTTTATATCTTAGTATACAGAAACAAAAAGGTTTACAGCATTTGAATGAAGTATGCTACTCCATAACTTTCCACTTGAGCCTTTTGAGAAACCCTTTTGAAAAACACAGACTTTAGTGATCTGTCAAGAATGCTGCTGCCTAATGATCAAAGCTTTGATTTTAACACTTTTAGGCTCAAATCTTGACCATGTATGCTTTTGTAAGGTGTCTTAGTGAATGCCAGACCATACTTTGTGCAGAGACCTTGCAAAAGTCCCTGAGGTTTCTTGTTTCTGTGGTTGTGTGCAGTCATGAATTTCCTTATTTTCAGTCAGTGGAAAGAGAAACTAAGGTAGGCTTATCTGACGACAGTTTTCAGAGTTGGCTGTTTTACTGCCAAGATTTTGAATGAAATAAAAGAAGTATGACTGGTATTACTGCCTATACAAATTGCTGAAGTCTCAAATAATTAGAAAGGAATCAAATGAGTGATGCATCCTACTTAGTTCCGATGGCCACATGACAATGTAATGGCTGTTTATAAAAGCACCAACAGTGTACATATTTTGGAAACAGAAGGATTTTTGAAGCAGGTAAGAATTACAGAGATGTAGGGCTAAAAAGAGAAAGTAAGGCTAGGCCAGCCTGAGAAGTTATTTCCATAACTTTGTAGTGTGCTAATTTGAATTGCTGGTAATAGAACAGTCCTTGAACTATTATAGTAATACAGCTGCTTTTATGGATAAAGTGGATGACTGCAGCCAGCAGATATCCTTGTCTCCCTCCCCTGCTCTACTACTAAATTTTTTTTATGGTCAAAAGCAAATCAATAGGACTGAACTTGTCCAAACAGTATAGATGGATACAGTCTTAGAGCTGGGAACATATACAATGTCATGCTTTTTTCACTAGAGCATTGGTGTAATGAAAGCACAGTTTTTAATAGGTCAATTCCATCACCTTTTTTATTATTATTATTCTCCTTTCTTTTCTTTTCAGTTCAGGTTTACTACAAAACAAAAAGCTGAAGTAGGAATTATGGTAAGATATCCTCTCCCACAGATTGCTGGTGCCAGTCGTCTTCTGTCTGATGCTACTTTTTCTCATTACATTCAGTGTATCTGAAACTAAGCTCCACTACAGGTAACTAGCCTATGGCAATGAGAAGAGGAAATATCATTTGCAGTAAGCTAGAGAAAATTCATGTAAAAATGTAAGCTGATGTTATTAAGTTGGTTTTTGATGCAATGGAAGTATTGAAGCTTACTTGTTTAGGCAGCTGGCTGTGGTCAAATTAAGCATGCCTGAAATTTGAATAGAGCCACAACTTAAATAAAAGATGACAAACAATTATATCCCACGTTTACTTTTGTGCTGAGGAGAACTGTGACATTTCATTCTGAGTAGCTTCTTAGGCAATGTAAGGATGTGAAAAATTCTATTCCTCTTTTGCTTGAAGTTAAGTCTCTGTGAAGTTGAGACTTTCTCTCAGAAGCTTCCTGTGATGTGGTAATGCAAGGAAAAATCTTTGCTACTGTGACCAACTCACCCATCTGTTATTTTGTTGCTTGCTGGATGCTCAGAGATTTTTCAAACACTAGTTAATATTTCCCCAAGGGTTAGACTAACTCCGAAGTTCTCCTGTACCACGTGTCCAGCCAAACTGCATGTTCCTAATTTTTAAAAAATAATAAAAAAGAAAAAGGTGAGAGGGAAATAGGTAGCATAAAACAAAACATCAATTTTATCTACTTTTATTTGCTGGGAAAAAAAAAAAAAAACCCCATATAATTTTCACAAAAAGTACATTCAAGCTTTCATTCAGGCACAGGTAGTCAGTGACAACGTGCATCTTTAATTCAAAAACTCCTTCATATTTATAGATTTCCTTTTGGGTGTTGGAAGTACTTTTCTAATTAGTTCCATATTCTTCATTCCTAGCCAGTACCAATCAGTACCTTAAAAAAACCCAAAAATTGGTGTTTTAAATTCCAGCTTCTCATCTTAGCTTCGCCTTACAGATAGATCTGAAAATAACTAATGGTCTTCTCTGTTTACATATTTATTGATCTGAAAGATACTGTTGACTATTCTACATCCCATCATCCCACATTAAGATATGCTGTGGTATGATAAGTGTAACAAACTTCTCCCTTATGTTTTTGTTTTGGCTTGGTTTGTTTTGATTTAGTTTGGTTGGGTGTCAGGGGTGGATTTTTCTTAGTATAAATTGTTAATAAAAAAAATAAAGACTGTCTGTAATCCATCATATAGTAGTATAATTTTATATCAGAAAATACAACTTAAGGTATAGCTCAGAAGTCATATGTGGTTTCTATATAGGCACCTGGTCAACTGACAATGAGAGCTGACATCCTTATAATGGAAATGGCCAATGTATATTTATGGAACATTAATTCAGCCTATAATATTGCAGCTGTCAAAATCTACTGATGTAGATTCTATTTCATACATTATCTTTTCCTTCCTTGTAATTCACTTTGAGGTTTTTGTGTCAGAGCTTTAAAAGGACATTAGTTAAATGTCCCATTTGAACTATTTTCTTTGTCTTTGCATTCTTTGTCTTAATGAGTCAAAGTGAGAATCTCAGTCTTTTCAGCAGAAAAGACTCAATGAAAATGACCTGTTTAAGGCAATAGACTTCTACCTAGCATGACGAATAGGGCTGAAATAATAGCATATAAGTGACAAAGAAAGATTCCTATAAGGGGAGGATGCTCACAGAGTTTCCTGGTCCCCTAGGGAGAGATCTGAATAATGCAAGGTTAAGGGGCTTGGCATATTACCTCAGGACAGCTGTTCCAGTCCTGCAGGGCAACATGAAAAAAACAGAGGTAGATCAGGATGGGAGGTGTTATCATACAAGTAACGCTTGCCTCAGTGATATAATAATGAGCACAAGGTGCAATGCTGGGACAGATGGGTAGTGAGAAATCAAGAGGGAAATGTGAGGATCATAAACTCTAAATGAGGAAAATCTACACAAAACACAAAGCTATGGGTCACTCCCAACTCTGAACATCCTGATCTTGAGTTCTGTTGAGGGACTATTTATCCTCTTAACTAATATTGTGATGAAGTAAGACCAGTCAGGGATAGAGAGAGGTGGCAGGAAGATATTGGTCACTTAAAGAATGAATCGGCTCTCAAGAGAGAGAGTTCTGCCATGCTTCATAAATACAGACAAAAGGTTGAACATACGTCTGTGAACAGAAGTAAAGTCTGCTGTGTGGGAGAGCAAGAAAGGAGGTTGTGATAAAAGGAATAATAGTGTTAGCCAGGTGGGCTGTCATTACTGGCACATAGGTTGTGGTATACACTATAAATTGTCAGCCTCACCCAGTAACATTTAGGTACTTCTAATAGTACAGAAAAGCTTGTTTATAATGTATTGATGGATTAATTTATTCAAGTAAATGACAAATCCCTAAGTACTCTTTGATGGGGAGACAGGGTTCTATGGTGGAATTGCCTTCTGGACCCTATTTTCTCTTGCATCCCTTTCTTATAATCGTTTATTCCTACCCATCATTTTTCTGTTTTGACAGTTTTATGTAAGTCTTCCTGAGTCATTACATGTCATCTCTACATCATTTACTATTTTCTTGTAATTCTTTTCTTATACTACTCACATTCCTGGTTTGTTTTGAATTTTCTCAAATTTCTTTTCACCTTCTAACTTGAGGCACTGTGTGATCTCATAAGTTAAAAGCTTGTCATTTTTATGCTTGATCATGTGAAATCTTCATGAATGCATACCAATATGACACATTTTTGTCATTGATTCATCATGTTACAACTGCATTTCTGTCTAATTTGCTGTCTTTTCCACTGTCTGACATGAAGATATAATTAAATGTTAAGAAAACTATAATACTGGAGGATGTTATTTTTTGAACAAGTCTGTTATCAGTACTACTTATTCATGATGAAAAGATAAAAACAAATCCTAAAAGAGGTATGCCTGTCAGTCAACATAAGCTGGCAGAACTACTTTGACTTAAGGCAGTTGAAATTTGGAGCAAATACCATATTAATATCATGGGAGCTTCCAAACTTCTGCAGGGATATTTCAGAAAACAAGGTCAGTCTTCTACAGTTAGGGACACTCATTTTTATCAGATAAGACTGATGGCCCTCATCTGACTCTACAGAGATTGACCAACTTATTCCACCTTAAAAAATGAAAAGTGCAAGACTATGTTCCCCATCAAAAAATCTCATGGCATAAAAACATTCAGAAGCCATCAGTTTATGTGATGTGAAAAGTAATTAAATGCAACAACAGCATGACATCAGCAGTGGATAATTTTCAAACTTTAAATGTCATTCCCTCCTTTAAACTCACAGTTGTTTGAGGTTTTTGTCTCCATTTCACAAGATAGAGTACAAAACATTGTGACATGCTTAATATTTCTTCCGCCAAGCCGTCCATTCTGATTTCATTCTCACCCTTTACAGAGTTGTTGATATCAGCCTGCATTTGCCTGCCAAAAATGCAATTGCACACGCAGCACCAAGAACAAAGTGAAAATGAATTATGCATTGGGAAGGAAGTTACATTTGAGTCAAAAAACTTAAGACTTCAGAACCTCCAAATTACAATATAATTTAGGAGGGAATACATTTAAAGTGATAGCAATGGACTAAGGCGAGAGAGGGTCAGCCATGTCGAGACTTAATATAATTTACAGTATCTTTCAATTATTTATTTTTAAAAAGCCACCGAGCACACTGGATCTTTTCAGTGGTAATGTCAAAATATGGATATTGGGAAAAAGACATGAATAATAGTGACAGGTTGTTATGCATGATAATGGTATATGGGGACATTTAAAATCTGAATCGCTCACCAGAGCAAAAAGCACATGTCATTTACTCAGAGAACACATGGTTGTATTCTTAGTGGCTCTTCTACTGTGCTATAGAAGTTTGCTGAACAAGATTTTTTTTTTTCTCTTTCTTCTTTTCCTTTTTGATTTTAAATTTTTTTGCTTTGAAACAATGACCAGTAAGTTCAGACTGTTTCCCACAAAGCAAAAAGGCAAGGGCTATTTGCAGTGACCCAGATAGAATAACATGAAGACTTTTACAACTTTCAGTTCATGCAAGCAGCAGTGTTTTGCTTTTTATTTATCTGTTTGATAACATTACTGTTTGGGTTTGCATGGCGAGGCTTTGGTAGCAGGGGGCTACAGAGATAAAAGAAGCTGCTAGAAGCTTCTCCCATGTCCCATAGAGCCAATACCAGATGGCTCCAAGATGGACCTGCCACTGGCCAAGGCTGAGCCAATCATCAACAGTAGTAGTCCCTCTGGAACAGCATAGTGAAGAAGGGAAAATAAAATTTAGTGGCAGCTTTTGCAGGCAGAAAAAAGGAGTGAGAAGATGTGAGACATTTTGCAGACACCCAAGTCAGACAATAAGGAGGGGGAGGAGAAGCTCCAGGTACTGGAGGAGAGGTTCTCCTGTAGCCTGTGGAGAAGACCATGGTGAAACAGGATGGCCCCTTTCGGCCCATGGAAGATGATGGGGAGTAGAGATTCTTCCTGCAGCCCGTGGATGCACCAGAAGGAGGCTGTGACCCCATGGGACGCCCATGCTGGAGCAAGATCCTGGCAGAATCTGTGGACCCATGGAGAAAGGAGCTCACACCAGAGCAGGTCTTCTGGAAGGGCTTGTGACTCTGTGGGGGACCTATGCTGGAGCAGTCTGGTCCTGAAGGCCTGTACCCCATGGAAGGAACCCAGACTGGGGCAGTTCATGCAGAACTACAGACTGTAGGAAGGACTCATGTCTGAGAAGTTCATGAAGGACTGTCTGCTATGGAAGGGACCCCACACTGGATTATTGGATCAGAGTATGAACAGTTATCCCCTGAAGAGGAGCAAGTAGCAGAGACACGGTGTGATGAACTGACCCCAACTCCCATTCCCTGTATCCCTCTGCCACTCTATGGAGGAAACAGAGGAAGCAGGAGTAAAGCTGAGCTGGGGAAGAAGGGAGGAGTGGGGGAACTTGTTTTAAGATTTGGCTTTATTTCTCTGTTTTGATTGGGTAAAGCATTAGATAATATTTTTGGAATTTGAGTCCATTTTTCATGCGACGGTTAATTGCTGAATGATCTGTCCCTGTCCTTATCTCAACTCACAAGGCTTTTGTTACATTTTGTTTCCCCTGTCCAGCTCAATAGGGGCAGTGACTGAGCAGCTTTGGTGGGCACCTGGCCTCCAGCCAGGGACAAACCACCTTAAGGGAAGTGTATGGCTTTTGAAGCCCCAAAATACCATTTGGAAGATCTTTCAGAGTGTTGTGGTTTTGCATGGCTGGGTTCTGGCACAGAAGGGGCTGCAGGGGTGACCTCTGCAAGAATCAGCGAGAAGCTCTGCAGGCCCAACAGGGCAAACACCAGGCGGCTCAAAGCCAGACCTGCCACTGAGCAAGGCTGAACCCATCAGCGAAGGTCACAGCACCTCTGGGAATCACATTTAAGAAGGAAAAAAAACCACAAGCAACCGCTTTTTGCCACCAGAGGAGGGAGTGAGAAGATGTAAGAAACTGTGTGGGCACTAAGGTCAGTGAAGAAGGTATGGGAGGAAGCACTGCAGGTGCTGGAGGAGAGATTCCCCTGCAGCCTGTGGAGAAGGTTTGCTGGGGCAGGGTGGGGCTTGTGACTCCGTGGGGGACCAGGCTGGAAGCAGTCTGGGCCTGAGACTGAAAGACATTCTATGATTCTATGACTACACACCATAGGAGTGACCCATGCTCGGACAGGTGGGGAAGTACTGAAGCCCTGTGGGAAAGCACTCATGTTGGAGACATTCCTGAAGGACTGTCTCCCATGGGTGGGACCCCATGGTGCAGCAGGGGAAGGGTGTGAGGAAACACACCCCACCCCACCCCCCCCAGCTAAGAAGGAAAACAACTTGTGAGTGACTGAAATCCCCATTCCCCCAGTCCCTGCCCCTCCCTGTGCCACAATATGGGGAAGAAGGGAGGGAAATCATGACTAAAGTGAAGTCTGCTAAGAAGGGAGGGGTGTGTGTTTTAAGATCTAGTTGCACTTCTCATTATCCAACTCTCATTTTTGTGTGTGTGTCTGTAATAAATTAAGGAGTTTTCTTTCTTTTATTCTGTGTTGAGTCATTTTTGCCCGTGATGCCAATTGCAGAAAGATCTCCCCCTGTCCTTATCTCAACTCCTAAACCTCCCAGTACGTATTTTCTCCACTGTCCAGCTGAAAAGGGTGGACAGAGCAGCCTGGGTGGTGTCTGGCGTGTGGCCAGGGCCAAACAACCACACAGAGGAACAGACAAATGACTAACTTCACAAGATGCTTTTTGTTTCTCAAAATCCCTATTTATTTGCTTTACAATTGTAAGCATCAGAATCACTGATATGCTGGTTTCTACCTGCAGATGTATGTAAAGTAAGGACCTCCTACAGCTATTTACCAACCTGTGCTTAAACAGGTGTGTGTGTCTAAGTGGCTTTTTCTGTACAGAAGGATTCTGAAAACAGGAGGTTTGTTGAGGTGCCTCCAGGTGCCAATCCAGACAGAAAAAGACTTCCTATAGCTCCTGAATAATATTTGCCAGCCTCAAACAGATCTTAGGTATTTTAAGGTAGCCATACAAAAAATTCTATTTAGTAATTTGAAATCTGACTAAATGTGTCCTATCTATCTCTACACAGGCCATACTCCTCAACATTTTCTGATGGTGCTTATTGGATCAGTGTTAAACAGGAGATTCCTGGGGACAACTGAGACACCTTTCACGGACTGAATGATGCCTTATAACTCCATTGAGGTTACTATAAATGGTAGGCTCTAGAGTAACAATAAGCTTTATTTCCTTTGTCTACCACTGGCATTTTGTCTATTCCCTACCCACATGGTTGTCTTACAGTGTGGGTGCAAGCTATTTGGTGATCACCCTGTCTCTCCAGTCATCATGTAAGGTGAAATTTCAGTTCTACCTGAGATTTTGCATGAAAATTTGTCTCATGTATAACCTGTGAGCCTCAGCAAGTGATATAGGAATGCTCTTCCTGTCCATGTCTCATTCATCCATTGTGATCCAATGCAGTAGTCTGAACCTTATGAAATTCAACACTGTGAATCCCTCCACTTATGAAAGAAAATCACTTTTCAGCAGTAGAGGCTGGGAATAGACTTGCTAATGAGCAAATCTGTGGAAAACACTTGATTAGATAAAGCCCTGAGAAACTATTTCAGACCTCAGAGCTGACTTTGCTTTGGGCAGGAGTTCGGAACCCCCTTATATCCAGTCCAAATTATTCTATGAACCTGGGGCCAGTGATACGGAAAAAAAAAAAAATACATATCTGGGACACTCTAAATTATCTTCCCAATAATTTTTTTGTCAGTCCTGGGTTTATAGTTATCTTTCCCAATGTGGCTGATTAGAAGCAGATTATCAGCATATTTCAAAATGAGAAAAGTAATAATATTAGTGAAGGATTTCTTACAGCAGGACATGGTACCTAGCCCTTCGTCCTTCTTAGTTCATCGATTTCTATGCCTCTCTTTTGCTGTCTTCGCTTTCCTTTTTCTGTTTTTTCTTACCAAGATAGAAATGCACTGAAGAATACCTGATTACACAGTGGAGATTTTATCCCTCCTGAGGTATGAGAGTTCTGGTCTCATAAATGAAACAATTTTGGTATTTAAAAGTTTTTTCAAAGGAAGCACTATGACTTCTGAACACATTTAAGGTGTAATGCATACACTTTCGCTTCCTTTCCATGTTGCTGCTTTACAGGAAGAAAAAGCAACATGACATGAACCTGCTGTAGCTCCAAATTTTGGATAAAATTCATAGTTTGCAGCCTAAGGTAGCAAAAGGGAATCTGCAGCTGAAGGCTAGGTATTTGCATTACAATGAGTAAGTGAATCTTTTAGAGTGCTCATGGTTTTCAGTAAACTACTCTGATTTTAGCTTCTTTGCATGTTTTTCTTCTTTATTTTCTGCTTTGGGTTTTCTGGAGAGAAAAAGTATATTGCTGATAGGTTTTACTGTCCTGTCAGCTGCCATGCTGGTAGAGACAGGGAAAGTCTGGAATTGTAGAGATGTTTGGTGATTCCCTTCAGCAATAGTACATGCAACCCCATCTCATTTTTTTTTTTTTTCTTTAAATCAAATTAATATAACTGGATCATATTAACATCCACAGAGTTCAAGTGACCAGGTGTGTATGTGAATGAGTGGAAATCACTTAATTTTCTTTTAGTGATGGTAAGGAGTATAGAAATACACTGTGAACTAAAGCAGAAATCATTTTCTAAGATTCTATCTTCTGAAATTCCTCATTTATTTTCTAGTATGATCTCATCTGACATCACAAGAGAAAATGAGAATTATCTGATTTTTGGTTTATCTGTAGATCTTATTTCCTAGGAAGGAAAAAAAATGTCACAAACATAAGCCAAATCTTAGAACTAAGTAGCTTCTTCACTGTTTATTCTACACTGACATGGTCATTCCAGATTTATGGACTATCTCTGTGTCTGATCATTGGTCAGGAAACACAGGCCATGGCAGAGGGAAGGAGTGGATTCTTTTGTTTTGGCTTTCCACAGAGAGCCAACTTCGTGAATAAAGGTGACATAGTATCATTCAGGGGCTATTCAAGAACATAATCTAAGAAAGATAGGAACAAAAAAGTTGCATGTAAAGGAAAGTTTTTTATATTGGGGAAGAGATTTCAATGCTGTCATTCTGGCTGTCCCAACAGCAATATGGAAAAGTGAGAAAGTGGGATATTAACAGTCACGCCACGTAATTGCAGCCCTCCTTGTTCTTTCTTTGCCCCATTTCCTGACATCCAAACAAAAACCCCTCTCCAATAAGAAGAAAACAGTTCTTCACATTCTGCCAACAGCCATGTAGGGACAAATACTGGGCTCAAAGTTGAGATTTGCAACCAATCGATAGAGGGATGAAGGGTAAATTAAACCCTTTTCTACTTTCAGTGTGTTACTCTGTTGTTCCCTTTGTGGGAAGGGAGTTAGCTGACGCCAAGTTGTTTATCTTCTTCCAATACAGATGAACTATAGCCACTCTCATTCATCACTCAGACCAGGAGTGCTGCACATGTGAAAAGACTGGCCTAGATAGCTGGGTCTGGATAACAACAGTAAGAATTGGTCAGTCTACTTTCTTATAGGCCAGGACAGTACTGGTTAGTAATGCTGGATTTGCTAAAGTTAGCAAGAATGTAAAATCATGGAATCACAGACTGGTTTGGTTTGAGAAGGATGTTAAAGACCATCCAGTTCCAAGCCCCTGCCATAGGCAGAAACACCTTCCACAGCACTAGACCAGCGTGCCCAAAGGCCCATCCAGGTTGGCCTTGAACCCTGCAAGGGAGGGGGCAGTCAGTTTCTCGGGCAACCTGTGCCAGGGACTCACCACCCTTACACTGGAGAATTTTCTCATAATATTTAATCTTAATCTACCCCCCTCAGTTTAAGGCCATTACCCCTTGCACTATCAATACACTCCCTGATAAACAGTCTGTCTTCAGCTTTCTTGTGAGACCTTTAGGTACTCAAAGGCTGCAATAAGATCTCCCCGGAGCCTTCTATTCTCCAAGCTGAACAACAGCAACTATCCCAGACAGTTTTCACAGGAGAGGTGCTCTAACCTTCTCATCATCTTCGTGGCTATCCCCTGGAGTCACTCCAACATCTCAATATCTTTCTTGTATTGGAGAACTGACAGCTGGATGCAGTACTCCAGGTGGAGTCTCATGAGAGGCGGAATCCCTTGACTTGCTGGTCACAGTTCTTTTTATGCAGCCCAGAATATGGTTGGCTTTCTAGGCTGTGAGCTCATACTGCCAACTCATTTGAGATGTAGATCAACCCACACCACCACGTCCTTCTCCTCAGGGCTTGCCTCAACCAATTCTTTGGCCAGCCTGTAGTTGTGCTTGGGGTTACATCTTTCCATGTGCAGGACCTTGCACTTAACCTTGTTGAACTTCTTGTGGTTCACTCGGGCCCCATGTCTCAAGCCTGTCTGGGTCCCTCAATGGCTTCACTCCCTTCCAGCGTGTTGACAGCACCCCACACCGCTGGCAGACTTGATGAGGGTGCACTTGATCCTGTCCATGTAACCGAGAAAGAAGTTAAACATGCTGGTTCCAGTAACAACCCTTGAGGAATGCCACTTGTGCATTAAACTGTTGACTGCTACTCTGTGTGTGTGACTGTCCAACCAATTCCTAATCCACTGAGTAGTCCATCGGTCAAATCCGTGTTTCTCCAACTTAGAGACAAGGATGTCATGTGGAACATTGTCAAATGCTTTGCACAGGTCCAGATAGATGAAAACAGTTGCTCTTCAATTCTCACAGAATCACAGAATCACAAGGTTGGAAAAGACCTTGGAAGATCATCAAGTCCAACCATTCACATCCTAAACTAAACTATATTTCGAAGTACCTCATCCACCCTTTATTTGAACACATCCAGGGAAGGTGACTCGACCACCTCCCTGGGCAGCCTGTTCCAGGCCCTGACAACTCTTTCAGTAATTTTTTTTTTTTTTTCTAATGTCCAATCTAAACCTGCCCTGGCACAGCTTCATGCCATTCCCCCTTGTCCTATCGCCTGTCACCTGGCTGAAGAGACCATCACCTATCTCTTTGTAACCTCCCTTCAGGTAGTTGTAGGTGGTGATAAGGTCTCCCCTCAGCCTCCTCTTCTCTAAGCTAAACAGCTCCAGCTCCCTCAGCTGCTCCTCATAGGATTTGCCCTCTAGCCCCTTCACCAGCCTGGTTGCCATTCTCTGGACCTCAATGTCCTTCTTATGGTGAGGAGCCCAGAACTGGACACAGTACTCGAGGTGTGGCCTCACCAATGCCAAGTATAGGGGCAAAATTACTTCCCTAGACTGACTGGCCACACTGTTTTTGATACAAGCCAGGATGCCATTGGCCTTCTTGCCTGCCTAGGCACACTGCTGACTCATATTCAGTCTGCAGTCAACCAACAGCCCCAGGTCCTTCTCTGCCTGACAGCTCTCCAGCCAGTCTCCCCCAAGCCTGTAGCACTGCAGGGGGTTGTTATGTCCCATGTGTAGCACTCTACACTTGGCCTTGTTAAACTTCATCCTGTTGGTCTCAGCCCATGTGTCCAGTCTGTTCAGATCCCTCTGAAGAGCCTCCCTACTCTCAGGCAGATCAACACTTCCTCCTAGTTTAGTGTCATCTGCAAACTTAGTGAGGGAGCATTCAATCCCTTCGTCGAGATCATTGATAAAGATGTTGAACAAGACTGGACCCAGGACTGAGCCCTGGGGGATGCCACTCGTGACCAGCCTCCAGCTAGATTTTGTTCCATTCACCACCACACTTTGGGCAAGGTCATCCAGGCAGTTTTTAACCCAGCTGAGGGTCCACCTGTCCAGGCCAGTGGCAGCCAGTTTCTCAATCAGAATGCTGTGAGAAACCATGTCAAAGGCTTTACTGAAGTCCAGGTAGATCACATCCACAGCCTTCCACTCGTCCATTAGGAGAGTCACCTTGTCATAGAAGGTGATCAGGTTAGTTTGACAGGATCTAGCTCTGGTAGACCCATGTTGACTAGGCCTGATCCCCTGGCCATCATGCATGTGCTGCATGATAGCTCCCAAGCTATCAAGGTTCTCTACCAACACTGTAATCCTATTGTAGAAGTCCACCAAATTTGTTAGTCTCAGTTTTCCTTTAGTGAAGCCATGTGTTCTGTCACCCATCATCTCCTGGTTTTCCATGTGCCCAAGCATAATTTCCAGGAGAATCTGCCCCATGATCTTGCTGAGCACAGAGATAAGACCAATCAGCCTGTAGTTCTGCACATTTTCCTTTTTTCCCTTTTTCAAAATGGGCATTTCATTTTCCCTATTACAGTCAGTGGGAAGTTCTCTAGACTGCCATTACTTCCTCAAATATGACAGAGAGTGGCTTAGCCACTTCATCTGCCAGTTCCCTTAGGACCCAGAGATGCATCTGATCAGGTCCCATGTAGTCATGCACCTTTGTGTTCCTTAGATAGTCTCAAAACTGACCTTTCCCTATAGTTGTGGTTCTTCATTCTCCCAGTCCCTGCCTTTGCCTTCTGGGACCTTAGGCAGTCTGGCTACAACATATGCTGGTGAAGACTTAGGCAAACCTGTCATTGAGTACTTCTGCCTCTCCATACCCTGGCTAACCAGGATTCCCATTTCATTCTGGAGAGGTTCCACATAATCCCTACCCTTCCTTTTATCACTGACACACCTGGCCGGATTTAATTCTATGAGGGCTTTAGCTTTCCTAGCATGATCCCTGGATGTTCAAACAGTTTCTCTGTATTCCTCCCAGGATACCTGTCCTTGCCTACCCTGTCTGTAGGCTTCCCTTTAGAGTTTGAGTATATTTTTGATCCTTTCAGGCCTCTGTGTATTTTTTCCTGACTTCTTTTTAGGGACACATCTCTCCTGAACTTGGAGGATGTGTTCCTTGAATATTAACCAGATATCTTGGGCTTCTCTTTCATTCCAGGACTTTGTCCCATGGTACTCTACCATGGAGATTCCTGAAGATGCCAGTGCCTGCTCTCCTGAAGTCTAGGGTAGTGGGCTTGCTGTGTATTGCTGTACTGAGTCTCTTGAACTTCATCATTTCATGGTCACTGAAGCCAAGGCTCATATTCCTCACCAGCCCCTCTCCCCAGGTAGAACAAGGTCGTGCATGGCATCTCACCTTGTATTCTATCTCATTTGGAGAAGGAAGTTAGCATCAATGAATTCCAGGAATGTCCTGGATTGCTTGTGCCCTGTTATCACTGCAACAGGTATCTAACATGTTGGAAGTTCCACATGAGGGCCAGGATTTGTGAATATACTCAGTCTTTATGGTTAGGGGGCCTATAGCAGACGCCCACCATAGTGTCACCTGTCCCTGCCCTCCTTTTAATCCATGAGTTCTAGGTCAGCTTTTCATCTATCCCCAGATGGATTTCCATTCCCTCCAACTGGTCATTGACATACAGGGTGAAACCTTCAGTCACCTCAGTCTAACAGGTCATCATGTATAGCATGACTCCTTTACAAACATCTGACCCTATTAAGCATCACCCCTAATGTGGGTCCTTTGAGAAAAATGCCTCATAGACAAAGAGTTTTCCTGAGGATCTTCAATCTGCATTTGGAGGTGCTGGTGTTGCAAAGTTTCACTTTTTCCTCAGGAATCTTGCAAAACTCTTAAGGTTTAATGGTCTCTCACACTCCTTTTCCTCAGGTGACTCTACCCTTCAGGAAGATTTATGCATACCTGTCAAAAGCTGCTAGATTTCTATCTCTCTTTCTTTTTCCCTCTCTCTCGTTTCTTCCAATCCCTTTAGTTTCAGAGCTGGTTGTCACTCTTTAACAGTTTATTTTCCATAAATACAGAGTGAGCTCCTCACCCTTTCCTCAACACTGGAGCACATTCTGCTTTCATATGCAAATCCTCTCAGTCAACAATGTAGCAGGAATATGTTTAAACAAGAAGAGAGATAGCTAATCAATGTACTTTCCTAAAATTACCTTTTCCTGAATTGCTGATTCTGCCTTTGCTGGATCCTTATTTAGGTAGAACTCTTATGAATATCTAGGGAAGTTTAGTTTGTGAAACAACTAGGGAAATGTGAGTAGAGAATTAGCATATGATTCTATATTAGTTTATTATTATATCAGAGATATCATTGGAGTGGACTCTTGGAGGTACATACTGCAGTTTTCTTACTGATACCCTGCTGTTACCATTACGTATTTCCTCCAAATTGGGTGCAGGTTACCAAGTGGTCTGTAAACCTGGGCAATCCCAGACTGTTTTACAGATATTTCAGGAATACAGAAATTGATGAGTATTTCAGATCTGTTTTCCCCTCCCTGACATTTAAATTGGTTAAAATAAAATATTTCAATTTAAATATATTTTCCCTTACTCATACTTGTTTATAGAGGCTTCTGATGTCTCTATATTAGCCAATTATTTCTCTGATTTTAATACATCTATGTTTAGAAACACAAACACTGATTTCTAATAATTTATTAAATGTTGAGATATAAAAGCCTCATCTCCAGTTGTATTGTTCTCAACAACTTTAAAATGGTCCTTTTGTGGCAAAAAGGTTTCTTAAGGTTTGGATTACCCACTTGTTCTGTGTATCCAAAATTTCTTGTGAATGCTTTTCTGTGGCACAAAGCATTTTGCCTACCTTCAGCCTTTTAAAAAATAATCATTACGTTTACATTAGCCCTCCACGATCCTTCTACTGTCAATGAAGAAAGAGATGGGCAACCTCAGAGAGTAATTCCTCTTATGCTAAGATAATTGAATAGACCCAGTGATCAGCTTCTATGTGTCTAAAGCTGAGTGGAATGAATATCATCCTAGATCACTGCGGGTGAGTCATGCGGCCATGTGTTTTATATAGACACAAAACTCAGTGTTCATTTAATTGACTTTCATTTGGAGTAAAATTCTTCACATTATATTGATACAAAAGTTATATTCTATTGGCTATCGGGAGCTTGCTGACACTTTTGGATACCTTGCTTATTGAAATGATTGTTGAATTGTATAGGTGCCACTCTAACCTTTTTCAGTAAGCCAATCTTTTTCCTCAGAATAAGATCTATTCCTCACAGAATTCTAGGTAACATATCAAATATGGATTGAATCAGCCATCTTAAGTAAAGATCTTTTATTATGGCACATTTTTAGCAATGTACTTTTGGTGGTTTAGTATGTCACATGCTGTTGGTAGATCTACAGTTGCTTTTCAGGATCCTCTTTGATGTCTTGCATAATACTGACCAGTCTTTCTTGAGTTTGTCTTCAAAAAATGGTGCCAAGTACTTCAGCATAAAATATTTATATTATTTATAAAGCTGGCGTAGTAGAGAAATAGGTCTGGAGTTTTTCAGCTTTGAAATATTCCCTGACTTTAGGAGTGCTGCAAATTTTATTTGTTGTAATATTGAGATTTTTGTAAAGAACTTAAATTAAATAGTTTAAATAAACAGGCTGATACTCTAGGTTCAAAATATTTTTCCTGCCTGGTGAAAATATTAGAACTATCAGCTTCTCTTTTCCATTTCTGAAGGAATGAATATTCTCCTCATCTTGTTAATTGATATTTTTGTTGCTTGTTGTAACTTCCCTTTTTTAAGGAATAGACAAGATCCACATTTTTATCACAAATATGACATTAGAACAAGCTAATCTAACTTTAATCTACATAGTTTTGTTATCAACAGTAATTTTATCTGCAATGGCAGGCAGTTCAGCAGAGTCCAATGAAGTCTGAGGATTCATTGATATCTGCACTAGAGTTGTACTAGTTTGGTTATATCTACTGTATAGACTGAACTTCAGCTGCCGTTGAAATACACTTTTATCCTGCCCTATAAAAATATTCCTGTTTTTCCTTAGAGCAAACAGTACACTGTGGTCATGTTGGGTCTTTCTGTTTTTTAATCAGACATACTTTCATCCAATTACATACATTCTTCTCTTAGACCTTTAGAAATTTAATGTAAGCATGATGAAGTCTAAGACTACTAAGGCTTCTAGGCATAAATTTCTGCTGGAGAATATGTGAAACCACTCCAATATGCATTGAGTACAGAGATCAGAAAATCATGTCTGTAACATTTATGTCCAGTGTGTCAAAGGACTAGATTCTGTCTCCCTAGAAATGTTAGACAGGAAGAACAAAGATGAGAAATACCTCTTACTTCATTGCCTTTCCATTTACTGACAGTCCAGGATTCTTTCCTCTAAGATACATTATATTCTGCTTTAAATATTCAAACTGAGGGCAAAAGATTATCCAACAGTGTTAATGTCAAATTTACTTTTCTTGAAGTGCACTAGAAAGGAAAATTCACCTTAACAAGGATCAACATTACATGCTAAAGGACTTGCACTAAACTACATTGATTAATTTTGAAGATACTGAGAAAATATGTTCCAGACTATCTTTTTTTACGTATTATGAGAGTCTGTGGGTATTCCTCAAATGACACTGTGTCAGAAGCATCAAGATTCCTTGCCTATACAAGCCCTGGAAAGATCCTCAGCTTCTATTTGGTAGAGGCTTCCTGGGGACAAAGGGATATGTCCAGGATTAGAATCATGATCTTAAAATTCTCCCTACTCATTGGCAAACATGATCAGGGAATAAAGATCTTGCATTCAAAGTCTCCAAAGCACACTGGACTGACAACGGAATTTTTCATGGACAGTCAAAACAAAAGCTTTTCCAAAGTAAGTAAGCAGTTTTCCCATCTACCATTGATCACAGCAGTGCCCTTGTGTGTCTTTAAAGATTCAGACATGGTCTCTCATAACTGTGAACAGTTTCAATTGAAGCAGTCCTCTTGTTATCAGTGGGGATGTTGGGCAAGTAACTTCTCTGGTATGAATAAGCAGTGCACAGCTGGTTCTACATCTACTCAGTATGCAATAAAATAGAAGTCAAAACCTGCGGATGTGAAGACCCTGTGGTCTGCTCACTCCAGCAATAAACAAGGAAATTTTACAGTGACATGCTGAATGGGTTTTTTCATCACTGCATTAGTGCTAAGAGACTGAGTTGGACTCAGTTCAGGTAGCAGACCCGTTTTAGTGAAACAATGCTTTGGGGCTTATATTAGAGGGCAAAATAAAACAAAATGCTTCCCTATCTCCAGCTTCAGAAGCAACTCTCGCTGTGTTTTTCAACGTCCTTTTGAGGTTTCTATTGGCAGAACATCAGTCACTTTATTTCTATAGCACCACTCTTCATAGCTCTAAAAGTATTTCATAGAAGCCAGTAACATCCCAATTTTGAGAACCAGCTGACAAATTATGTGTTCAGAAAACATGCCTCACTTTGTTTCAAAACCTAGTTGATCTAGTTGAGTTTAAGTAGGGGTCTGGGGGTGTGTGTTTTTTAATAATTCCTTTTAGGTTGCATGGTTCATTTACAAGTAATGTTCATGTAGCAGAAAATAGAATTACATACACAAATATGCTGCTTTGCTCTCTTGCTGTCCCTCATATAAACATATGATAAATACGATTATTTTTACAATTCATGCGTATTCTGAACCCTGTGTTTAGGTATTGAAATCAAGAGCTGAATACACTGAAAGTGAGGTACAGCTTCTTATTGATTTTCCTTTGCGCTGTTTTCCTTAGCAATCTACTTGCACAATGCTCCCATTTAAATAAGTGGTATAATTCATGGTTTGAGGTACTATTCAGTATAAATTGTCTTTTTAACACTAAAAAATAAACTCGGTACCATTTTTCTCAGAGATGATCTATATCTCAACTGAGAAAGCTCCAGTGGAAGTCAGTGGTTTCATATTCAAACCAGGTCATTCATCTTAGTACAATTTTCTAACCAACAGTCTTGCATCTGTCACAGTGGTGCAGACATCTCCCATACAATTAGAGGAGAAAATGTGTCTTACAAATGTGATTCACGGGAACTAAGTGCTAGTGGTTATGTAGATAACTTATGCATCTCTATGGGATGAACAGATGAGACAGGAGGACACTTAAAGGTGCAATCTGAGAGAAACTGAAAGACACAAAACAAGCTGAAGAGAGAATACCTCTCTCCGCTTGAAGGTAACAATCTTCTCAGCACAGTCAGAGAGAGTGAAGTCTCTTTTCCAGTTTAACTTGGTGCTCAGGATACTTCTTTGGGAAACAATGACAAACATCCTCAAAAGCCTCCATCATATTGCGTTTGAGCTAAGTTTAAGCTTCCACTACCCAAATAAGCTTAATTATCTCTTGCTGAACAGGAACAGTTCTCTAGCTTCAGCTAGAATATATAATCCACCAGCAAATCATATATGTGACATCTGACTAAAATGTAAATGAGCAAAAGAGAGTTTATCTTATGGAGATACCTTCCTAGAGTTTCTTTTTAGTTATGTTTACATGTTTTGTCTAGGGGAGAGTATCCCTTAGTAGTGGGCAATTAAATCCAAATTCTGCTTGATTATTCTGCCTCTGGCTTATACATTTTATGTTGCTTTACTGCACAGTGACCCAGATTTAGCAGCAGTGATGGAATATGTACTGGCCCCTGGCAGTTCCATAATATGGTTGGTAAAGCACACTTTTGGAAGTGAAAGCTGTGTCCCTCTTCATCCACATGTGAAACAGAGCTGAAACCAGTTCCAGCATATCATAGGAAAATGTGCAAACTATGGGCTAGTGGTATAAAATCTTCTCTTTGAACAAACACCAAAGATTATTCCTTGCCTGGACAGCTGTGTATCACAGGCCATCAAGACTGAAGAGTCAAAGACAGCACCTGATATGACTGGCTACATCACAATGCCTTGGCCACTGGGCCAACAAGAATTTCTCATGCATTGATTTTGGCAGTTGTAGTAAGCTATTTGAAGTTCATTCTTCAGTGTACTACCCAAGAATCTCTTTCTTCTCTCAATATATTAACAACTTGAATTTTTTCAAAAGAATTTTTCTATTCTGTTTAACAAACTAACTTAAAAGGAGAAAAGTAGAAGATTTGTGGAAGGCAGAAAACCAGTGTAGCACACAAAGAATAGTTTCTTACAGCTTTTATAGCTCTATTTGCACTTCTGCTATTATTAACATGTGCACTTCGAAACATGAAACAAACCTTAAAGCCATATTTTTGCAGAGCCCTAAAGCTGATTAAATCAAATGCAGATGTGGAATTTGTGTAAAACAGATGCTGAAAAGCCATGTCAATATCCTAAAGGAATCCTTTCCCTATCAGAAAGAAACTTAATTTCTACTATAAAGAATTTTATTATGTATTGTTATACCAAATGTGATTAATGTTTTGTGGTGATTAATCAACTGCAAAATATATAATTATGCCATCTGTATTTTTCCAGCTTCTTGTCACTTAAGAATTCTACTGGGGAGTGGGAGGTGAGATAATGAGTACTGGTGGCATTTAGAGTGCTTAAAACCATACTCTGTAAGCCTGGGGAATCTAGTAACAAAAAGAACTGGCATTTATTCTAATAGCAAAACCTCTAAGCATATTAAGAAAGAACCCAGAAGACCCATTGGCTTGATAGCTGCTTATGTGGAAGACCCAGTTATGGGGTTCAAACAGCCTGGGATCCATGAGGGCTTGCTCCAATTCAAAGGTAACCCATTAAGACCCCAGGGGAGCACTCAGAATTTGGCTTTTGGACCACCTCCTGCTGGCTGATTTATGAAACAGCCCTGACACTGACGCAAGGATCATCGACTGTCTCGTGGTTGCAGGCAAAGTGAGGCATATTTGCAGATGAGGGCAAAGAATAACACAAACTACTTACATATTAAAACAGCTGGGTTTTGCTTTGGGTTGGCTTTTTTTTTTTTTTTCCTTTATTGCTTTTTCTCCCTCAGAAAAAACTCTGGGTTAGGTTCAGACCTGAAAAAGCGCACAGAGTCACTTGTCAAACTGAACAGATGCCTTTTCAAAACGTCATGAACAGTAAAGCTAAAAAGTAAGACTTAAAAGTAAAGGTTCCTTAAGAAAGTTGATCCCAAATTACATGAGTCATCTGTAATAGTCTTTAAACTACTCTCAAATTAATTTGGGAGATTCATCCTTTGTTTGGTGTTTCAAAAGGAAGAAAACATGAAGACTGAATCCAGAGTATAAATGTAGAAACAGGACTATGGTAATATTTTGTACTCTATTTTCTTTTTAGTAATTGCTTTTGAGGGTAGGTTTTATTTTAGGATTCTCTTTTCTCTTTTCTTTTCTTTTCTTTTCTTTTCTTTTCTTTTCTTTTCTTTTCTTTTCTTTTCTTTTCTTTTCTTTTCTTTTCTTTTCTTTTCTTTTCTTTTCTTTTCTTTTCTTTCCTTTCCTTTCCTTTCCTTTCCTTTCCTTTCCTTTCCTTTCCTTTCCTTTCCTTTCCTTTCCTTTCCTTTCCTTTCCTTTCCTTTCCTTTCCTTTCCTTTCCTTTCCTTTCCTTTCCTTTCCTTTCCTTTCCTTTCCTTTTCTCTTTTCTCTTTTCTTTTCTTTTCTTTTCTTTTCTTTTCTTTTCTTTTCTTTTCTTTTCTTTTCTTTTCTTTTCTTTTCTTTTCTTTTCTTTTCTTTTCTTTTCTTTTCTTTTCTTTTCTTTTCTTTTCTTTTCTTTTCTTTTCTTTTCTTTTCTTTTCTTTTCTTTTCTTTTCTTTTCTTTTCTTTTCTTTTCTTTTCTTTTTCTTTTCTTTTCTTTTATTTTCTTTTATTTTCTTTTATTTTCTTTTATTTTCTTTTATTTTCTTTTATTTTCTTTTATTTTCTTTTCTTCTTTCTTTTCTTCTTTCTTTTCTTTTCTTTCTTTTCTTTTTTGCTTTTCTTTGCTTCTCTTTGCTTTTCTTTTCTTTGCTTTTCCTTTGCTTTTCTTTGCTTTGCTTTTCCTTTGCTTTCCTTTGCTTTTCCTTTGCTTTTCTTTGCTCTTTTCTTTTCTTTTTTCTTTTCCTTTTTTTTTCTTCTCTTCTCTCTTCTCTTCTCTTCTCTTCTCTTCTCTTCTCTTCTCTTCTCTTCTCTTCTCTTCTCTTCTCTTCTCTTCTCTTCTCTTCTCTTCTCTTCTCTTCTCTTCTCTTCTCTTCTTCTCTTTTTTTCTTCTTTTTCTTTTCTTTTTTTCTTCTTTTCTTTTCTTTTTTTCTGAATTATAGAACGACTATGTCAAACATGTTCTAAAAATTCTTCCCCTTCTTCTCTGCCTCATTTGACATTGTGAAATATCATGTTGGAACACCCCAAATTCTTTATGGTGAGAGTGATTTTAATGACTCTGCATGTCATCCCAATTTCGCTGTACCTTTGGGCAAATACGTTATGTATGATAAAATTCAGAGTCACCGAGGTGTCAGAGGTATTTCCAGGCTGAGTACACCAAGAAGTTTACTTCCCAGCGATAAGTACATAGGCTCTCTGTAGATTGACGAAAGAATTAAACATCTCCAAAGAAAGAGAAATCCTTTGCCAGACTGTGGATCAGGGATATCAAGGACTCCGATAATGCATGCTACTTTAGGTGTTTGGCCCACCCTTTATCTTTTAGGATATGGATCTACATATCTATCAGTCTTTGAATTCTTCCTGTAAAAACATGTCTTTGGCTTCCTCCTTATGTGCTGTCTCTGCCTTGCCTTGTTAATTTGCAATACATTTTTACATTTTTCTGATCTGCTTAGGGATTGGTCTTGTTTGGTTCAGGCCTCTTGCAGGTGTTACTAACGTAGTGGTGTTACTAAAGCTAGTCTCTGCCATAACTCATGAATCAGTGGAGAGGCACCAGCTGGTAAAGGAAAAGGAAGATTCTGCTTATATGAACACATGTTTTGGTAATGAGCAATAAGAGGGGAAAAAAATAAACTACAATAAAAAGTGCATGACAGTTTGAGTTTGGGTGATATATACTTAATTTTAAAGTTGCCTCAGTGTGTCAGTCTTTTATTCATGGCTGACAGCTAGTGTGAATGCAGCAGAAGCCAGTGTAATAGTTTGAAATATCAGTGCAATTATGTTTTAGGGTCAAGTACCTTTTTAACATCCTTCCTGATTTAAAAAAGAAAGAAAGGGAAAAAAACCCCACATATATATACATATATATGTATATATAAAAGAGAAAGGAGACAAGGTAAAATGCAAAAGCAAATGAAGTATGCTTCTAAAAAAAAGAACATAAAATGACAAAAATATTTGGAATCATACTACTCTGTCCCATGTGTGACTGGGTAGCTGCAGTGCCCCATTTTGTGTCTCTCCCTCTCATTTCCTGCCTTTCCAGGGTCCTCCAAACTGGAGAGCATCCTGAGCAATAGCAGAAGTAGCTGGTGTCACTGTCTCACTTTCATCACCTCATTTCTTCTTAAGTATTTACAACTTCTTAGTCTCAAATACTACTTTCATCCTGTTCTTGGTACATTCATGATGAAACTTATTAATTACAAGTATGTTTGTATGATTGAAGTATTAATGAATGATGTGTATGAATGATCAGCAGAAGTATTTGTGAATTAACATAAGAACAGTAAATCTAAGTTAGGAAAGTAGTTACTGGACGCTCCCTTTATTGTCAAAGAAAACAGCCCCCGCAAAAGGAGGGTTCAGACCGCCGGTCACTTTGCCTGGAATTTTCATCTTAATAGAAACAAGGTACAATTTCATTGATCTCAGTGGTGATGAGATTTTTAATTTGCTGCAGTGGAAGTGAGAAGAAAACTTGATTCCA
Source organism: Porphyrio hochstetteri (assembly GCA_020800305.1). Lineage (NCBI taxonomy): Eukaryota > Metazoa > Chordata > Aves > Gruiformes > Rallidae > Porphyrio > Porphyrio hochstetteri. Next base: position 85,191,086 of record CM036938.1, read on the forward strand.
GCACGCCATCTGTATTCCACCCATTCTTTCTATGTAAAATACTCAAATTCTGACAAACGGACAAAGAGCTACAAAATGTACTGCAGGGAAACCACCTACTCTCTTCTGTGACTGGAAATGAAAGGAAAAAAAATCCTGATGACCCAACAGGTCATTCCCATTGCTAATTTTTATGATTTCCTGCCAGTCCTTTTCTCCAAGTCTTGATTAAATATTCAGAAAAATCATTACTTATACATAAACCTAATCATTTAAAGGTGCTTCAAATAGAGCAGACTACAAACACTTTGTTAAAGGAAGGCAACGTTCAAAAGATACCATATCTTTGAGTCCCAATTAGGCCAGATCATTAAGGAAATATATTGCAATTAAGTTTACATCCACTGGATGGAACTTGTTGCCAGATAACAGGAATATCTCAAATGTTTTTTCCTTTCATTCTATCATGATTATTATCACAGTGTGAGTTCATTATTTCAGATAAAATATAGTCAAACATTATTGAATTAAAAAAAAAAAAGTCAATTTACCTAATTAAACAATTATAAGTTTGAAGTTACAAATGAAAACAAATAAGAAAACTCTGTGGTGCAAAGGATTATTTTCTTTTAAATGGATACATGTATGTCTCAGCAGTGTTAACTCCTAAAGTACTGCGGGGAGGTAGATTATACTGATGACTTGAATGATTTCAGGTCACCTCATTCTATCTCAAGGATGATCCAGATACTGTTCCACTATGCATTTTCTCTGTCTCACTCAGAGTGCCAAATTAAAATAATTTATTCAATTCCCAACTGCAATGTGTCTAATCTAGTTTCAGCTATGAGACATGTACTAGCTCTTGAATGATGTTCTGAAGCTTATACTTCTTTTTCTGCCTTTGATTTAATCTGGAACCAGTTCTTCACCCATTCACAGGCTCCCAGCATTCAGCATAAGAAGCTGATGCTGTAACTGATCCCATTTTCCAAACTGCAAAATTTCCAGTAAGGTCACAGATCACAGAATCGCTAGGTGTCCCAGCACTGGATGTATTCCAAATTCAAGAATACCCTTTCCATGAAAAATGTGCTGTAGTCAAATTTTCAGTCACTTTGTTTTGTTTCCATCATGAGTCATATGTCCCACCTTCTTCTCCAGACTGCTTGCACTGTTGTGAGTTATGGAAATCAGAGATTGGTTTAGGCCTCTGTTGTCTTTGAATTCTAATTGCTTTTCTTTCATGGAATCTATCCTGAGCTTGAATATGAGAGTCTTATACATACTTTTTATTTTGGCTCCTGCATTAGCTGAGCAGTATTCCCATCACAATTTTTTTAGCAGAAAACTAAATAAACTGTAAATTAATTGGTTTAGGATTTACTGTAGGCCAGAATGAGACACGAATAAAGTAAGCAGTGTTCAAATACCTAAAGGGGACCCACAGGAAAGCTGGAGAGGGCCTGTTAACTGTAGTAATTGGACAAGGGGTAAAGTTTTTAAACTGTAACAGGGTAGATTTACATTAAAGAAGAAATTTTTTACAGTGAGGATGGCAAGGTACTCCTTAAAGAAGCCATCCAGTACCTGAAGGGGCCTACAGAAAAGATGGACAGGGACATGAGTGTACAATAGGAAAAGTGGTAATGGGTTTAAACTAAAAGAGGATAGATTTACATTAGATATTATGGAAAAATTTTTCACTGTGATGGTGGGGAAGCCCTGGCACAGGATTCCTACAGAAGTTGTGGCTGCCCCTGGATCTCTGGTAATGTTCAAGGCTGGGTTGGATAGGACTTTGAGCAACCTGGTCTAGTGAAGGGTGTTAGCAGTGGGTGGTAACTAGAATATCTTTGAGGTCCTTTCCAACATAAACCATTCAATGATTTCACGATTCTGCGATTCTGTGATCTTAAATTGTTGGCATTTGATGGTTCTTAGTGTGATGTTTATTCACACCAACCTGCCTTACCTGACTATGTTGTTTGCATGTAGTTGTGTTTGCACTAGTGTGTCTATAATCTTGTCAGGGATCTCAGATCCTGCACTCCACTGCAAATCCCTGGTAGTTCCCCAGCAAAAAGGAAAAAAAAAAAAGTTAAAATAGTTGAAAAATAGTTAAAAAAATAATTTTAAAACATCTAATTTAATAGTAAAAACTGGAAACTAATGGTTAATTTTCCTATGTACAAAGTACAGAAGCACACAGGGAAGTATCTTCACTACTAGAACTTTCTGAGATATATAATTCTCTTGGGAATAATCCAGGAGAAGATAATACTGGCTGATTATTCGCTGACATAGGTCAGCTTTGTCTTTTCCTGAAGATCTTCTAATAGAATGATATTTCAAAACACTGAAAAAAAGCAAACTGTTTGAAGAGCATACCAACTGGAGTGACATATAACAAACCTTGTGAGATGTCTATTCTTTGTCCACTGATAGTTTCCTGAAAGAATGAAGCTGCTCCCTGTAAGTATCAGGATCCATGAGGTATGATATCCAGCAACCTTCAGAAATTATTCCCTCCCTCAAAAATAAGAGCAAGTGAACTGATTCTCCCTGTCAGTGCAAATAAAGTTTTGATCCAAAGATACGGCATTGAGAAAACTGATCTAAGTGTAAATACATTTTCAGAAGCTAAATTTACCCTGAAATGTAACTCACAGAGCCTTTCTCTGATGTTGATGTCTCACTGAACCACAGATCACAGATGTTCTCATCCAGCTAGGTGCCATAATGTGCTGGAGATGGACAAACACAAGACAGGATTTCGTCATGAAAGATACGTCAATCAGGGGTTCCAGTGCTGCACTCCAAGTTTATATTTGAATCTTTTTCTCTTTCTTTCACTTCCTCTTTCTTTCTCTTTTTGGTTTTTTTTTCTTTCCTTTTTTATTAAAGAAAAAAACATGTTTATTTGCATGACTTATCCTGTGAGGTTTATGGGGTTTGTTAGCATATAACTACACTAACAGGCTGAGGATTAAGTAAAATTACGTCTTTGGGGGGAAAGGTTCCTTTGCATTAAAAAATCCCCCAAAACAAACAAAAAAACTCAGATACAATTGTCATAAAATAGTACATAAGACATTTTAAATAACTTACTCATAAGTAATACTTTCCAGATGGCAATCCCTTTGGCAATAGAGTGCAAGATATATATTTAGTGAAGAACGTAAACAAAAAAAAAATCCAAAACCCCTAATGCTTTGCAAACATAACTTTTTCTGTGTTAGTCCATATCATCTATCTTTTAAAAAAGAAAGAAAAAAAGAGTAGACCATATACATCTTCGGATATGGGAGAAATTCATTAACTCTATATACAAAGAATACCTTCCTTTTTTAAAGCCTTTGTTTAGGGCCAATGAAACGCAGCAGTTAAAGTATAAAAGAACTTGAAATCTAGTTACACACTTTTCCATTGAGAATGGACAGTCTCAACATCAACAATTAAGCTTCTTTTTGTTACACTCAGTGATACTGTATTCCTCAAACTTAATACAGAATATTTATGAGGGAAAAAAATTAAATTCTGCTCTCTCTATTTCTCCTTCCTCTCACAGAATCACTGGACATTAGGAGTTGGAAGGGACCTCAAAAGATCATCTAGTCCCAACCCCTGCCAGAGCAGGATCCCCCAGACTAAATCACACAGGAACACATCCAGGCCGGCTTGAATGTCTCTGGAGATGGACACTCCACAACCTCTCTGGGCAGTCTGTACCAGGGCTCTGTCACCCTCACAGTGAAAAAGTTCCTCCTTATATTCACATGGAACTACCTATGCTCCAGCTTGCACCCGTTGCCTCTTGTCCTGTTGCTGGCCATCACTGAGAAGAGCCTGGCTCTGTCCTGATTCTCACCCTTTATATATTTATAGACTTAATAAGGTCACCCCTCAGTCTCCTTTTCTCCAAGCTAAAGAGGCCCAGCTCCCTCAGCCTCTCCTCATAAGGAAGGTGTTCCACTCCTTTCATCATCTTGGTGGCCCTGTGCTGGACTCTTTCAAGGAGTTCTATGCACTTCTTGAACTGAAGGGCCCAGAACTGGACCCAGTTTTCCAAGTACGGTCTCACCATGGCAGAGTAGAGGGGGAGAAGGACCTCTCTTCACCTACTACCTCCCTCCCTTCTAACACACCCCAGGATGCCATTGACCTTCTCAGCCCTGAGGGTACATTTCTTTCTCATGGTCATTCTGCTGTCCACCAGGAGCCCCAGGTCCCTCTCCCTGATGCTGCTCTCTAATAACCTACACTGATTTCCTTCTATTCCCTCCACTATCAGTGATCTATGGCAGGGCGTCTGTAGTGATAGTGCTTGTGTGGCTGCTCTCAGAAGTAGAAGGGTTTTATTTGCAGGCCTTTTTACAGATCTGCTAACCACTCATCCTATGTTCATGTTCCACTTTCATTAGCAGAATCAGATGATTATGGATCAGTTGTGAGACACAGAAACAGATTGTCCATAAGTATTAATTTGGGTACATACTACATGCTTGTTTGGATACTATACATAAGTCCTTTACTCTGTTCACAGACCAAGTTTCTTCTAGTAAAGAGATAAAGCACATATTGTGGGAAAATATATCCATACTTCATAGGTATCTGCAGTTAATTCATAATCATATACATTTAGGTGGTCCTAGTTGTGAAGTGACTGTGTCCTTGAGGTAGAGACTCCATGTGAATTTAGGAATGATGCCAGACAACAAAACCTTCTTGTCAGTCATGGCTGAATCATTTTCATGCTCTTGTGACCCTCTTTTTACCATTCTTCACTCTCCCTTTAGTTAGAGGTTTTTATCAGAAGGGATTTCCTACCAATTATGCAGTCAATGTTAATAGAAATCTGTTGTGATCGTACAGAATACTTGATTTCCCCCTCCCTCCATGTTTGTCATCCAAGAAGCAAAAGCAATAATAAACAATCTAAGTGGACAATTAATGTTGATATTAAATTACTAATAAGGAGAACATTTACACAATAACAGTTGGTAATAATATATGAGGTCTCGATGGGCTGCAGTGTATTTACATAAACTACTCATCCAATAAATCTGAGTGTGATGGATTTAAAATTTCTTGTAATAATTTATAAATATTACGTTATGACCTGCTTATTTTGATGTTTTGTTTGTTTATATGTATGCAGTGAATTAATTTAATACCTAGACTGCCAGGAAAGCCACTCAGGGATGTGGAGAACGAATCTCTGATACACGCTCCACAATATACAGGTGTCTTTTACAGAAGTGTCTTCTATCATCCCTTCCGTAAGTTTGTCCAGATATTTTCCTAGTATATAGCTAGATTCCACAGGAGATGAAAATAATGGGGAGTATGAGGACATACAGAGGCAAGCCAGTGTTAATGATTGGAAATGCTTTGTGAGACTCAGCCCTCAACATCAATCTGTAATAATACAGAATCAGGGAAGACATCTTAAAAGTTGTTTGGTTTGGGGTGTTTTTAAGGGCACTTAAGAAGCTTTCTCTGAACATCAGACTCAGGTAACTTCTGGTCTGATGGTCAAACCATCTCTGCTATCTTGTGAAACATGGAATATTGAATTTTTTTGAGAAGCAGTTTATATTACTAGGAGTTAAAACTTGCATATACCAGGCCACCCATCCTCTGAACTGGAATAGCTTTGGGTCTATCCTGCTGTGGATCCTGCTGTGGATCTCACATCAACCTGCCTTGTCTTTGAGACATAACATTAATAATGCACATGTGTGTTCACAGTGTGAAGTAGTTCAATGACTTCCATGCTAGTCTTTTATCCTACCTTAAAGGTATATGCTATTTATGTTAGTATGCTTTACTTCATTCTATGAGTACTAGAGAGAGTTGCATGGTTCTTGATTCATTAACGTAAGTCAGTAAATTATAGAAGGTGAACAACATTTTACAGTCAAAATCTAACATAGAAGTGAAAACTTGGTGATTCTTTTCTCAAACTGTGTCTTCCTGAACAAATTACTATAAGGTAATTTACTATACAGTCCGATAATGTTACCTATATTTTGCATTTACTGCAGAGCATTATTATGCACAAGGACAGCTGTGAAACAGTAATCCTATAAAGACCCATCGTCACTACCCCATGGCAATATCTTCATGTAACTCGTGTCCTGTAAAAGCCACATGCACAATATAAGACTTGAAGAATGTGAAGAGAAAGTCCAGAGAAAAGATTAAAAGTACAGCTATTCCTGTAATTGTGACATTGAGTAACAAATCTGTAGAAATCCAAATCTGTTTGAATAGAAATTCATGAGCCCAAGAAGGGGCAACTTTTGAATAAATTAGTCACGGTGAATAGTTTACCTAATTTTATTACAATCTGAAAGTAAGTAGCTCGGTATGATATCTTTTTTTACCTGATTTTTAATGTCCTGAAGCATTTGCTGTGTTGTTTCCCTTGTAATCAGCAGCTTTTTTACAGTCAAGCAGTCTCCTAATTTAAATAACATACAACAGAGCAATGTGCCACAGTCATATCCTCCCAGCTTAGTCTCTATAGCCTCAATACCCTATTAATACTTCTGGTTAACCTCAGAGTTGTGTCAGCAAGAACATGGAATTTTAATCTGAATGTGGTTTAAGATGACCCCTTGAATTTATTGCATTTTTATAAGCAAGGTTGCTCCGCAAGGCTTCAGAATTCTCATTTTGGAGGGTCATCTCTTAAAATTAATAGATTCTTCAGTTACTTCATTGTATATATCCATATAGACTGACAGGTAGACAAAGATAATGAGTAGGAACTACACTGAATTAGCATCAGTCCAGCTGAGATATGAATCTGAGAAAGGTCTAAGATCTTTAAAGTTGGTTGTATTCTTAATTTTCTTTTTCAAAATGTGAAGAAATTTCATTAATATCAGAAAAAGCTCCTTGCACAAAGTCTCACAGAGACTTTTATTAAACCTGGGAGCACTTCAGAAGTTATTTAACCTGCTATGCAGTGACTGCAAAGCATAACTCTTGCCTCACAAAATAATTAAATATCTTAGACAGTTTCCTGACCTACACATCATAAACAACTTGGACAGGTTTGTATGCCAATATTCTGGACTTTGGAATAGAACCAAACTCTGTCACATCAGTATTCATCACCCACGTCTCAGGTTGAAAGGAGAAGGGAAAACAAAACATCACAAAACAAAACAAAATGAAAAAAAGAAACATGAGAAAAGGAGATCAAAGGACCAGACATGAAGAGGGAAAAAATGCTTTTTAAGTGCACTGTAGTTTTTCTCTTGGTAATGGATTCTCATCACAAACCCTAAGCAAAGCAACCATCACATTGTGTGAATATAGGTGGGTTGTTTGGGTTTTTTTTTTGTTTAAGAAATATATAAATGTGTGTGTGTGTTTATGTGTGTGTGTATATATATATAGGTGCGTTGCTTATTAGAAATGCCTGTCTTTTCTGAAAAGGTACTTGAAAGCCAAAAGAAGAGAAAGAGGAAGAATATAGTGTTACATATCTTAGAGAATGTGGAATAGAGGAGTGTACCATGGCTGCAGTCCATCAGGGGTGTCCCTGCCTTGACAAGGGTTACCCATGGATGCAGTCCCTGTCCCTGCGCATGCCTGTGAAGTGTGAGGTGGACAATATTTTAGTCTAGATCCTAACGTGGAAAGAAAAGGAAAAAGACAAACCTTTCACATGTAGCCTGGTAGTTAAAAGGTGAAGATATTTCTACCCATTTGGTGTGAATTGCATTGCAGGCACATGGCTGTTGAAGAATTCATCAACACAGGGTTTGTAAAGAAGGCGCAGCATAGGGATCTGGAAGAAGGTTTAGGAGGATGGTGGGAATGATCAAATAAGACAGAGAAAACACAATTCTGCTTAGGGCAGTTTGTCTTAGTAAATGAGTTTATTTCTTAGGATCCTAAAGAAGGGCTGGGGGAAACCTGCTTGCAGGAGTAACAACAGACTACCTTTGAATCCACAGATAGATTCTCTTAATGCTTATTTGACATGAACAGTGTTAAATACAGAGCTGAGCTCATGCTGACAAGTAATTACACAACTCAGGGAGAATTTTCTGCTTTGCATTTAACAGCTTGAACTGAACCATAAACTTTGGGGCTTCTTTGTCTATAATCTCTTTTGGTCACTGCCGAGGCAGAGGCAAGTTCTCTGCTTCCTCATCAGAAGAATCTAGGTCTTGCTTACTGACTCAAGCAGTGAATACAAGAAGACATTGTCCAATAACTTCATTTGTTTCTCCTTTCTACCAGCATTCATGCCTTTGGCTTTAAAGTTAAGTCAAAAAGTGACAGTTGGCGTCTGTGGATGGTAGTAATTCTACAAGATGACATAACTTGTGTTTTTAGGATAAAAATGGTAAAAAAAACATTTGTGCTACAATCACTGGCTCTGTAGGAATAAAAATTCCTCATTCATAATTTTATTTTTATGGTCTGTGAGCTGTAAAGACCATTTAAGGTCAACACTTCATACTGCGTTAGGTAAACATTTAAGAGGTAAATACTTTTATCCAACTTTGCTGCAAGCAAAGAAATGGACCATGAAAACTCAAGAGAACGGGCTTGATGTTTTCATGCTCTTATTTTTGCTAGGCTAAAGCTTCAGTGTTGGAGATTTTCAAAGTATCATATTTACTGTGCAAGCTTCAACACATCATCAAAAGAAAATTGCATTGACACGGCTATAAACAAAATGTATTATATAGTCTAAGGATTACATGTTCTATCATTGTGGTTTAATTCTCACTACCGTTTATCTCAGGGAGGACTGAGAATCACAATGACTGAGGTCTAACCACCCTCTCTTTCCATCTCACTGTACCCAATTATTTATGCTAAAACTTCCATAAACTGTTCCAGTATTTTACTATGGATAGCCCTTCCATAACACGTGTTACATATTTTGTATTATGTTCTATTTGTTTGTCTGGCTGCAAAGAGGATATTCCAAACACCTGACTGTGAATTAGAGTCTGGGTGCTTATAATGGGTGATTAATGCAATGGCAGCAAGTGATGTGAGTGACCTGCACGCTGATTGGAGTGTTGCTTAGAAATAGATAATAGGAAACACTTTATCAATATGTATGTGATTTTTAAGCATTCCTGCCCATGCAGGAACTAGCACTAAGTTGAGTAAAGTTTTCTAATTCAAATGGTGCAGGAGAGTATACTTTAACTTTTGTAGTGTAGATTGGTCATTAAAAGATCTACTGCAGTTCCTATCTTTTACCATTGAGACTGGTTCCTAAGTGGAATGACCAAACATTCTGCAATGGAAAGCACATTCTCTTCATCCTGAATTCAGGACTTGTTTTCTCATCTAAGAGCACCTCAATCTCAAGCTAGAAGAAAGTGCTCTATCACCCTCCTACCTCTTCAGTCAGTGGACCCTGGAATTTTCTGGGTAGGTAATTGGCAAGGGAAACAAAATAAGTTTTTAATTCTTTGAAACAAAAAAAGGATGTGAAGCCAGACTTCCTGGTGTTTTGTTTTGTTTTGTTTTGTTTTTGAACAAGTAAACCTTGAGCTCTACTTTTACTGGAAGCTAAAATTAGTTTATTCCAATATTAATGACTGTATTTTACTGTTATAGAGGATATCCATGGTCAACATGCAGAAATCAAGAGAGGTGAGTATGCCCGCATAACTTTTAGAGTTAGCCCAAATTCAGGCAGATGCTAAAGCCACCAGGGTGGAATCCAGGGAATTTTCCGGATCATAATGTGGCCTCCTGGTAGACTGCTGGTTCTTAATAGTACTGTTTTTCTGAATCAGTGTTTCTGAGTTAGTTTTAGACAAGTTAATTGTACCCATTCTTGCTTTTGCCCTCACAATAGCCCCTTTTCTTAACACCTGAATGTCCCTAACTGCAAAAATGTACATTCCCAGCAGATTCATAGGACTGACTGGCTGCTTAATAATTAACTGGAATTATCACATGAAAATTCTTATGTTTTTTCATACAAAACATCTCCATTTCAGCTTCCACTGACAGGATGCTTTAGATACTTCCACAGGCTTTTGATGCAAATATGATAAAGCAGCAACCAGAAAACTAGTCTTCACAGGGTGCAGGAGAAAATGAACATTAAAAGACTGAAAGTTTTGCTTTTGATGTTTAAATGATTTGTGATGGCAACCTCAACTGTGCTTTAATGACTATTTTACCCAATTAATTTCCTTAGATATTTTTGCCATGCTTTAAAAATACATGGTCAAATTTTGATTGGTTTTTCATTCTCTTTTCTGAAGTCTCTGTTGTGTTTTCTCCACTGTGCACTGCAGAAATGTTGCTGCAGTAAATTCCTTTTGTTTTGCCTTGTACAAATCGTAAAAGAGTATATTATCTTCATTTGTCTTCCTTCTTCCCACTTAAATATGTACAACATTTTTTTGGAGGATGAATAGGGAGAGTAAATATGTATAACGATGTTTTGTGTTACTGATGAGAAATTGTCATGCCTTTATATTAGACAGGGTGAGAACAGAGTAAACTGATAAAACAACAGACAACATAGGCAATATTTAAACAAAAAGATCTTGATTCTCAGTTCCTTATTTCTTGCAGTACACACAGTAATGAATTCTGAAGGGGTCAAGGACCTTATTATCTCCCAAACCCTTTGATGTCACTTTCTGAAGCGTTCGCTGGAAAAATAAAATCTGGTTTTATAAGAAGGGTGTGTATACTGCTTCCATGGATTATATGGTCTTCATAAAAAGGGGGAATAAATACCTTTGTGCCCCAACATGGTCTTCAGATTGTCTCTCTGAGATGCCTTCACACTGTCTTACTCCACCTGGCATTTTTAATAGATTCCTCAGCAGCAAAACCAAAAGTTTTTCTTGTTGTGTCTTTAAAAGATCCCAGGAGTCAAGAGAATTCAGGGAAAAAGAAATAGACAAAATCCCTATGGGGACTTTAAAGCTTGACTTATGAAGTCAGTAGATTAAAATAACCAAATCCCTATAAATCAGCTAAACAGGGCCTAGGGGAAAGAAGGGTAATGTTCTGAAAATATCCAAAATGGTGTAAAATATGTGGAGTGAGAGGGATTACTCACGGGTCACAAAAAGAATAACATGTGATGGGATGAGATAGAGAAGGGGACATTTCCACTTGATAAAGTCTATTTATCCTGTACAACAATCTTCCAGTGAACAGAGTGAAGGCAGCTATTCTGACTCATTTATAAATGGGCTGAACAATACATTAATAAATGAGCTGTAAATCTCTTCATTTCCTGAGTTAGAAGGAAAACTAGCAGGCTTTCCTAGTGGAACAGGTATTTTACCCCTCCAATGCTTATGATTCTATCACACATGGTCCCTTTCAATTATCAAAGCATCACGTGCTCATTTCAGCAACATGACTCCCATTAATGTCAAAGGGAGACTCAAGATTAAAAACCCCAGGCATCACTTTTAAAATGCAGGAATTAAAATGATGTATCATTTTTCAACTAGAGAACCAATTCCCCAAATATGAGACCCCTTTGCATTTTCCTTCAGCAGGGCTACTCTCACTTATCCCCAGCACCCAAAAATAAATATTGAGGCCAGATTGCAATTAACCAAGATCTTCTGAAGGTGAAAAAGAGAAAAGCAGAGACATGTTTTTAACCATTAAAGAAATTAAAGACTTTACTTTTCCAGGGAAAGCATGATTTAAGGGCTAATCAGCACCATGGTCCTACACATTATCTAAGAAATTGGAAATTACTGGCTACTAAAGCCAGCTCTCAGAAACTCCGGGGGGAATCTCTGCAAGGCTTCTGATAACTTTTGAGTCTAGGCTTGAATGTTGTTCTCATCTTAATTAAAAATTCATCGTGTGTGCATTCGTATATATGTTTGCATTTGTATATATGTTTATTGCTGTATGTGCACATACTTACACACATACTTTGTCTCCATATGGATGCACACACATTACAGAAGATATAACTCTTCACTCTAATTGCCTGCTTTTTTCCTTGTCATGTTTAGCAGATTATGCTCTCTATGCTCTATTTTCCTTTCACTGTACTGGCAAAGACTTACAAATGCCCTATTTGCTTTCTTTTATCTCATTACATTATTCAGTGGTTTTCAGTACACATACATTCAGAAACATCAGCAAATAACTTACTTTCAAAGAGGTTTTAGAAAAGCAAACATATTTGTTAAAGAAAGAAGCATAAGACTGACACAAAGCATAAGCAAAATAGTTGCTTAGGGCAAAAGATTACCAAGGATACTAAAATTGGCTACTGTCCCACTATATTGCTAATGCCAGAAGTCACCATGATCTCCATACCTACAGCTGTCAACAAAGACAGCTAAGCTGACAGCTCGTGTGGAAGCAGCATTTGAAGAAGAGCGCAGTACCAGAGCTGGTCGTCAGCTCACTGTTGCCTGCCTGAGTTCTGAATAATGCCCTGGAAGTGCCTAATGCTCTCCTGTGAATGCCAAGGGAAAATATAAGGCATATTCACCGTATGGATTTGGTAGGGTTTGTGTCATGACTTGGATTCTTGCTGCAGAAAGCTGAGACTTCAAGTGTGCTCTAAGATGATTCCCTCCAGGGGAACCAAGGCTGAAGGTGCTCATCAGAACACTGTCTGGGGCTCACCTCTTGCAGTGTGCATGTTCTGGTCCCCACCAGTTTGCTTTCTATGGCATGTGCAGCATGTAAATGTGACCAATTTCATAGCTGGTAAAGACACAGTATCAACATATGATCTCAGAGCCGTAATGGAATGGAAAATCTGATTAGATATAGGCAAAACCTTTCTGCCATGTGCGCGGGCAAACACTGCAAAAGTTTCCAATGGTCTTGTGAGATCTCCATCCTTTAAAGATATTCAAAGAATAAAGCTTAAAGCGGCCTTTCTCTGAGTGAGAGGTTGGGCAAGATGATCTCCAGAAATCTCTTCCAGCCTAAACTGCTCCATGATTCTTTCATTTGGTAGCAATGGCAGAAAATATATGTTTATGGATCTATAAGCAGATGGAGCTGAAAATAAACATAGAAATTGTCAGTTTAAATGTGCCCAGCACTGTTTTCTGGCACCGAGGCCAACTGGCTCTGGAAAGGCTATGTCCATATTATTAAATGTTTTCACCTTCAAAAGAAGATGAATGTGTGAAAACCATTCCCTGGCTTGTGCTAAGCCCAAAACATAACTGTCATCTGGGACATCTCAAGTCAGATGGTTCAAAACTATGTTGGGGCCCAGTATTATAATTTAGTTTTACAGCCAATTGACTTCTAGTATCTAGAACTAGTCCATGTAATTGTTTAATTTATTAGAATTGGTTTAGCCTTTACGCCAGAGACCTGTATACATCTGAAGAAAATGGAAAAGGTAAAGTGTCTGGATTGACAGTCCTTCCAGCATTGCTTTTGTTTGCTTGTTTGTTTCTCATAAAAGCCCACACCAAATCACCTTTGAAACTGGTATGCTCCTTGTTTTTTACCACTGTAAATTGTAACACACAGTTATATGGTAGTAAAGCAGTTAAGGACATCTATAAGATAATGTTTACATGTAGACTTGCTCCGTTTTATCTTTTTCCCATTATAATTTTTGGAGTTTGGCTGAGGGATTTTCATGGGTCTTGTGGGTTTTGGTGGGTTGTGTTATTTTGTTTTAGTTTTTTTTGTTTTGTTTTGGGTTTTTTAATTATTCAAAAGTAATATTATTTTTGTTTCATTTCATTTAAAAACACCAAATCTCAAAGAGAAGTATACTCAGGTATGGGTAATTTGGTTTTGGCTTTTATGATCTTAAATTTATCTTTCCTTAGGAAATTGAAGATCAGATTTAAAGACAGAAAATTGAGCAACTGTGAGAAAACTTCAAGTTTATATGTTTTTCGTCTTTCTGTCACAGTCATATGTTATTAGCCTCTCATATAAACCAAAAACAATTTATAAGTGGGATATTCATAAGAAAATGGACACCATCAGCTGTTTGATAGAAGAGGTGGTGTACAGAAAATTCCTCACTGAATATAAAATATTATTTAATTGCAGATAATGATGGCAAAAAGCTGTGCACTGACTGTTCAGAGCAGTGAATGATTCGATATATCCACAAAAAAATACAGTGCTTCTTTCTCTACATTGCATATCAAATGTATCCAGAGCTATCAACTCTGCTTCAGTAATTTACTTCAGTGAAGGGCAGTTCATACTCCTTGACACTTCTCCAGAGGAACTTACCTCTCTTGGCATGGACTGAAGTCCACTGAAGAGTTTTTATGTCTACCAAAGAGGCTTCATGGCTACTGATCTGTGCTGGATTTCAACAAGTGACCTTGGGGTTACTGTCTCTGCAAGCTGCCTTACTTTCAATAACAGTTTTTCATACTGAAGCTAAACCAGGTTACCTTGTGAATTAACATAACATGTGACAATGAATAAGCATAAGGAAAAAAAAATGTGGGTTTGTGCTTGGTTTTTTTTTTTCTTTTTAAAGGGACACAACCATTTTTAGTTCTATTATGCTCATATAAGCAGGGTGTTGCTAAAAAAAAGCCAACAGAATTTGTTTTGATCTACATCCCATGCAACTGAGGTCAGACTTTTGCCTACAAATTTCTAAATTAATAGAAGTGATGAAAAATCCAAGTGCTGTCTTCTGTTTTTTCTCAATAGTGACCCGTAGATGCTAAACCTGATAGAACATTAACCATGGAATGGATTTGCTAAATGGGAATATTGAAGCTGAAACAATGTACTTTAGATCCACAGGCCACACATTCAACAAAAAAAAAAAAAAAAAAGAAATGAAAAAGGAAGAAATCCTCCACATCCTCATTCTAAAGTCATTAATGTGGGGAAACAATAACTCAATGGCATTCTTCATTTCAAGATGGAAAAGGCTTTTTTCCAAAAGATAGAATTGAGAGGATATATTCATTATACTGTCGAAGCAACAATCATTCAGCAGTAAATGTAGGTAGCATGTCTAGTGAACAAACAACAAAGTAGACTCTTAATATTCTCTTTTTCTTCCTAACCAGTACTTTTAGTTTTTTTTTTTTTTTCCTTTTACACCTTCTTTAAGAGCATAGAAAGAACGATACAAATAAAATCACAAGTAAAAAATCAAAAGCAGACAAAGAAACAAAAGAATTCACATTACCTATGTAGGCTTTGACACTATTATACAGACTTCAGACAGACAACCTGGGATAAATTCATAACCTCCCCTTCAGAACCAATCTGAATAGCCACTAAAATAAGAGAACATTACAGTGCCATAACAATGACTTTATGAAAGGGATTACAAAGTTTGAATAGTCATAACTCCATCTCATTGGGAATGACAGTTTCAATCTTTCAGAACTAGAATTAGTAATGCTGAGGTAACGCTTGGGTATTGCAACATGCAGAAATAATACTAAAAGGGAAATGCATTCTGAGGATAGGTGGTAAGTTATCCATCACCTGAAGCTATAAAAATAGTTCTCAATTATGCTGCAAACCTTGTTGTTACCTGTTCAAGAGCTGCTTTAAAGAAGCAGGCAAAAGCAACTGATAGTCCTCTCGATCCAATTTCTCATATCCACCTGCAATATGTACTGGATATGCAATGGCTGGATTTACATGCTGGATTTTTAATGGCATTTTACCCTGTTGTTCACAAAGACTTTTGTTTCATATTAAAAGAGCTGCAGGTGTATATGTGAATACTCTATGTTAATAAACATTTTTCATACTCGACGCAAAGGTTTTCCTTGGTGTCTGTTTATGAAAAGTGCCCATCAGGGCTAAATCTAGTCTCCTGTCTTTTCAACAACTGTGACAAGCTGCTGTGGTGGATGGTAAGCCAAAGATTCTTTCAGCAATAGCTATCAAGACTAATAACAACAAAGAATATATTCTCTTTGCAGAACTAAACACATCCTGTGACTCTACCAGGGCTTGGTAAAAAGAACGTTCAAGGTGAAAATTGACAATAACTAGACTAGAGAAGACTAGGGCAGGAAGCCTTTGACATAACAAACTTTGACTCCAGGTTTGCCTAGGTTTGAGTTCCTTGATGGGTGCCAGACAACTGTTCTTAATAATATTCCATGGCTGCAAAGAGTAATAAAAATGAAATATGTTAAATGAACTGCACTGGTTGCAAAATAAAATGGTCTTCTGAAGGGGCAATGAGTTATAGCAAATAGTTAATCATACAGAATCATAGGATCACAAAATGGGGATTGGAAGGAGCCTCTGGAGATCACCTAGTCCAACCCCCTTGCTAAAGCAGGATCATCTAGAGCATGTTGAGCAGGATCTCTCCTAAGCAGGTTTTGAATATCTCCATAGATGGACAGGCCACAACCTCTCTGGGCAGCCTGACCCAGTCAGTGTTCAGTCACCTTCATAATCAAGTTTTTTCCTCATGTAAAGCTGGAACTTCCTGTGTTCCCTTTTGTACCTGTTGTCCTTTGTTCTTTCACTGGGAAACGCTGAGAAGAGTCTGGCCTCATCTTCTTGACATCTGGCCTTTATATATATTACAAGTGTTGAAGAGAATCCTTCTCAGTCTTCTCTTCTCAAGGCTAAACAGACCCAGCTCTCTCAGTCTTTCCTCATATGAGAGATGCTTCAGTCCCCTCATCATATCTGTAGACCTCCACTGGACTGTCTCCAGTAGTTCCCTGTCTGTCTTCAACTGGTGAGTCCAGAACTGGACACAGAACTCCAGATGTGGCCTGACGAGGACAGAGTAGAGTGGGAGGACAACATGCCTTGACCTGCTGGCCACACTTCTTTTGATGTACCCCAGGATACTATTGGACTTCTTGGCTGAAAGGTCACTTATCTGGGTCACAGTGAGCTTGTCCACCAGGATTCTCAGGTCCTTCTCTGTAGAACTGCTTCCTAGCACAACAGCCCCTACCCTGTGCTGGTGCCTGGGGTTATTTCTCCCTAGGTGCAGGAAGCTACACTTGCCCTTCATTTGGTTCCTCTCAGTCCAATTCTCTGGTCAGTCCAGACCTCACTGAACGGCAATGTAGCTTTCTGGTGTACCAGCCACTGCTTCCAGTTTTCCTCCACGCAAATGAATGAATGAAGGTCAAGAGCTTGGTCCTCGTTTTCATATCGTTTCAAAGAATTGGTCTGGACTAGTACAGATCCCTCTGTACTACTCACTATGTCTGTAAACACAGCAGAGTAAAATCAGGCATGTAGCCATCCTGGACAGACAAGAGCTTGAGACAAAAATGTCTTGACAGTTGCCAAAGGGATTTAGAAGGGGCATGAAATTTCATCCTTTTGTGACTCAAAAAGAAAACTCTTCCTAAGCCCTGCACTTTAACCTTCTCTACTGAAAAGTAAATAAAGACCATGCAGTCCAACAGAATAAGTCCATGCTGACATCACAAATACTTGGAGGGAGAATAAAAAATACCTCCTCTACATTTGAAACTTTCAGCTGATAAGTGTTACCACAGGTTCCATAGTTTTTTTTCTACCAATGTGAAGAATGCACCTGAGCTTTCAGCCTGGGCCTAGATAGATATTTGTAGGATATTACCACAACCCCTAGGTAATGCAAAACAAATACAAAAGTATAGGTACATAAATAAGTTTTCCTTCTCCACCATATTCACAACCACTTCAAAGCCTGCTCTGTTGGACAAAGATAAGCCAGAAGGGAAAGGAACTAAGAATCTCTAAACAAGCAATCTCTAAGGATGGAAGTAAAATAAAGAAGAGGAAAATCAAAGATTGTCATATGAGTCAGGTAATGAGAATAATTCAAGGTTATTATTTCTTCTACTCTCTTAAAACTCCCACAAAATATTAGAGTGATTATTTATCATTTTCATTTTACTGATGGTATAGGATATGACTAAAATCAAAGTCTCTTTGTGCTGAGTACTTTTGAGCATATAGGTCAGATTCATCTCTCTCAGTTTTGGAAGTCTGAAGTCATCTGACCTATTTTAACAAGCCATTTTAGAATGAAATGAACAGCCCTGAGGAATAAGCAAAAGTGCTTATATCTCTCCTTTACTTATAAAAGGAGTTTAGAATGACTAGTTCCTACTGAAATGTCTAACTTAGATGTCTTAACCTAAGTGAGATGAATTCTTCCCATTCTTTTCAACTAAGTTTATCACTCTGAAGTATAGGCACCTCATCTAAGCTAGTTGCCTAGATTCCCTCTGTAGTCAATGGAGAAAAATAAGTACCTCCTGAGGGAAATTCTTTCCACATTACTTGGGCATCTTTCTTTTGAGAGGATGAGCCCGGCTCCAGAAGTGTTTCTAGCCACATAAGCAGCCATGACTGGCTAAGGCTGCCTATCTTTCAGGTGAAGTGGGTAGCACAGATCAGAAACTTACTGAAAGCAGTATCTTTTCCAAAGACATTATAATTATATATATAAAATAATGAAGTTGGGGATGTTTACTGTTGACTTCAGGAGAGGATGGATTTCACTCTAATAGCTGGTTATAAGACAGATAGGGAAACATAAAGCAAGAGTGAAAGAAAAATAAAAGTGAGTGAGAGAGAAAATATAAGAAATAAATTCTCCAAACCCCGTGAGAAATAAACACATTTACAACTACTTTATGCACAGTTAAACTGAGATACAACTAAGTTTACTTCCAAGACACTAAGCCAGAGTGATAGACCCAGTAACAAGCCCCCGAAATTCAGAAACAATTGCATATTGGCTGCAAGATGGAGAGATGTCCACTGCGAGAGAGGTACACCCCACAGGAATGAGTACTGGAAAACACCTAAATTTGAAGATATACAGGGAGAAAGAAAAAAAAAACCAAAAAACATGCACCATAAGATTCCTGGCTGACAGAAATCACCAAATGGATGGTCTTAGTTCAGCTATCCAAATAAACATTAATTCTAGCCTCAACTCTAATTCAGCTTTTATTTAATTTACTGTTGAAATCTGATATTAAATTGATAAAAGTTGTGTAGTCCTTTAAAAAAAACCCAACAAAACCAAACCAAACCAAACCAAAAAAATCCCCAAACCCACCAAACTCAAAATAAAGCAAAACAAAACAAAACCAAAACAGGTAAATAAGAATTGGATTATTTTCATTTTTAATCTTTATTTTTTCTCTTTATTTGCCCTCAGGTGAATCATTCCAGCAAGCTGCTTATGGAAATCCAAATAAAAATTGCTCCATTCTCATGATAAGACAGTGTATTTTCTTTTGGAGTTAAAAATTTAACAAGGCAGGTATTCGTGGTAGTATCTTTGCTTCTGCTAGAGCATGAAAGAGAGAGGTGTGCTGCTGTTTCCCCCCCACACACGTATTAGCTACCTCTTTCTTCTCTTTTTTATTTAAAATTCAAACAAGTGCAAGTTTGAGAGAAAGATATGATTTGAAGCCAGCAAGACTCACCTCTCAGGAATTTCCGATACTGTAATACGAATGAAAAGCTAGTCTGGTGAATGACAGTCACACACAGGAAGCATGCATCCAGCACTATATGCATGCATGCGAATACACACACATAATGCCAGTCACTGCCAAGGAGGAGGTATGATTCTGTTGCAGTTCATCTCAGAATAAAAACTCTTGACACAGCTTTACTTTTTGTGTCTTCCACATTATCTCTATAAATCTGCTGAAAAGGGTGACACTGTAACACTGTGGAGTATCTGACATTCCTACCATTAAATTATGGTAATCACTTGATAAATCTGTAAAATATAGCCCCTAAAAATTATGTTTTAAAAAAACAAAAATAACAAAAAAAAACCCCAACTCTCTAATCATCTTTCTTTCATTACTTGAATATTAAGGATGAATTACTTGAATTAAGGGTGTGATTTTTTTTCCACATGGTTTCACAAGTAATGACTTGCTTATTATGATCACAGAACACTTTTCTGTACTATGAGTCTTCAGTCAATAAATAAAACTGATTTTTTTTTCTGCAGTCACTTTACTACAAGCACTGAAGCTTAGAAATACAAACAGGGAAAGAAAAAACCAACAAAGAAAACCCAAAAAACCCCCAACCCAACAAACCAAAAAAACAAAGCACTGCCCTCTAAGTATTGCAAACTTGAAATAAAATGCAGACAGATGGAAACACTTTCTCAGAAAAGTCAGTGCAATATTTGCCTAGAGGAGAAGGTAAAGTCAGCTCTGTAGTGTTCTTAGAACAGATCTCCCATCAACGTAACCTGAAAGAGCTCCAACAAAGTCAATTTGCACCAAATGAAATTTTTCTTCCTTCTGTATTTTGCTTTGTGTGTCTTCGCTTTGGAGTGCTGTTGCGTGCAGAGTCCAGTGGTGACAAGCAGCAGGAGTCACCTCATAAAGGCTTTTGTGTATTTGCAGCTCAATGCAAAGTGCCTGTGGAGGTCTGAAAGAACAGCTCACTACTACAGGTCATTCTTACTTCCTTCTGTATCAGCAATAAATTCCAACGCAAAATTCTGTGCTGGGCAAACCAATATAATAAGAAAAGGAGGGAGAAATTTGCATTTCTCTGCTGTGAAGGTAATATTGCTAAGACTGGGACACTAGAGATGGTTGGACAAAGAAAGGAAAGGTCTTTAAAGTCTTACAAAACTGACCGATGTACTAGGACACAATGTAGGTAGATAAAAGTGAACAGTTACTTGAACGTCTTTCCAACATCAATAGTTGAACAATTAAAGCAGTTTGCAGCTAATATTTTTGGCTCCTTTCTTCCTTATTTCTGACAAAAAACAAGTTTGTTTTCCTCAGCAATAAATGTAACCAAATTCCTCTGCTCCTTCCCTTTCACTTTCCCCTCCAGATTTCTCTTTCCACTTCTGCTTTCCCTTTCCTCTGTCTTTCTCCTTTCCCTTTTTTCTTCTTCCCCTGTTAAAATCTTGGTTTATGGGCAAAGGAGAAACATACTTTATATATGAAGATACAAATTTAATGTTAGTATAGTCTAAATTTTATCAGTCTGATCCAAGAATCATCCTTAGTTAACACTGCATTATTACAGAAAAGAAACAATAACACTGAAACTGTAATGCACACACTTCATAGTTTTTGTCCCTATCCCTGCTTTTATGCTCACCCTTCCTTTACTCCTCAGTGTCCCAAGTGATGGTTTTGCTTTGAGGGTGGTCGTGGTGTTGCAGGGTGCTTACAGTGAGTTGTTGGCATCTGGAGTCCTTTGCCATGAAGAATATCACACTGATGTGTATGCTATCTTCCTGCTCTCTCTAGGATCTACATGAGATAATTTTCACATTTCCAAACATGCTTTTGCACCTTGATCTTCACTGGTCTGTACCTCTGTGTTACATCCTGACATGCTGTAGATGCTCCCTGTTACTGTAACTTTATTCTCTTTGCTACCCCTAAAAACCAGATTAATCCATCTCCAGTTTCTTGAATTGTCCATGGATGAGTTGTTCATAGCTGTAGGGTCTCCAGTCCTACATGGAGACCCACCAATTACTACCCTGCCCCTGCACTCCTCTGCAGTGCTATCATACCAGCCTGTGTTCCTGTACACTATGTCATTTTGTTTGAGTCACAAATATCTCCTTCTAAGCAGAATAACTGCTTATTATTGCCACCTAAATATAGCTGTAATTCTACCACAGAAAGATAAATAGAAGTATAACAAACCAGTCATAGTCACCTTGTAATTAGAGAAATTGCAGTTACAGATAAACCAGGTGAAAAAAAAAGCTGCAGGCAGGTCAAGAAAAGTTCAGCCAGCACAGTCCTGTAGCCTCCTTTTAGCAATGGCAATAGGATACTACAAGGTTTAAGACTAACATCCCTTCTTCATATTCTTTATTCTCCCTTATTCTCCCATATTCTTATTTCTCTTTTTTATCATCTTCACATTTCAGGTTTTCTTCCTTTCCTCTTGTTTCCTTTTTCCCTTTCTTCTTTGTTTCCCTTTTGCCAATGTATTTTGTCTTTCCTCTTTCCCTTCAAGTCTGGCTCTTAAAAATAATTAGTGTACTGTAACATTTAAATCCCATCAATCTCTCCCCATGTCTCCTATCCTGCTTTCAAACCTCTGCATCACTCTCTAGCTTCCCAAAAGCATCCTGCTAAAAAGGCAACGGTTTTAGAATACGGGGTGCACATTTGCAAGGAATCAACATGTTAAATTGCCATTTCCCTTCTTTTTTATCTTGACAGAATAAAAGGAAGTAGATTTCTTAAATAGTTCCTGACTTTCTTAAGGGCCTGTAATGAAAAAGAAAAAATTAAGACAAATATTGTGATACAGGCTAGTTTCTCAAATCATAGAATCACAGAATCATAGAATCACAGCCTGCTTTGGGTTGGAAGGGACCTCAAAGCCCATCTAGTCCCAACCCCCTGCCATGGGCAGGGACACCCTCCACTACACCAGGTTGCCCAAAGCCCCATCCAACCTGGCCTCGAACCCTGCCAGGGATCCAGGGGCAGCCACAGCTTCTCTGGGCAGCCTGTGCCAGGGCCTCACCACCCTCACAGTAAAGATTTTTCCTAATACATAGCCTAAATCTGCCCTTCTTCAGTTTAATCTACCCTTTTTTGTTTGTACATTGAGCAGATTTAGTCCCCGCCATGGCCGGAGAATATCAAAGGAATTACTTAAGACCCTCTGAATACTGAACACGGCCTAGACAGATTAGAAGATGACATCACAAACCTGTTAAATTTGTGTATGGAGAAATGAGAGATACTGAATAAAATGAAGTTACATTTCATAAGGTAGTGCAAAACCAGAAAACATCAAATTTGGTTGTACACACACTGTTTCATATACAGAAATATCTTCATGACAAAAGTGTCAGACAGTTTTGTTCCACAAACATCCAAAGTTTGAGGATAAAAGTAGTCCCTTAACCTTATTTTTTGTTCAGTTGTAGCTTAACTGCACACGTCTTCTGGACTCAGAGCAGTTCTTCCACTTTTCAGATCAGAGTAAAATTTCTTACTGAGTATACTTGTTGGTGATTCCAGGATAGCTTTATGAGTATTTAAAATTTTAAATCCTTGAGTAATATGAGTATTAAATATTTCATCAGGCTATTTTTAACAGATTGGGATTTTTCCGTATATAAATTCAAAAATGCAGAAACACAAGCACTGTTGTGCAAGATATTGACATTCAGCTCTAAACTTCTGATTTTTATCTGCAGGTAAATATACTAGGTGTTTCCAAATTAACATAATAGAAGCACATTTGACACTATTGTGATTTCACTTCGCCAGCAGCTAGAAGAACCATACAACCATTCACAAACTCCCCTGCCAGTGGATTGGGGGAGAAAATCAAAAAGCAAAAAAAAAGTAAAAATTGTGAGTTGAGATAAAGACAGTTTAATATGACATAAAAAAATGAGGAATAATAATAATAATAATAACAACAACAACAATAACAATAATAATAATGATGTCCTTGACCACTTGGCATTAACTAAAAGTATCAGTGTATTATTAACATTATTCTCATTCTAAATTCAAAATATAGTACTACACTGGCTGTTAGGAAGAAAATTAACTCTATCTGACCCTGCCAAAATCAATACAGACAGAAAAATTGTGATATTTTCCAGCATTTCAGGAAGCAGAGATTTTGAAAAGGGACTGAGAAGTAGAAAGTAATACCAAACTGTACTGCATAAACTTGCAGGCTACTTGTCAGGTTTAATCTGTATAAGCTATTTCAATTCTATCTTTAAAATTACGAATCCAATATTTTCTTATTTTCCTCCCAGCTACACTAGTATTAGAGAGACATTGGCTTCTGGTTGATCATGCTATGGAATATGGTCAGCTGAAAAATATTCGTAGTGGGAAAAGACATGTACTTTTGTATCACCTGTCTATCTTGTAATTCCTGCATCCTCAATCTGTATTTTAGTTCTTCTACTCAGCTCAAATATAATGAAAGACTACTTCTACCTACCAAACTGTCTCCTTTAAACAAAACCAGATTTAGTTTCATTTATGGGGGAAAAAAAAAAAAGAAAAGAAACAGTGAAGTCTTCCACTGATCTTTACAGCAAATTTTAAAATTTTAATTTCTGTTAAATACGCATGTGTCCTGGTTTAGGCTAGGATACAGTTAATTTATTTTCTAGCAGCGGATGGAATTGATGTGTTTGGGAGTTAGGATAAGAGCAATGCTGGTAACACAGGGATGTTTCTAGTTGTTGCCAAGCAATCAGGGGCTTTTCAGTTGTTCATATTTCCCCACTAACAAGAAGGGAGGGGACACAGCCAGGACAGGTGACCCGAACTGGCCAAAGGGGATATTCCATGCCAATTAGTCATGCTCAGCATAAAAGACGGGCTGGTGGGGGGAGGAGCAGGCAGCTCCAGGATGCATGGTTTGGGGACAGTCTGGTTTCGGGACAGCTCTGAGCTGTATGGCCTGAGCTGTGTGGTTCAATGAGAAACTGCACCGTGTATCACCAGTTTCATATACTTTGCTATAAAGTCCTGCTATTGTTGTTGTATCTATCTTTCTGCTATTTCAGTAAACTATCCTTATCCCAACCCACGAGGTTTTGGTTCCTTGGTGTCGTGGTTTTGCCCCGGCCGAGGGCCGCACCCCCCACAGTCGCTTGTACTTTTAAAAGGAAGGGGGAAGGAAAGTTGGGGAAGGGGGGAAAAGGGAAGGAAGAAAGGAGGAAAAGAAACCACAACCTAGAAACCAGAACCACACAGGTTGGGATAAGGATAGTTTACTAAACAATAACAGAAAACTAGATATAACAATAACATAAGTTTAAAGCACAAAATAGATGAAACTGGTGATACACAATGCAATTTCTCACCAAACCACACAACTCAGGCCGCACAGCTTAGAGCCGTCCCGGTACACGACTGTCCCCAGAAACTGCACGTCCTGGCGTTGTCTCCCCCTCTTCCCCCCCAGTCCCCCTTTTTACTGAGCATGACGTAACTGGCATGGAATATCCTCTTTGGCCAATTCGGGTCACCTGTCCTGGCTGCGTCCCCTCCTTTCTCATTAGTAAGGAAGTATGCAGAGCTGAGAAACGTACTTGATTGCCCGGCAACAAATCGGAGACATCAGGGTGCTATCAGCACTATTCTCATGCTAACACCCAAACATGGCATTCCATCCACTGCTAAAAAAAAAATTAACTCCATCATAGCTAAAACCAGGACACTTGGTTTTGGGTTTCCTTCCCTCTCCCTCAAATTCTCCTCCCTGCCCCACCCCCCACCCTCTGCTCCTCCTTTTAAATAAGCAAAGGGGCTGCGTGGTGCTCGGCTCTCAGCTGGGGCAAAACCATGACATGAAAATTCATCAGTACAATAAACCATAGGTCCAATAGTCAATCTTTGCCTTCCCAGTATAACAAGATTAAGAAGTCTATTGATTGTTTTCAAGAAAAAGTCTTTTTATGGGACACAACATAGATCCAAATGTCAGAAGATGCACATTATAATATCATTCTTCATCTGTATATTCTACATGTCACTTTTACCAACTATACAAGCATGTTACCTTCTATTGTGACCCCAGAGCAGTGACAGTCATGTTAATCCACCCTCAAAACTTGACTTCTGCACACCTGTGTAGACCCAGTATCTTGCAAGAGGCTTATTTTTGACATAGGTATCTGCTAATCTAGGACTCAGAGAGTTATTCACCACCTGTTGTTTAAAAGAAAGTGTTTGTAAATTTCTGAGAGCAGGAAAATCAGTGTGAGTGTCCCTGGCTAGACTATAGTTTGATTATTATCATCGCACATTTTCTTTCTTGATATCAACTGCATTTTCTGTCAAATTCTATTTAGATTTTATAATTGCCATTTCTATGCTCAATTTAACAAAAAGCCAAACAAAAACAAACAAAAACAAAACCATGCAAAGTTTCCACCATCAAAAAATCTCATTTTCTTCCAATTATATTAAAAAGTTTGTTAAGAAATATTGTATCTCTATGGAAAAATTCTGCAAAGTACTTCACTATTCTATCACTGATACAGCAGTATCGCTGTGACTGCCACATCCTCCTACACTATGTCAGCTCAGTTTTCTTCTTCTCACCCCATCTGCAGTATTCTTGCATGCTTTAAAACATTTACTTCATTTCTCCTCAGGGATTACAGGCTGAAGTGATCCTTGTTTAATTTATTTCTTATATATGCTAGATATGAACATGTTCCCTCTCTTTTTCTTTTTTTTTGTTTGTTTTTTTGGGTTGGTTTTTTTGTTTGTTTTCAGTCTAGGGATGAGAGAGAGTGAGATAGTGAGAATTATGAATATGTATGAAATATAAAAGGGGAGAGGGGATGGGAGGGGAAGAGACACCCAAACACAAAAAACCCTACCTTGCAAATTCTACACTGCAGTAAATTCTTTTACCATTCAACACATCTGTTTACTTTTTATCAGACTGAAAAACTCCAAATGTTGCATTTGAAAATTATGAGCCATGCTTTTTCCTCAGACCTCTTTACTGGCTTCATTCGGGTCACACTATTAACAGATTTGGCCTCAAGTTCTTCAAAGCTTTGTGGGAACATATTTGAAAGATGACATTTTTTGCAGTTACACACCCTCAGTCATCACCCAGGATTTATCATGCCCTACTATCATGCCTCTCACTGCCATCAAGAAGGGAATGGGTGGAGAAAGAGATTTCATTACGGTTAGTTTATCTCTACAGGCAGGATGCTTCTGAGAACAGAAGAGAAAGTGTTCTCCATCTCAGCAATGGGCTGATAAAATCCTTGTCATCTGCAGTTTTCCTTTCAGAATCTCTTCTTATTTGGGAACATTTCATCTAAATCATAACTTTTGGGGCAGTCCTGTGTGAATCATAATCTGCTCTGATACCACTATCACTGGAATTGGTGCTGTCAACATTTATGTCAAGGTGGAGGTTGTAATTTCTTGACAGTAATGTTCCTCATTTGATACAACACTCTGTTCAATGTGGCAGAAGCTCCTGCTTGGTGCTCTCTCTCTGAGACTCCTATGCTATCCATGCATGTTGGAGGCTGAGATGTCATAGTGTTGTCCATGCCACATTTATTGGATCTGGTAACAGGTCTTATGCTTCTCTGGAAGGACAGCAATACACTCAACAGTACATTCATGTAAGAGGATAAAATTAAGTGATACTAGAAATGGTTTGGGAGGAGGGGAGAGGAAGGGAATTGCTCAGTCATCAAATTTGCATTCCAAATTGACAGGCAATATGCATTTGAAGTTCAGTCTGCAGAGGTCATCCCTGTGTGTCTTATAGCCAGCATATAATTTCCCTACATTTTAAAGCAAATTAAAATACTTTCATAACAAAAAACCTGTCTGCAAAATTACAGCTTGTCACCAGCAGAGATACGAAAGATCAAGAACACTACCAGTGGACTATTTTCTAACCTTCAGTATCGTGTTTCCCTTTAAGTGCAGAAATAAGAAATCAATCTGTGTATTTGCCAATTGCATGTAAATTCTCATTATACTATGAAATCCCAGTTATAAAACACAAAGTGGAACAAATGTAGAAAGGGGCGACTTAAAAGGTCAAGGGAATGGAGAAGATTTCTTTGCAGTCTAGAAAGCTTGGTTTCTTGAGCATTTCCTAATGAAAGAGGTAAGAGCGAGGTTCGGTTGCTTTCTAAGATAGCACCAGGGAAGTTTTAAAGGGAACATCAGAGAAAGAAAGGACCTATTTAAGTTATTGTGCAATGTTTGTACAAAAGAAAATGGGTATAAAGCACTGAAAATTAAACCAGAAAGTGGAAGAATAATCTCACTCATTAGAGACCTATGTTCTGTACAACCCTACCAATCAGGTAGAGACCTGAGGACAAAAAGTCCTGTTTTATTTTAATACGGGAAGTGAAAGACTTCACACTAGACACTATTTGCCATAGCAGATCACTTTAGGAGGTCATGCCTCTTTCCATTTTTATCATTATCTGAAAAAAATAAATGGAGGAAAATTCAGCATTCTGTTTATTCATCTGTATTTTGAAAATTATTTTTTCTGTAGTAAGTAAATTAAATATACATTAAAGTCACAAAACACTTCAAAAGGATTAGTACTCCAGTGGGTGGCATGGGCTTCTGGTCTCCAACAAGAACAAATCAAACACAGTTATAAATCCAAAAGAGATGTGCTTGCAAAAGCAGAATATATCCTGTAGCAGTTCGAATCCAGTAATTTTCAGATTGGTTCCAGCTTTGAAGTCTGGAGGTTTGGGGGTTTTTTTGGAAATTAAGCAAGCTTAGAGTAAGGGGAAGAACCATTATATCTTTTACAACATGCTGAGTAATAAAATGATGTAATTCCCTGTTTATTGAAGTTGACTGAATTTTTTTTTTTATAAAGACTATTTGAAGAAAATTATACAAATTATGAAACAGCCTACATAACAGGGAAAAGACAAACCATCTGAACTTAACCTTCCCTTAACCAAAGCCCTAGTAGTTTCACAGAAATTCTAAAAAGACAGCTGGTAAACTCTAAAAATAATCACTCAACAGCTTTCATATCCTAGAATCTTTAAATTACTTGAATAGTCTCCATTTTTCAAAGTCAAACTGCAGTCCTTACTTGATGACTAGAAAGATCAACTTGGTAGACATATATTCAATATAGGAAGTGTCAGTAGTCCTCAACTTTAGGAGGTACTGCTCTCATGCACATAACAATAAATCTTGGAACACTTCTTAACCAGAATTCTAAAATTGTGGCAAAATTTGACAGGTGGATTTATGGATTATGTAAGACTCCTTTGTACACAAATATCTCAAGTGTTTTGTTCTTTTCTCTTGGAAAATCCAGTGCAATTTTGTAAAAATTAATAAAGAATTACTGTATTTCGTGGTCTTAAGCGGTTTGGGATGATTAGAGATTCTCATTTACTTCCCTACCCACGCATTATAAAATGTTGTGGTGGTTTGGCCCTGGCTGTAGGCCACCAAAGGCACTCTATCATTCCCCTTTTCAGCTGGACAGGAGAGAAAATGTATACTGAGCGGCTTAGGAGTTGAGAGACGGACAGGGAGAGATCACTCCACAATTAATGTCAATGTTGTAGTTTTGCCAAACTAAAACAAATGCCAATGCAAGTCTCACTAGAAATGCCACGGAACATGACCCCTTACATCTTTGTAGATGGTAGAGAACCCATAGAGAAGAAAGCTCTATAAATCCAACAATCCTGGGAAATTTGACTCTCTGGTAAATTGCATCTTAATAAATGACATCAGCTATATGGGATGCATTACAGTACGGGATGGCAGCACAGTTTCTGTCCTCCCTCCTATGCAAGCTCAAAAAGGAGATAGAAAAATTACCTGATCCCAGGTGAGGCTGCTGTTGTACTGCCACTTCTGGCATGGGATGGCCATGGACTGAAAGGAAGATTCTGATGCTGTGCTGAAAATGAGTGAAATATACGCCTCTCTGTGAGAGAGCAACTGAGACAGGAGGCAATTAGATGAGTCTCACTCCTCTCAGGTGAGACTTGACATATCTGCATTACAGTGTACATATCTGTCTTTTCTTATCTGCGGGCCTTTCATGAAGATGAGATCTATTTCTTTCCACACACCATCTCTGAAATGTATAACTTATATAGAAGAAATAAATAGCATTATTTTTAACGTGGTAATCTTAAATATGTTTTGAGATACTTGTAGATACCTTCATTTCTAAACTCTGTGTGAAAGATACATGTTTCATCTTAATTTTGCTAGTTCAAACTAACATAATAATAATGTTATTGCAACGCAAATAATATTCATCAAACTCTGTCAACAAACACATGGTTTTCACTAGCATTAAGAGTGTACATAATTGCCAAAATTTCCTCCTTCCAGACAAGGTCATACAGTCAGCTTTGTACCTAGCCTCAAATCTCATTTCCGTGTTTGTGCACAACTTCATTGGGTTGAAATTGTGGAGATAAAACTCCTGAGGGAAATGAGGAAAGAAGCTAGTGATAAAATGAATGACTCTTGCCTTCAGGAGAGCTGTCTTAGACTTGTGCAGGGAACTGGTTGTGAGTTCTCATGGGATGCTGCCCTTCAGGGCAGAAGGGTGTGGGTTAGCTCATCAAGGACAAACTTAGAGCAAAAATTTTGTTACCATGTGAAGGATGTGGAGCACCTCTGGCAAGAGGATGACTTAGTCAACTGAGTTCAAACAGAAAAGATAGTCAGAAGGAAATGAAAACCACTTTGGGACACATGCCTGTGCATGCAGTGATGAAATCAGGGAATTAAAAGTTCACCTGGAGTTGAAATTGGTAATGGACACAAAAAGCAACAAGAAAGACTTCTGTTTGCATACTAGTAGCAAAACAAAGACTAAAGAAAATTTCTGTCCATTGTTGTATGAGATCAGTGACCTAGTAGAAAAGGAGATGAAAGGTCAGTGGCTTCCTTCACATAGTCTTTAGCAGTACAGTTTGGTCACCAGCATTGATCTCATGCATAACAGCAGAGTTTAAAGAACTGTAATACTATAAACTCTACAGAAAGCTGTGAGTCACATAGGCAAATTTGAAATACACCTATCCAAAAAGACAGGGCACAACTGCAATACCTGAGAAAAGTGGAAAGGTAATTTATAGTATTTAGAAAAGGTTATGGAGTTCAGAGCAGGTTTCTAAAGACTGAGAAAGGGCAAATATCAAAATCACTTTAAAGAAAGGCAAAAAACTAGATTGAGCTAGGAAACTACTGACCAGTCAGTCGTTAGTTTCCATTGCCTTAGTGTTCATAAAGACTGTGGAGCAAACAAGTCTAGAAACTGTGTGCATGAACAGGTAGGACAAGAGGCAACAGAGCATAGCTAGTATCAAGCTGAAATGACATCTGACTAAACTGATTGCATAAGATGCTGTCACAGTTTTGTATGGCTGGGTTCTCATGGAGAAGGGTGGGGTGCAGTCGTGGTGTCTGCAAGAAGCAACCAGAAGCTTTCTGTAGGCCCAAGAGAGTAAACATCAGGAGCTTCAAGGCCAGAGTCATTGCTGACCAAGGCTGAGCCCATCAGTGATGGTCACAGAGCCTCTGGGAATCACAGTTAGGAGAAAAAAAAAGCAGCCACTTTTTGCCACCAGAGAAGAGAGTGAGAAACTGTGCAGACACCAAGGCCAGGGAAGAAGGAGAGTGGGGGAGGATAAGGCACTCCAGGTGCCAGAGGGAGAGATTTCCCTGCAGCCTCTGGAGAAGGCCACGGTGAAGCAGGCTGTCCCCCTGCAGCCCATGAATAATGATGGGGAACAGAGACCATCTACAGCCTGTGGAGACACCGACCCATGCAACAGCAGGTTTGCTGGGGGACTTGTGACTCTGGGGGGGACCAGGCTGGAGCAGTCTGGGCCTGAAGGTCAGCACCGCATAGAAGGGAACTGTGCTGAGGCAATTGCTGAGGAGATGATGCCCCAATAGAAAGGATTCACATTGGAGAACTTCATGGATTACTGTCTAGCATGAGTAGGACCCCACGCTGGAGCAGGGAAAGGGTGTGTAGAATGCCCCCTTCCTCCTCCCCCCAGCTAAGAAAGAAAACAACTCAGGAAGAACTGACAGAAACACCATTCCCTGCCCCTCCCCACACCACAGTGCCAGGGGCGGGTGGGGGGGAGGGGCAGAAGAAGAGAATAAAATCATGACTAAAGTGAAGTCTCCAAAGGAGGGAGGGGTGGGTGGGAGGTGCTTTAAGATCTGGCCACACTTCTCATTACCTGACTCTGGTGTCACTGGGTGTGCAGTGTAGTGTAATAAATTAGTTTTCTTTCCTTTATTCTGTGTTGGGTCTGTTTTGCCTGTGACACTGATTGCGGAATGATCTCTCGACTCCTAAGCCTCTCAATATTTATTTTCTCCCCTGTCCAGCTGAAAAGGGAAGTGATAGAGTGGCTTTGGTGGGCATTTGGCCTCTAGCCAGGGCCAAAACACCACAGATGCTGGCTAAGGAATGGAAGGAAGAACAATGACAGTGAAGCAGAGAGACAATAAAATGTTTGGAGGACTACATGATGTATGAGAGTTAGATGAGCAAACAAACTGTACTTAGACAAAAGACAAGCAGGAATCACTCTGGCGTTTTCAAACACTGACTGGTAGGTAGAAGAAAGTATGGACCAGAGTATTCTTAAACATACAAAAGGACAGAACCTAAATTTAAAGAATAAAGTTCCAGCAAATAAAATATATTTACTTTTGCAGATGCAGATATCAGACAAAGGTGAAATAAAAAAGGGGAAATTGCAATACTTAATGAAGGTTAAAAAACCAAACCAAAACAAAATAAAAATCTAGAAAAAATGCATCCTGGGGTGTATTAGAAGGAGTGTGGTAAGCAGGTTGTGAAAGGTTTTTCTCCCCCACTACTCTGCCCAGGTGAGACTGCTTTTAGGCACCTAAGTCCAGGAAGGACAGGGAACTAATTAAGGGGGTCCAGCGCAGGACCACAAAGATGATTAAGGCAGTGGAATATCTTCCTTAGGAAAGGCTGGGGGATCTGGGTCTTGGAGAAGAAGACACTGACAGGTGACCTCATTAACATCTCCAAATATGAAAAAGGTGAGAATCAGGAAGACGGAACCAGGCTCTTCTCAGTGATGTCCAATAGTACAAAAAGAGGCAGTAGGTAAAGCTTAAAAACAGCTCCATAACATTATGAAAATTTTTTAGATATGAGAGAGAAAGAGCACTGGAAGAGATTGCACAGAGAGGTTATAAAGTTTCCTTCTCTAGAGACATTCTAAACACACCTGGCCAAATTCCTATGTGAAATAATCTGGGTGACACTGCTCTGGAATACTGAACATTTCCTCCCTCTTCAATGTCTCTCCTCCCCAGGTGTCTCTGAGGAATAGACAGTGTAGGAGGCCCTACTGGAAGATGGACGGTTGGTCGGATAATGAGGTGGATGGTAGGTTTGTGGAAGAGCCTGTGGCTCAGCCCTACCCAAAGGTCTCAGAGGGCTCAGTGGAATGCATTCAGCCACTATGGACAGGATGCCTTTTGTGCTTGAGCGGCTGACCTGTCGTGCAGTAGAAGAGCCAGAGTGACCAGGACTCCAGTTCCACTAAAGCCAGCCTAAAAGGACCTCAATGTTGGCTTGCTTGCTTCCTTACTGGATTGCTTTCTTGCTTGCTTGGGAAAGCACTACTTCTTGTGGAGAGCTTGATCAAACATCTCCTTTTCTTAATCAATGCCTCTTTACAACCACTGGAACATTCTCCCTTTAGAAAAAGTTTTATTAACCCCTTTACACAAAATAGTTAAAGAAAAGAAGAATCAACACAGAGTGACAGAGACCAGAAAGGGTCCTCTGGGTGTCAGAGTGGTGACAAGAGCCCCTCCTTCCTGCTCAAGGCGGGTGGCGTAGAGCAGGTTGCTCAGGACCATGTCAAGAGGGCTTCCGAGGATCTGCCAAGACCAAGAGTCTCCACCAGTTCTTGCTGGTGCTGTGCAGCTTGCTGCGCCCAAGGCCCCTGGGGCCGCTTCTGCAGAGCTGCTTTGGCATGTGCCCAGCTTTGGGAGTGAGAGGAGCTGGGTTACTGATGGAGCACACTGAGCTGAGTGTGAAGGCAGCAGCATGGGGACCCAGCAGGGATATGGCTCTCGTGGCCTTAGGAGAAGGTCTTGGGCACCCACAGCCCAGCTGTTGGTCAAGGGGCTTGAACCATCCTGTCCCACTGCCAGGAAGGCTCCCAATGCCTATTGGTTTCTGATGATGTGAAACTGAATAGGCATAGGCCGCACCCAGAGAATGATGGGACTGGTGGGTCTGCCTAGGCACTCCCTGCATCCTGCTGGCCATGGTCATTGGCGGGCCCTGGAGCCATGTCCCCCCTCACCGCCCACTCCCTGGCTTCAGGCTCCTTTCTCCCTGCTGCTGACATGCCTCTGTTGGTGGACCTTTGGCGTGGGGATCTGCTCCTCACCTGGCAGCATTCCTCTGGCAGCGGCTGGATGAGCCATCGCCCGCTTTTCCTCTGGGCAGGAGCCAGTAGAAAGGCTCCCTGCAGAGTGGGCACATAGCGCTCTCCCTGGCCCACCACCAGATGTAGCCAAAGCAGAAGCTATGGAAGCAGATGGGCATGCAGGCTGCATTGTGCATGGTGTCCAGGCAGAGGGGCACAGGGCATCTGCCTCGGCCTCTGACAGCCTGGCCTGCTGCTGCTGGCTTGGGATGCTCGGCACTGCAGAGCCGCTCTGCTCCAGAGCCTCTCTGCCGCCTGATACCATGTCCTGCCAAGAAAGACATGCAGAGTGCCCGAGATTTAGTTGCACTAGGAACACGAGAGCAAAGCAGGCAGAATAAAACAGTAGTGTAGTGGGCATAAGGGCTTCCCAAGGGGCCTCGTGGAGGCTGGCAAGCAGCGGCAGCAGTAGCTTTGGCACTGTGGGTCAGCCAGCCAGCCAGCCAGCCAGCCAGCCAGTCTCAAGGGCTGCCCTCTGCAACTGCCTCATCTGCTCCCAGGCATGCTGCCCCCAGCCCAAGACCCCCACCCCAATGCCCAAGCCCTGTGTCCTCTCCCAGACAACCACCACCAGCAGCCGAGCTAGGACAGGATACCTGCAGGAGG
This sequence comes from Porphyrio hochstetteri, assembly GCA_020800305.1. Lineage (NCBI taxonomy): Eukaryota > Metazoa > Chordata > Aves > Gruiformes > Rallidae > Porphyrio > Porphyrio hochstetteri. Next base: position 85,225,614 of record CM036938.1, read on the forward strand.
TGCTCAGGGAATACGCAGGAACTGCCTGGAAGGCTTCAGCCGTGCCAGGGTCCCTGGCAGGCTCCTTGTGCCCACAGCCATGGAACAGCTGCTGTGCAGGATCACGGCCCCCCACCAGCCAAGACTCTCCTTAAAGGCACCCCACCAAGCAGAAGACCAGAGCTCTGCTGGAGTTTGCATGCCATGCGTGTGAACTCCCAGGAGCCCTGGACCAAATGCCCCAGGACAGCACCTGATGGATGCTGGAGAGCCCTGTGGTTGTGGCAACTGCTACTCAGTTAAATTTTTGTACTTCCATAGGGCTGACTTTGGACTGTTCAGAAAACTGCTTAATAAAATTACATGGGAGGCAGCCCTTAAGGGCATAGGAGCCCAAGAGGGTTGGATGCTCCTTAAGAAGGAAATCTTGGCAGCACAGAACAGGCTGTCCCAGTCTGTCGGAAGAGGAGTCAGAGAGGAAGAAAGCCATCTTGGCTGTGAAAGTATTATGAAAAAAAGGGAAAAATGCAAGCTTTGGAAGAAGGGGCAGGTGTCTTGGGATGAAAATAGGAATGTAATCCTCACTAGCCCTCCTCCTTATTGGGGATTTCAACTTATTGGATGTCTTCTGGAAGTACAGTACAGCAGGGAGGAAGCAGTCTAGCAGATTGCTTGAGTGTTTGGAAGACAACTTCCTGACCCAGATGGTGAGTGAACCAACCAGGGAAGGTGCTCTGCTGGACTTGTGTGTAAACACAGAAGGCCTAGTGGGAGATGTGAAGGTTGGAGAACACCTGGGCCATAGTGATCATGAGCTGATAGAATTCTTAGTACTAGGAGAGGTAAGGAAGGGAGACAGCAAAACAGTCACCTTAGACTTCCATAGGGCTGACTTTGGACTCTTCAGAAAGCTGCTTGGTAAGATTCCATGGGAGGCAGCCCTTGAGGGCAAAGGAGCCCAAGAGGGTTGGATGCTCCTCAAGAGGGAAATCTTGGCGGCACAAGAACAGGCCGTCCCAGTCGGACAGAAGAGGGGTCAGCGAGCTAGGAAGCCAGCCTGGCTGAGTAGAGAGATCCAGGAAGATACCAGAAAAAGAGGGAAAATATGAGCTTTGGAAGAAGGGGCAGGTGTCTTGGGATGATTATAGGAATTTAGTGAGATCATGTAGGGAGAAAGTCAGAAGGGCTAAAGCTGATCTGGAACTCAGGCTGGCCAGTTCTGTAAAAGATAATAAAAAGTCCTTCTATAGGTATATTAACAGTAAAAGGAGGGTCAAGGAGAATCTCCAGCCCTTATTGGATGCTGAAGGCACATTAGTGACAAGGGATGAGGACAAGGCTGAGGTCCTTAATTCCTTCTTTGCCTCAATATTTAATAGTAAAGAAGGATATTCCGTGAGTACTCATCCTCAGGAAGTGGCTGACAGGGAGGTGAAGAATAACAAAGTTCCCATGGTTCAGGAGGAAATGATTAGTGACCTACTTGGCTAGCTAGACACCTACAAATCAATGGGGCCAGATAGGATTCACCCGAGGGTGCTGAGAGAGCTGGCAGATGTGTTATCCAAACCTTTCTATGATCTACCAGCAATCCTGGCAGACTGGAGAAGTTCCACTCGACTGGAGGCTGGCAGATGTTACACCCATATACAAGAAGGGTCGGAAGGAGGATCCGGGGAACTACAGGCCTGTCAGTCTGACCTCAGTCCCGGGGAAGATCATGGAGAGGGTCATCTTGGGAGCTATCATGTAGCACACGCATGATGGCCAGGGGATCAGGCCTAGTCAACATGGGTTTACAAAAGGTAGATCCTGTCAAACTAACCTGATCACCTTCTATGACAAGGTGACTCACTTAATGGACAAGGGAAAGGCTGTGGATGTGGTCTACCTGGACTTTGGTAAAGCCTTTGAAACTGTTTCTCACAGCATTCTGATTGAGAAACTGGCTGCCACTGGCCTGGACAGGTGGACCCTCAGCTGGGTTAAAAACTGTCTGGATGGCCGTGCCCAAAGTGTGGTGGTGAATGGAACAAAATCTAGCTGGAGGCATCTCCCAAGGCTCAGTCCTGGGTCCAGCCGTCTTCAACATCTTTATCAATGATCTCGATGAAGGGATTGAATGCTTCCTCACTAAGTTTGCAGATGACACTAAACTGGGAGGAAGTGTTGATCTGCCTGAGGGTAGGGAGGCTCTTCAGAGGGATCTGAACAGACTGGACACATGGGCTGAGACCAACAGGACGAAGTTTAACAAGGCCAAGTGTAGAGTGCTACACATGGGACATAACAACCCCCTGCAGTGCTACAGGCTTGGGGGAGACTGGCTGGAGAGCTGTCAGGCAGAGAAGGACCTGGGGGTGTTGGGTGACTGCAGGCTGAACATGAGCCAGCAGTGTGCCCAGATGGCCAGGAAGGCCAATGGCATCCTGGCTTGTATCAAAAACAGTGTAGCCAGTAGGTCTAGGGAAGTGATTGTGCCCCTCTACTGGACATTGGTGAGGCCACACCTCGAGTACTGTGTCCAGTTCTGGGCTTCTCACCATAAGAAGGATATTGAGGTCCTCGAGTGAGTCCAGAGAAGGGCAAGCAGGCTGGTGAAGGGGCTGGAGGGCAAATCCTATGAGGAGCAGCTGAGGGAGCTGGGGCTGTTTAGTCATGAGAAGAGGAGGCTAAGGGGAGACCTTATCACCACCTACAACTACCTGAAGGGTGGTTGTGGAGAGGTGGGCGATGGTCTCTTCAGCCAGGTGACAGGCGATAGGACAAGGGGAAATGGCACAATGCTGTGTTAGGGCAGGGTCAGATTAGATGTTAGAAAAAAAAAATACTGGAAAAGTTGTCTGGGCCTGGAACAGGCTGCCCAGGGAGGGGGTTGAGTCACAATCCCTTGGTGTGATTAAGAAAAGGGTAGATCAGGTACTTAGGGATATGGTTTTGCATAGGACAGGAACAGTTGGACTTGACCTTTAAAGGTCTTTTGCAACCTTGTGATTCTGCATGGTTCTATGACATCATAGGGCTTTCTGGGGCTGACCCCTGAGCTTCTGCCCAGCCAGCTTGGCTGATGCCCCAAAAGGGGAAATCCCCACTTTTTCGGGTGTTTGCCATCTTCTCATGGTCTTGTGGAGCTGCTCTCACCCCAGGCTGTACAGGTCCTGTGGTGAGAGGCTGGTGGCACTGAGCACAGAGGCCTGGGCAGTGGCACGCAGCAAGATGTTGGCAGGCTAACCCTGGTGCTAAAACTCCTTGGAGCAAAAAGCATGCTCTGACTTGGCTCCTCTAACAGCTGTCAGAGAAAGACTTGCCCCTTGCAGCACTCTGGGAAAGCCCCTGCCACATACCCCAGCATGGCTGAGCTTAGAAGGGGCCTTTGGAGTTCACCCTGTGTGAGGCCCTGCCCAAGGACAGAGTAAAGAGGTGATTCCCGATTTCCAGGAAGAAACGTCCGTGTTCCATCTTCCTTGATACTTGCTCCTAATGGGGTGAGAGGGCTTAATATTCCAGGTTGACCTTCATCATTTGAAGTCTGTAGTCTTCCTTGAACCTGAATCATTTACTATCTAACTCCCTACCTCACACGCTTGTCTATTACGTGCCTCTGATCTTCCAGACAGTTGATGAGGAAACTGCATCACATAGTCTGAGTGGAATTGAGAGAGTCTTTAAGATCTTGGAATGGTTGGTAGCTGTGCTTGTGGCAGTTTTTTTTCTCTTCCCTCCTTCATTTGTGGGCGATGACATTGGCTGGAATAGAAGGATTCGGTCCTTAACACTTTGCTGCGTGGCCATTACTACAGGGAGGGCTTTAGTTTCTTTTATTGCTTCTTTTTTTTTTTTTACGACACCATGCCGCATAGTAGTATGTGGGAAAGGCTTATCTTCCAGGGGGAAAAGGGGTTTTGGGCAAAAATTATCTGGCCTCATTCACAGGGTTTTGAAGTAGATTGAAAGGTGGATGGGGTTATTTTTTTTGTTTCCACCAGTGGGGTTGTGTTCTTGTATTAATGAAGACCAGAAGGCATTCCCCACCCCTCTAGTTTGAGATCAGCATGCTGGCTTGCTCCCTGAAATGCCAGTACACCAATGTATGCAGCATGGGGATTAAACTGGAGAGGTTAGAAATCTATGTGAGGTCAAGTGGTTATGATCTGGTGGCAATTACAGAAACGTGGTGGAACAGCTCACGTGACTGCATTGTGGACAGGGATGGCTATGTTCTTTTTAGGAAAGTCAGGCCAACAAGGCAAGGTGGTGGAATTGCTCTTTAGGTGAGATAGCAACTAGAATGTATTGTGGTGGTTCTGGGGTTAAATGAGGAGCCAGTTGAGAGTTTGTGGTGAGAATTAAGGGACATGCTAGCATGGGCAATACTGTTGTGGGTGCCTCTTATACAGGCTAGTTGATTCAGGTCAGTTTTGTACATTTTCTTCTATACATTAGCTAAATAATAAAAATCTACCCTTTGTGTGCACCACTTTTGACTTCTAACTAGACTTTGTGCTACTGATTACCACGTCTATGCCCTTTTCAATCCACTTCACTGGCTGTTCATCTATCCCATACTTCCATCAGCTGATCTGTGAGGATACTATGTGAGAGAATTTTTAAGTCCTTATGAAATTTAAAATAGACAATGTGAATGTCTCTTCCCTCATCTCCCAAGGCAGACATTTCATCATAGACCATATTGTTCAAACATGCTTGCCCTTTGGTGAATCCATGCTGACCACTCATGTCTTTTCTATCCTTCATGTGCCTGGAAATAATTTCCAGGTTTAACTACTCAGTCCATCAACTTCCCAATGAGGAAGTTGAGGCTTTACCAAGGCTGTAATGCAATGGGCCCTCCTTCTTGCCCCATTTTAAGGTAGGAGTGACCATTGCTTTCTTCGAATCCTCAGGCACTTCTCCCAATTTGCCATTGTCGTTCAGTGATAATCAGTGATATAATGAGGGTCTCTTAGAATTTGTGAAGTGCACTGTATCAGAGAATATGGATTTATATTAATCTAGTTTTCTTAGTTATTCTCTCGCACGACACTTTTTTACACAAGATAAAGTTCCTTGTGCCAGACTCATCTCACCATCATTCCACTTGTGCTGTCTTTTCTATCTCTGGATGATGTTTGTGTGTTAATTATATTTCTGTCCTGTCTGTGGGCCTTGGTAGACTGAACTCTTCCCTCTGGATTTTTTTTATTTTTGCCATGAAATGAGATCACACTTATTTCCCTCCCCTTCTTCCCCCCCCCAATTTAATTATTGCTTCAGCATAATAGATTGAGATTGTCTTCCTAGAATTCCAAACAAACATTTACTTCCTCATTGGGCATGCAATTCTCACTCTAGCTTCCATGAGAGGCAGTTAAAGACTTTCTGGTTTGGAGGTATTTTCAGCCCTTATTTCTGTGAAATCTGCTGCACATTTACTTTCAGTCACACATACACCAGTGTCTCTTCAGTGAGAGCTAAGTAGAGGCTTGGAGACCTATTTCACCTAATGAAGACCATATCAGACATTTTTGTGTGGAGAAAATAATTATATGTGCTGGAATTTGGGCTGGTCTCTCATGTAATCTATTCCCCTCTAACAAAAAAGTACCATGGAATTTTAAGTCCCTAGATTGTCAAAGACTGCAGCAATATTTTTTGCCAATGAGTTTACTGTGATAAGCATTTGGAAAGTCCTTTTTAAAAGAATATTAATGAAAAACATATTCTGAATACATAATTAGGAGAAATGTCACAGCAATTGTTAGAGTTACACTCACTAATTAGAGAAAATACGAAATACCATTTGATTTATGTGTTCCATCAAAACTAAACTAGGATTTCTGATATTGTATATTCACAATGAATTTTGCCTGTGTTCAGTATACAGACCAAGCTTCAATTGCAGAAATCAGTCACTGAATCATCAGGATGGAACAGATGCAAGAAAATTGTGATCTTCTTGATGAGAAACAGTAAATAAAATAAAATAAAATTTAAAAAAGATAACGACACTGGATCTATTATTCACTGCAAATTACACACTTGGCTACCATGATCATTATAACCCCTTCACATCCTGTTACTCTACACACCATTATTTCTGCTTACCCCTACGGAGCCTGCCCTTTTACCTTCCTGACACTCCCCCCTTTTCTAGCTGTCAAACAGTGTGTTTCATTCCCCGTTTAAAGGATTTCTTATTTCTCTTTTGTGTGCTGCCTGTATCCTGCCATCCCTATCTCTCCTCCTTGCAGCTCCATCAGAGTAGTGGCTTTCATGCCTAAAATGGTGGGGGAAATGCTGGTTTAAAGACCATCTGGCTTCTATTCACAGGGACACTATTGAAAACCAAACTGGTTTCTTAAAGCTCCTACTGAAGTGTAGAAAAATGTTCCTTTTATTCCCCCCCTCCTTTTAAACTGAGGGATTTTTTTTTAATATTTTTTTCAAGTCTTTAGACTGGTTCTTGAAACCTCTGCTGACAAGCAGGAGCCCTGTATGGCTTCCATAATGAGTAGCGCTAAATAATTTTTAACGAATCCTTCCTTTATCAGCAGGCCTCAGCACAAGAAAGGATTATGCATGGTGAATTTGATACAGAGGACACAAAGGTACCAGCTTATGTGCTAGTTGTAATTTGTTGGGGCTTATTAATGATTATTTCTTCAATTTACCATTTAGCTAGGGTGCCTTTGCCACTCTTACAATAAAGAAACTAAATATCATCCCCTTTATCACTGACACGGGGGGAGTGTCACTCTTTCATTTTTAAATTTAACACAAAAATTGAAGTGATTTGGCCAAAGCTGGGCAGGAAGGAAATCTAGCAGTAAAGAAATGGGAATGATACCAAAGTGCCTTGCAGCCTATACCAACACCTTAATCATTAGAATCTTTGTCTTCAAAAAGCACTTACCCTACTGCGGTATGTTAGATTTCATGATGCCTCCAGCTGCCTTATGCTTTTAAGGTGTAAAATACTTTTTAAGGCTTAGTGTCACTGAAGAAGGTGGTGGAGGCAAAGGTATATAAAAAGTTTGGGTTGAACCCAGATAAAACATCAACTTTCTGATTCATAGCTCCCATAGTTTTCTGCCTATTTGCCAGTGAAATAAGCATGTAGATGTTCTATCTATAAGTTAAATCCTGAGACTCATGTCTCAGTAGGAGCGTCTCCCTGACAATTTTGTTTGACCCTATCATCTATGCAGTAAATAATCAAGTGTACCTTGCCATCAAGTCTCATTAAAGCACTTCTGCATTTACTGTTAAACTCACTGTTTTTTATCAATAAAGTATATTTTTCTTCTCTTGTATGAGTGAAGTGCATGACTCCACCCATGACACTTATTCTGGGAATGTGACAAAAGGACTCCTGCTTTGAATGTTATTCCATTCTTCCTTGGCTCAGTGATCACCTCAGGACATGTTAAAGGTATCTATGCTGGATACTGAAAGGGTATGTTTTACAGTACTGTGAGATAGCATAACCAGCTTGAAGCTGAACAAAAAGAAAACATTTGTGCTCTTTATTTATCTGGTCTTCTGGGTGCTCAGACTGGCTCATTGCTGTAAAGAAAACAAATATGAAATTAAAACATGGAAACACAGAAATCGATACAATCCTGTGTGGAAAGAGGGAGAGAAAAAAATATGTAATGACACCGTTGCAATGGAGCAGCAGGGACTTTACACTGGATTTTCCTTTACTTGAAGTAAACCTCATTGTATCTGGGACTTATTCTGCTTTCATCAGCTTCAGATTGAAAAAAAAGTTGGAGCCTGCTCATCATATCTGACCTATGCTTTCATGTGAATGCAGGGAAATGCATCTTCAGTTTCACCTTGATACCTGGAAGCAGTAGAAATGCTAACACTTCGGGGTTTTGTGCATATTATATATTTCCCAATTTTAATAGAAAGTGGCCTGTGACAACATATCTAATTTAAGCATGAGAATAGGTGTATTAAAATCACTGGAGAATAGTTGGGCAGAATGATGGCTAATGCCTCTAGTGTTTGATGTTGGGGATTTTTTTGTCTTTCTTAAAGAATTCCATAAAAATCATAGATCTGTGTCAAAAATTTGGGAGAATTAAGATTTTTTATTTTTTAAATGTTTTTCTTTTGGTTCTGTTTTGGTTTGGTTTTAATAAGTGATTTGATTATGGAACAGCCTGATTGAGAGCTCAAATGTTCTGAAAAACACTTTTTAAAACTTTCTCCTATAGAGAACCAACCTAAGCATATAGACAAGGATACAGAAAACCTGACAGAAGCTAGCTCATTTTAAAGTGAACTGAGCCCATCTTTATAAAGTGCTGTTAAATCACAGGCCCTGCTGTCTGAGCAAGGTGACAAATCTGTAAAGTACTTCACCTAAGAAATCTTTCAGAACAAAGTTAGGATAAAGCCAGTAGAACTACCCACAAAATTCCTTCTGATGTTGTCATTCTATGTGGTAAACAGGCACACGCCAAATACAACATTTTGTAGGCATTTCTGGAGTGTAAGCTGCAGCTGCGAAGCTCACCAAATTCAGAGACAGAAGAGCTTCCTCATTTGCTCAGACCAAAGGAAAAGGTACTCAGCTGTTTTAAAGGGCAAAATAGCCAGACCCCTAGAGAGAAGTGGAAAAAAAAAAAAAACAAAACCTGGATGAGCTTGTCATTGATCCCCAACTCCTACTGCACTGCAAACATCAAAGAAAGCATAAGAAATAAAAGGAATAATTGGCTGTGCTGAAAATACAGCCAGTACTGAGCACTGGCACAGCTACTCAAATATCACACCACCAACGGAACATTCCTGGCCAGCTGTATAAGGTAAATCCAACCCCCTGGTAACAATTTTAGATAAGAAGCTATATTTAGCAGAGTCCAGAAAGACAAAACTTAAGGCTTACAGTAAACACTTTTTCATCTCTATGGATACCTTGTTTATTAAATAGGTAGCTAGATACTACCACCTCATTTGTAAAATCCTCTCCATACAGCTTTGATTCCTGCTCAGGGAGTTGTACAAAGACACAGGTAAGTCATTTCTTTGTGGGACTATTCTTCCCTTTTATAGTCTGGAAAACAGAGCCCCAAAGGGGTTAAATGGCTGTGCTAAAGGTCACACAAGGTGAAATCCAAAAGGCAGAAGACTTTCTTCATCCTGTATGTACCACTCAATCCCTGTGTTGACTGTTTAAAGGGATCTTCAGGGAGATGAAGTTAGCCACTGCGTCTAGGGATGAATACGTCAATGACAGCAGGAGGACTGAATGTTTTCATCTTCTCTCTAATCACCAGGGCACAGCCACCAGTTCACACACACAGGAGTACCTGCATCACTTCCTTATCAATGTTCCAATCACGTGAGTCTTAAAACTGCTGGAATGACAGCTCAAGGCTGATGTACGAAATCATAGTTAAAAAGCCAGCAGATGGGGAAGAGAATGTCTGTTCTTTAAGTGTATATACATATATTCCTTCTTCAATTTAAGGTATTTGTAAAAAATCCTACATTTGCTGTGCTAACTTTTGCCAGCTGAGCAGCATGAGCATTGCAGTTAATCAGGGTTTTACATGAAGAAAAAAAACCCGGGTCATCCCAGTGCCCCATTAGCTCAAATTAGAGATTTCTTTTCTTTAAATACATATATAGAGAGTGGCAGAGGAGGGTGTCTGGACACGTACATTGTATCAGTTGTCTGGTGATGGCGACAGGTGCATTTGTCAGGCCCCAGGGAGCAACTCTGTTAGATTCACTTTATTAATTGAGCAGATTACATGTTTTAGGAGATCCATCCCTCCTCCTGCCATCTCCCCTCCCTTTCCTTTGACATTCTATGGTTAAGGCAAGGAAGGGGAGAACAAATTTCCTTTTGGCTTTATCAAGTTAAATTAAGCATGAGGTGAGTGGAGGATCTAGCAGTAATACAGAGGGCGCACAGAACTGACAAGGTCAATTATCTCCTGATAAGTCCTGCAACAGCAAGTATTAATAATATGCATAATATTAATTGAATGTGAAGCTGTTGGGTTTTAATTCCTATTTTAAAGTTTTCTTCTACATGATGCAAACAAGACAGCAGATGCAAGGGAGAGGTTGAATAAAGGGCCTCCAACCCTACAAGATTCCTCACTAGTCTGTAGTCTGAGGGTGATTACAGCATTTGCTACCTAACAAGGTATCTCAAATGAAGAATGCAGCAAGCAAGAAAGGGAAGCTGGGGAACCCCATTTTCCCTTGGATTTTGGATTTTTTTCTGTTTTAAAGTGATTTCAGCATATCCCTGTTCTGGAATACTCCATGACAGGGCAGCAGAACAGTGTTAGGTTCACATATCCCAGGATTTGCAGAATGGAAGATGTATGCTGTGTTGAGAAGTGAGGTTGTGAGGAATGACCAATGTTACTTAGTCAAAATTCCTCTCTAGCACAACCATTAGAACCTACCCAGGAAACTGCAGCTAATCATCCCACAGCTAATGATAATGCCAGAGGGTTTTTTTTTCTTTTATTTATTTTTTGCAGGAATTATTCTGGTAATGGACACAACGTATTCCTTCCATTTCAACAGTGATTGAAATACATTTTCAAATCTTGTAGCCTTAGGTATTCAGAACTCTTGGCTTCCTTCAGAGGTTTTCACTCAGCTGATCCAAGTCCAATTGTTATTTGAGGTAATAAATCAGTAATAAATCAAGAATAGCTCCAGTGCAAGGAGGCATCTCAGTGCAACACAGCAGATCTGTCTGCCACATCTCTGAAAACTCCACCTCAGGAATGGTCATAGAGAGAAGTGGTGGCTCTTATTTATGGCAATTTTATTTAGCTCATGTGCCCTTCCTGTTATTAATTATAACTTATATTCCAAGTTGTATGATTGGGAAAAATTGTTTGGTTTTTCATTTTATTTCCTTTGGACATTGCCAAGACATTATTCTGTTTAGTTTTACCTGAAGTTATACTGTTAGCAACAAGCATAAATTAAAAGCCTTTTGTACTTTTCTGTGTCTGTACCATGCTCCCCCATACACAGAGTATTAATATGGCTAATTAGTGCTTCCTTTAAACCATTTCATTTATATTTTACAGTGCAGCCCAGTGGGTGTACTAAAGTGATACCAAATTTGAGCTTCTCCTGGAAAAGCTCGTGCTTTCCAAATGACCTAGCTCTGTGTTTTACCCTAGGTGGAATCACAGGGACCGAGCACGCCTAACCAGTCAAAAGCCAATATATTTAGCTTTTCCTCCAGAGAGACTGAATAAATAATATAGATAGTTAGATTGGCCACTGCCACAAGCATGCATTTTTCATGGAAAATTTATGATCTAAGTACACAAGACATTGTGGATATACAAAAAAAGGCCAGTAATCCTGAGTCTGTGGAAGACAACAAAAAAACTATTTAGATTCATAAAATGTGCTCACTAGCAGGGGCAAGATTCATAGGGCGTTGTGTGCACAATGCAGCACAAATATTGACTGGTAAAAAGACTGTTTACTGCTGAAGAGATGGGAGACTCATTAGTGGCATAACAGAACCATAAGCTGGCCTCCTCCAGAGGCACAGAAGTTAGTAGCAATGAAAATGACGTCTGAGAAGGACGCTGCCATCTGTAAATTTACACATTGGATGGCTTAGGGGGGAAAGGCATGAAATTATTCTGATACCCTGATGAAAAAGTTCCTAAGAAGGAGAAACAAGCACTTGGGAAATAGATGGAATATAATCAGAAAATGTTTTGCTCTTTTAATAGAGCATAGCAGTTAGCGAGAAAAAAACACTCTTGTGTGTGTGTGTGTGTGTTTATGTTTTTTTTAAATACCATCTTTTTTTTTTTTTTTTTCCCCATGGGAACTGTAAAACATAAATTTAAATTTTCACAATATAGTCCTACAATAAACGAAGTGTCCTAATGATTGTGTCTGGGCTATTTTCCCCCACACCCTAACCCCTGTGAATTGGGAACTGTGAGATGGTGAGTGACAGCAGTCTAGGGACAGAATATTAAAATTTGAAGCCTGCAAGTCGTGTTCAATAAAAATACATCAAGGGGGATGAAACCTTTACAATTCACCAGCACATTTTACTCTACAATTTTCAAAAGGAAAGTAGCAGGGGTCTCAATCGAAGCTCGTTGAAATGTTCCATCAAACACATCTCTTCTAAATGCAGCCTGACAGTGCCCGCTTCCATTTCCTATCTTCTCACTTAAATGGGTAACACATGTGTAAATGATGTTTATTTTATTGTAAATAGAGTGTTGTCTCTGCCCTTTAATATTGTGGCTCTGTGTTTGCACCCTTGGTGTCTCCTTTAACTGCTAATGCAGTCTTCTCCTATACACACTTATTAAGGCTGGAATAGAGGCCTCTGGCCAGCTACCCCATCCCTCTGCATAGTGGCAGGATTGATTTCATAGACTTTTTCCATCCCCAATAATTGGGTATCTCATTCTGCCTTCAATATAATTTCCTCATTTACACAGGCTCTTCTGGCATTTTATTCCATTGCCTGAACTGCTCCTCTGAGGCTGGTTAAAGCTCTCTTCATATTTAACCTATGGGTTTTCTGCTGAAGTGAAGTGCACAGTGTTCTCTTCTGTCCTTGTTTAAAAACAGAGGAAAAGTTCTACCATTTCCTTAAGGCAGGTGTACATTGCTCTGTGCTCCCCACCACCCAGCTGTGGAACAGTGACTAACAAATCAAGATGAGATACCTAATTGCACATGAGACAACTTTACCAGTGACATCCACATGAAGAAAGTGATCATAATCACCTGTACTTAAGACTGTGGGTGACATTTCGGAGCACAGCTCTGGATTTCTTCAGAGAGATCAGACCCGTGGTCCCTCTAGTGGCAATTTCTGTCCGAGATGATCAGTTGTTTCAGAAACAGCTGTGGACAACTGTATCCTTAGAGGGCAGCCTCTTTGAAGAGTCTAGTGCCTCAGCCACATCACTGTGTCACTAAATTTCAAACTGTGAGACCATGTCATCAAACGCTCAGTTGTTGTGTGCTGATGGCTTACCTCCAACTTAAACACCTACCCTGAAAAAAAAGTGTTATATTTTGTGTGTGTGATGGTATTTTTCAGTTGTGTTTTGAATTATGGCAGGAGACATTCTCTGCCAGTACCAGCAGCATGAACGCAACCTGCTGTGATCATGTTTCCTGAGTGAATGTTTCCTAACATGTCTACCCTTTGACACGTTCTGCTGTGGACTTAGGAAGAGAGGCTGAAGTCCCTCGGTTTCTTCAACCAGGAGAAGAGGAGGCTGAGGGAAGACCTCATCGCAGTCTGTGGCTTCCTAACTAGGGGGAGTGAAGGGGCATGTCCTAATCTCCTCCCTTTGGTGACCACTGACAGAACCCGAGGGAATGGCATGAAGCTGCCATAGGGGAAATTTAGGCTGGATATTAGGAAGAGCTTTCTGTACTGAGAGGGTGGTTGGGCACTGGAACAGGCTCCCCAGGAAGCGGTCACAGCACTGAGCTAGCCTGAGTTCAAGAAGCGTCTGGATGATGCACTTAGGCCCATGCTTTGACTTGTCTGGCCCTGTGAGGAGTCATGAGTTGGAGTTGATGATCCTTATGAGTCCCTTCCAACTCAGGATATTCTATGATTCTATAGTTCTATGACATTCATGGCATTTCCTTGCAATTTCAATAAAAATAAGCATTCAGAAATATAAGTATAGGGCCCTTGTGGGCAGGAGCAGACAGCCCAGGGGGGCTTGCAAGGGCAGCTGGTGTGCGGAGGTGCCATGCTGCCCTATATGGGATGCAGCCCATTCCAGCCAGTTCCCGCTGGCTTTGAAGCTGCCCCACCATAGCGCATGGCAGAGCCTTTCAGGGATGCTGGTGGTGCCTCTATGAATACGTGTTTAAGACATGGCAAAAAACATTGGACGGAGATGAGGAAGGAACAAGAATGAGAAACTGCCATGTGAACACTGGAGGAGGAGGACCACTGCAGCCTCTAGAGAGTGTCACTCTGGAGCAGGTGTCCGCACTGCATCCTGTAGAGGACCCTGGACCAGAGCACGTGGATACTCCTGAAGGAGCTGAAGCCTGTGGAAAGCCACTTTGAAATAGAAGAAAAACATGAAAAGGAAAGAGCAGGAGAGAGGAACTGTACTCCCTACCTTCCTGGGAAACTCAGGGTGGGTAGAGGAGTCAAGAGACTCTGGGAAAGAGAGATGAAAGATACTTCTTCAAGGTTTGTCTTTTCTTTCTTATTATTCTTTTTCTCATTACCCAAATCTATTTTAATTGGCAATAAGTTCAGTTCATTTTCCCTTTTGTTTTGACCATGATGGTAATTGGTAAGTTATCTCTCTGTATCTTAGACCACAGGACTTACTGCTTCTGTTTTAATATTTTCTATTATTTTCTTCTAGTAAGTAGGGGGGAGTGAGTGAGGATCTGGGTGGTAGTTTGCCTCTTAGCCAAGGTGAACCTAAGACAAGGAAAAAAAAAGTAAAAGCCAGCAGTCAGTCAAAGAGGATTCTCATCTGTAAGGTTCTCTGTATGGGCTTGTTTTTTCTTTACAGGCTATAAAGAAATAATTTAGGGCACTGCAAAGAAGTTAAGCTGGAGCATAACCTGATCACCTCTGTACACCCATTTTAACCTGTTAATTCATTCCTCATTGGGTTAGTATCTGGTTCTCTGAATATTTCTGTTAATAACTTTACACACATGAATAGACCCATTAATCACAACTAAGGAGACTGGAAAGCTCTCAGATGTTTGCAAGAGATGGCAGTTTGACTGTAGAAGTCAGCTTCACACAGGTTTTCTGGGTGATATTTTCCTCCATGATCTTAACCAAGAGGCATAAAAAGGAATCTGAGCATGATTATTTTGGATGTGAAAGGGCACCTAGACACCATTACAATATAAACCTAAGTAATTTATACTGGTAAATTCTGACAGATTAAAAAGCGTAGTAGGCTTGCATTTGTAAAGTAGCTCTAAATTTGGCACCTAGAAGAGACTGTCAAGGTCCATGCATGTTTGCCTCCCATGAAAAGGTATGTTTCCATAATCCTGGGATCTAAACCTTATTGTGATCTCGCCCAGTATCCTATTAACAGTGGCCTGGAAGAGTCCAGAAGCAGCATGTGCATTTTAGTACTTTCCCAATATTCTCCACCTTCAATCAGCATGCAGCCTTGACGCGTGGAGTGTTTACATCTTTGTCTATGCTTTACAAAAGGACTTTCTTTTCATTAATTTGTCTAATCATCTTTTGAATCTGCTTCATGCAGTTGGCATCCACCAAGTTACTGTGGCAACAAGTTATACAATTAGTTCTGTTTTATATAAAAGTGCTTGTCTTTGTTTTCTTTTAGAACTTCCCATCTGATAATTTTGTTTGACTACCTATAATTTTTGTGCCATGAGAAACAATAAATACTCATTTATTATTCTCCTTCACAATTTAGAGACCTCTGAATCCTTTCAGACCTTTTCTGCCTGAGCTAAAGATCTTTCATTTATTTAATGTCTTCTTGTATGGAAGCAGTTTTATATGTTTAGTCTTGCCCACATCTTTCTGATGGTAGTTTTATTTTTTTTTTTTGAGAAGCGAAAGAAGGACATGACAGAATGTATTCTATGTGTGCTGTGGATGTTTCATATAGAACAATAGGGATTTTGTTGCTATTATTTATTTATTTCTCATCAGTTTCTGATGTGCTGTTACAGAAATACAAACGTAAGTGCCTATTGTAGATGCAGTTATGCCAGCATAAACTGCTTTGTGATACATGGAAATGGGAACAAGCCACACTAGGATCAAGGAAGAACATTATAAAAGTCGAAGTGCATCCACTGTGAGGGCTGCAAAGTATCAGTAATAACAGTAATAGCAATGATTCCTCTCTGCCTGAAATAAATTGTACCAGTAGTTCTGGGCTTGGAGTCCATGCTCATACAAGCCATAAACCACAGTCACCCAGGAAAATGTTTCAGTCTATGCTTGATTTTGACCTGTGAATAATTCCACAGAGAGTCCTTTCATTTTGCTGGGACTACTCATCTGCTTTTCATCTGTACACATGCTTTGCTGGGTCAGGGCCCAAAGCATTTGAACAAATATTTATCAGATATTTCACAGAATTTTCCAGCTCTACTGGGAACCAGATTCGTTACACCCCTGCATGTTCTTATGCCAGGGGTGAAAATGAGCCCATTCTCTTATACTTTGAAAAAAGAGCTGATTTATCTGATTGGAACCAGGAGCCTGAGTTTTAAGCATATTAGTAACTCAGATTTATGTGTAGTCTATGCACACAATAACCAGATTTGTATTCAAATAGTGCAAAGCTTATCATCCTCATGGCTTAGTACACAGGTGTAATCCCCTATGGAATGCATTTTTTTACAAGTTGGATTCTCTAAATAAGCCAGTAGGTAGCATTGATGTCTGTCCACATTGACTTTGCCATTCTGGGCCAAGAATAATACTTAAGCTATTTGTGATCCCAGACTCATACTCTATCCATCTGTAAATTGCTTGTAGGCTCCCCAAAATCAGAATTCCATCTCTTCTTCCACCACAAGACATTTTTGTTCTTGAAGGAGTACCCTGAACTCATGTGATTCTTCCACAGTCCTCAGAAGGACAAGTGTTACATTGCCCAGACAGGCTCAATATGCATTGTTAGTAGGTTCTTTGTTTCAGTAAGGGTTTGAACCCAATGTTTCTCCACCATAATGTCCTAAACGTGGACTCAAAACTACATCTAAGAGCAGACTGGCATATCATGAATGCAAAGTGATTTTAGGGCACAACCTTGAGCTTCAATTAGCATTTCAAATGTAGTGGAGAAGGTAACTTGGATTAGTTAGTTATCCTTCCATGGGGCTCTGTCCAAACACTGCTCAGCAACAGCAAAAACATCCCTGTGTTGTCAGCAATGTTTTCAGCACAAATCCAAAGCATAGCCCCATACTAGCCCACCCCAGACAAAACCAGCACAGTACTTTGTAATGGTTTGACCCTGGCTGGAAGAGAGACACCCACCAACGTTTCCCTATCACTCCCCTTTTCAGCTGGACAAGAGAGAAAATATATATTGAGAGGCCATAGGAGATGAGATAAGGACAGGGAGAGATCATTTGCAATCAGCGTCATGGGGAAACAGACTCAACACAGAATAAAGGAAAGAAAACTCTCTAGTTTATTACAGACACACACAGAGAGAAAACAGTGGCCCTGCCTGTGGCAGGGGGGTTGGAGCTCTGTGATACTTGGGGTCCCTTCCAACTCATACCATTCTATGATTCTATGATTCTATTCCTTAGAGATACTGTGCATGCCAGATTTAATCCAAAAAAAAAAAAAAAAAAAAAAAAAGAGGAGTACAGCCAGATCTTAAAACAACTCCCCCACCCCTCTCTTTTTAGCAGACTTCACTTTAGTCATGATTTCCTTCCCTTCTTCCCCTCCCAGGATGGCACAGTCACAGGGACTGGGGGAATGGGGGTTTCAGTCAGTTCTTCATGAGTTGTTCTACTTCTTAGTTGGGGAGGTGGGAGATGGTGGGGGGGGCATTCTTTACACCTTTTCCCTGCTCCAGCATGGGGTCCCACCCACGGCAGACAGTCCTCCATGAACTTCTCCAGCATAAGTCCTTTCCTATGGGGCTTCAACTCTTCCTCAGATGCCCTGGTGTGGGTCACTTCTATGGGGTGCAGTCATAGAGTCATAGAATGTCTCTCAGTCTCTCAAGCACAGACTGCTTCAGCCTGTTCCCCCACAGAGTCACAAGCCTCCCCCGAACCAGAAACCTGCTCCAACGTGGATCTCTCTGTCTCTCTCTGTGTCTCCCTGTCTCACTCTCTCTCTCCACAGACTGCAGATATGCTGGCAGAGGTGTGCTCCAATGCAGGTCACAGTGTCTTACATATGTCTCCATCTACTCCAGGGTGGAGCCTCTCCATGGGCTGCAGGTGGCGTCTCTACTCTCCATGATGTTTGATGGGCTGTGGGGTGACATGCACTCCATCATGGGTTTCTCCACAGGCTGCAGGGAATCTCTCCTCCAGCACCTGCAGCACCTCCTCCCACCCATTCTTAACTGACCTTGGTGCCTGCACAGTTTCTTACATCTTCTCACTCCCTTCTCTGGTGGAAAAAAAGCACCTGCTAGCATTTTTTTTTTTTTTTTTTCTCCTCACTGTGATTCCCAGAGGTGCTGTGACCATCAATGATGGGTTCGGCCTTACTCGGTGGCGGGTCTGTCCTTGAGTCTGCTGGTGTTTGCTCTGTGGGGCCTGGGGGAAGCTAGAAGCTGCTTCTAGCAGAAGTCACCCCTGCAGCCCCCCCTCCTCTGCCAGAACCCCACCACGCTAAACCACAAAAATTTTTATAAACTCACATTCACTTTTGGCTTCATGTGGCTAGTGTGGCATGAAATGCTGGATCCTGTCTACCTATACAAAGTATAATAGGAGTAATGGCCTTGTATCTTTCATGATTCATTAATGTATATATATATATGTTAGCTCCAACTGTAATGTATGCAAGTTTAATTTTAGCATCCCTCTGCTCATACCATTTCACTTAGAAAGTCAATCTTTGACCTTCCCATTAGATGTCTTTAATCCTGGCCAAGCTGGTTACATACAGCATTCTTCACATGCGAGGTAATACTATTACTTAAAGTTTGTCAAGTTCTTGCTGGAGTTATCTCATTGTTTAGTGACATTAATAAGATTTTACTATTATTTACTCATTTTAAAAAATTTTTTGTTGAAGACGGGCTTCATTTGAACACAATTAATTCTGTTGAATTCAATGTTCCTGTTACTTTCCAGTCATCATTAACTTGTCCTTTTGCTCATTAAAACAGGCCTAAATGCTCTCTATCCAGTTTCCATGGATGTATTCATACAAGTCCCTAGCTTCTTTGTCTAGCAGTAATTTGCAATGCTTTATTTATTTATTTATTTGTTTGTTTGCCATTATTATTATTTCCCATCAAACCCTAACAGCTTTAACACTTGTGTGGTTGCTGGGCTATTAAAGGAGGGCTGCGAGACCTTGTTCCAGTAGAAAAGTTAACCACGTTGTAGATGAAAACTGGAAACAAAACTGTTGCTAGGATTCAGCTGAGTGAAATGGGTTGACAAAACTGGGGAGATTTAAAAACAGAGCGTAGGATATTGCCAGGGGATTTTAGCCAGCTTGATTGCTTTCTGAAGCATTAGGTAATGGTGGGGCACCAGAAAAGAAGTAAAAATTTGTTGCTCTAATGTCTCAATTCCAGTTTTCAAATAAAGTCTCAAAAGATTAAATTCAAACAGAATTGCTCATTTGGGGCTGAGATATGACAGCCAGGGAGGTTTCTTCGTCCTCTGTTGATAATTGAAATCGGATTTAGTTCCCAGTTATCTTTTAATTTACTTAATCATAAAGAATCTTTTTCTTTCCCTTCACAAGAACAGTCCTTTTCTTTAAAATTATGTGAATTTCCTGTGTAGGCACCCCCTCTTTTTTTATTGGCTTTACACACCTTATGTAATGGTGCTGAGGCTGGAGTCTGATGACAGCACTTTTGAGACTTAATGTTAGAGTTTGGAATTGCTAATTTCCAGTGACAAGGAAAAACTAGGTAAACAGACAGACAGACAGGTAGGCAGGTAACTCCTGCACAACTGCATAGAGAATTTAATTCAGTAAGCATAGTAATAGAAGTAGTAGAAATAAATAGCACTTGGCTTCTTCAGTATATGACTTTCATGATAAAGCAAGATGATGAAGGCAGCTGGAGCAAGTCAAAAAAGAAGGTACCATCCTTTTGAAAAATCGTATTATCAGTAGAATTTAATGATTGTGACAGAATGGACTGACAGCCCAAGAAAAGAGAAATCTTCAACTAAGCCTGACAGTCCAGCCACATTACAGATGCAGAACTGCCAGAGGGACTAATTACAGTAAGGTTATTTCTGGACCCACCTGCTTACAAACCTGTTTCAATCTTTAGTATAGATGGGAGCTTCACTAGGATTAGTGAAGGATTAGACACGGCCAAATTTAAACTCAGTGACTGAGCATGGTTAAAGTTCTATTTACCACCTTGTCTTGTTACGACACAGGAGGAATTCATTGTGTTGGCCCATGCTACATTGATGGACCCAACAATGGTTACACAAATCCTGCATATTTGTTCTGTGAAGACAAAGGCTTTTCTCAGTATGCGTAGATTTCTAAGGATTAGCCAACCAGGTCAAAGAATCTTTTAAATACAGATTTTCTCCAGGCTTCTGGAATTTTTGCCTACACTTCTGAAATGCAACTCTTAGAAAGGAGGCAAAAAAAAAAAAAAGGAAAAAAGACAAAGGTTTATCTGGCACGTTTTAGTGCCCAGGTGTAGTATTCAAATTTTTACAATAGAAAACTTTCCTAACTTTGGATTGCATTCATATTCAGGTCCATGTTTCAACTCATAGAAACAAAGTGCTAAAATGATATGCAGTATACTTATCACTCCCTGGCTGTCTCTTTCACAGGGTACTTGATATGTGCTGGTGGCTATTGAACAGGAGTCAAAGCCAGAGCTCAGCCTCTGGGGAACTGTGTTCCTTTATATGTACAGTCACCAACCAATTATTTTTTAAGTGTCCTCATTTACACTTTTCAGTCCCATGCCTGTATCTGGATGCAGGTTTGGTTGGTTAAGTTTTGGTTGGTTGGTTGTTTTAAAGAGGTTGTTGTTTCTATCTGAGATTTTTAGTTCATGTTTGGAGATGAAGACTGACATCAAACTTTGCATTGTCCTGTTTCTACTGGAGTCACATAAGACATCTCAGTTTAAAAGAGTTTCTGAATGCTGTTCAGTTCTTAAATATGAACTTTAAGTTTTTACATATATAACTGTATAAATTTTCTAAAACAACTGCTATTTTTACCTAGTTATGAATTGTGAATACTGAAAAAAATCCCTTTTGGAGACACTGATTCTAATAGCAAAGGTAGGATGTGTCTTTGTACCCTGTAATTTTCATTAGCTGGATGAAAAGATGATAGATCAGATTCTGATGTCACTTACCTCAGTGAAACTCCATTTTCTCTTGTGTAACTGAATACAGAAGAAAAAAAAAATCCCAAAATCTGATTGTCTATCTTAACTTTTCCTAAATATAGCCTAAAATTCCATCAATAATATCATAACCGTTGGGGCTCCATTGCCTGTATCATATTTGTTATCTGCATAGAGAGAGATTCAGATTTTACGTAAGCCATCCCCATAGGGGGAAGTCATGCTACCTGTTAGCACAGTGCCTGATTCTTCAAAAAATTAAACAAAATTCTGTGTCTTTAATGTCGCTCACTGAATTACAAGTTGGGGAGCTGGCACATCTCTCATTTTATTCATCCTAATTACAATTGCCCTGTCACTGAGATGCCAGCCTGACTAAGAGCAAATCAGGTAGTGGCTCCCCAGGGTTGTCTTTGTAACAGGAAGGCTGTCTCTAGTGGCTTCAAAATGACAATTTCCTCTCTTTTACTTGAAAGTGGAGTGTTTCCCCTGGACAGTTTCACATTTGATTATTTTCACTAGCCTCTCTGTCTTGAGTTGCTTGATTAGCATCTCAGTCACCTAAGAAATTAGACTAAAGTTTGTGCCTTGGAAAGAAAAAAAAAAAAAGCTAGTGAAAAATTACATTTCCAAAAGGGAATGAGTTGAGTGTGCAGGAGAAATGAAGTTCTGAGAAAGTTTTACTGCCTCAAACTCTATCTCTTCTGATGGAAGGCTTGCTGTTTGGGAAGTTTACTTTAATAATTACCTGCAGAAGATTTTGTGGTATAGATACTGCATATTCCTATTTGAAAAACTGTTCATCTATTGTTTTGATAAGTAACTCAAAAATTATGTCCAAAATAATCTATTTAAATAACTAGAAACTGTCCTTCGGTCCACTGTTGGTATGTGATTATGGATCCAGTTTCATAATAGAACCTCAGGCTTTAATCTGCTGCTATCTTTCTATCTTGCCAATTATAACACAGTAAAAATATACACATATCAACCACAGAGTTGTGTAGAAATAACATGGTGGTTTAGTATTTCATGTTAAAAGGCCATTTATGAAAAATCAGAGTTCATCCTAGATACCTGGGGCACATGAGCCTTTCTGAATTTAAAACTCATAGTTCTGCCTCACTGAACTGTCTGTCTGTCATTCCAGTTTCTAACATACCTGTGACCCTAGTTCCTAGACATCAGATAGAAGAATTAACATAGCATAAGGACTGTCCAAAGAGACAGCAATTCTCTTTTGTGAATCACTGACAAGTCTGTGTTCCTAAAGATTGTCTTTGTTGCTTCCCTTTCTCTTCTATAATTCAGCCAGGAAGGTAATACTTTGAGGAGAATATATGAGTGCGCCTTATTTTAAAGTACCTTCTACAAGCATTATGGAGGAAGCTTCATCTAAACTCCACAATAATAAACAGAAAAATTTTCCCTAACTAATAGTTACGGGATTAGGTTTGATGAAATTTCTGTATATTTCTTATCCCCACCCAAAAGATTTACAAAAATAAAACTGGAAGAAGTTAATATCACATGCGTGTCTCATCTTGAAGTGAAAGATGGAATAATTTACAATGTCCAGTTGCACTTGATGAAATGATTACCGGCTTTCCATCTGCTAGCAAAATATTCCCACCTTTCACTAATTCGTCTAAATTTCTGCCATTCTAGTCAAACTGGAATTTATTACTGCCCACTTACCCTGATTTACTTGTGAAATGATTTGCATGGCTTCTGTCAATGCTATTTGCATATCTTTATTATGAATACTGTTTATTTGGGGGCAGATTTGATTTATGAGTGTTTGGCATGGTATGCCCAGTTATTTAGTTTTCATTTCTGATTTACACAAAGGGAATGAAAGGGGAGGTAATTCTTTTTCTCTCATTGCAGGATATGTGCAGGGCCAATAACACTCAACCAAGAAATTATTTTATTCTGTTTTATTTTGGTTTTAGGGTTAAGTTCTCAAATGCAAGCAGTTACATGTCTTGTCAGGCCTTTATAGCAAATCAAAATTAGTCTTACCCATGTTCAGCTCAGATCAAAACCAGTGTAGAAACTTAAAGGGAAAAATGTAATTACTGAAACAAGTGCCAGGAAAACGGGAAAACAGCACCAAAAAAAAACCCCAAAAAACCCCACTACTTCTGCTGCATCTTCATCCTCACTGCAAAAAGGCATTTGTTCTTCAATAGAAACACCATGATGTACTTTTGATGTGCCTTTTGCTTTGTGTCATGCTGCCTTATTTGTATGTTAAAACCCATAGCTCACCTTTGCTAATAGGAAAATGAGGCAATAATTCTTTGCACTTACATGTTCATGCAAATCCATATTAATCACTTTTCTGCCTATTTTTTCCACATATTATTGGGGTAGATGGGTATTTTTCTTCTCTTTCTCAAAGACTGATAGATAAATTTTTTTCATTGAGCAGAAAAACATTTTGACATGTCTTGAATCAGAACTGTCTCCACAGTCCAACCTTTGGATTTGGGAGACATACTGAGAGGGTTTTGTGGGTTTTGTTCACTAAATCACAAGTTAAACATGAGCCAGCAGTGTGCCCAGGCAGCCAGGAGGGCCAACCCTATCACAGGGTGCATCAAGCCCGGCATGGTCAGTCGATCCATGTAGGTGGACCTCTTTACACTGAGCTGGTTCAGCCTTACCTTGAGTATTGTGTGCAGTTTGGGACACCACAGTTCAAGAGGGACACAAAACTATTGGAGAATGTCCAGAGGAGGGCAATGAGGATGGGGAAGGGTGTGGAGGGGAGGTCTTATGAGGAGATGCTGAAGTCCCTTGGTTTGTTCAACTGGGAAAAAAGGAGACTGATGGAGACCTCATTGCAGTCTGTGGCTTCCTGATGAGGAGGAGTGAAGGGGCAGGTGCTGATCTCCTCTCTTTGGTGACCAGGGATAGAACCTGAGGGAACGACATGAAGCTGTAACGAGGGAGGTTTAAGTTCAATGTTAGGAAGAGCATCTTCACTGAGAGGGTGGTCTAGCACTGGAACAGGCTCCCCAGCGAAGTGGTTACAGCACTGATCTGGCCCGAGTTCATGAAGCGTCTAGGCAATGCACTCAGGCCCATGGTCTGACTTGTCTGGCCCTGTGTGGAGCCTTTGATGATCCTTATGAGTCCCTTCCAACTCAGGACATTATATGATTCTATAGTTCTGTGATTCTGAGACCACTAACTTAAAGCAATATAGAGAGAAATGATGCAACACAGCCTGGTTACTACTTTATGACTTCTACTTTCTACAGAGGTTTGCATAAAGGATTATCAACTGAGATCTGCACTCACACCTTCTATCTAGTGACAGTAAGAGTTGGAATTGGCACTTTTAAAATAGTTTTCAGATCAGGTAAACACTGACGTAGAATTCATATAATTTAAATGTACCCATCTCAAAGTTTGGTCTCTGATGCAAAACATGGTGTTATGAAGGATTCACTTTGAGCCGAAGGAGGGAGAAGTATTTCTGGAAAGTAAGTAATTTCATCCATTTTACAGAAGTATCTTAGACTGATTACAACTGGCACTTCTGAAACAAGCACTGAGAAGTACTCCCAGATGAAAGATGTAATTAATAGTTCAGCTTCTGCAAAATTAGATAGAATAGGGAGTATCCTGTGTATGATACTGTAATCACTTATTGTAAGAATATTGTTACTTCAGTAAGTTTAATTTAAGTTTAATTTAAGTTTAATTGTGGTAGCACTAATACTGGAAAACTTTGTGGAACATAGTATACTCATTGTTGTGTAGTCAAAAAAATATTAGTTACCTGAAAGACCTTCATTGGTACAGATCTCTTGAAAATCACTCAGTGAATTTGTATTTGAGTAAGAATAAAATCTAGTCCCCTTAAATGTCATTATTATGCTGAATTCAGTAAAGTATTCTTAGAAGTCACCTGTTCAGTGGTGTCCAGAGAACAGCACCATCCTGTAAGCCAGCCTAATATGACCCAGAAGGAAAGCCAATTTTATAGAGGTGTTTAGGATGCTTTCAGCCTTAGCTTTTTTTCCTCTCTTGTACCTTCTTTTATTTTCAGGTCAGAGATAGATTTTGGCTTAAGAGAAGGGGTCCTAGGGACTGAGAATGGCACTGCTAATGCAGTAGCACAAACTAACTTTACTTCTGCTAAAGAAAACCACTACTAGGTTATAGATGAATCTTGCTTCTCTGAGGACTGCAGGATAAAGTCTATCTCACTGCTGAAGACTAAGTAAGGATACTGGCAATGATGTTATTTGACACAACTTGTGCTTTTGTGCTGTTCATTTTAGAATGCCATTGTAAAAATTCCTCATTCTCATTAGCTGGTTGCTATGTCATTAACTCACTATAGAGCCCCCATAATGTCCCATTGTACTGTACTTTCAAGCTTTTGGCTGTTAATTAAGCATGGAACATTCTCGTTTGTTACAGGGCTGAAATTAAAGGAAGGAAAACTTAAATTATGAATAATACTGTTAAATAATAATAATAATAATAGGATTAATGGACACACAACTATGTACATAATTAGCCTAATTCAAATGAAAGGGTGATGGTGAATGTTTTATCAGTGTCACCAAGACCCCGTAGTATAATTACAGACCTATTTGTTCAATGCTTAGCGTGTGCTATTCATTATATTATGTGAAGAATTGAGCCTCTGTTTGGGAAAAAAAAAATACAGGGCAAACAGTTTAAAACTGGTTTAGATGGGTTCTTTTATGCTTTGTTCGTTGAGAAACATTTTTGCTTCTTTTCATTGGCTTGCTTCTGCCCTCATTTTTGATCTGCAATTAAAATGTCTGCATAACTGATTTCATGAACAAAATAAGCTGCAGTAATGAAAGAACAGGCTTCAAAAATGAAAAGAAAAAAAAAACCACAAAAAAACCCACAAAAACAATCCACTCACTTCAAAAAGTATCCCCAAGTAAAGATTTCTGAAGTAGAAGTCATTACATTATTTCTGAATTTATACAGGTATACTTTATGCAAGTCTTCCAACCTTCCACCCACTTCTAGGCACAGCATAGAATAATTCAATTAAGGTTTTTGTTATTCAGGGGAGCTATATGTTCAAATAGAATATACATCACTTGTACCTCTTGGTTCTATTTAAAGCTGTCTCCAGCTCTGCATAACTAATTTTCATAGGTGAATGTTACCTGTATTCCTGTAATCCAAATTATATGTATTTAATTTTTGCTGGGTTACTTCCTTGTGCCATTATGACTTTATAGCATTGAGCACTAAGTATGTTTGGATCAGAATCTGACTGCATGTTACCAGACATGACTGTTTAAGTCTAGACATCCCAGGCATTTTTTTTTTTCTTTTTTGACTACCTGTGAAAAGTGATACTGAAAGATAGCCTTAGAAATACAGAATTTTTTGTTGGAGAAGACCTTTGGAAGTCATCTGGTTTAACTTCTAGCTTACAATCGTTCTAATTTAGATTAGTTGTTTTCTGGTTGGGTTTTTTTTTTTAATTCTCCTCACAACACAGTGTTTTGCATAGAAATGGAACTGAGTCCTGGGGATTAAATGGGAAACAATCCTAAAACATCACACATATGTTTTATCAGGAACTGGGTGACAAAACAACCTGTTACTATTTCAAAACTTTGTTTTTCTCGTGCAGTTCATTCCATCCTTCACTGGAGTAGTACATGAAATAGCTGAGCTAATGTCTGTTGTGGAATGTACAAGAACCTCTTCTAATGAGTACTTGTTGAAAAGCAGTGAAATAGCTCTAAACATAAGATTGAAACAGGTAGACCTGAAGATTAACATGTGAATGATTTTGACACTCTGTGAAGACAGCAATAATTTTAATTTAGACAAATGACCTAGTGAGGAGTTGTGCCTGTTTTGGACTGTGTGACTGCTTTTTTCTTTAGATATTGATATGAATGTAGAATTAAGAGTCACAAAATCTTTGAGACTTTAGTCCACAGAAAACAACAAAAACAACAAACCAAACACCAACCCACACCAAAAAGCTTGATCTTTTAATCTGTTTGTTTGGATGTTTCTGCATTTACTTACCAAATCCAGCTATAATTTCCACTATGCCCCCTCTTTCCTCTAAAATAAATAAATCATAACTACGTTGCTTCAAAATATTCTCCTTAAATTTTCCTATTTCTCCTCCACAATACTCCCTTGGATGGGGGTCAAATTTAGACAGATCACATAGTAAACAAACCACATAGTTGAAAGTCCAGTGGGCATCTCTTATTCTCTGTTTAATGTGAATAGTTATCAGATACTTATCTGGATTTTATTCTAGTTTCTGTTTTTATTCATTGAAACTAATTTTGGAAGTGCATGCCAGGGTGGCTAAGGACTGTCCTTAAGTAAGTCTTGTCATCAGAGGGCAGTAACTTGTAGGACATGCCATAGCTACACTAATGGTAACTGCTAGTCATATGAGCAACTGGTTTAATTTGGTATGTTATCTTAGACACCTCGAGATGGAATTTATGGGACACTGTTGAAAAATATTCCTTCTTTTTTTTTTACACTGGATTCTGGTAACCATAAAGCCATTTAAATGTCTCTGTATCACAAAGAAATGTCAGAGCCCTGTGAAATGGTGTACTGATCCTGTGACCCATGATTACGATTTTCCATTATATTCAGTCCCCAGTCCCTTGCAGAATATGTCTAATTTTCTTTCTGTCTTCCCCAGAGGTCTGTGTCGCTCTGTCCAGAGATTTTCCCTCATTCTAAATGACAATGCTCTATGTTTCCTTGGTGTGATCAGTATAATTTCTGAATTATTTCTCAAAATGTTGGTAGCAGTCTGCATTTTTAATTCTTCCCAGTATCTAAGCATTTTTTTTTTCAGGTACATTTCTCCAGTCCTTGCTTTATTTCCAGACCTTTGTAATTTTCTATCATTTAGAAAGTCAGAATGTTCAAGGTCTTCATCCTCACCCTAATGCAACAGCTCACTGAACAAGGATAAAAGAGCTTGATTAGGAAAAGATCTAAGTTCTATGTTTTGCTTGTGTCCAGTAACAATTATTTATAGTGAGTGTTTATATTTTGGCATGATCATTATTATTAGCACTGCTGCATTTCCAAGTACTGAAGAACTGATGCTGCAAAATGCAGTGTATTTGAATATTAAAATTCTGTATCCTTAATTCTTTGAAAAGAGTGGTCAAGGGAATAGATAACCGTGACAAAAACATCCATTTAAATTCATGCAATAGATCTAAAACTACCAAAATTTATAGTGCTGTTCAGATCTGTCCTTTATTTATCATGATAATAACAGTAACTTATTTTTATAGGACAATGTTCCATGAAACAGGGTGAAATGAATAAGACAATAATCCTTGTCCTAATTTTTTTAGTAACAGACCAAAGCAAACAGGTTTTCAAAGGATAGAATGTCCTTTTAAAATATGTGTTGCCAGCCTTCTCCTCCTCTCTACAACCTTTGCCTTCACAATGGTTTTGAAATCTCCTCTCTTCCCAGTATCCTGTGGCAGTTGTCCCCCCTATGACAGCTTTTCTGCCATTATGGCTTCTTTAAACTCCAGAGTGTGTTGCTTTAAAAATGAGTTCACCCACATGCTTCCCCTGTCTGCAGGCTCCCTGGTGTAAAAAGCAAGCCCCTCATATGGAAGAACTGGTTTGCTTTGGAAAGGTTTATTTTGTTTTCTTGCCTTTTTTCAGTGTGTACATAGGTGCATGTTCTCAGATGATTTCCAACACACATCACAGTCAAGTCCCACATCTGAGGGTAACGAGTAGTATTTAGTTAGCATGGGGGCATCTAAATTATCTAGAAGAACTTCTGCCTGTTGGTCTGGTTCGGAGAGACTAAAATTCAATTTAGACTCTAAAGGCTGCACAATTTATCTGCTAACACAGAACATCACTTGCAAGGCTGGAAAGTCACGTAGCATCCTCAGAAAATTAAGTCATCATCGTGAGTTCAACACATGGGTAACTGGTAACTTGGTAATTTGGGTAACTGTGTCAAGGTCTTATTTTGAAAGATTGTTTTTGAGAAATGGTATGCCCATTCAGCTGCAAATAGAGTCAAAAGAGACTGACTGTTACTGAGGCACATAAGGCCTGGTTACTCTTCAAATTGTATAGAGCCTTCACATTTGTTTGGAATTCTAGTAAGAACACAGACACCTCAGCCAGTCTCTTTGGTTTTTTTTGGGTTTTTTTCTTCACCATTCTGGCAAAAAATATCAATATGAGTCAGAAAATGTATTTTGTTTTTTATTTTCAGTAGCTATTCACTTCACCAGGAAGGAGCAAAAAGCACAGGTCTCTCAAAAGCCTTTAAGTAAGTTCAGTGATATACTCCAGTCATACATAATTCAAATAAGTAGTCTAGGGAAGCAGGAATGGATAAACCTACCAGAACTGCATGATGATGGAGGGTATGAGTGGTTGTCCATTATAACTGAAAAACCCAGCTCTTCCCTGGAATATAAATTAGTCAGCTCTAGCAAGACCATATCCAGCTCACAGAGTTTACTGAAATGCAGTGGCAGTGGGTCTGTTGACTGGAAGACCATCACCACCAAACACAGTGCTGAAGAGTGTGAACCGTGTGATTATGTACAGAGAAAGAGGAGAGGGGAGGGCACGGTAGACAAAATGCAAAATGAAGCCATACTGAAAAAAAGCAGTCTTGGTCTTTGTGGCATTTTTTGTTCATGATGAATTCAAGTGTCCTTTGGGATGTGTTAAAGAAAAATGACTAACACTTCAGACACTTTACACTGAAGATCCCTCCACGCACACCATCTACAGCATGAAGAACATGGCTTCAAACCAGACATTTCTGACAGTTGACTAGCAACTCTGTTAGATAACAGCAGCAGCAAGCAATTATCACCTTAAACACATCAGGAAAAAAATGTCAAAAATTCTTCATTTCTTACTGGAAAAATCACCACAGACTATTCCATTTTAGTACACACACATTCATACTAAATCAGTTTTTGTGATGAAACTGAAGATAGAAACACTCATTTATCACCACCTTACCTGATGGGAGGCATGGCTGGCTACCTGCTACCTTTCTTTTCTTTGTAATCAGGTTTCTCTGATAGACTCCATCTCACAGTTTTCCCATTGTCTGAGTTTACCACTGAAATGTATGATGAGAACTGTATTCTAACTATGAATTCAGTTACAAATGGAGAGAAAAATTTCAAATGATTGCAGAATTACAGTTGGCATTGTGAAGGGCAGGAAAAACCATCTGTCTTAACTACCAAACCACATTAATATCTGATGAGAAAAATATAGAGGATTATGACTGCATATGACAAATTAAAAACCATCTTCCTGGTTAAGTCTACTGTATTTTGCCACATGTTTTCCTATTTTTTTTTTCAATTATTACAATTTTATACACACATATGTACACATAAATATACAATATGCTTTTTTTTCTGCCAGTTTGGAGTGGAAAAAAAAATCAGTGATTAAAAAAAACTCCCTTTGAGAAGAATATCCAGGTTTTCTACCTATTCAGTACTTTTAGATGTAGGTTTTAAAATACTTTTCAGCAGCTGCCCAAAATTTCTCAAGCATTTGGAAGTTCTAGGCTTAAGTCTATATCCCTGTTTCAAGAAAGTAATCGTCATTACTGAAAATTGGAATTTTGTCTTCTCCAGGAAATTCACATTTTGAAATATCTTATTCCTATATGAGAAATAAATGTCAAAACATCTATATTATCTTCAAAATTAAATTTCTGACAAAAAGAAGTCACAGAATCACAGAATTACAAGGTTGGAAAAGACCTTTAAGATCGTCAAGTCCAACCATTCCTGTCCTATGCTAAACCATATCCCTAAGTACCTGATCTACCCTTTTTTTGAACACACCCAGGGATGGTGACTCAACCCCTTCCCTGGGCAGCCTTTTCCAGGCCCTGACAAATCAACATGAACTTATTAAACTATTTGATTCTGATACAGCAAATTGCTTCATTTCAATCAGATGCTTCACTTCTACTGATAAGAAACTTCATAGAAAAAGTCTTGACCAGGCTTTTGGTGAAAACAGCAGTGAAACCACTGTTGGTGTAGTGTTCTGTTTGGAAAAGTAACATTTCTGACAGGAAATTGTCCCACCATAAAAACAAACAAGCAAACAAAAAAACCCTCTTTACTTTAATGTAAATCCTGTTCAGACATTGATTTCTTTTGAACAAAACAAGATACGTTATATGAATAACATTTTGTTATATTAATCAGGTTTTTTAGGCAGATCCATTGCAACCCTGTTTGTACACACCCTTTGACTTCCCTGTTCACTAGAGATTGCACATCTTACAATTTTTTTAACACCTAAGTCAACTTTAATGCTTAAATCATCTTCAATGCCTGAAGCACTTTTGTAGACCACAGTCTGCAATGGCCAAAGAAGAAAGCCCAACTTTTCTCATATAGGTCAGGTCAAGCAGTTCTGTGACTAAGTGCCTCCCTATGCTAAGCAGGAATACTGGGACAGCAGCAGACAAGGAAGCAAGCCAGAAGCAGTCATCCCATGGGAAAGCTGTGGTCTACAGCCTGTTACCTGGATCACTCTGCTTCTTAATATTAACTGACCATCAAGTAATAAAGCATCACAATCGCCCAGCTTTTTGTAGCATTCTCAAGTGGCTTAAAAAATACTTGAGAACTGTCAAGAATTGGCAAGGATTTGCAAAGAACTTTGCATTGCTAGAATTTGGTCTGAACAGATTTTTCTTTTCCCTTTTTTTTTTTTTTTTTAGGGTGGGAGTGAGGATATGTATGATGGAAAAAAGCAGTCTTTTCATTTATATGATAATACATGTCTTTCATAGACAGTGACAGGCCTACAATAGAATGTTATTAAGTAACCTCCTGTCTGTAGAGATGCTTTGAATACAATTCTTTTCCAGCATTATTAAGTTACTGCCTTTGTTAAGCAACCAGTTTTGGTCAGTCCCACAAAACATGCCTCAAATACAGTGCAATTGTACAATGGAACATTTCCTGTAAAGTTTAACCATGAAGTAGTGCATTTTCATATTTAAAATAGGGATGATCATTAATAGCCTTAATCCTTAACTGAGGCATTGGGGGGGGGAGAGGGGTAGAGGCAGCGGGGGGAGAAGGATAAAAAGGAAATTTTAAGGGCATTTATAATAGTTCTTTTATTCTCCAAAGTAAAATCACAAGTTAGGATTATTTTTACTTGGCTCTAGCTACCTGAATGTTAACCTTTTAGTTTAAGCTGTCATCCAGAAACTTTGTGTGTCGATGGAAAGTGACACCTAGAGATGGTGATTCATCCCACCTATCTAGACAGCAATCTTAGGAAAGGATGAATCACACCCAGAGCTTCCAGTATTTCACCACTGCCTATGGAGTGAGACTGAGCATCTAGTTTTGACTGGATACATAAGGCTGTTATAGGTATGTGAGATAAATCTCACTGCTAGTGTGATAGAAAACAATAATGAATTCTCTGAGTAGCTTACTAATACTACTTACTTCCAATTTAAACCCCGGCCTTCTGATGGAGGAAAAGACAACTTGCCTGAGATCTCAGAACAAGGATCAGAACACTGAGTTTTGGTGACTCCTCTTATAATCAGAAATGACCACTGCAAGGTGTTTACACAGCATTTTGCCTACACATGCAATTTTTTTTGGTCACCAGTTAATTAATGTTGCTGGAGTGGGATAGCATCTTATAAATACAAATTGTTGATGTTAAAAAATTAATCATTGGACTAAACTGTTTTATTCCTATGCACTGTGACAGACAGCTGTTAATTGCATAAAGAGACAAGAGAAACTCAAAGTAATGGGGAAACAGTTAGCCATAGAAATATTGTACATACAAAACTCCTTGTGTGGCTATAACCAAGTATCAATGAAGTTAGCTAGAATATGCTTCATCATTAAAGTCTTGCTTCAGAAACTGCACAATGACAGCTAAAACTTTTTTTCTGGTTTTTTTTATTTTTTTTTATTTGAATGCTCAGAAGAGATAAGAAAGCCAGAAGAAGAACAGATGTGTTAGAAGTGTGAAATGGATTAACATCAAAGCCCCCTGGGAAAATCTGAAACATGAAATGAAGGATCCTGAATGACAAGAGCTATTCGGAATGCATTAAAAGCTCTGCAGTGCATTTTGGTGCTGTCTGTGTGAGCAACGCGAGGCCCTGTGTGCTAGGGAGAGATGCTGATAACGAAAGCGCTGTGAACTTCAGGGAAATTCAGTTCATCGCTGAGAACTCACCTTGTGGTACAATTTGAATGAGATAGAAAAAGCACCCAAACTAGTGATTGCCAATATTTATTGTCCCTAGTGAAATGAAATGAATAGATAATTTAAGCCTTGGACAAACAAGGTTATAGGTCAACCAGTAATGATTTAAAAATCAGAGCCTAATTAGTTATATATTCTTTGAGTGTTTAAAGCTCTCTATTAATATTTATCAGTTGACAGATTAGCATGGACAACCTATTTTGATATGCTTAAAATCAGAGAAGGTAAACAGGAAAAAAACAATGTAAGAGGTATCTTTTAAATTTCTTGATTTTTACAGACTCTTTGGAAGCAGATTATTTATAGCCTAGGCAAATTTATGTTTATAAATAGTTTCTGAACTGCAGGCACTGGTATCCATATTGTTATTGATGGAAAGTAGTCACCAATATTCAAAATGTGAAGGAGACTGTACAGGCTACTGCTGATTTTTTACTTCATCTAAAATCAATGAAAGGCAAAGGAAGTTGGTCAAGTAATACAGAAAATATATCAAGATTTAGCCCCTGCTTTATTGCAGGCTGAACTACTACAGTTTCAGAATATAAATCTCATACCAGACACTTTGGACATGTACAGGCCCAGCTAAAATTCACAGAAAAGGGGGAATCTCAGTTGGCTACAATGGACTTCTGATGAGGAGTCAGAAGAACTTACAGAGGAAAGCTGCCCAAAGTAATTTCCAGCACTTCATACAATATGAATTGTATTCCTGCCTGAGTATCTCTTTTGTACAGACACCATCATGACTTGAGTGAAAGTCTCAGGCATTTAAGCTGCATTCCAAGTGGTATTTTCATCCCACTACTGATACAGAGTAAAGGGTGTTTTAAGCCAGACATCTTCCCTTGACAGGGTGCTGTTTTAGTCAGCTATAGGTGTAAGGCTAGGTGAAAAACAAAACCAAAATGAAGAAATGCAAGAAAAATCCGGGTTTCTCACAGTCTGAAGAGCAGGTGAGTCCTCAGAGATTATCATCCTCTTGGTGCAAAGGTTTCTTCTGCTATTGATCTCTGCCAATTTTGGGACAGGTGCATCAGGGTCTGATATAAGTGAATTTATGAAGCAGACAGTTCCATAAATTTTTAGCCTTGTCTGGCAGTTAAGTTCATATATTGTCCAAAATGTGTCATGAGCTTTAGAGAATTTCCAGCCTTGTGTACACTATCAACAAAACCCATTACTCATAGACTGAGATACATCCACTGCATCTACCATATGTGCAATTGACTGATTCTTTTGAGCTTCTTTCCTGCTTCTTTTTTTTTTTTTTTTTTTTGAAATGGCAAGGGATTAACTTGAAATGACATAACTTTCTTTTACTCTGTACTGCTAACACTTTTAAAAATATAACCAGAGGACAATTCATTTTGATGCTTTTAAAGTAAAATAACATTCTCCAGACGCTAAGTTTTATAGTTAGAAGAATCTATTCTAACAGAATCTATTAGTTTGTAAATCAATATCCTCTGTTGATTAATTTCCTAATAAAAAGTGTGTATGCCTTTATGCTCTGTTCTACTGAGTTCAGTTGTATTATTGGACTAAACAACATGATTCTTCCTCCCTTATTTATGTTCACACAAATAATCACATTATATGTTCAACATAACAATTGTTTTAATGAATTTTCTCAGAATGTGTACTCCAGCATAGAAAGTTTTTGGCACAGACTGAACTTAAAATTTTAAATAGCATGTGCAAGAGTTGGACACACAGGGAGAGGTTGATCTTACTTAATTTTAGAGTTATATAGCTGAACAAGTCATTTTTGCCTCCCTTTATAGTCAACAGAGAAAAATAAGCTGTACAGGAGAACCATTTGCCTGGCATTTTAAGGATCTATTTAAGCGTGAAATGAATCACAGCCGAGAATTTTTTTTTTATTTCTATCCAGAAACTGTACAGGGAGTGGCTAATTTGGTTGTGGAACCTAAAATTTTGATGATAGGTTTTTAAAAATATGTCTTTGTATCTATCAATTTTAATGGAATTAAGCATTACCATGCCTACAGTATAAAACAGAGAAGCTATCTGTGGTAGAAAAAAATGCTTTTCTGAACTAAAAGCCTCTCCCAAACAGTGATTTTTGAAGCACCAATATATATAGTTCAGGCTACTGAAATAAAAGAAGGCGGCTCAGTTAAACAATGATAAGCAGTCCCCCGAATGATTCTGTATATG
This sequence comes from Porphyrio hochstetteri, assembly GCA_020800305.1. Classification (NCBI taxonomy): domain Eukaryota; kingdom Metazoa; phylum Chordata; class Aves; order Gruiformes; family Rallidae; genus Porphyrio; species Porphyrio hochstetteri. The sequence continues at coordinate 85,261,142 of CM036938.1, forward strand.
TTTGCCATGACTTTGACACATCCTTGCTTCCAAATAGGAGGACTTGGACCTATGGGTATATCTAAGTGCCTCCCCATCTTGTTGAAGATGAAACTTTCACTGTTGTTTTTATGAATCCATTCTCTGTGGCTGCACTTCAGTTTCTGTGATAGCAAAAATAAATGCACTAGAGACTTGAAATTTTTCGAGATTAGAACTTTGCATCATACTTCATGTAGTACAGTTTCAGTTGTGCTTGCATTCATGCCAAAGTAGAAAATACTCACTCATGTTATGTATTTTGAGACACCTTGTAGACTGAAGAATGAATAAAGTATCCATAACAGTTTGCAGGTACAGTTTAAATTAACTATTTAATCTCATGAGACGAGCCTGTAGCTGCTGTTTTGAAGAACTATATCAGATTCACCCCCTTGTGAAAATCTGGATGGACAGAGATGCCTCAGCTTGGCTGTGCAGACATGGAGACACGTGATATTTTTGAAAAACTAAATCCAGCATTTTCAATACTGCAGTGAAACAGAGAAAACATAACAGAACTAATGCAGTTTGTGCACATACTGGGTAAATTATAAAATAATTAGTCATGTTTCAGTTTAAATAACATGAAAAAACTCCTTTAATTAAGATTCTTAATTAATAATTGAAAGATTAATCAATCAATAATTATAACTATCATTATAGGGTGTAATTGTGCTTAATTGGAGGGGCTGATTAATGATCAGAATAAACCTTTCAAATTCTCACACTTGAAAATGGTGGGAAGTGATGGATTCCTGCCTATAAAGTTTAAAGAAATCCAAGGATCATAGAAGATATCTGTTCAGCTGCTTGGCCACAAATTGAAAGCATATGATTGAGATGCACAAAAGATTTCTATTGTTAAACATGTACACAATTGTATTACTAATGTATGTGTGCTTTTGATTACTGTGAGCAAAATATCCCTGCAAAGAACATAAGTAATACCTTTTCTGGAAACAGCAAGCCTTGTTTTCCCAAACTTTGGCACATGTAAGTACAGTTCTGCACACTTCTGCTTGGATCCTGCCTAGTCCTGTAGGCCCTAAATATTTTTCTTACAGGAATTTTGAGTCCTAACTTCAAGCAGGAAAATAGCTGTCCCACACATATTAACTGCATTGTGCCATGCAATGCATAATTGTGCCATGCATTCCAGTTGTCTCTCATGCCTGTGGGGCTTGAGAGTTGAAGCTGTCTTATGGGAGAATATAAAGTTTCCAGGAAAAATCAAACAAGCTTGGAAACACAATTTAAAAGCTGTGATGTTTTTTTCTTTTCTGTTCCATACTTTCAGTAGCCTACAGATCAGTTCAGTCTCCAGGATGGACATCTGCACTCCAGGTTATAGGGGATCCAGTCTGTGACAAAAGGTGTTTCAGTCTCACAGCATGCCCAGGAATGACTACAAAAGTGTTTGATCTGCTCATGGAGATGATGTGTGTGGATGGTAGCAACCGTGGACTTGGGTTAATGCACCCTGGTGACTGAGGACTTGCAGTCTGGCTCCTGCTGTAGCTGCACTTTCTGGGGTTTTTTTGTTGGTTTTTTGTTTTTTTTTTTTTTCCTAAACGATGTTTAATGTCACTGTTTCTCCCAGTCTAGCACCACTGAGTTAATCTGCTTAGTCATTTGGGGATGAAGAAAAAAAAGTGGAAACATGAAAATTTAAAACTATTAAGTGAGGCTTTAACTATATACTTTATTCCCTCTTTAGCTATAGGGGAAAAAAAAACCCCAAAAACCAAAAAACCCTCTATAGAGAATACCATACTTTAACACACTGAACACTGTGTTAAAGATTGGAATAAATGTTCTTGGAACAGAAAAGCAAAAGAAACATCCTTACAGAACTTATCTGACAAGGGCCAGAATTTCTGTTGTTCTAATTTGCTTCCTTTCGGGGAAAATGGGACAAAGGTGTAAAACAGGGGATTAAGGGGAAAAAAAAAAAAAAAAAGCCAGAAAAACAGGGCAAGCCTACAAAATCCAGCTCCTTTTTCTGATGCTGACTCTCATTTCCAACCTGGAGAAAGGCAGTCACAGCACACATTCCTATTAGCTCTTCAAGACCTTGTGCTATGTTAGGCTGTTTAAGATGTTGCTTCAGCTGTCTTTTTGGTCATGAGATCACAGCAGTTTTGTGAAATAAATTATCTTGTCTGGCTAACCCAGACTGTTATTAAACAGTAGACTAAAGCTCTTTATCATAGGAGAGAGGAAAATTGAGGGAGGAAAGGAGTGGGACAAAGGCAGGGAAAGGAGAAAACCAGCTTGTATACTGCACACATTTGGGACTCAGTTGAGAGTGCTGATGGACCCTTCTGAGCCTGCCTTTTTTCGCTGACCCAGTTTGAATAGATTTTCTCTCAAGGAAAACACAGCAATGTCGTAACAAATCTCTGTGTCCCAGAAGCAGGGGGTGCTTATTTGGTGTAGCTTAGAACAAGCGAGGGTTGCAGCTGCTTGCTCCATGTTATGGGATGAGATGAAACACTTCAACCTTCAGGACCATCACTCTTGCACCTCTCAGGAGCACAGCATCTATTAAATGTCTTTTTGCAAGTTCTCAGCATAATTGCAGTACAAGGTGGGTTTCAGTCTAATGACTCTGAAACCATGATACATGGTTGCTCATCCTGCAACACAGTCAAAGTCAACCTTCCTTTGCCAAAGATAATTGGATTGGACCCTTACAGCTTGATCTTGCAAAGCACCAAGAACTTGGGTGATAACTGAGCAAAAGATTTAATCGGTAGTTCAAATTTAATCATGGTCCTGTGGATTTCAGTGAAAGCATGCAAATTTACTGTAGCTCAGAGATTAGTATTCTTTATACACGAAAACAATATAAATCTTGTTCTTCATTACAATGCACAGCTATGCAAAACCAAGAACTTCTTAGAAATAGATGAAAATAAAAGTCTTACTCCCAATCTAACTCACAGAGCCACATCATTAGTCAATACTAATATATTAAAATTACTATTGGAACTATTTTCTCACACTGAGGTCTGGTGGCAGAAAATGGCTTGTTTCAATAGTGTTGAATTATTTTAGCCTCCAAGAAAAAGTGATAACAACTAAGCTGCTAACTGTGAAAGTCCCTAGTAGTTAAACAGAACCATAGAATCTCCTGAGTTGGAAGGAATTCATAAGGATAATTGAGTCCAACTCCTGACTCCACAAGGGCAAGACAAGTCAGACCATGGGACTGAGTGCATCATCCAGATGCTTCTTGGACTCAGCCAAGCTCAATGCTGTGACCACTTCCCTGAAGAGCCTGTTTCAGTTCTCAACCATCCTCAGTACAGAACCTCTTCCTAACATCCAGCCTAAACCTCCTCTGTGGCAGCTTCGTACTGTTCCCTCAGATCCTGTCAGTGGTTACCAAAATAGTCCTGAATAACCCCAGGAATTCTGGGAAAGAACTGCTTTGTTTTGGTTTGTTTTTTTCCTCCTGAATTAACCATAGTAGAGACTCTGTCATAGTATTTGAGCTCTGATACCTGGGAACATTCTTGAAGACAGACTAAAGTAACACCTTGGGCTGTTCTTTACACTGGATAAGAAAACAGTCAGATAATTTTTGAGAAGAGGAACTCAGAAATTAAAGATATGCCTCAGACTAGACTGGAATAATCGTCACTGCTATGTACTGTAGAACTGCTGAGAACTGTTTTACTTGTCCTTTTCTGAATCTCAGGAACATTGTCCTCATGGTGTATGCCAAGACAAGAGGTTAAGAGCTACAGCCAGGCTGAGAGGAACTTTCGAAAACCATCAGAGTTTGTAAATTAAGCTACATGGCAGGAAAGCTAGAAAAGCAAAAGGAGATGCAGCAGTGAGACATATTCCCTTGAACTGCCCTTTCCAGGAACTTCTGGCTGAAGCTGGTAAAATTAATTTCTAGTGTTCCTGCTGAAGTACTATTTGTACTAGTTCAAAGTACCTGTGTCCTGTTTCAGGTGAGCTTAGACCATGATCCTGGATCAGCAGTGCTAAATGAGATAAATGATGTTTAAAGTAATGCCTTATCTTCCTGCTTTCAACTCCATTCCTGAGGAGTATTTTTCAAGGGAATATTTTAATAAAAATAGGCATTTGGACCATAGGAATTTTGTCCAACTGCTATATTCAGGGATGTAGGCGAACACCCTTCATTTCAATTCCTCATGGCTTATCTGGACAACAATACACTTAACATCAGTCCTTTACAACTTGTTTCTGGAGTGGTGAAACTGGACACAAGGCTACATACAGATTCTGTATTTAATACAAACCATTTGGGGGGGGAGGAGGGGGAGAAAAGGAAACCCAACCATTGCCCTGAACTCATCATCAAGGTTCCTGGCTTCTGTTAAGTTCTTGTGTAAAAGAGGTCTACAGTTATGAGAAACTCAATGATCAGTAGGCATGTTGATGACCTAAGCAAAGAAAACCCAACAAAAGCTAGGCTTTGAATCCTGCTGGGAATTTTGGCTTGAAATAGGTGCTGGGAAGCTCCAGATTAGGCTACATTATGGCATAAATACATGTATCAATAGAAATTTAGTAAACCAAATAAGAATCTGTGAAATGTATAGATCACTCCAAAAGCAGGTAGGAGTAATGAGTCTATGGGATTTGGGCTAAGTGGCAGTCAGTACGATGTCTAAATCCTTTCCTGCATCTGCCTGTTTGGTTCCCCATCTGTAAAATGGGAATAACTACTTATATTCTTTCATCCTTTTTTAAGAAAAGCAGTCACATGGGACAGCGCTCTGTTTTGCTGCATCTTATAAATGAAATGCTGATCCCTACTGGGGCCCCTGAGCACTGCTGCTGTATAAATAAATTCATAGCTATGGCTGTCACAGAGGGAGAATATTGACTGCAGGTGAGGAATAGGTAGCGAAAGCAGATTAACTCTTAAGCAGCTAGGATCCTGTTTTCCAGTCCTTTGTAAGAGGAAAAAAGTACAGGGAATAATAAATATATGACACATAAGATGAATCATTTCTAAAGGGAATGTTTTTGAAAATTTCTCCACAATACATCGTCAGCCTGTCTGCAAGCATCAGGTTAGGGTTTTTTTGCTTCCTTTACACATATTTTAGCAGATTTCATGCCAGTGAAAGATGCAGGATTGACATTCTTAAATCTCCCTTTTATCCATAGAAAAGATAAAGTGTAGTCAGAAAATATGCAGGTTTCCTCAGATTTTCAGGCCAACGTACCTTCATTTGACCTGAAGGGACACCTCTATGGGAGGGAAAAGCAGTTTAGTCACCATTTTCATTTTATCCTTGGCGTCGATGTCGAAATTATTATCCTGAGAGTTGAGTGGGATACTTTGGTTTAAGTATGATACAGGCACCTGCTCTCTCTGCTGATGCCATCCAACTCATTTCACATGGGCCAGTGAATAGTCTTCTGAAAACCTCTTTCAGTCACTTCCAACCAGAACACAGTTACAAGTTCATTATAGCCTGAAACAGTAAACCATGATTTAGGGAGTGTGCATACCAGTGCCAGTGTACCAGTGCCATCCAGATATCCATATCACTGCTGCTTTGCCCCAACATGCCTCTGTGACATATTTTCTAAGGGGCACAGATGAAATCTGGTTTTTTTGAGAAGGCCACCAGCTCTCACTGCTGTCAGTGTAATATGGTCACTAAATTCCCAAAGACAATATTACTGCAAATCACCTCAAATGTGCTGCAGGCAGTAGAATGATCCCATAATCAAAGAGCTAGGTCTTTGAGGACAAGTTTAATTACTTTAATCTATACAGCCTGGAAAACATAATGGTTAATGGGGTAATCTACTGAAGTATGTGGAATTTTAAATAGTATAGACTATGCCACTGTATGACACTACTCTCAGCACAGCAGAGATGATAAAACCAAGAGCATAAATGGTGACTGAAGAAAGCCTTAGATGTTCATAAATCAATAATTGATAAAATGTACTCTTGTGTAACTAAGTAGAATTTTATGTTGCAGGTAGAATAAACTGATTACATGATACTATAGTGCTCAGTGGAATTATGGAATGAGCTTCATTCATTCACTCTAATTGCTGCATATTTGTATACAAATGGCTGAAATGGTTCTATCAGTTTTGTAGTCTATAAAACTGCAAGGAAATCCTGCCCTTTGAGTCCGCAGATGAAAGCCATGATATTTTCCCAGCATGGGGCTCCGTGCTCCTGGAAAAGCTGAACATCAGCAGATACATGGAGGTTGATGTTCTCAATGCATCTGGTCATTAAAGATTTCAAAGCACTTTTCTCATGGGTAGAGGTGTTAACCCCTCTGTCCTGGCTAGATTCCAACCTGGGTAACAAGCCACCTGGACCAGATGCTGAGGGAACTTAAGTACGAAGTGGTTGGGCTGCTAACAGAAATGCACAATCTCTCATTAACATCATCCACTGGAGATATTTTATCTGTCTTTTAAAAAGACATTAGGGATGATCCTGGGAATTACACACCAGTGAGCCTTGCTTAAGCAAAAGGACTCCAATAATAATTAAAGGTAGGATTATAAAAAAGTCCTAGATAAGCATGATATGTAACAGACAAAGATATGCATGTTGTTTAAAGGAAAATCAAGCTTCTTTAAATTACTAGAATTTTTTGAAAGTGTCAAATAAATATTGGATAAGGAAGAACTGCTGACATAATCTATTAGAACTTTCAAGAAGCTTTTGAGAAATTCTCTCTCAAAAGGCTGTTATGGAAACTAAGCCATCGTGGAATAGGCAGGAATGCACATTATAATGGGGTAAAGACTAGATAAGAAGCAGAAGACAAGGAAATGGAATAAATGCTTCATTTTAAGCAGGACTTGGCAGGAACACCCAATATGGGCTCAGTTTTTGTAGTTTTGGTGTTTCGGGGTTTGTTTTGGGTTGGTTTTTTTCTTTATTTTCCTTTTGTTGCTATTTTTTGCTAATTGAAAAATAGCTTGCTGAAATTGAAATTACCTGCTGATGTTATATTTGAGAGATGGAAAATGCTTACATTTCAACAAAGTAAAGGTAAGTTTTAAAAAGAAAGCTAGCCAAGTGTTGGTTTTGAGAACTGAACACTGATAATGCACTGCAGGCATTTGTACAGTACCCAGTGTTCTACATACTTTTCCAGTTAGAGGCTGCCTGTTGATAGTGGTAGACCATGTTAGATGGCTGAGATGGTCCTATCTTAGTTTCTGTTTTGCTAAAGTGAGAGAGAGATTGGCTTTGGGTTCTAAGCTGGAAGATGTAAGACCCTTGGCAGAGCTGTGGGATGCCTGTAAAGCATAAATCTTCACCAGCTTATATTTACAGGGAAAGTTCCCCCTCCACACTTAACCTGTTCAGTTTTTAAAACTGATAAGACCAAATTATTATTGGAGTGTGGATGAATCTTGTAAGAGATTTCATTGATTTTTTATTTTTTTTTTTTTTAATTCAGACTGCATTGCTTCTTCCAGGGCGCTTTCCAGAGTGGGACTCTGTTAAACAGTGATGATGCAACTACCTTTGGTACCCTGTGTGCCTTGCCTGCCTGCTCCCTATCTGTTTGTAAAGCAGTTCTTGCAAAATGAAAGTCTACAGAGAACAGGAATAGAAGGGTGACATGGTCTCTGTCACTCCAAACAGAAAATGTTACAGTGATCTTTTTTTTTTCACACCTTGTAGTATTTCAATTTTCCCTTTAAAACATGGATTAAAAAATGTTGCCAAAAACATATGCTTCTGTGTCAAACATTTCACTTATTCAGGAATCTAGAGGCAGCTGGAGAGTTCTCACTGCCAAAGTGACTTCAACAATTGTCTCTTTCACTTTTAATTGGAAACATGTTCGTTTCAGGCGTAGGTGTGGATAACCAATATGTGGCAGTGTTAATTTCCCTCGCCGTTCAGTGTACATATGTCCTAAGTGACCATTCTTAAATAGCTTGAGGAAAATGATCTGAATCCATTGCCAAAGTGTCCCATGCTCCTGTAAGTCTATGATTTGCCATGGCACAGATTTCATCTGCTGATTAAAGATGGGAGTGGTCAGCACAAGGTAAGATGTCACCAGTCTCTTGCTTCTTGTAAGACCTGCAGTGAGCTACACCAGAGGGTTACGGATGAGTTACTGAAGCTGAGGGCCTTCTTATTACATTAGCTTTAACCATTACAAAAGCACAGCTCCAGTAGTTGTTGCCCTGTGGATATTTCCTCTGGGTTTCATCTGTCATGTAGATGGTCTTCCTCACACTACCATGCTCCAGCTGAGCTAGCTACAAACCTTTCTCTGCCAGTGACACTCTAGCTCACTGTGTTTAAAGAATGTCTTCTCATTTTACCTTTTTGTTTGTTTGTTGTTTTTTTATTTTATTTGGTTTGGTTTTTTTCTCTTTTTTTTGGGGGAGAGTGGTTTAGGGAGAGTGGGGGGGACCTGTAATGCTTTCTGGTGGGACCTTGGGACCTTACTTAAAGGCAGAAGCCAACAGGTCAAATCCCACATTTTTTTCACACCTTTTTCATTCCCGACCTCAGTTCCTGTAGAGGTGGTTGTGGCACTCCTTCCCCAAGTTCCCTTCCTGTACCCCCTTTTGAACAGCTGAGTTTGGTTTGAATTTCATGTTTGCAGGAAAAAAAAGATGAAGGGCAGTTTTGTAACTGTAATATCAAATCAGTATGTAGCAGGTTTTTCAAAGGGAAAGGGAACAGAAACAAGCAAAGGAAATTTAACACATACTGATAGGCTAATTTTCTCATGAGAGAGACACATCTGCCCTGTCCTTGAAACTAAGAAGATGGATAAAACCTGAAGATTGAAGGTTATTGGTTTGCCAAGCAAGACCACTGTGGGGGTGCCATGGGGTTGAGTGCTTGGTTCTCTGCATCCAATCACAGGTGCCTCATCACCCAGGACATCACTACCAGGTGCCTGTGGCAGGGCTGGGGTAATATCTCTGAGAAACTTGCCATATATTCACCTACACGGGAGACTCAGAACTTGACCTTTTCTACTTCATGATAAGCTGTCACATCAGATGGTGATATTATCCCTCTATTCACTTTAATGCTGGATCACTGTAGCACTCTGTGGAGATGCATACTTTTTTTCCCTCTTTTTAGTTCCATCCCATCTATTCTTCTGTCTGCCACTTCTGCAATAAGTTTTATGGTGATTCTCTAGTGCCTCCAAGTACATCTGTGCATGCATGGGAATATATGTATGTAGATCTCAGGCTGAGGGGGTGGACCTTGAATACGTTCTGTACCCAAGGAAACCTGGATAGTTTACGATTAATTTTGTATGTTCTACTCAAAGTGTGCTGAGCACTTTCCAGCTATGCAAACAGATACACAGAGATACACAAAGAGCTTCTAATCAAAACTAGTTTAACACATTGCCTTGAAGAAAGACAAGGCAGACTAAAATGTCTGGGAGAATGGAGGGCAAAGAATATGAATTGTATACAGATTGTATTAGGGAGTAGAGGTTTGTTCGTTTTGGGGTTTTTTTTACATCCTTGCTGGAAGTGCTTATTTGAGTTACAAGGCCTGAAAATGCTTTGGGACAGGTGATCAGAAACACACCTCTCTGTCCTCAACCGAGATAGCTAGTGAACATTTGTGTTGTTGACATTTATATTTCTTTTTAAAACTGGGATACGTTTGCTAATGAATATTCTGCTGATCTGTTTCTCTTTATGCTTAGGAAATCTCAGCACACGATAGCATCCGGGATGCTATCTCCTATCTGCTTGTTCCCCCCGCTAACATATCGCCCACACCCCGGTCCCACACACACAAACACACATGCAGACACGCACACACACATACAAACACCCCACACAGACACCACAAACACACATACACACACAACCACCCCTCTTCTTGCACCAAGAGGGATCCGGTTCCTGCCGTGCCATGAAGGGGAACGAGAGATGTTGCCATCTAGTGGGTATTTATCAGAGAGAGAAACAGACTTTCTACCCGCGACGGCTGCGAAAATTTTGCCTCACATCGGCAACTGTGGGGACACACGCTCGAGGGAAAGGGAAAAGCCAAAACTGCCTCTCAGGCGAGCTTTCCGGAGGAGCATAGGGAGCATTTACCCGCTTACTCGGCTTCGTTCAGATCTCGTGTCTGTCTGACAGGACGCTTCGGGATGCAGGGATGCTCTGCAGAAAAACCCCTGTGTTCAGCACCCAGACCCCTGACGTGCTTCCCCTTTGATGCAGCCAGGCAGGAGTGTGCACATACGGCTGCCAAAACGAAGAAAGGTGAAATTCATCCTTACACACACACACACCCCACCCCCCCCACCCCCCTTCCTCCCTTCAAAACTCCTGTTCCTTTCTCATCAGCAGGGCCAGGCAGACACCCCTTCTATTGTTCCAGATGATCACCAAAGCCTTCGTCACGAGGGGACTTTTTCAGTTAGCATTAAAATAAAGAAGGGTTTTTCATACACAGGCAGCTGGCGCGTTATCTGTCAGCCCCACGGAAATGAGGAATTAAATAGTAATAATAATCATCATAATAAAATTAGCCCTTTCTTTCTTTAGAAACCTCCATTTGCAGCTGTTGCGCTGGAAGCGGCAGCACGGCCGCAAGGTAGCAGTCCCCGGGAGCGCTCAGTGGGGCGACACCCTCCCGCTCCAATCTGCCTCCTATTAACGGGCTGCTTGACTGGGATGTGATGCTGGCCGAGCAGCAGCTGCTTGGAGTGTGCCGTTACGGAGAATTAGCCGAAAGTTTATTCTTAGCTCTTCTTCTCAGCTCCGGCAACATGTTCAACAGCTTGTGCATTTTGTAATGCCTCCTTTCATCACCATGGCAACCGTTAAAACTTAAGGTGTATACGACTTCAACGTTCTTAATGCTGCAGGCTGCTGGCAAAATGAAACCCTCGGTCTGCGCTGCTTCTCATTGCTGTTGATTCAAAGGGCCACAGTGTGCTGGGAAGGCAACTGGGAACATGTGTTTGCAAAGTACTTTAGGCACAAGAGTGTGATTCAGTGTTTAAGAGAGATTGTGAATCTGATTTTTCTATCTAGTCATTCCAGTTGGGTTAGAGGAACTATTGCTTCTTGACAAGTTGCTGCTCTTCACGTTGTCCTGAACTGGCTTTAGCAGAAACCATGGGTATTGCTGCCTCATAAAATGCAACCTCAGATAGTTCGCGAGCATTCAGGTAATGGGGAGGGCAATAAGAGTTGCACGATCGCAGGTAGATCGATAGGATGTAACTTGGTGCTGAGAAACTACTAGCTTCTACCAAATGGCAGATTAAGGAGCCATTTCCCCCTTGAAAGAACTCGCTTTTATACCAGAGTTACTCACTACAAGCAGTCTGATTTCCCATTCAGCTGGTGGCTGTATGAGTCTACCTCAAAACCAATTAAAAAAAAAAAATAATAAAAAAAAAAAACCAGCAACCTGGACTGCCTGGGGGCTGAACCCTCAAAATGTCCCTTGAGTAAATTGCCATTGAACCCCTTTATACAGCTTTCTATCACCACTGTGGGGTATATCCAGCCCGAGTTGCATGAAGCAGTTGCACCAGGCTGGTGCTGTTGCCTACAAAATCAGACCCTGTCTTACTCTGAAATCTTTCATAGTGAATCCATTTTTCCCTTCTACAAAACAACTTTGCTGTGAATTAAATCCTGCAGCCACTAATAACTGTCCCTATGGAGAAATCCTACAGAATGGAAAAGGTTTGAAACCTATAGGGGTTTATAGAAATTAAATTGGATTCTATAGAAATTACTCTAAATAGCCACTTAATTTAATAAAGGATGCTACCCCTTCTGTAAAATTTTCACATCATATGATAAATCTGAAGGGAGAATAATATCCCTGCAAATAGAATTGTTCAGATTGGTTTAAAAATCCTATAGAAAATGCATTCCTCTATCTTAATTTTGCTAAGAGTTTTTGTTTGCACCAGTGGCTTGAAATCATAAATCTCAAGGCATTTCACAAAGAAAGAGTACAACTGTCTGGAGATCACGCAGCCCACCTAATGCCACTTTCCATGTCTGGGAAAATAATTCCAGGTAGTCCTGCACTCTGAAGTCACCTTTTCAAGCAGGATGCTTGTAGCATTTGAAGCTGTTCCTTTCTGTTTTGGGGAAAGAATAACAAAAAAGTCCCAAGCACCTCCCCTTCCTCCCTCTCCTTCCAAATACCTAATCTTCCCAGAAACAGGGGACTGTGAGTCATTTTAAGCAGTTTCTTCAACATTACTTCAGCTCAGTGGTGTGCCCTAAAACCTGCAGAGATTTGGAGCCGATTAGGTTACAATTGCAAAATAAATCCTTTTCTTTTTATGCATTCATCAGATTTTTAAATTTTTTAATTTTTTTTTTTTATTATCCTTAAATAATCAAAATACATGGAGGTAGAGAGCATGGATAGAACAAGTGCATTGCTGTCCACACAGTTGTGGTGGATTTTTTTTCAGTTGCTCACTAGAACCTGTTAAAAATGTTTGTGTTTTAGATGTGTGTTGCATTCTAACTGGCATCTCCAGCTGCTATATATTTTGTGGTTAGTAATCTTTTCCATTATATTTTGAAAGGAACAGATTTCTTCCTTCCTAAAATAAGCAACCAGCTATAAGGAAGCAATGGCTACACTGTGGTTTGCTGTTTTGTTGCATGCTTAAAATACTGGTGCTCAGAGAAAGCTGTAGGTAGTGCTGGAACGGCTGCTTCTACTGCTAGAGATATAAGCTGAACCCTGATCTAGTGAATATCAGCATAACTGCATTGACTTGAGTAGAATTACTTTTGATTCACTCTATATATGACTCTAATTTTTTTCTATTATTATTATTTTTATGTTCTTGGGGGTGGTTTTGGTTTATTTTAGTTCTTATTTTCTGCTCCAGTGCATGAATGAGTTCAGGGTGAGATGAATCTCCTGATAGAGACCCCTGGGGTGGTGGTACAATCTGTACCCTGCTGTCCTGGGAGGGGGAGGAATCCGCTCTGTGCATTGTACCCAGAGGGACTACCTGGTGGAGAGCCACTGCAGAAAGCACACTGGCCTGAAATTCAGCCCTAGGGTTGTTTAAGACAATACTATAAAGCTAAAGAGATAGTAGAGTGATGACAAATGTCAGTCTAGTCTATTTGAGGGATGTCACAGAGAAGTAGAAGAAAAACTGGACTGGCACAGAAAAGCTCTAAAAGAACTGTATTTTAGTAATTTTCTTTAAGAATTCCCGCTAACGCTTGCAATTAAAAATAGGTGGCAAGATAACATTAGCAAGTAAGGCTGCACTGAACTCTAAATCTAAATTGATCGGGGCAGCATTTTCTTACCTTCAGAAAAGGAATCTCAAACCTTCTGTAGCCGACTACGTGTGCTTATATACACTTCACTGGCAGGTTATTTTCTAGTTGCCAATATGCTTTCAGGAAATTTCCTCTGAATAATCTGAGTTGAGCATTTGGCCAGTTGTGAATCGCAATCTTAGCACACAATACCCCTACCCTCCAAGCACTGGAGGGAGATGATTTCCACAGTTCTGCAAATCTTAAGGTCTTTTTCTGTTTTCTCAGACTTCTGTGGGGAAAGGAAAAGAATGTATCAAATGCTGAGAACAGACAGTTGCTCCCAGTATCTCCAACAGCTGACTGGGACCCTACCTCCAGATTCATTATATAACAACAAAATTCTCACAATCAGAGCAGCAGTCAACAGGGATAAGAAAGGAAATAAATCCAACACCCATTAGAAACACAACTACAGAAGACTAATTTTTAACAACTATCCCATAACCTGACAAGCCCCCATGTCATCCCAGAATATTGCTGATGCCCTCTGTGCTCCATAAGTGTCTCAGCAAGATAGTGCGAGATCACTGTATGGAAAAGCAGGTCATGAGCTACATGCTTTGTGACTGCTGGGCTGTAACACCTGATGACAAGTCAGGCATCCTTTCATGGACATTCTGTTTTGGGAATCGATCACCTAAAATATAGTAACTTTCCCTAAAAATGCTTAAGAAATTAAAATATATATTTTCATTTGCCCTGGTTAGTTGCAACTGGCTAAGAGCTACAAAAGTTCATCAGGAAGAGGGGAATTAGAGTCATACCAAAAGATAATGATCACAAACATTTTGTTCTTCTAGGAGATCAGGAAGCAGGATCAACAACAACAAAGAAAAGGCTCTTGAAGCTATCTTGGCAAACAGAGGAATCCTAGATCATAGCCTCCTATGATGGCATGACTGGCGGGGTGGATGAGGGGAGAGCAGTCAGTGTTGTTTACTTTGACTTCAGTGAGGCTTTGGACCCCACCTCTCACGACACCCTCATAAAAAAGCCTAGGAAGTTTGAGTTAGATGAGTGGACAGGGAGTTGTGTTGGGGACTGACTGAATGGCAGAGCTCAGAGTGTTGTGGTAAGCATCACAGAGTCTAATTGGATGCCTGTAGCCAGTGGTGTGCTCCAGAAATCAGTGCTGAGTCCAGCCTTGTTCAACATATTCATGAATGACCTGACGAGGGACAGAGTTTACCCTCAGCAAGTTTGTTGATGATACAAAACTGTCAGGAGTGGCCAACATCAGAGGCTGTGCTTCCATTCAGTGAGATCTGGCAAGATGAGAGTTCAGTGGAGAGGAACAAAATGAGATTCGATAAGGGCAGCTGTGGGGTCCAGCACCTGGGGAGGAATAACCCCAGGCACCAGTAGTAGGTTAAGGATTGACCTGCTGGGAAACAGCTCTGCAGAGAAGAACCTGGGAGTGCTGGTGGACAATAAATAAATCAAGATAGGACAGGGGCAATAGCTTCAAGCTGAAAGAGGGCAGGTTTAGCTTAGATGTTACAAAGAAATCCTTTTACTTTGAGGATAGTGAGGAACAGGAGCAGTTTGCTCAGAGGGGTTCTGGAAGCCCCATACCTAGAAATGTTTAAAGCCAGGTTGAATGAGGCTTTGGGCAGCCTGACCAAGTGAAGGGTATCCCTGCCCACGGCAGGGGGGTTGGAACTAAATGATCTTTGAGGTCCCTTCCAATTCAAAGCGTTCTGTGATTCTATGATCCAGCCTTGTGCCCTTGTGGCCAAGAAGGCCAACAGTATCCTGGGATATATCAAAAGAAGTGTGGCCAGCAGGTTGAGGGAAGTTATCCTCCCCCTCTGCGCTGCCCTGGTGAGGCCACACCTGGAGTACTGTGTCCAGTTCTGGGCTCCCCAGGTCAAGATAAGCAGGAAACTACTGGACAGAATTGAGAGGAGGGCTACAAATACAATAAGATGATGAGGATACTGGAGCATCTCTTGCATGAGGAAAGGCTGAGAGATCTGGGTCAGTTTAGCCTGGAGAATACTGGGACAAGATCTTATCAACACTTGTAAATATCAAAAGGATGTCAAGAGTATGGGGCCAGACTCTTCCCAATGGTGCCCAATAGAAGGACAAGGGGCTCCAGGCACAAACTGGAACACAAGGAATTCCAGCTGAACATGAGGAAATACTTGTTTACTGTGAGGGTGACAGAGCACTTGGACAGGCTGCCCAGAGAGGCTGTGCAATTTCCTTCTTCGCAGATATTCAAAACTCAATTGGACATGATCCTGTGCAACCTCCTCTGGGTGATCCTGCTTCAGCAGGGGAATTGGAATAGGTAATATCCAGAGGTCTCTTGCAACCCCTACCATGCCGTGACTCTGTCATTCTGTGATTGTGTGATCTGGATCCTTGCCTTTTATGAAGTCCAAAGGCCTTAACAACACAGAATAAAGGCTGTAACACTCTGAAATGTTATGCAGTCCTAATATCTGCTCAGCTTTCATGGTACTGGCAGAGAAGAGTGTAAATTGTTCAGATTACAAAACAAGCAGTATAGACAGCACTGACATTGATAAGACTATGCCTGAAAGCAAGTCCTCCCTGTAGACATAAATAACCCCTGCACTGGCTTCTCGCAGACTGGCAGTAAACTTTGGAGGTAGAGCAGCCAACAAAGAGAGACTAGGACCAGCTTCTGCCTCTCCTGGTCCCTGGTTGAGTGGTCACCTTCTCATTTGTCATAGGTTTTCTTTCCACATCAGGGGGACAGATTGTTCCCCTTTAAGTCAAGGAAGCATCAGAACTATTCTCAACAGAGCCCTTCTTGACAAGAATGGCAGGAAACATGTTGGGAAGCCAGTTTTATTTCTACAACTCAGTGCTTTGGCTGGGACCCCTATTTCATTTAACTTGTATTCAAAAGCTTATCAAATGCTTACTTTGGGGATCTAATGGCTGTATGTTTCTTATGGTCTGCAAAGGGACAGAGACTCCTTTAAAGACCTGTCCAGAGCAAGTCTGTAGGAGCAGTTACACTATTGTTTTCAGCTAATCTAAGCCTATGCAGGTTCCAAGATCTATTGTACTCTATTCCCAGCCATGCATTAACACATACCCATGCCAGTACAAGCACTTTTCCTAATTTTTTTTTTTTCTTTTTTTTGGCTGGGGGGGGGGGGGAATTTTTTGTTTGTTTTTTTTGTTTGGGTTTTTTTTAAGGCCTGGCCAACTGCAAGGCCATCTTGGTGCTAGTGCTGTGGCACAGAGGATAGCTGTCCCCTTTTGTAACAGTGTAGTCATAGATTGGCTTAAAGGTGACCACACTCTGATTTAAATTAATCACTTAACCTAATTAGCGTCCTGAGTCTAAGGTGTGTGATAGCTGAACACTCACTACTGTGGCTGTCCTCAACGTCCTGTTCTTGTCCCAAGATATTTTCTTCTAAAGCTGTTCCCTAGGTTGTGCTGGCCCCAAGCATTTTTACACAGCCACTCAGCAAACCGGATCAAAGAACTGAGCCAGCTAAAAAGAAGTAGCCTGTTCACAAAAAAAAAAAAAAAAAGGTAATTTTCCAGTTCACCCTTCTGTTTCACGCTGACCATGCAAAGGTGCACAGGAACCTTTTAAACTGGTGAAAAGCTGAACTGTGAACTGTGCTGATCACTTCAGGAGTTGCTGCTGTGGCTGCGAAGTACTGCTTCACCGTAGCACACTGCTTCCATGTCCCCTGTGTCAGAACAGACATGAGAAAAAGACCCCTACAGAAAGTTTAGCACCAGGAGAATTGTTTAATGAAGACTTTGCAACTGCTTTATGACCCTTTTATGCCACCCAAATGTTTCCAAGGATCCCAGAACCGAGCTTCGAAATCACAACCATTGCATGGCTTTAATTAACTGGTGCTTGTACAATACACTGAACATAAACAGTGTATCTCTAAATGCTAATTGTTGTTATTGAACCCCCATGCTTCCTAGTGCAGTAATAACCTGTACAAAGCCTAACTTACTAGTATACAAGATCCAATTGTGTATCTTCCTCAAGGGATATTTATCTTCACAGCATGATTGCTAAGATAAATGCTAAAGTTTAAAATTCAGAAGTGCTTACTTCAGGGCATTATGACAAGACAACAAAAATATAAACTTGACAGAAGAAAAGCTTATGCATATAAATTATGTAGCCTTTTAATTGAAATATATTTCATAATAGATTTCATAGCCAGCAGATTATTTTTCAAGGCATTTCTTTTCTTTTTTTTCACTTAAATTATAATAATTTGTAAAAGGCGCTTTTTTTTTTTTTTTTGCTCCCTGTAGCTTTACAGAAATATAGACAAAAATTCTTGAACAGCAGAGCATTGCAATTTTAGCCATAATAGTCAACATAACAATTAGAACAGTTTGTTACGAGGGAAGGGAATAGGACTGTCTTCAAGAAATGGGCTGCAGCGAGCGCTGCTGACTCTCTGGCATTGTACACTCTTCTCTTCATCTGAAGGGGAGCAATGCCACACAGCAGCTGTTGTAGGAATAGCAGCCACAGGAGACATTGTCTACAGTAATGATAAGCCAGGCTGAGAGGCTTAACTGCATTTTCTTTTCAGTTTTCAGTTTCTGGTCTGTTTTTGTTGTTGTTTTTTTGTGGGGATTTTTTGTTTATTTGCTTGTTTGTTAGTGTGTGGTTTGTTTTCTTCCTTATTAATGATGTGAAATTTAAAAAAAAAAAAAATTCTTAGCAACTCCCATAACCCAAAAGTGAAATTCTGCAAACCAGCTACTCGGGTCCAGTAGAAACAGGACTAATTTTGCCTCTGTGATTAAAAACACTGTCTAGAGCTGGCTTTAGCATACATGGCCTTGAGCCATATATTTTCCATATTCACTGCTGACTGCTGTCCCATCTGTAACTTCAGCTTTACATACTCACTCTGTAACTTTAAAGGGCTGAAAACAAGCTGTTCTGGTAGCCTCAGTCCCAAACGGGCACTGCTTGCTCTATTTCCACCCAGATAGGAGAAAATAGGAGTGCTTGAAAGAGGTCTCTAAATATTCACCTGAGTTCCTGGGTAAGCTGTATGGAGAAAAAGTCAAATGGTACTCGAGACTTGGTATGGGCCAGCGTTTAACTGACAGGCATCAACCAGGAAGAGAGGGCTATTGGTTTTGCTTCTAGAAATTAGGAGAAATTAGATCAGCAACAGCCCTTCGAGCCATTTAATTGAGGAGCTTTGTCTTTTTGTATCTGGCAGCTCCCCCCTCTTTCCAGAGGTGTTATTTAATCTAGCCACCAAGTCACATCTGCAGTTTTAATTAGCATGTGCGTGTCTCTGTTGTTTTTCCTTCTCTGTGTAGCACGCTGAGCACCAACGTGCATCAGGCCCTTCAGAGCGAGCACGTTTACTTTAAGTACTGCCGGGCCAAATTCTGATTTTCAGTAATTTCCCTATAGTCCTGCAGACCTCAGCAGGACCCCTCAGATTTACACTCATCTTGCTGAGAACAGAATCTGGTTCAGGGTATTTGAAAGCCTTGTTATCAGTGAAGCAGGCTATTGAGTTGCTTGGTGCTCTCATTTTTACCTTGTTAGTGGCAAGGTTATCTTTCAGGCTAGTTTTTCCATTGCAAGTTGTAGATCCCAGCACAGTGGTGTATGCTTTAAGCTGTTCTCACCAGTGCAGAAGCATAATAACACCAATAATAAGTATTAAAAATAATGAGGGCAATAATTACACCCAAACAGCTGATTCACAAATCTTAATAGCAATAAATCTTACAAAGATGCTCAGGATCACTTATTGTTTTGGAGATGGAGAAATTTAATCATAGGGAAGTTAGTTGCCTGAAGCCACCCAAAGAACAATTATGAAAGATGGGAAGACAAACTTAATCTGCTGTCCTGTGCGCTGTTCACAAGAAAAAAGCCCTATCTCCTCAATGTTGGGTACAGTTCTTTTATCATTTGCATTTTCTTTATAAAAAACCCAACCCAAACCAAAAAAACCCCTAAAACAAATAAATTAAAAACCACACACACAAAAAAACCCCACACCAGTAACCCAAACAAATCAACTAAGCAAACAATAAACAAAAAATCCCCAAAACAACAAAAGAATGATCAAAAGGCCAAACATCTTTAGAGAGGATTTGTAACAGTCCCAGTGAAGTTACTGAAAGCCTCAGGTTCTCTACACAGGTGAACTACCATACCAGGTGATGTCTGCTGAGCATATGGCATTTCCCATTCTCAACTCCAAAGTCTGGATCCTCCAGACTGCACATTCTTATTTGAGCTGGAGGTAAACCTAGAGGCAAATTGAGTCCTCAGCCCTTTCCCATGAAGGGAAACTAGTCTTCATCAGATAAAATCTCGATCCATTCACTGCCATGGATTCATTTTCAGATTTACGCCAACAAAATCAGTATTTGTGTCTTTGCTCTATAGCTATCTCCTGTGGTTTGCTGAGGTTTTTTATGAGCTATACGTCTGTCTGCTTGTCTGTTTTATGCTTCTGTCTGACATTATAACAAAGAACATTTATTTAAAAAAAACCCAAAATTTTTGCATGCTAATGATCATCCATGTAAACAAATAATATAAATTAATTGCAAAAAGAGAAAAAAAAAATTGTCTTGAATTTTTAATAGCAAAGTATTTGATTCTGAAAACGGAAAGAAAAAAAGGGTTAAAACAGAGTGCTGATGATCTTTCAGAAACCACAGATTTAATTCCCAGCACTTCCGATTTCATTAAGAACTGCAGCCTTTTCCACTGGCAGCACAATTCTTGAGCTTGACAAAAACAGATGGGGAGGATGGTGGAAGTGGTAAACTCCAGAAGTAGCACTTTGTCTTCTAAATCAGGAGGTCACACCTTCAAGTCTTGACTGAAGAACTCAATCTTCCCCAGATCCCACAAACCCTGTTATACAGGTACTTGCTTATATGAGTCCCTGAGTGACAGATTAAAAAGCTCCCTCCTGGTGACTTGTTCCCAGGAAAAGACACAGTGCTCCGGGAAAAAAAGAAAATACAAAAAAACCTCATCAGAATAATGGAGGGGAGCTCCAGCATTCCTCAAGTGCCTTGTAATAACCTGTGCCCGCAAAAGACTTGCAGCTGCCAGTGCGGGGTCACAGGGAGAATAAAGACAGTTTCTCTCTTCTGGCATCAGTAACAATGCTGCCTATTTCCTTCAGGAATCAGCATTAACCCCTTCTGCATCCAGCAGTTCTGCAGCCATAACATGATGCTCAGAGGGAGGAAATTAGAGTGCTAATCTTTGCGATTTGGAGCATATAAATGGGATGCATTGTCCAAGGCACTTAATGGTTTTGGTTCTCCCCATGAGCTACATCCCCAGGGCCTAGGGAGATGGCAGTGTTCAAGAGAGAAAACAGAATTCTCTAGTTCTCAAGTACCTTGGTCCCTAGAGTGACTAAGTGCAATTAATGTTCTTCTTTAATCTACTCTGGATGTTTTTTCATTTCTATAGGTAACAACAATTGTCTGTAAGAAAAAGGTCAATGCCTTGTCAGTTTCTGGCTAATTACAGTCTCTTCTGGTAAGGACTCTTTTCTCCTCTGACCTTCCAGGACTAGGATTCTTCTAATTATTTCAGCAGAGGAATGTGACTTTTTATTTTTTTTAATTATTTTGGCATGGATTTGCCTGTGTGGGATTGCAGTATGCAACTGTTGCAGAAGTTGCTTCAGTCATCAAAATGGTCACGCAAGGTTTTGAATGGGTTGTATCATAAAGAGTGGAAAGAACATCTGCCTGGAGGAGTCTTCAAAACCAGAAAGTGAAGTTAACACGGATGATGGCTACCCATCAAGGACATTTGTATCATAGGAATTGGTTTCCTTACATGAATTAGTATTAGTAAATTTTCCCCATTTGCACTTTCTATGTGGCCATCAGATTGGGTGTGACAATACTGGACAATTATGCGAATAATCTGGTAGAGAAACTACAGGCCTTTAATGAAAAGCAGGAGATTGTTTCTGTTTTAAAGCAACTTCCGTGAATTTTTGTTCTGCCAAATCCTAGCATTACATGAGAACTGCCAGAGTGTCTGTGTGGTATCAGAACAACAAAGCTGATGCTAGTTTATGAGTTGGCTCTGTTATCCATAGGTTTTGGCTGCTCTCTAATGAGAATGGTACAAAGTCGCTGAAGATAATTGTTTCCATCACACATCATCATCACAACTGTAACTTCTTCCAGTGGTGGATCAGTCCTACTTTAAAAGATTTACCAGACTCCAAAATAGGCAGTTCTGCCTTCCAGGCTATATACAAACAGTTGACAAGCTTCATAAAGACGCATTCAGGCTCTGCATTTAGGATTTGACCTTCCTTTTTGATGCAGAAATTAAGCAGAGAAACTCAGTTTTGACTGTCAAATGTGCATGTGGCCTGCTTGTATCTTGTATTCTTGGAAAGTTGTTGGAATCAAAAATGTGTGTTTTGGAAGTTGTTTTTTGTCAAAGCAATATATTGTAAGAAAAGGAGAAATCTTTTAATCTTGTTTTGGAAAGTTTTGGTTAATAATTTTGTATTAGCATATCATAGCCTACATAAAGGGAGACTTTACTATGGATAGGAATACAAACTTAATTTTTAAAGCATACACATCTCCTGTTGCAGCATCATAATAATGGTAGGGATGAGTGACACCTCTGTTATGGTTTCAAATTTAATTTATGAAGATAGGACTTGTAGTCCGTAGCTGGTGTTTTGATGGATCAATTGTGTATTGGTGGATCAGATAATGAATCCATTGTGTTGTGCTTAATGTTGTTCCCTAAGTATGAAAAATCCAAAAGAAATAATAAAGCTCTGTGAAGAAGAGAAGGCAGAGAAATCCAGTTCGAAAACTGAATTGCAAATTACATTAAGACTGTGGGGCTACACGTATGTAGACCTTTGGCTTTGTGCATGGTACCTCAACATATGCTCAAGGGAGATGCTTTTAACAGACATAGGGGCCTTTCAAGATCCTTGAACAATGTCCTAGTATGGCAGTTTCGTAGGCTGATGGGAGTATAGCCCCACTAGATACAGATTGAACAAAGGTATTGCAAGGGGAAGGGAAAGTCTTACCTTCCCCATACCACCAGGTTTTCTGTGCTGGAGGGAGAATTCATCCTTCAAAGGACAAACAGCATATCTGCAGGCAACAAGATATGCAGAAGAAACAGCTTTCAACCTCACTGAAGGTCCTTGAGAGATATCTCGGTGCATCCCTTGGCCTCATCCTCTTTATTAGCATATGGCCTGCCTTTCTGCTCAAGTGCTTTATGTTTCTCTCCACCAAGAGAAGACTTGTGTCAATGTCTGAAGCCTTGTACAAGGTCCTGGTTCCTGAGGCTATGAAAACATGAATATGCAGAACCCACTAACAGATCAGAGTATCGCCTAGGGCTGGACATGGAGAAAGGCAAGATGATTCTCAGCTTTGGTTTAAAATGTAACTTTGAGCTATCTATTTACAGCCAGATCCAAACCACCATATTTGTACCCAATATATTATCTGGTAACACCCAATATTAATGTGATTTAGGCATTTAGAAACATTCCTGTTCATGGAGCAAGGCACATGCTGAACTGTCCAGACACAATATTGCTCCAGTCAGCAGACCACATAGTTATGTTAATAAAATGCTGAATCTAAGCCAGTAAACCTTAGGAAGAAGTGAGATTAACTACGTGCAGCACTTAACAATCATGATGAAATGGCTTTCATGAGGAATATGAGATTTTAGTTTTGCACCTCTGGAGTCTAGGTGGTCATAGGAAAGAAGTCTTTATTTGTCCCACAGAATTTGCTAAGGCTCCTAAGGTTTCGCTAGTGTAGAGCTGGTGCCTCCATAGAATAATGCTGCTGTCTTAGCTGAGGTAGCTAACGAAACAGCAGCACTATCCAGGCCTCTGAAAATTGGTATCCTATACTTAAATACAGAAAGGCTTTGAGATGGATGGTACCATTTGTACACATTGACAATTACTGTACATATCCTTTATAACAGACTATAATGACACGTATTCTGCAGTCTTCTCCTATGTTGCCACAGATCCTGTGCTATTCCTATCTGTTTGTCCCTCATCTGTCATCTCCTGCTTTTTAACTACCAGGGATACAGGTTCGAAATGGGGTTGCAGGAACCAGAATATTATTCATTTCTCCCTTCACCCCTTCTCCCCATGGATATTTGTTTTACATTTTAAACCTTGCCAGCTATATAGCACAGACTGTCAGTATTCACTCACAGCCTGAACCCAACATTCCCTACTCAAGCAAAACTACCATGGGAATCATAGGGAGTATTTTCTGCATCAGACCTTGCTGGGTTTTCCTTTAACAGCTTAATTTCCTTTCCTGAAATCACTCTTTGCATTATTAATCTGATGAGTTTTAAGACAGGCGTTATTCTTCCGTCTTTTGTGGTGTTTTTATTGCATTTATTTCTCATTTGCATTACAGCAGTGATGCCACAATGAAGAGTAAGGCCTCACTGCACTGTGAGCTGTATGCACAAACAGTGACCCTGGAACAAGTTGCATTTCTCTCTTTTTATAACACAACTAGACTTCTTGGTTTTATATCCTGTTAATAGGAATTTTCCCTCAGGTTAGTTTAGCACACACTGTAGACTTAATTCTCCTCTCCCTCTCTAATGTGGGATGAAGTCCACTTCTTAACATCAGCTAACAAATACTGTGCTGCTGCAAGATTGTAAGACATCAGCAGGGCTTTTGCGCTCAACTCCCTTCTTTCTATGGAACAGAAGAAGTTCAAAAGCTTTGCATCTTTTGTGTCAAAGATATTTTCTCCTAAAGCACTGGTGCTAAAATGTCTCATGCTGAATGTGGAAGGGGAGAAAAAGAAAAAAAGAATGCTTCCATGAATCCTTCTAAATAGAACAAATGGGATTTATTAATCAAGCTACATCGTCCTGAAAATCCAGTGCTGAGTTTAATCTGGTAGGCTAGTCTCCCTACTCAGCTGATAGCGAGGTGTAGGTCCACTTCCTCATGGCATATTACTATGAAAAGCCTCAATTAATTTTGAAAGTGGCAGTGTCTTCATGAAGGAAGCCCAGGCTACAATTGTAAACATCAGCTTTTTGGACATTTGTGCTTTAGTGTGGTGAGTTCCATTCTAAAATATTGATAAATCCTTGGAGAGGATATAAAAAGAGTGTAAGGGAGGAATAAGAAGAAGCCCTAAAAAAGTGTTTGTTTTAAATTTTGTGTGGTTTTGAAAATTCCTGTTAATGATTATTTAATTATTATTATAGATGTATTGATGAGATAAAGAGCATCAGTGTTACATACTAAAAAAAAAAAAAAAAAACCCAAAAAACAAGCCACAACAAACCCCCCAAAAAACCCCAAGTAAAATACTGCACATCAAGTCTTTAAATGTCATTAAGTGCTCTTATGTCATATTTTAACCTGGCTGGCTGGCTACTAAAACAAATAGCTACTTGCTCACTCCCCATCAGTGGGATGGAGAAGACAATAAAAAGGAATTAAGAAAAAAATAAGGCTAGTGGGTTGAAATAAAGACACTTGAATAGGACAGAAAATGAATACTACTAATAATATCAATAATGATTTTAAAAACATGTTATGAACAACATAACTTCTCATCACCTAAATCCAATGCTTAGCTAGTTCCTGAGCTGCCTTGCCTCCTAGCCAATGCCCAGTTCTACACAGAGCATGACATCATATGGTATGGAATATCCTTTTGTCAAATTTGGGTCAGATGTCCTGGCTACATCCCCTACTTGATTCTTAGACACCTTCCACCCACCTTCTAGTTGGCAGGGAAGTATAAGAAGTTGAATAGTCCTTGACTGCTTGCCAACAACTAAAATGTCAGTGTGTTATCAGCTTTATTCTCATCCTAAATCCAAAATGCAGCACTACTCAGATGCTAGGAAGAAAATTAACTCTATCTGTGCCAGAGCCAGGACATCCGATTATAATGTTAGAGGCTCTATGACATTATTTAGTTATAACTCTCATTAAATTAATCTGCAGATACCTTGCTTCAAAAATTGTAGAACTACTATCTCAGTTTATGAAACTGAAACCTCAGTGAAACTCTGAGGATATCCTATCTCTGCTAATTGATGCTACCTGAATGTCTAACATAAAGATCCCTAAGCCATGTTCATGATGACCTTTGGAATAAGGGAGGTAGTAGAATTTGCAGACAAGTTTGTTTCTCAAGTAACAGTTTCAAAGAAGAACCAAGAAAGCTCATACATAGAATTCAACTTCTTCAGAACTTGAATTCTGAGTAGGATCTCAGTGCTATGCACTTTCATGGTGTATTGCTGCTTTTATTTCTTTCCTTACAGGAACAAGAAGTTAGGGTTTTTAAGATGTTCTCAACACTAAATCTCTAAAACTTAATCTCCACTGTTGGCTAATGTATTTGTGTCAGAGCAGAGTATGAAAAGATCATATCACCTTGTTGACACTACTGTTCTGAAAGATGTTTGCAATGGATGCAGTGATACCAGCAAAGGGTTTTTGTTGCCTTAGTTTATGCCATTGAGGGAGATGGTGCAGGAAATGAACAAAATGCTCCCCTTTTCCTTTTGGCATGCAACCAGGAGACTCTGCAGACTAGTGCTGCTGTAACACCAGAGAGTTGGCATGTTTAATGCTTTGTATGACAGCCTATTCTATGGCTGTAATTCTCCCACTATACCCAGATCAGCATTTCCATTTATACTTCAAACTCTTTAATTAGGGCCTCCGACACTGTATTGTTTTGTTGTGGCTTATTTTTTGTTTTGTTTTGTTTTTTTTTAAACGTAACACTCCAGTATTTTAGTCTATTTTCAGGGTTTTTTTGCAGACGTATTAAAAGTACTAGTAGGTATTCATACTAGTAACAATAGTTACACATTAGTTGCAGTAACAAGGAAACCTTATAATTACAAAGAATTGAGATTTTGTGTGTCTGTGTGTGCATGTGACTTGCAATAAGACTGGTTTTCAGGTTTTGATGGGAGTAGATTTGGTCTTTCATTCAAATCGTGAAAAAAATTCAAGTTAGCTGTATTTGTTTCTATTCCCAGGGAACTGACTCCGACAGCTCATGTCTTTCATCACCCAAGCTAACAAGTTCTCCTGTATCAAGATGCCTTGGGGAGATTTTGTAGAACCCATGTAGATCTTGAAGAAACACTGTTCTCTATTTATATATTTGTGTCACCAGGATTATCTCGACTCACTGTCATTCTCTATCTCTAGCTGAATTATATGTTCTGTATATAAAGGCACTGGTCTGCTCTGATATGGGTCATGCAGTTTCACCATCATTGTCCATAGGAAGCTTTTCTGTGTAAGTTCTAAAGGTTACAGAATAGACTGAATCCATGAAGCCAGGTGAACTGTATTTTTTCCGTGTCTTTGTAGTCCTTATCCTCATTTCCATCAACAATTCCAGCCCTAAAGGATGAAGGCTGCTGTGGAGCAGGTGGAAGGAAATGTGATGTTTTCCATGGCCTATTCATTCCACTTGCAGTTGCCTCCTGAGATTTCACTTGAAGCAGTGGAGCTGAAGGTGCTGTTTCCTCTGCAAGTAAATCTACATACTAATGCATGATAGCAGCGCTGGGAAGGTGTGAGAGGTCTGAATCTGAACAGAAAAGGAACAGTATTTGTATCCTCTCGGTTGTTGAGTTTAATGGAGTTATGATGAGGAAAGAGAGATGCTATGGCATTAAATGTAATTTCAAAGCCTTTTCATCTTGCCTTGCTTACTTTTCTGTGTAAGAACTACACACTAGGTCTTTCCTTTATGGTTTTCTCACTTTGTTTTGTTTATATGTGTATGAAAGAGAGGAAGAAGTTCTTTTTTCTTTTTAATCAAACCTCCGGTCTAATAGCTGGCTACTACCACTACTCAGACCCATCATCATGCAAATTGAGAAATAAATAAATTAGGTTCCAGATTATGGTGATACTGTGAACAGAATCCCCTTTCATATGCACTCTTGCCCCTGCATTTTTTAGTAAATGTGCTGTTCTAATTTAGAGCATTATATGGTGATGATACAGAGCATACAGTTGTTTTTTTTTTTTTTCCTTTTTCAATGCCTTTTCATTTGGAAGCTGATGTTTTGTTTGCTGGCCCGGAAGCACAGTGCTCTGTGGCATTATGTCTCAGTGTGTTGACAGCGCTGTCACTTTGAGTTTCCATCACAGCTTTAAACTAATAAGGCGGGAGTAAAGATTTTGAGCTGTGACTAAACTTGAGCAAATGCCCCAAAGAATTTACTAAAAATTCTCACATATATTTTCGTATAATTTCACATCAATTGCTGCTACTCCCTTCACAATAAAGTACTGCAAATAAGCCTTACAACCATTTTTGTAATTTTCAACACAAACTCATTGCCTCAAATATTCAAGCCTCCTGCCACCTACTCCTTTTTGCTGATGGAGCTGTTATATTACCCATATTTTATTTGCTTTGACACACCAAAGACTTCTTCCAAAAAGTAGTTTTTGGCTTTCCTTTTTGCTTTGCTGAGGGAGGGGAATTATTTCCAAATCAACATCTGAACTATCCTCCTCCAGCGATGCTTCTGAAACTGCAGCAATATCCTCCCATATTTGATACTGACACAAAGGTGTTTGCCTGGTGAAGTGAAAAGGGGAGGGTCAGATTTTTTGGCTTCTATTAACTCTAAAGAAAATACTTTAAAGTTGACAGAATTTTACTGAAAGGAGAAGTAACAACAACAATAAAAAAACCTCTGCAAAACTGAAAACCTTGCGTCCAAACCTCAAATTTTACATCAGAGAAGTAATAGTTGCACTGTTGTGGCCCTGAGTAGACAATCAAGTCAAGGAGACATTTGCATCGTTTCTCATGAGGACTTTTAGGTCTCACCACACTGCAATGAATGCCAAGTTTTCCACTGCTGTCTTCCATTCTATATGATTTGCCTTCTATGGGAAAAAAAAAACCAAAAGAAACCCAAAACCAAACACACACAAAACCCTGTGATTTTTTTACAAAGAACAATAAAAACAACTGAAGAGGCTTTTATCAGAGGTAAGCTGTTTAATATTAAGGATCTATGAAAACTTAAGACATGAATCTTCATATCCAAAGTAGTCACAAGGTTTTGTGTTTGTTTTTTTTTTTTTTTTAATTCCACAAAATGTAAAGGTGCTTTTTTAAGATTTTTGTTCATACTATGAAAAAATCACTTTTTTACAGTGATACAATGTACAATGAAATGCTTCACAGACAGGTATTTCCAAATATTGCACTGCTTAAAACAACAGTGTGGTACAATATTTTCTTCTTACCCCACTTCTGTATGTGAAATGGATTATCCTCTGCTACCACAGATTAAAGATGTACAGAGAAATTGAAGTCACAATGAGGTGAAATCTTAAATAAAATAATTGGTATTTAACTAGTGCATAGGAACTCTTTTCTTTAGGAAGACTTGCTTTTGTGTCCTCATCCAGAGAAAAAGGATGGTCTTGTACCTAATGTAGACTGTCTTTTTGGGACACTGCTGTATGGTGATGTTCCTTTACTTCCCAACCTATGTATAAGTATGGAAACAAAGAATACTTTTCTTTTCTCTCTCTTTTTAATTATTTTTTCTGTTTTCTTTAAACATAATTTATAGTCCTACATTTTCAATCTACTACCATAACAGGTAGGCTGATTCTTTACAGTAGTCAGTCTTTTTTACTAAGATGGAAAAAAAGAAACTTCTAGAATGGGAAAATAAAATCAAGCATTCCTGAGCTCCCTTGGTTTCTGAGGCCCTGATTCTCTACCATAATAACATAAAATTCTATAGAGAAATGCCAGTGGAGAATTTCATCCTTAAATTCCAAAGCTTTTAATTACTTACTTGTGTTGTTATTTTCATCTCTGGTACTGTATGCTTATCAAAGTGTATTTCTTTGCCACAGCTGGAACAATCAAAATTCCTTTTGTTACTTATAATAAATAAATGCTCAATTGTAAGAATGTCCTCAGGGAAAGTTCATTAAAAAAAAGGAAATGAAAATGCCGAGAAATAAATGGTTACTGTGATTGCACTTGTTTGATATAATATGCAAAATTTAATTTAGCTGTGTTATGTTTGAGGCACACACGCACACATCCACCAACACATATCCATATGTACTGTAAAAGAGAAAACTTGAAGAGATATTTTATTAGCAACAGTATTTCAATTTTTTATTATTATTTTATTACAGATCTTTACATTATGACCCTGATTGATGCATGTGCATTGCTGTTTAGAGAAAAATAAATCTATCATTATTTATATTATTGGTGGCTAGAGGTTCCAGCTGTTTTCTAGTTGCTTTTATACTATGGATTGTGCAAATACAATAATAAGCTTGTATAGCCGAGAAGAGTTTAGCCTGAACAGATAAAATATGGGAAAAAAAGCAGAAAGGTAAAATGACCAAGTCAAGGTTACATAGGTCAGTAGTAGAGCTCAGAATCTTCACTTGCATCCTGTAATTCTTAGTCTGCTCCCATACACAGAGAGCTGCAGAGACTTTTGACATGTCATGACATCGATTGAGGAACGAGCATGAGCTGAAATAGAGTTTTGCAACTGGAATGTCTCCCTCACAAATGGTTATACTTCCCTGTTTTGAGAAATGATTTTTGAATTCTTTAACATAGAATTAAGAAAGAAAAAAGAAAAAAAGAAAATAGTAGGCCTTGATGTTCTCTTTGAAATGCTTCCTGGTAGAAACAAAAAGTCAGTAAGAGTACTTCCATTTCCAGAAATCCCTAAATCTCGTTATTGTTGGAATTGCAATGAGTGTCTCAATAGTTTTTTTGTTCTTCATCCCACATATTCTTTTCTTCTAAGCATCCACTTTCTCAAACACACACTGTCAGTTCATACATCCACTAGCTTGGATGCTGCTTCTAGTTCCTGGGGTATTTGTGTTTTTTTTTTTTTCTTTGAAAAAGTTTGGACAGAGATTTTAACCCAACTCTCTGAAATGGGAAAATTTTATGCAAATCAAGAAGGAACCATACTGCATATTTTTATTTTCTTGATGAGCATTATAAAATGGTTCATTTATCTGCAGGATGACATCTTTCTACTAATAATAATTTGAAAGCATTGCTTTAAAAGCTTTTGGTTTTTTGATAGAAAGTGCGCTGAAGTCTGTGTTAGGATGAAGGTACCAGACTCAAGGTAGTGAAGGGTAAGACTGAATATTCCATGTTCAGCATTCATTAGGTAGTGGCAAAGGTGCTACCTCTTCACCTCACTGTCTTTAGATACATCCTTGTTCTTTGTTCTCCATGCTGAATCATTTCCTCTTCTAGACAGTGCAGGAATATTAAAAAAAAAATTAAAGCTTTTCAAACTTAGATAAAAGTAAGGAGTCTGAGTCACCTAATGGTTTCATTTACAGGCTTGTTTCTGTAATAGTGCACAGGTTAAGCAGTAGCTGTGATGTTTGTATTCGGAAATTCTACATAGAAGGTGAAGTGGAAGCTTCTGACCACCTCTGTTCCTCCACTGTGTCATCATCCTGTATGGCTTGAACCTATAAGCACTGACTTTGCTCCTTTTTCTTAGAACATGACTGTGACCAGATTTCATCATTAACTTTGAGCTATGTTACTTTTAGAGAAGCGTTTTGATTTAAATTGTCCAAGCTGCATGGAACATTCAGAGAAAGTCCTGAGACCTTGTCTTAGTTGTACCTGATTATGCACCTTTCCTGACTCTACATTATGGTTTTGGTGATGTTTGACACAGACAGGTCTCCTACATACTACCAGGTTTATCACTCTACTTGTGCTGGATGTGAAACTCACCTGATGTGTGACACAGACAGGTCTCCTATATACTACCAGGTTTATCACTTTACTTGTGCTGGATGTGAAATTTGCCTGACAAAATGCCTGTCTCAGCAGTCTGGCAACACTGTGATGTCGGAACTTTCAGACACAAACTTCTAAGTACTATTTTATATCCTGCAAACAGTGAAAATGCCAAACATAGTCAGTTCCCAAACTCCTGTAGATGAAAGAATAATTAACAATTTATATATGATTTGGTGTACCTACCTTTAGAATTGATTTCCAAGTATTTATTAGGAAAAAGAAAGAATTATATCCAAGCCTTTCCATTTTATTTTTTTTCCATCACATGTAAGCCTACAGTAAAAGTATTAGCAATCAAATAAAAAATTAATAATCATAAAATAAAAAGGGTAATGATAACATTTATTCTAATAAGCATATGGTTTAAGCCAGTAAAATAAAAGGGAATAATTGGCATTCTTTGACTCCATTACAAGGCGAAGTAAGAAGGGAGAAAGGAGTGACTGCAAGGAAAAAAAAAAAGCCAATTGTATTACTAGAAAAACATAATGTCAGTGCTTTAGAAAACACATTTTCTAAAGTTTTAGCAGGCTTAGCCATCAATAAATTTCAAGAAAAGTATACCCTTTATACATGTATTTTTCTGCAGCTTGTCTGCATCTCTGATACATTGTTTAAATGAGTTTCGCCTGCCTTAATAAGGCACATCATTTGAACAGAAACCTCACTGTGTGATAACAGGCAACACATAGCGAAAAAATGCCTCAAGGTTTTTTCCTTGCTATATTTGGCTCTCTGGGCTAAGTCGATTTGAGTTGGGCTGATTATAATAAGCCAGAAAGTCACCACGAACTAATTATTTTCTGTTCATTTATGTGATTAATGGTGAAAACTTGGATAACTTTTACATATCTTGAGTCCCATATAATTAATCATCTTGAACTTTGCAAAAAAATAAAAAATAAAACCCTCAAGGTGCCCCTGGATTTTATTCCAAAGCATTGGAGTTTCACTGGCATTAGCTCCTGCAACTGACAAAATCAGGTGATGTTTTGCAAAGAAGTGACATGTTTGTGCAAGTCCTCAGAGGGCATAGCTGAATTTCTTCAGCCACCAAAAGACTTGGAAATTAAAAAATGTGGTAGCAAGTAAGTTATTGGGTGAACTACTGACAGTGCCAGGGGAGAAAGAAGGGGTGGGGGTAAAATAAATGGAAAAGGACCTGTCCTCCAGAGACACTATATAGCTTGGAGGAACTAATATGGGGAAGACAGTTATTTTGGATCAGTTTGTTGACAGCGAAATCAAGCTCATAATAAGGCCAAATCCTGAGGCAAATGCCAGCATCTGAAAAAGCTAAAGCACCCTTTTCCAATTGTCAGTGTAAAAAGCTCTACCTTTCTTCTATTTCTTTCTTTTTTTAACCTGCAAATGCTGTATGGATAGCCTTGAAAGTAAAATTTATTCTTAAAACGTTAAAAAAGGTAAAACTTCCACAGTACATATTTCCTCAGTTCACTCCTATGCCGTGAAGACTAGACCTGCCAACAGAAGGTGAGTATTGCACTTTAGGAAAGAGAAGCAATCTCGAACAATTACACACAAAGCCCAGTTTGGAACCCTGTCTAGCAGGACAGGTAGGTGTGAGAGGCTGACTTAGTACTGGGACATTCAAGTCCTACATCTGGTCCTGTGTTCAGATTCATGACAGTGGATGGATTTCCAAAATGATATGGATGGACTCCAAAGGTCACTTTGATTTTTAGGCTGTGCTCACACAAGAATAGGGGATTAGAAAGGAAGACAATTCATGCTCATAATCTCAGATCGTGGAGACTGTCAGAATTTAATATTTTCATGTTTACTCTGTTTTCTAAGAAATGAAGATGGGAATTTTGGTTCAAATACATTGCTGTTGCACAACCCTTTAAATTTTATTGGAAGCACTTAGACACACCAGGTGACTTTTCCTGACTCCTGGAGATTTACTGTTTGTAGTACTGGATGGTAAAACCTTCTAAAGCAGTCCTTTTTGCTACCCTCACAGGAGGTCTGAAACAATTCTTTTTTCCATTCAAGAACTTAAAATTAACTAATGTAGTGATTAGATCCAGAAACTCTCTGCACTTATTTGTTAGCGGATTTGAATATTTTACTGCCTAAACCAGGCTTATACACAGCCTTTACTCTGAGAGAGTAGCCAAAGATGGATTCTGTAATTATTACTTGATCCTGGTTCAGGTTGAAGTTATGGTCATCTCTGCTCAAGGAAACTTTTCCCTTGCTGTCTTATGGGTAAGCAACATTCATCTTTTGGGACATATTTTGATGGCACACCTCACATCCAGTATGGTCCCTAAGAAGAAGTCTCTATCCTCAAAAACATCTTAGAGGTTTGTTACAACCACAGACTGTGCAGTTATTTAATTAGCCTTGGTGATCTATTTGAGAACCCTCTGAGAGTTCAGATGTTTGAAATGCAAGTGTCCAGAAATGGTTGTGTCAAGCAGCCCTCTGCTGAATGACAGGACTGTATCTGCTACCACTAACATCCATTTGACATTGATTATTATGTGCTCTATTATTTAGCTGATAGGGTACATATTGGTTCAGGCTGGACTGTAATCTCTTGAATAATTTCAGCAAAGTAAGAGAAAGAGAAGTTGGCATGACGCATCCTTGACAAATGGCTCCTTTTGTCAGAATCAGTATCTTCACTAAGGAAGGCAAGGAAAAGAAAACCTAGTGAGAGAGCTGGCAGATAAGCATGCATTGACAGTAATTACTTGAAGAGGGTCTAGCAGAAATTCTCTGAGATCATACTTCTTCAGGGAATAAACTAGAGGATCATCACATTTTGCTGTAATTATTGCACCATTCCTGGTCATTCGCTTTGCCTCACAACTGCATTAGCCACTAGTGAAAGGTGACATCCTTTTGTTTAAAAAAGATGGGGAAGGGAGATTGCCTAAGCCTTGGAGCATAGGAATTTCTGGATAAAATACATGACATCTTTGGGTAGAATACTGAGTCCTCCCCACCTCTACACAGTACAAGTTGAAGATACTATCTAAATGTAAACATATGTCAGTTGTCTGTGATTCCTTTTATAGTCCTTATAGACTCCCTTTATAGTTGGGGGGAGAAAAAACCCCAAAAAATCAAAAAAACAACCAACCAACCAAAAAACCCCAAACACCGCAAACATCCAGGAACTCAAAAATAAAGCTTTCTGAGACAAATCAAACAAATCTTGTCTTGGTTCTCTCCACTGACTACACACTGTGTCTCAAGGACTAAATCAGAGGTTGAAGACCAAAATTTGATAAAGTGAATGTCACTGTAGAATTCTGTTGTCTTTGGGTAGGGCCACAGATGGATAGAGCTGGTCATTTAGAAAAAAGAAAAATAAATATGGGCTTAAGATTGTCAGTATGAAGAAAAATACTCAAAGGCATACTTACCAATAATATCCTCTTGACTTCAGTCAGAGATAAACATGAGTGTGCTAAAAAACATCTCAAACATGTTTTAATGTTTTTGAAACCAGTTTTTAGACTACAGTTCTCATATATTCTCAAACATAGGCTAATTGCCCAGATGTACAGGCATGTCAACATCCCAGTCTGTTGTCAGTAACTAATATACAGAGTGTCCATCATACATTCAAGCAAAGGAGTGTTGTAGGTGTTGGCAGCCTACATGGATCTTATGCAACAGAGATTTCCTAGGACTGTTTAATGAGTTTATTCTCTAGGTTGCACTATCATTTCTTATCGCCCAGAGCAAATGAAATAAACTATAGTCATCTAAGGGATGAACCAGGTTTAGGCATTTTTCTTTTGCTGTAGTTCCACTCTCCAAAAAGACATACAGGTGGAGTAGGGACGAAGAGAAGGTAAAATATGCAGGGAAGTAAGCACTTTCAGAGGTGGTAGAGGACA
Organism: Porphyrio hochstetteri; assembly: GCA_020800305.1. Taxonomy (NCBI): domain Eukaryota; kingdom Metazoa; phylum Chordata; class Aves; order Gruiformes; family Rallidae; genus Porphyrio; species Porphyrio hochstetteri. The sequence goes on from CM036938.1 coordinate 85,296,283, forward strand.
GGTCACAGGAGTGAATTTGAGATTAGCATGAGAAATAAGGGGAGAATTGGGGGTGGAGTAGTGGGTAATTTTTTCCCTGTCAAATTCTTGGGTAAAAGGAAGCCAGATACCCAGATTGAGAACAAAATTTTAGCCTGAGACAGCTTGAGTTCTATCTACAGAAACCCAGATTGGATGCCCAGGAAAATCCCCAGCTGAGTCTTTGCTTTTAAAGTGCTCTTCAGAGTGTATACTGTTGTGCATCAGGCCTGGCAGGCTGCCTGTTCCATCTGGGTATTACATGACCAGTGTAAAGTAGATACAGAATCATAGAATCATAGAATCTCCTGAGTTGGAAGGGACTCAAAAGGATAATCAAGTCCAACTCCTAGCTCCACACAGGCCAGCCAAGTCATACCATGGGACTGAGTGCATTTTCCAGACACATCTTGAACTCGGCCAAGCTTGGTGTTGTGACCACTTCCCTGGGGAGCTTGTTCCAGTGCCTGGCCACCCTCTCAGTACAGAACCTCTTCCCAATATCCAGCCTAAACCTCCCCTGTCTCAGCTTCGTAGTGTTCCCTTGGGTTCTGTCACTGGTGACCAAAGAGGAGAAATCATCACCTGACCCTTCGCTCCCCATCATCAGGAAGTCATAGACAGCAATGATGTTTCCCCTTAGTCTCCTCTTATCCAGGCTGAACAAACCAAGGGACTCCAGCTTCTCCTCATAAGACGTCCTCTCCAGATCCTTCCCCATCCTCATTGCCCTCCTCTGGACATTCTCCAATAGTTTTGTGTCCCTCTTGAACTGTGGTGCCCAAAACTGCACACAGTACTCTAGGTGGAGCTACACCAGTGCAGTGTAGAGCGGGACAATCCCTCCCTGGACCGGCTGGCTATGCCGTGTTTGATGCATCCCAGAATAAATTTGTCCCTCCTAGCTGCCTGAGCACACTGCTGTCTCATGTTCAACTTGCTATATAGTGACTTGGGTTCTTGAATCATCTCCAAATTGCCATTATAAGGATTAGATGGGATTTGTATACAGGTGTATCCTCAGGCTAAATTTATGCCACTGAAAAGGCACAGCAGTGACACCCAGGTAGACCACCTGCAGCCTATGGATCACCCAGCTGGGATGTAATGATGGTATGGCCCTTCCCTCTTTCTCTGCCCAGCCTTTCTCTCATGACATTTTCAACTCACCTGCAATTTTCTGTTGGCTTTTCTAGGTTTGTAACTGTACAGGTTTTGGCTGGGATTGAGTTAATTTCCTTTATAGCAGCTCATATGGTGCTCTGTTTTGGATTTGTGACCAAAACAGTGTTGATCACAGCATCACAGAATCACAGAATTGTAGGGGTTGGAAGGGACCTCAAGAGATCATTGGGTCCAACCCCTCTGCCAAAGCAGCACACCCAAGTTTCGGCTATTGCTAAGCAGTGCTTACACAGCTTCAGGAGCCTCTATTTTTCATGATGTGCTTCCAGAGAGTAGGCTGAAGATGCACAAGAAGTTAGGAGGGGACACACCTGTGACAGCTGACTTCTAACTGATCAAAATTATGTCCCATACCATCATGCTCCACAAAAAAATCTAGGTGAAAAAGGAGAAAGAAGGGATGTTGAAGTGATACCAGAACTTCACTTGAAGTCTAGGGGATATAAGCCAGGGGGCTCTGAGGAATCAACAGGGAAACAGCAGTAAAGCATCTCAAAGGAATTCCAGACACTCCAGTCAGTCAGTGAGCTTCATCAAGTTCTCAACTTAAATGCCTCCATGCAAACACCTCTAGCAAAGGGAACAAGCAAGAGGAGTTGGAGACATGAACATAGCTGCAGGACTTTCATCTTATTGGCATCATGAAGACATGGTGGGATGGCTCCTATGACTGGAGTGTTGAAATAAAAGGACACAGGCTCTTTGGGAAGGTTGAACAAAGGACACAAAGGGAATGTTGTCCTCTATGTCAATGACCAGCTGGAGTGCATGGATCTCCACCTGGGGATGGACGAGGATCTGAGGAAAAGCTTATGGGTCAGGATTAAAGGGAGGGCAAGGACAGGTGACACTAAAGTAGGGATCTGATACAGGCCACCCAACAATGAGAACTGAGTGGATGAGACCCTCTATAGATGGATAGCAGCAACCTCATATTGACAAGTCCTGGTACTCACAGGGAACTTCAACCACCCTAATGTCTACTCAAGGTACAACTCAGCTGAGCATAAGCAATCCAGGAAGTTGCAATGTGTCGATGATAACTTTCTCCTCCAAGCAATAGAGGAGATATGCCATACTGGATCTTGTTCTCTAAAACAAGGAGGGGCTGGTGGGGAATATGAAGTTCAAGAGCAGCCTTGGCTACAGGAAAAAGGAAATGGTGGAGTTCCAGATCCTCGGGGCAGTGAGAGGATTCGCTACCCTGGAATTCAGGAGAGCAGACTTTGGCCTCTTCAGGAACCTGCATGGTAATGTATCATGGGACAAAGCCCTGGAGAGAAGGGGGGGACTGAGATATCTGGTTAGTAGTCAAGGATCACCTCCTCCAAGCTCAGAAGAAATGAATCACAACAAAGAAAATAAAAAAATCAGGCAAAAATTCTCAGTGCCTGCATGGATCAATAAGGATTTCCTGGCAAACTCGAAAAAAAGATCATCTACAAAGGATGAAGGCAAGGACAGGTAACCTGGAAATAATACAGGAAAAATTTTCAAGAAGCCAGGGATAAGGTGGGGGAAGGAGTGATTGAGAGCAGTTCTAAGGAGGTGGACTTGTTCATTGATGAATATCTCTACATGAGCCATTAATATGTACTTGCAGTCCAGTAAGCTAACCATACCCTGGGCTGCACCAAAACTAGCATGACCAGCACGTCAAGGGAAGTGATTCTGCCCCTCTGCTATGTTCTGATGACACCCCACCTGTGTCCAATTCTGGGATCCCGAACATAAAAATGATATGGAGCTGTTGGAGTGAGTCCAGAGGAGGCCAGCAAAGATGATCAGAGAGTTACACCTATCCTATGAAAACAGGCTGAGACACCTTGGAGAAGAGAAAGCTCTAGGGTGACTTCATTGCATCTTTCCAGTACCTAGCAGGACCCAAAAGAAAGATGGAAAGGAACTGTTTCCTAGGGCAGGGAATGATAGAAAAATGGGTAATGAGTTTAAACATTTAGATTAGGCACCAAGGAAAAAAATATATTATGAAAGTGGTGAGATGGTGAGGCACTGGCAAAGGTTGACCAGAGGAGTTGTGGATTCCCTCTCCCTGTCAATGTTCAAGGCCAGGTTGGATGAGAATTTTTGTCAACCTGGTCTAGTGGAGAGTGTCCCTGCCCATGGCTGGGGGGTTGGTACTAGATGAGCTTTGAGGTCCCTTCCAACCCAAATCATCTATGATTCTATGATTGTGTTTCTTTTCCCAAGTAACTGTTAGGTGTGATGGAGCCCTGTTTTCCAGGTGATGGCTAAGCATCTGACTGTTGATTGGAAGTTGTGTATGCAGCTTTTGCTTTACCTGCTAAACTCTGTCTCATTCTACAAGTTTTCTTTTGCTGTTCTGATTCCCTCCTCCATCTGGAGGAGAGTGATTGAGTGGCTGTGTGGGGCTTAGATGTCTACAGGGGTTAAACCATAACAGTAACCAATTTTCAATAACCCACTTGTTAAATACTACTTTTATTACACTGCTTCTGAAAAGCATTATTACTTCAATGTCCTGCTGACTAGTGATCCAGACATGTGCTTCCACACATGCACCTATTCAGGAATTTAGGCTTTGTACAGTCTGAATCATGCCATATGGATCATCCAATAATTTGATCATTTCATTCTGAGTTATGCACTGAATTCTTTTGGAGGTGATACCCAGAAATGGCAGCTCTAAGTTCTTGGTGTGTGCCTTGCCAGTTACTTTAGATTCAGAAATTCAGAGGATTAGCTTATTAAATCTGTCCTTGTGCAAACAGTTTCACCTTTGGTGATAAGAGTATCTAGCCCAGTTGCTTTACGGACTTTGCTCTTCAACTATGCAAACAGCATTAAGTATGTGGACTCACCTCGGCTTCACCTGTTGTAAATGGGAGATGCCCACAACTCTTTGGCAAGATTGAGGCAGGCCTAGAGATAGCACCAAAAAAGTCTGACACTGTGTTGGGTCACAGACAGAACTGAATATTTATTCTGAAGAACCCTGCCATATCAACTTGTGGACATTTAAGCTTCATGGTTGCCTCCTGTTTTGATTGTAGCAGTCTACTGGCACCAGGTGAAAATAATACCTATTCTATACCTATTATTACTTAAATTGGGGCATTCAGAGGGGGGGCTGTGTGGCACACATGCCAAATTGGTCAAGATAATAATGCAGATAGGCCTTCATAATTTGAGAGGGTATGTGCATTACCTGCATGGGGTCCTCCATGGGTGCAAGTGGAAATCTGCTCCACAGTCATCTTCCATCTGCTATAGCAGAACAGCCTTTCTCACCATGGTCTTCACCAGATGCTGCAGGGAAATTCCTGATTCAGCACTTGGAGCACAGCCTTCCCGCCCTTTGTCACTGACCTGAGTGTCTGCAAAGTTGTTCCTCTCACATTTTCTCATCTCCGTTATTGTTGCACTGCTTGTTTTTACCCCTTCTGAACTCTTCTCCCAGAGGCACAACCACTGTTGCTGACGGGTTCAGCCTTGGGCAGAGGTGGGTCCATCTTGAATCTAGCTGTTATTGGGTCTTTCAGACCTAGGAGAAGCTTCTTACAGAAGCCATTCCTGCTGCCTAAACCTTGCCATGCAAACCCACTACAGCAGCACAATAAGTCTAATAGAGAAAGTAGAGAGTTTATCCCCTTGCTTTCTTTTCCCTCCGTCATGCCCCACTTGTGTCTTCATAACAAATAGCTGAGTAATGAGACTAATATGTCATGAAAGAAAGATATGAGTTTTCTCAAATTTGTTCTTAAATGGAAAAGAGAATGGAGCATGCAAAAATTCTCTAAACACTAGCTTATCCCATAAAAGGGAACTTGTCTCCTACTTTGTGCCCTTCTGAGAAGTTCCATGACACTCTCCAGGGAACTTTCAGAGATGTTACTAAAGAAAGAAAGGTATAACAGCCTTGCAATCAATATCATCAGCAAAGCCCCAAGAAATAAGGAGGATAATTTGTTTTTAAGTCAATATGTAATGGACCCCATCTCCAGCAAGGTTTATTTGTTATAGCTTCATGGAAGTCAGCAAGGCAATGTTAATTTATGTCAATTGACAATCTGGACTTGGGAAAATTCTGATGTACATTGTGCATATTCTCTATTTGTTATTTATTATGGTTATGCATTTTATTGGTTTTATAAAATTTCAAAATACCAATAAAAACAGAATTTTAAAAAAGTTTGGGTGCCATCAAATTGTTCTTTGGCAGCAGTGATTTTGCAATAAGATTGGATTGTACATTAATTTTTAATTTGCCTTTTATAGTATTTTTAACCGCCTTTTTATTATATGTATATTTATTATTGTGAAATGCCTTGGGATGACTTTGTCAAGAAAGGTGCCATATAAACAAAATTGTATCAATCTGATAATAAGCGGAACAACAATCAAAGAATTGAGATATTTCCTAATAAACTTGCATATGGCAATACACTGTTAATGTCATTTTTTTGCTTCACGTTTTTACTGGCTGAAAGTTACAAAGATGACAAGTTACTGCTCCCCATTGGATCTTTGATTGACAACTTTACTTCCATCAGCTCTCTTCTGCAAACTGTAGCAGAAAGATTTAATTGTGTTTGTAATTAATTGGATTTTAATCAGACCGTATAAAGAAATTGCAGAAGTTTTTGGTTGTGGTTTTTTTTAAGTTCCAAAAAGCCCTCTTTTAACATATTGCTTGGGATGCAGAAATATTCATTGCTACAACAGTTTGAATAGTGAATTAAAATGCATTCATGATTCAATACAAAATTGCTTAGATTAGTGAGCATTTGAAGAACAGTTTCATATATTCCAGAGGAAGGGGAAAAAAAAAGGAAAAAGGAAAAAAAGGAAGAAAGAAAAAAATAGAAAAAAGAGAAACCCCCAAATATATAGCTTAGTTTATTTTAAAGCAGACATCTATTACTTGAATTGAGCTCTCAAGAAAGGTATCTTCTGAGCCCTTTAAATTGCTTGCATTGAAACTCGTAAACATTCATTAATAATGTTCTATGGGAAATAATTTCCGTCTCCTTTTGTATACCGTTGCAGCATCTATTGAAATAATATTTTGCCATATCAGAAAGATAAATCCTAATAAGGGAGGCAATTAAAGCCAAGTGGAGAAACAAAAACTTCCATAATGTTATCTCTAACTACCAACTGGTAATGAATTGAATGCAGAAATCTATGTGGGAGTTCAGCCTTTTCAGTGTCTTCTGCATCAGGATGAGTGGGTTGGCCCTTGTTCCCAGATACACTACTTCTCTGCCTCTTCCTTCTCCCAAGTCCTCACTAAATCTGGGTCTGGAGAGTTTTATGCATGCGAAAAGGCTGACCTAACTCTTTAACGCATCTGGGTAGGGAGACATTTGCATGCTCCAGCAATTATATTTAAAGCTATTTAAAAGAACAAGAAAAAATAGAAGCAAAACCAAGAGTAACAAGTGTCTGGTATAATCACTAGTAGAAAAGAAAGACTATGGGGCATCTTCACTACTTAGGTGCCCCTATCATTTCTTACCGGCCATCCTGTTGGGAATTAATGACTTGCACTGACCGACCTGTGAAACAAACAGTGGCACCTTGAGCCAAGGATTCTTGTTCAAGATGTCTTCATCCCTACTTTACTTGTTTTGTTTTTAGAGTTACTCTCCACAGCAAACGTGCACTCTTCTAAGGGTATTGACATCATAGCGATATGCGAATTGGACTAACTGAACCATTTGGATGTGTACAAATGATTGGACTAATCTCTCTCTTTGAACCATAGAAAAGTGGTTGCACTCTACACTTCTGTATCTCTCATCTAGATTTTGTTACGATAAGCAGTTCCTTGAAGCACAGTGTGTGTGGAAGAGGAAGCACTGGAATAACTCATAACAGCCTCATTTCTTCATGTTTTCTGTCAATCAGTTGAGTCACTTCAGAGAAAAAAGTTCTAGAAAAGTAGTAATAAACATTAAAAGTTGGATCCATGTGAAGGACTGTGTCCCTCAACAGATGTCTGCCTCAATAGATGTTTGCCTCAGTGGATGTTTGCACCAATGGACCAACAGATGTTTGTGCCAATGGATGTTTGTACCAGTGGATGTCTGTCTCAACATTGCTGAAACATTGCACTTCCTGCTACTACCATTATCTTGAGTGACTGCTATCTTGACAGAGCATCTGTCTGACCACAAAACCACATCTTTCCTGATTACATCTTGGAAAGGAGCAAAACACCTCAATAAAAGAGCCATGACAACCAGCATCAAATGGAATTCCCCACTTGACATGATGTCAATTTGGACTGAGAGGACACTGCAGCTCCATGGTGGTTGCTATTATGTCTTTTCTTTTCTTCCCCATCTTCTCTCTCTCTATCTTGCATCTCTGTGAATTTTAACGTAACTATTAAACTTCTTTTCTTTATGTCGTCTGACATCATTTGTGTCTTAATCTCTTGCGGGGAATAACAACAAATCTACTCAGACCGGACTTTTCCAGATCAGGACAACAATCCACAGACAGTGCTATATCTAAATGATTCAAACTTTTACAATAGAGAAGCAAGCAAAAGTCTCCTTTGATACAATGACCACACAGTTGCAGGCAACTAATTTCTTCTGCCTAAATATTTTTTTCCTTTTTTTTTTCCCCCTGAGGACATTTGCCCAAGTGTGAAAGTCCTTGCTGAATTTTTGTGCTACTGCTTCCAAGCTGTTCCCTCTGTCACCTTCATTGCAAAGAAAGAATGACTCTTCTGTGAAGCATCCCCAGTAGTGTATGCTTTAAGGTCACCTAGGAAAGAGGTAGCTGTACATTAAGTTATACCTTGCTGATAACAAGATGGATTTAGAAAGTGATGAGAAATGACAGAGTACACATGTACATTAAATCAGATGACAGGAAATTGAAAACATTACTGTAACTTATTAAACATTGATTTTCCAGATATTCCTTGATATTGTTTGACGAAAACAAATGTTAACAGTAACAACAGCTGAAACAGTTGGAAAGGAATGTGGTCTTATTTTGGAGCTGAGAGTCAGAAACAAGATCAGAGAGGGCAAGAGAACAACTCATGAAAACTCAAGTGCAGACACTAAATACACAACAAGAATCTACCAAAAAGTTATAATTATAGAATAGTACAGACTATTTCAGTTGGAAGGACCTACAATGATCATGTAGTCTAACTGCTTGACAACTTCAGGACTGACCATGTTAAGGGCATTTTCCAAATGCATCTTGTAAAAAGATAGGTATTGGGCATTAACCACTTCTCCAGGAAGGCTGTTCCAGTGTTTGACCATCTACCTTAGACTGAGGATCAGAGATTAAAATTAGCAGAAATTATGGGCAGTTAAATATAACCTCTAATTTTAAATTCTGCTATTGACTTTTAAGGGGGGATGTGTGTGGTGTGGTGTTAGGTGTGTTCAGTGAGTTTGGACAGATTTGGCTTAAATAGAGACTCCCTACAAAAATTAAACTTTGGCAGTTTCCTGATGTAAAAATATGATCTGCCTTTTTACAAGTTTTCTGAATTTCATTTTTGAAAAACTTCTGGATTTTTTTGTGGTTGAGCAATTTTATAGCTCAGTCACAGAATCATAGCATCACAGCATCATAGGTTGGAAGGGACCTTTAAATATCACCTAGTCCAACCCCCTTCAGTAATCAGGGACATCACTAGATCAGGTTGCTCAGAGTCCCATCAAGCCTGACCTCAAAGATCTCCAGGGATAGGGCCTCCACTGCCTTTCTGGGGAAGCTGTCCCAGTAATCTACCACCCACATATTGAAGATTTTTTCCTAATACCCAAAATAAATCTTCCCTTTTCTGGTTTAAAATCAATACCCTTTGTCCTTTTGCCACATGCCCTCATGAACAGTTGCTCCCCAGCTTTCTTATTGGCACCTTTCAGGTTTTGGAAGGTGGCTATAAGTTTTCCCCAGACCTTTCTCTTCTCTAAGCTGAAAAAACCCAACTCTCTCAGCTTGTCTTCATAGTGGAGTTGTTCCAGTCCTTTGATCATTTTTGTGGCCCTTTTCTGGATATCATCCAACAGGTCCATGTCCTTCTTATGCTGAGGGCTCCAAAGGTGGACATAGTATTCCAAGTGAGCTCTCACCAGAGCAGAGGAGCAGAATCACCTCTCTCAGTCATAAGGTGGTCTGGGTTGAAAGTAACCTGAAAGATCATATTTCTAACCTCCTGCCATGGGCAGGAACACCCTCCACTAGGCCTGGTTGCCCAAAGCCCCATCCAACCTGGCCTTGAACACTGCTAGGGAGGGGGAATCCACAGCTTCTCTGGGCAGCCTGTGCCAGTGCATCACCACACTCACAGGGAAGATATTTTTCCTAATATCTAATCTAAATCTGCCCTCTTTTAATTTAATCACATTCCCCCTTGTTCTATCTTTCCCTGTCATTGTAAGCAGTCCCTCTCCATCTTTCTTATAGCCTCTTTTGGTACTGGAAGGCTGCTATAAGTTCTCCCTGAAGCCTTCTCCAGGTTGAACCAGACAAACTCTCTCAGCCTGCCCTTGTAGGAGAGGTGGTCCAGCCCTCTCATCATCTTTGCTCTTACAGCTGCATGTTCTTGTCCTGGGAACCTGAGAGCTGGATGCAGTACTCCAGGTGGGGTCTCACCAGAGCACAGTACAGGGCAGAATCACCTCCCTTGACCTGCTGGTCATGCCGGTTTTGGTGCAGCACAGGATATGGTTGGTTTTCTGGACTGCAACTGCACATTAATGGCTCATGTTGAGATTTTCATTAATGAACACCCCCAAGTTCTCCTCCTTAGGGCTGCTATCAATCACTTCTCCCCCGTCTGTAGTTGTGCTTGGGATTGCATGGGCTGATGTGGAGGAGCTTGCATTTGACTTTATTAAACTTCACATGGTTCACATGCGCCCACCTGTCAAGATCCCTCTGGATGGTGTCCCTTCCCTCCAGCATGTCCACCACTCTGTACATTGACCCAAGCTCAGAGGAATGTTAAGAGCCCTATCCAAGACCAAACACTGATATTCATACTCCTGTTGATAAGAACTATAAAAATGATTATGCTTTCTTAGGTTTCTTTTGAACATGAATTGATATTCTTGAGAAAAGGGGGCTGAGGGGAGACCTTATTGCTCTCTACAACAGTTGCAGAGATATCGGGTTTGGTCTTTTCTCTCTAGTGATAAGCAATAGGAGGCAAGTGAATGGCTTGAAATTGCCCCAGGGGAGATTTAGGTTAGATACTAGGAAAAATTTATTTACTGAAAGGGTTGTCAAACATTGGAATGGGCTGCCCAGGTATGTGGTGGAGTCACCATACCTGTAGGTATTTAAAAGGCATCTAGAAGAAGTCCTTAAGGGCATGATCTAGAGGTGGACTAGTCAGGGTGAGGCTATGGTTGGACTCAATGATCTAAAGCGTCCCTTACAACTCAAGCAATTCTGTGATTCTATGCTTGGATTGGTCAAAATTGAAGCAAAGATCTGCAAATTCAAATATATTAATTTTAATTAAACTTTCTCACCAAATTAGTTAGGAACGAATTCATTGAAGAAACATTTCGCTGAAGATCTGAGTTGACAGCAGTCTTCAGCAATTCACAAACTTCAGCAGGAAAGAGGAATATCTACACATAAACTGATGACATTCAGTTTATCAAAATGCCAGAAAGCAGGAATACAGTCACTGGCTGAATCCTGGGAAGGATGGCAGCATTGCAAAAGAAGAAGAGGAACAGAGAGTGCAGGGACTGCGTGAGGTCATGTCATGTCACACAGGGTGTGACTTTCACTTTCCACCTTTGAACCCCTTTCTAAAGGCAAGTCAAACCTGTGCCATAAGCAAGGGGATAATTGCATAGTATAGATGACTACATGCTAATGCTTAAGTCTATCTTTTGGCTCTTTTTATAGGTGTAGTCTTTAATGCTTGGATTGTACCTCCTTCAAATACTTATTAAGTGTGGGCACCCTATTTCATTTATTTTATGTATACCACGTGGTAACATTTCATTCTCCAGTGCATTTCTCCACATACAGGTTGGAACAGAAAGTACATTTTTAGGGAGGGGATTTGAAATTACTAAAGATATTGCTGTCCTTGTTTCAGCTGGGATAGCGTTAATTTTCCCAAAGGGCCAATGCAGGTAAACTGAGTGGGCAAAGAGTGTTTTCCACTCCATGTGACTTCATGCTTCCCATAAAAGGGGCTGGTCAGGGGTGAGTGGTTCCACATGGATCTGTGTGCAGACTGAGCATTGTAGGGTTGGTAAAGTGCTCTGTGCTATCACCATTTGTGCAGTCTGTCACAAGTTTAGTTGTTGCTCCCCTCACCTGTGCTGTGTCAGTAAACTGTCCGTATCACAACTCAACAGTGCTTTTGACCATTTTCTTCTTTCCATCCTTCTGAGTGAGTGGTGCTCAGCTGACTCCTGGGACTGAACCACAAAAACCAGAAAAAATGTAAGTTCTTCCTCTGATTAGAGATTTTTTATCACAATATTTTTTTAAACATCTGAGCTCTCAGATGATTTTGTCTGCATTTTTTCATGTGTAAGTGAAAACCAAACCAAAACAAAACAAAACTGCTTAAAAATCTGAATTTCTAGTCTAGTATACATTTCTATTTTTACTTTCTATAAAAGCATCAGCAATAGTAATATCACCATTATTAAAAATGAAACAAATGATGACACTAAATTGTGTGTGTGTGTGGATATGATTGAAGGTAGGAAGCCTCTACTGAGTTATTTGGACAGGTTGTATCAATGGGCTTAAGCCAACTTTATGAGTTTTAACAAGGCCAAGTGCAACAGAAATCAGCCCTGAGGAAAAGGACTTGGGAGTAATTGGGGATGAGAAGCTGGATATGAGCCACCAATGTGCATCTGCAGCCCAGGCGGCCAACTGCATCCTGAGCTGCATCAAAAGAAGTGTGGCCAGCAGATTGAGAAAGGTGGTTCTGCCTGTCTACTGTGCTGTTATGAGACTTCACCTGGAATACTGTGTCCACCTTTGGAGCCCTCAGCACAAGAAGGACATGGACCTGTTGGAGCACATCCAGACGGCCACAGAAATGATCAAAGGTCTAGAGCACCTGCACTATGAAGATAAGCTTGGAGGCATGGGCTTGTCCAGCTTGGAGAGAAGACTCTGGTGGGGGATCTTATAGCTGCCTTCTAAAACCAGAAAGGTGCCAATAAGAAAGCTGGGGACCAACTGTTCATGACAGCATGTAGCAATAGGATTAGGAGCAATGGTTTTCAACTAGAAAATTGGAGATTTAAGTTGGATATTAGGAAAAAAATTCTTCGATATATATGGGTGGTAGCTTACTGGCACAGCTTTCCCAGAAAGGTAGTGGAGGCCCCATCCCTGGAGATCTTCAGGATCCGGCTTGACGGGGCTCTGAGCAACCTGATCTAGTGAAGACATCCCTGCTTACTGAAGGGAGTTGGACTAGATGACCTTTAAAGATCCCTTCTGGCCTAACACATTCTATGATTGTATGAAATATTGTGAGCATTTCCTAAACCCATAGTCTTTCCCTCTGCAAATGGATTGCTTAATCAGGTTCTTTTGAGTGTCCAAGTTTCTAGATATTTGTGGTGTTCCTGAATTTTACTGCTATCTGAGGCATAAGAAAAGATTTTTTAAAAAGACAAAATATTTTCTGTCTTTCAGAATGATACCAGACTTCATTGTGTAGTAGCACTCTTATTGTACTTTTAATGATCTGAGGATTCTTTGTCTCCATTGTAAGTGGCAACTTATGACATCTTCCATGCTAGAACTGCTGAGTTGCTGGCATATTGTTTCGTAGGTAAAATACACCTGAGAGTGAAATGGCAGCCAGGTAAGTCAAAAAGTGAGTAGATGTTTGCTGGCTTTTGTGGGTGATGCTGAGAGTACTGGTGCTCTGAAACACTAGGCTCCTGGCATCAAATCTAATTACAATGCAATTTGGAACATGTTCAGACACTACTTGTATCACTGCACGTTCTACAAATGCATGTATTTTATGAAAGTCTTGCCTGGGGATATTCAGCATAATGATACTTTGAACTAAAAAGTGAACCCTTTTATCCGGGGGGGGGGGGGGGGGGGGGGGGGAAAGTGCTTTTTTTCTTTAATTTTATTTTCTTATTTTTATTTTTTTATTATTCCCCTGCCATCATCCTCTCTGGGTAAAGGCTGAGAGGGAAATTCCCGAGTTAAGTCTTCCAGCCCTTTATAAAATACAGTATTTAATTCTTTCTTTAGTAGACAGTGATGCAGTCAAAACTACTTATTTACTCAAGGCCTCACGGTAATATGCTGCTAAAATCCATTGTTCCAAATCCTGAAATCTGTTCCTGCTTTTCTGGACAGTTGATGCTGCCCTAGCTATTTTTAACTGTGCCATCAGGCAAAACAGACACTTGCTTCTTAGGAAGCACTTTTTATAACTCTTTTATATTTCTTTATAGTTATGGCTATATGAAACAGTATACTGCCATCTCTGAGGACCTGTGATGGGGTTAGACGTTGTGTACAATAGTCGCTGAACTTGCTATAATAAATAACATGGCAATGAGAATTGACACTGGATGCATCAAATGATACTCAGATGGAGGCTTCCATACCAAGTGAATTCCTTCTGAGAAAGGAAAACTTGTAATACTACTTCGAAATATTTTTGCTGCTTTATGAACAAGTGAGTTATGAAGTCCCCTACAGAAGCCTACTAGAGTGCATCAGTGATTAATCTGCATAACTAATGAAGTCATGCAGCTATTTCTATGCTAATGCAGATGTAATATAAAGCTGCATAGCATGTTCAGTGATGAGGAGTACATCTCATACTTGACATCAGGATAGTCCGTCAAGGATCAGTTTCACTTCCAGGGAAGATTTTTTTAAAAATGGAGAGGGGAACTGAATTTAAACTTTGGGATAAAGCACAGTTAATGTCTCTTAAACATCACATGAACAATGAATTTCTCTATATCTGTAAATCCCCTTTCAGTTGACTAATTAACAGCTTCACTCTTTTGGGGTATGCTGCTCAGTGCATTTGTTGATTTTTTGTGATTTGTTGATTTGTATAGGCTTGGAAGTCTGGCATATGCAAAAGGTCTTGCCTGTTTGATATGGGCTGCAGATTTGGGCCTGGATGAGTTTCTACAGTTGCAATGTAGAAGGAAGGCTTAGTGTCTCTACAAACATTTTTTAAAGAATAGACAACCTGTGGTAAACAGCTTCTTGCAGTCAAAGCAGTCTGCATGCTAATGGTAAGTGACAAATAGTTGCTCCGGCTGCCTACTTTACCATCTCCTTATGCTACCAGCATCATGGCTCTTGGAAGCCTGCTGTGATACTTTGCCATAAGACCCACACAATACATTAAATCTTAAGGTAATTTGCAGTATCTCCTTTCAGAGAGCTTTTGTTGTGTTTTAGTGCCACGCTTGCTAAATAACATGAGATGCTGTTTGGTCAGGAACTAAGACGACAATTCGGAGATCCATAACAACACCTTCAGCCACTCAAGGTACTGGCAACAGAGATAACCCAGCTGGTGTTACTTGCTTTCCAAAGCTATAACCTTAATACAGTCTGGGGGGAGAAAGTAAAGCGGATTTGTTACTAATGTTGGACTTAGCAACAAACAAAATACCATGAAGCTGAGTCCAAGGAGATGAGGCCCGTCCAAAAGGAAGAAAAGAAAAAAAGAAAGGAAAAATAAAAAGAAATAAAATAAAAAAAAAACAAAACAAAACAAAACAAAACAAATCTGCAGTATGCAAGGGAAATCCTGAAAATAATTTCCTCTTGTGTTAGTAAACTATCCCTCATGGCTGCTAGTCCTGCTGCGCCATCTGTTAGCTGCATTAGTGACCCTGCAATGCAAGTGACAGTCATGTAAATTAAGCAATAGAAGCATTAGTAAAGTCAGCCATTTCCAAGGTAATTTTTGTTAATATATATAGAAAGGAAGAATGCAAACAGCATCCCTTCCCTCTAGAGCCTTTGGGTGTTTCAAAGTATCTAACTTTGAATGAAAACCTTTAAGGGTTGTGAAATATTCATTTACCTTTTATTTTTCTGAGTTGTTTTCTATTTTATTGCATCCCTTGGTTCTAGCCAGGATAGAAAAGAAATTGCTGAGATATGCTGAGAAAGGTTCTTATTGTGGTGTTTTTATGTCAACAAGAAGGATCAGAAATCTAATAAAAAGGCAGTTCTCACCAGTATTTTCAGTGGGGGCAGGGTGTGCTATATTTTTAAGTGTCTGTACATCTCATTCACGTTCATATATACAACACATTCAGGCCACAACCACATGAGAGGCTTTGGGTGCTTAAAATTAACAGCAGCAGCAGCAAAAAATAATAATAAAAGTAATAATAATAATTATGACAAAAACAACAGTAACAACAACAACAGTAATAATGCAGTCATAGCACAGTAATGTAGATAAGAGTCCATGCAGTATTGTCAGATATGTTCCTGATAACTACCCAGGCTGTAGCTCATACACCATACTGTGTAAAAGTGAGGAGGATCATAGGGTGGACTCAGGTGTAGTGAGGTGAGGTGAAGTGAGGTTTAGTGAGGTGAATTATATTGCTAAAGTCGCAGTCTACCTTCAAGACTATACCAGAAGCATTTAAACTCTTTTCATAATATCATCCAATGTCTTGCACACCACTGACCACCCACAGCACCATCCCTTTATTTCTCAGCAACTCTGAACCAATAAATAAATTTGAGGGGTCCCAGTGGGGCAAGCTATGGCCTTGCTGAATTCAGAGATGTGGGGTTTTTTTTTAAACTGAGCCAATAGGGCAAGGTCATTGTTTCATACTATGTTTTCCTTGTTTTTCCTGTCACAGATCATAACAAGGACACGCTACACAATGGAAACTTCTCTTCATGATGGCACAATTTATATAACCTCAGCTGTGCAATAACAAAGAGGCTCAACCTTATCCAAGCAATAGCAGACTCCTCCTAAGCAGTGTGGCTGTACTGTTTCAAAACAAAACAAAACAGGTGCATTGTCACTGCATACAAAATCTGTACGTACCCTGAAGTTATGGTAGTCATCAGATTCCGCCCCCTCCACTATAAAAACAGCAGTTAACTATGCCTTTGCCATTGGATGCTTTTTATTTCTCTCTGTGCAGTCACTCCACAGTCCTAAGTGCCCCAGTTTGCACCGTTTACATTTCTGCACAAATTCCTCCTCATAATTGCTTTTGTAGTTATCCTCTTTATTTAGCATTATGGAAATTGATGCACAAAAAGATGAAGTGACTTGTTCAAGGTCATTTATGGTGTCTGACAAAAGAAGTAATAAAAAAAAAAAAAGCTCCAATTGTCCACACTCTATTTTAAATATAAAACCTTAAAGCTGGTGCTCCTGTTCTTGTGTTTATCAATTAACATGTACAGTACAACTGGGATATTATAAACCACTTACACATTTACAGATTACTTCATTATAAAAGTAACAGCTCACCATGTTACTTTCCTAACTTAAAGAAGTAGAAAGTGCAATCCATATCATATCTGAGAATAAGGACTTCCCTTCCACCTTCGCATCTCAGCAAAAGTTTGCTTTTTAATTTTTCTTTTTGTTTTAACAAATCTGTAATCCATATCCACAACTTTTACAGAATGGAAATTAGGCATTTTTATTGAGAGTCTATCACTAAGCCCCCATCAATGCCTATGAAGATCTTCTTCCAAATGTCTTTGTAAGGTTAGTGATAATGAAGGTGTCACTGTAGATTTACAGGAAGATAGTATTCCGTGATGAACTTTATCTTAAAATAACTGTAAGCAGAATTATCCAGTATAAATGAGCCTCCAGGGAATAAATTTTCTTGAAAGAGACTGCCCCTAGTCATAGCACAAAAGCATCTTCAGCAGCCACAATGTACTGGAAAAGGAATAAGGAATATATCTTTCTTCTCTGTACCTGCTTTCAAAATGTAACTGTTCTGTGCAAATAACGGCTGCTGTGCCAAAGGATTATGTACAAAATAAGCATTCTTGCTTAAAGAGCCCATTTCCATGTTCTTCCTTTCTTAATATTTTTGTCTTCCTTCTGACATGAAGTAGTCAATCAACCAGAGCAGAATGCCAGAGATCTTCCAGCACAGCACCATACATGGGAACATTTCAGAATTTCTTAAGAGAAATGAAGAATTTAAGAAAGATTGGAAGAAAGAAAGATAGATTCAAGATACATACGGATGTTAGGACACTTCTTCTGAAGTAATTAATGTTTATTAAAATGAGGATATGAACCTGGACTACTGCACTAACACTGCACTGTTCTGCTGTTTTTATTCTTGCTGAAGAAAGAAAAATGTCTCCAGAGTTTGGGAGAAAAGAAGCTCATTCTGGCAGCACTCTTTTCAAACAAGGCCCTTGTCCCTCCAGGACAGTGGGGAGTTTCATCTCAATTACCTTGCTTTTCATTTAATTTCTTTTCTGGGAACTAAATTATTGAGCAGGAGCTAAAGTTCCTCTTCACTTTTGAATGACATCCCTCTGACTATCCCTTTACTGACAGCTGGTTCCCGCCACCCTGCCAGTGCTTAGTTAACCATAATTAATAACAGAGATGGGCTGGTGGTGTTAGCTCTCTTGACTCACACCTACTGGGGTATGTGAGGACCGGGGTTGCTGGAAGTAGAAAAGTTTTCTCTGCCACCTCTTGCCTATGGGATGGTCACTCCATTCATCCCCTCATCTGTTCTCTGTAACATGAAGATGTAAACAGTATTCCTTTGCATAGACTGAAAGTTCTTCAGTGCGGTGCACAAGTACTGTGCACATCAAGGGCAGGTTTTCATTTATGTCTCTGGATATTGCTGCACTTTGTAATCTGAAGACCACAACATCTTTGAAACTACAGTTATATATTGTCTTTGCAGCAGGTGCAGTTGTAGACATTCAAAACTAGTAGCTTTTATGTGTGAAGACACAGAAGATGATTAATTTTCTTTTCCTATTTTTTTTTTTTTAATGATTCATACATCACGGAAAATAAACTTGATTCTTTGAATGCTACTCTGGATTCAATAGGGATTCTCTGCATAACACCACTGGTGGCAATCAAGCAGTAATCACCAATCAATTTGCTTTGTTTGGATATGTCAGCAATTTGTGAAGCAAACAGATTTGCCAAGAGAAAAAGGTAAGTGAAATTGGCATGCATCTTGTCTGAATAGGATTTCCAAAGTGCGTAGCCAGATGTTATTGTTAGAAGGGGAAAATTCTCTTGGATGTAGTCTTACATTTCATCATGTTTTCCTTAAATGAAGATGTCCTCCTTCTTCTTAGATCAGAGATGGGGAAATGAACAGCTGCACCAAGGAAACCACTCTCACTGAAACTGTCTAAAGGGTCTCTGCAGAGTTGGCATGCTGTTTTGCAGTGTAATGTAAATGAAAAAGGTAGTTGAATCACAGTATGTAAAAAGTGATCATGCTGAAGCACCCACAATGAGAGAAGAGCTGTGCAATGGACTGGGATCCAATCTCTTTTAGGAGGTGGATTTTTTGAGAGAGAACTTTCTACATTGAATGAATGAGCATTTTCTTACCCTAACTTCTTTAGCTCTGACATCTGCTTTCAAAAATAATAACCAGATTTTTAAAACATTGAACTTTTTTTTTTTTTTTTTTTTTTTTTTTTCCCAAGCAGAGAAGGTCATAGTTCACCTTCTGGATTCTTCCAACTTTCCGACACCTGGGCCAATAGAAATCAGTCAATGTCTTACAAGTACTGCAGTCTTTCCACACAAACCTGATGTTACCTCTCATCTTATTTTAGCAAGATTTCTTCTCTTCTGTATCTAGTATAGTAAAATCAGAGACCGTGAGGTCAGAAAAGCTCAAAAGGTGACAAAAATCTTTCTGTGGTGCCTTCTTACCAGATCCATCTTGTTCAGTTAGCCTTGAATTGGTTGCTTTCCAACTCAGTAGTAGCGCAGATGGCTGGGTGCCATCCTCAGCAGGGGAGAAGTGAAGAAAGTGAACAAAATCAGATTGGCTTTGCTATTATTAAAGGCAGATACCAAGGAAGATTAAGCTTAAAGCTGTTGTGTTCATCAGAGGTTAGACTCCTGTATTCCCAGTTCTGTTAGGTAGCACTTTACAAGATGTATTGCTGACTTCAATGGTATTCTGGAAGTATCTATTCTGCAAACACCTGGTATCTAAGCAAATATTTTTACCCAATTAGTCCAACAGAACATATTTGATTTATAAGGATTCATCTCATTTAAGTTTCACTAAGAGTCAGTCATTTATTCTTACGCAGCCCCCCTGCCCCCACCCCCCTAAAAAGATCAGTCATCCCATTCACTATTTAGGGAGGGATGAATTGCCTGTGTCTTTCAATTGATTCTACAGTTAGTACACATGGCTGGTTCAGAACAGACACTTTGCTTTTAGGTTGCTAAACACAGCAGAGATGACTCTTGTGTAATTATCATTTGATATAGTCACTGCAGACCACTCTTCAGTGCAGCAGACCAGTCTCTGAAGTCACTGCTGTTGCAGTTAAAAGGCTGCTAGAGATGCAAAGCAACATTTGTGGCAGGCTCACAAACACATACGTGCTGCTCTTCTTTACGCAGCCTGAGTAAGTAGGTATATCCCCCATGACTGACTCCACACAGCCATCAGAAAGATGTGCCCCCATGCCAGTCTTAGTGACTTACTTAATTTACTACTATCATTCCCCTGAATAAGTCTTCTTTTCACAGCCTTCATGTCAGCAAAAAGGGAAATATAGTTCATGGGCTTTTTGCTCGCTTATTTTTAATATATATTGATCCACACTGTTAAGATGACCAACAACTGACAGATAGATCTTCTGAGAATATAAGAAGCACTATGATAAGATCTTATACTGTTTTTGTAACTTCTCCTGTGCTCAGGTTCAGTAAGGTTGAATGCCTGCTTGCTACAGTCCTACTTACATTTTTAGGAGATCTCACTAAATTTTGGACAAATAGATGAGATACAGTAAAACTGCTAACTGCACATTAACTCTGCTCTTCAAATGAAGTTTTTTGAGTCTGATAGTGCTGCGGAAGAGATTGGAGCATAAATCCTCATGTTTTGTGATATAAACCTACCATTTGCTGATGTAGGCTGGGAAGAAATTTCCCCTCTGGGCAACAATTATCCATAAGGTTGGGAGCTTGGGAAATCAGGTACTATATGAGCTCTGGTCTTCTATTGTATCAGCTGTGAAAATCAAGAGAAGGGTAATATTTGCTGTCAATCCCCCAAATGAGGTACAACCCACTAACAGATCAAAGCCCTGTAAAGATTCTGAGCTTTGGACATTATTTATTATTACAGATATATTACTGACTCACCATAGTTTATATATGCCCTGACCATACCAAAAAAGAAAAAGAAAAAAAAAAAAAGAAGAGGAGAGACGTATGAGCATATGCATTTGAGAAAGAGAAAGTAATGAACTCAATGGGTTTTGGAAACTAGTTTATTAGCACAGAAATGCTGTAATGCCAGGAAAGTATTGTTAATGCAGATGAAAGAACATCTGCAAAGCTGTGTTTTGTAGTGCTACAGAAAAGCTACAGAGGTAGCTTGACAGGTGGGAGAAACTAGCCCATTAAAATACATACATAAAATAAAATGGAAAATTTGCGTGTAGAGTTATTTTCAATGTCCAGTCAGACCTGCTGGTAGAAGTCAGTATAATTTCCCCTTCAACAGTATTTTAGAATATTACAATGTAGGCAACACCAAAGAAATCAGAGTATCAGTATGTGAGAAAAATATAAATTACATGAGGTTACGTTTAGGGGAAGAAATATAAGTAAGAAAAACAAACCAAAACTCACATATTAAGTTTATCTGGAAAAAACCAGTAGTAATTCAATAAAGCTATATAAAAGTGTATTGGTAATTGATAGCCTTGAACACGGGAAAGGTCTGAAAAAGATTTTGTCAGAGCAGTAAATGAGCTGTGAATTTACAATGTAAAGTGATATAAAGAAAGTTCAGTGCAGTTTTGCTATTCATTATCAGGTGTATCATACAGCAGGTTAAAAATAACTCCTCCATCCTGACCCCAACAAACACAGAAACAAAGTTTTCTACTTGCCTTTCCCTATGTGGAGAGAGTAAATGCAGAGCTCCACTTGTTCTCCTCTTCATATTAATACACTCACAGAATCGTAGGGGTTGGAAGGGACCTCGAGAGATCATCGGGTCCAACCCCCCTGCCAAAGCAACTCCCTAGCACATATTGCACAGATAGGCGTCCAGGCGGGTCTTGAATATCTCCAGAGAAGGAGACTCCACCACCTCCCTGGGCAGCCTGTCCCAGGGCTCTGTCACCCTCACTGTGTAAAAGTTCTTCCGCATGTTGGTGCGGAACTTCCTGTGCTCCAGTTTACAGCCATTGCCCCTTGTCCTGTCTCCACAGATGACTGAAAAGGGGTTGGCCAATTCCCCCTGCATCCCATACTTCAGATATTTATAAACATTAATTAGGTGCCCCCTCAGTCTTCTTTTCTCCAGGCTGAACAGCCCCAGCTCACTCAGCCTTTCCTCATAGGGGAGATGCCCCAGGCCCTTAATCATCTTCGTAGCCCTTCTCTGGACTCTCTCCAGGAGATCCCTGTCCTTTTTATACCAGGGAGCCCAGAACTGGATGGAATACTCCAGGTGGGGCCTGACCAGGGCAGAGTAGAGGGGAAGGATCACCTTTGTGTTCTCTGATACTTTGGATCCACAGAAGAGGTGTCAAATGAAATTTTTATGTTTCTGTTTAAAAAAATACTCATTTTCATTTTATTGTTAACAGGAAGGAAAAAAAACCCTCGATAATTAGTGTTTTCATTCCTTTAAAAACTTTTTTTTTAATGCAGTGTATAAAAATGGTTAAAGTTGCACTTTGTTCGTAATTTGTGAATTCCTATTTTCATTTCCTTTACTACTGCTAGCATTCTAAAATTTCTTCACTTTCAGAAAAATGATACAGCAGCAAACACAATATAAAATGCAGTATCTTGATACATCTAATTGTTCAAAACCTCTTCTGTGAAGGTATTAGTATCAAAATCCTTTTATGTCTTTATAAAAATTAACCTCTTAAAATTGGAGAGAAATTACAAATTTATAAATTATTAAAATACAAAATGTTAATAAAAAGACATAAAATTAAAATATAGGTTAAAATCAAAAGAAGAAAATTTGGGAAACTAAGGAAAAATATGACATCTTTGCAGCTTTATCTAAATATATATATATAAAATAATATATAATAAGATTTTGCAAATATTTGTATTTAGTAAAATTATTTTTCAGTATGAGAAAATAGTGTCAACCAAGATGAAATCAAGGATGTATTTATCAATAATCTTTGGATACCCTAAAGCAAGACAGAACATATATATGTCTTTTCAAAGACACAGTAAAATATAAGGGTGCAGATGTTCTGTCTGTATGACCCTTTGAGGAGAAAAAGCAAATATTCAGATGAAAATCTTTATGCTAGCATTAAATCCCATGGAAGTGGGGAAGCAGGATGTTTCTAATGATTTCAGAGAGAACTGGACCACAACCTCTTTCAGTAGGCTTTATTTTTATTTTTCCTTCTACCTTGGTGTCAGTAAACTTCCACTGCTATCCTATTAATTCATCATCATTACGAAGAGGACTATCCCAATCACAGTGTCATACACTGAGGGTAAAAATTTACTCTAAAATCTTGCGATGTTATTAATGCTACTGAAGCTAGTGCAGTAACAATCCTGAAATAAAAAACCTGAGTGGAGAATAAAAGTTTTGCTGCACTTTATTTTTATACCACTTGCCCATCAGCAACCTGATGCAAATATTTAGTTGAGCTGCTAACTCTGATTACTGTTGTTTCATTCATATGTATTTGTCTGATCGCTTGGTTTTTGAGCTGCTATCTGTCCACTCATAAATAACAGCAAATAGAGACACTCTGAAGATGTTGTGATGCAACAAAGTCAATCGATTTTTAAATATATTTTCTTGCATTTGTTCAAACATACATGGATTTGCTTGACAATTATGCTTATAAAAACAGGCTATTGTGATGCACAAAGAAACCACAATGAGAGGATCATGCCCATCATGTAATGATGCTGGCGTGTTTCTTCTCTAAGTGTAACTACACTGCCGTTATATGTGGTCACAAGTAGTCATGTATCACATTAGTAAAATAAACAGACAGTTTTGCATGCTTATATATAACAATGCTGCCCTTTGTAATACTTTTTTTCTTTTTTTTTTTTTTTTCTTTGTGAAGTACAAAGGACCATGTCAGAAATTTCAGTTTGTAATTTTGGTTTCTGTTTTGCTTCTTGTTTTTCCTTTCCCACTAGGGAAAAAATGCAGTTTGCAAATATAAATTAGTATTTGTGGATTTCTGATGTACAATAGAAAATAAATAGGGAAAGCTAAACTGGGGCGGGTAGTGGAGTAAATTGCATCTTTTCCTTATGCTAGCTACAGAATTCTGAAAAAAATCCCCAAAAACCAACAAAACAACATACAATGTAATTCAACATCATATAGTACTGACTGTGCAATAAGGCGTTTTTCTGGAGGTACATAGGGAACAATCATTTTATTTTCTACGTTTCTACTGCTTCAGTTATAACTTTGATATTGTTTTACAGAAAAACAGAATATTGAGAATTTCACAGGTTAATTAAAATTCATAAAAGTATTAATAAGAGGTTGTTGTTTGGTTTTTTTAATATATACACAGAAAAGAGGTCAGTGTGTTCTAAAGAATACTAAATCCCTGTATTCACAAACATTTGTAACTGAAAAAATACCCAAAGAAAAATTTTTGCTTCAACATAAGCTGAAGTGTACCAGCTCCAAACAGAAGTAACTCAAATGCATGTACAATAAAAACATGGTTATAACTAAAACCCCAGGATGTTCCAGGGAAAAAATCATCTTTCGTCCACAGGAATGTCTTTCTTCACTGTCCAGTCGTTAAAAATAACTTTGTAGAAAGCATGGCACATTTTGTGTGTTTGAAAAGTGTGTCAAATCACTGTCCTGAGCTATCTAGCAAGAAACATGAAAGCCCTTGTATCAGAATTACAGAGCAGTAATGGCCACTGGGATGTGGGCAGAAGATCTTTGCCAGGGATAGGTTAATTCACAAATAGACGGCAGTCCTCGAGCAAAGCCAAAAATTTTGAACTCCAGGAGCTCTGACAAAGTTTGCCAATTCAAATTTCCCCCCTTATGTTTTCCCTGGAGGGCCAAATAAACCAAAGTTCACATCCACATTTGAATTTTACTCTCGCATTTCTGGCTGAGTTGCACTGCATAAAATTAAGGGCTTCCCAACACATAAAAAATCCCTCCGTTTCCACAGGGAAGGAGCTATTGAGATACAGCCACTGAGATATTCAAATTTACTGAATGCTGACTTTGTAAGCCCCCATTTAGTTGATAACACAACCATGCAACAGCTAGATTCTGCACAAATCACATGTGCGGACTGTGGGTTTAGTTGTCAGTCGTGCTGTTGCAAACCTGCCCAGTTTTATCTTGGAGGTATAAGCGTCTCAGAAAGTTTTATCCTTCTAACAGCAGATCTTTAATTAAATAGAATATTGTAAAATAAATAAATGCATCTGTAAACATGCTGGAGGGCAGAAGGACATGTTTTTATTTATACGATTTTAATAAAAGATATGTTTCTAGTTAAATCCCTGAGTGAGTACTCTAATATATAAAATGCAGTACAAGAAAGTGGTGTCTGCATGCTACAGCTTTAACCAACTTCACGATTTCATTTTTTCAAAATTGTCATTGCCTTCTTTTCTTCTTCTTGCCCCTTTCCCCTTTTTCTTAAATCCTTTTGGGCAGATCTCGATAAGCACAAACTATTCCTTCCTGTATCTGAAACAGGATTAGTCTGACAAAAGTCAGAACATGCAGAGAAAGGTACAAAAAACCCATTTGTCGACAAATCTGAGTGGGTTTTTTTTCCCCATAGATGTTCTTTGCCTATTGTCTTGAAATTAGACATTGCTCCAGCTTGAAAAAATGATCTTTAATAAGCTTCCTACTAATTTCTGTCTGAGATGTTTAATATTTTTCTGATGTTCCTTTAAAAACACCCGCTAGATGATACATTATACGTTTCAGTATCCAATAACTTGAAAAAACTGTGCCTAAATCCTTGGTCCCACATAAGTGAATCCCACTATTTGTGCCATGTGTGCAAAAATGGTTTTCTTCATCAGTTTGATTTAGATTAGCTCTGTTTCATTTACTGTCTCCATGGTCTTGATTGTTGTCTAGAATAACTTCTGACTCCAATGTCTGGCTTTTTCTGTGAAAGTATTCTGCTGTGCACCTTACTAGCATTTCACCTATGAAAGTATCTTAAGAGTCACATGGAGTTGATTAAAACCTCATAGTTAAGTTCAGCCCAAGGGACCAGACACAGCATTTTCATTTTTCTCCTAAACTTCCCAGTGCAAAGCCTTGCAGAGAGCTAGAGAGCTGGTGATACTGGGATTGGGTGCAGGAACCACAGGGACCTGTACAAGTTAAGACAAACTGAGTATACACTTCAGGGTTCAGCAGGTTCTCCTACAATGCTTCATGCGTGCTGATATACTTCATACCAGAGTAGTACCAGAGCTGTTCCATTCAATATGTTATTATGTCAGGCTTCGAGGAATTCACAATACACTGAGATGGCTGATTCTTTCTCCCATTAAATACAAGAAAAAGACTCCAAACATTTATTTTCCTGTTGTTTCAAATAAATCTTTTTTTTTTTTTTTCCTTTCTTTAAACATTGAAAACTTTTTATGGAGATTGAAATTGTCCTTGGTTTCACTTACAAGACACAGTTTAGACTTATTTTTCCTGCTGTGAAAACAAAGGGTTATAATACTTCACAATCTTAAATGCAGCAGGAATGTCTGGCTTCCTTCTGTAATACCAAGCAGACCTTTCCCTAGGATCACATGCTATTTAAAGTGTTTCATTTTCTCCTGGTACAAGCAGAAGCCTCATCAAAACTGTGAATTTCAGATAAGCTTTTATCAGACTTTCGCTGTAACCATCTCAGAAATGAGCTGTCATCAGCAAATTTAATCTGTCTCTGGCTGCTTTAATTGTTAGCACCATTTCTGCCAAATCCTTCACAGTCCTCATAGCACAGAAAGTTTCCTTAAGACTTTTAATTCAGTCAGCAGAGATTGCACACAGTATTTATATTTTTCATATTTATGACTTACACATTTTAAAAGGTGTGGGACCTTGATTGAACAGATGAATTATGGAAATACAAATACGGAGCCTGAAATGTGCACCTGAGAGGGTTTTGGGAGAACCCTGCCAGAAAGAATAAAGGTCTGGAAGATATTTTACTGTATTTGGAGTGAGGATAAATAGAAGCAGATTTTCTTTAATGCTGTGTGTCATGGAATTTTATTGGTGTCTACAAATAATTGCAAAGGCTTCCCAATCTTAAGCATGCTGAAGGACAAAAAAGATGGCTTTA
Source organism: Porphyrio hochstetteri (assembly GCA_020800305.1). NCBI lineage: Eukaryota > Metazoa > Chordata > Aves > Gruiformes > Rallidae > Porphyrio > Porphyrio hochstetteri. The sequence continues at coordinate 85,323,040 of CM036938.1, forward strand.
TGCTTAAAGTTGTTGCAGGAGGCCTCAGCAAAACTGGATTGAGACTCTCACTTTGCCACAGGCTTTCTGTGTGACCTTGGGCAATTTTCTTTTGCATGGATACTCAAAGGATTTGATGATATAACAATCTTTGGAGTCTGTGGGAATAAGATGCTCAAGTGCTTGTGCATAGCTGAACCTGAGTTCCTGGTCCTACCCATGAGCACTAATTACTACTGAATTTTATCTTCCAGTCGGTCACCTATGCAGTGAGAACTGTGAGATCTTCTCACAGTTCCTCAGAGGCAGTTTCAAATCTGACATTCCCAACTGGTGATTTTTTTAGTTATCTTCTGAAATCCTTGAACCCTTAAAATACTAATCAATATGCTAAACAGCATATAGACTACTTAAACCAAAAGGAGTTTCTCTTCTTTTTCTCCAGTGAGTACAGTAACAGTGAGTTCATATGTATATATCCATCAGTGAGACATGGTGATTACAGCACTGGATCTTACTGATGTAGCACATTTTTCTCTGTTTAAGTTAGGTATCCATAGCACGTAATCAGTGGCTTCATTATAACAGTGATTACAAAACCTTCCTAGGCAATCTGTCCCAAATAAACTTAAGTATGGAATAAGACTTCTTGAATTGTTATCCCTGGACAGTTTTAAAGTTAAACAAATACCTGTCAGAAATACAAAATATAAAATATTTGGGAAATAAAAGGTAAAGTTGTGTCAGTATTAGTAAAATTGTGATTCATAGACAGCATTGTTTCATTAGGCACCAATAAAAAGTCCTCACTGATGACTAGAGTCAGCATGTGGTGGGAAAGTAAAAAACAAAAGAATTAAATTTATCTAATTCCAAAGAACTAATTTGCTGAGTTTGGCCTCTTTCTCTTTATTATTTAAAATGGTTGGCATTTGTATTTCTCTATTTTTGTGAAACTTGTTTTCCTATATGAGGATCTTGCAGAGTCCACAGTAATTTGTTTTTACTTTGAATGTGTGCTTGTTCATTTGGTTGTTTGCTTTGGATAATTACATCCCTCCTGCCATATCATTCCCATTTGTAAACTATGGGAGTTACTAATACAGCATGATTTGCAAATTCAGATTATTCTAAATGAATATGCAATTTGAAATTCACTTTGTGCAGTTTCAAGCATCCAAGTTTATAATATGCTTTTGCATTTGTGCCAGTAAAGATCAAATCTGAATGCTCAAAAAAAAAGAAGACAAAAGGGTATTTCTTCAATTCTTCCATCTGATTGGAGCTTTTTATTTTGATCATCAGTGAGAGCTGTGTCTGATCATACCCAGTGTTTTACATCTCTAGCAGGATTCCTCTTGTTGACAACTTTGAGACTGGCAGAGGCATATTCCAGCCCTCTCAAACTGGTATCTGCTAGGTCTAGAATTCTAAGAACAGGTAGATAGAACTCAGCATTTTCTATTCTGGCCCATTCAAAAAATGAAAAAAAAAAAAAAAAAAATCAAGACAAAAATTAATAAAATGAAGATTAGTATTACATCTACATATTCTTGTTCACCCAGAACATATATAACTTCATACTTACTATGAAAGTCAAAAGGAACTTTTTCTTCAAATGCAGCAGATGAAGGGAATGTCCTAAGCACCACTGATGGAAACAGCCATCATTTCTACCCTAGCAGGAAATTAAACCTATTCCTTAAAAGCAGTTCATGCCTTCTCCTCTTTACTATATCCAGAAAGATGTTCGGATACCTGGGATGTAGTGGATTCTTTCATGATTCCTGCCAAGCAGTAAACATGTAGTGTTGCAACCTAGCAAATTAATGAGTTTATCTGCTATGAATTCAGTCACAAATTCCTCTTTTCACAGATTGACAGAATCACAGAATCACAAGGTTGGAAAAGACCTTTGAAGATCATCAAGTCCAACCATTCTCATCCAAAACTAAACCATATCCCTAAGTACCTCATCTACCTTTTTTTTTGAACACATCCAGGGAAGGTGACTCAGAACTGACTGTTTTCTCAGAACATACAAATATTAAGACGTACAATTTAAGCCACTGAAATACTTACATATTGTTGAAAAGATGGAATAAATTCCATGGCAAAATTTCCTGAAAGCAGAAAAGTATCGACAGTTAGAGAGTCCCAAAGGAAGTCATGTCCAATGAGTGGTTTTAGTAAACTGTGAAAAATCCCCAGAGGGACTGCCTAGGGAGTCGTTAACATGGTGATGGTACATTTTTCTCACATATGAGAATGGACCCAAGAGGGATTCTTAATGTCACAACAATCTTTTATTGATAACTCTATATTAAAATTTTTTTAGTGGAAACCTGCTGATTTTATCTAAACTCTCTCATTCAATACCAAAGTCTGTAGGAGTCTCTTCATGACTTCTTTGAGCTATTGCTCAGAATCACAATGCTGCATTGCATACCCTCTCATCCCTCTCCTGCTCCTTCCAACTCTCCTTCCCATTTGTCTAGGCAACATAGAATACTGGTACTGCTTTTGTGGCTTTCCTTACATAATTGCAGCAAATACTACATGGTTACATCTGGAAAGTCTGGGACTCTGTTTCCTAAAAGAAAAAAATAAAGGATGAGCCTAAAGAGAGCCAAACAGGGTGATAGATACATATTCAAGACAGAAAAATATAATTGGATTTAGATCGAACTAAAATGACCTGTGGCATAACCAGTGTTACCCCTCCAGGTCTTGATTTCCTGAATCATCCAGACTGGGAAGATGGCCAGGCCCACCATGATTTCAATCCTTCTGGAGTGCCTGTTTTCCTTCTCTGAAAATCAGTGCACAGAAGGGAAGGAAGAGAGTGAAAGCACTGGTACAAATTCAGGTCTTGTTCCAACTGAGAGGCAAGCCACAGCCAAGATGTACATCCTTACCCAGAGCCCAGAAGTGTTCCCAAGCCACCTTGGAGATACTGTTTGTACTAAATGTACTGCTCATATGAGAAGGCCTAATGTTGCTGACAACAATCATCCTTGTAAACAGTGTACATGAAGAGCTACAAAGTACTGATGCACAGTGGAAAAAAAAAAAGAAAAAAAAAAAAAAGGATTTGTAAAATGTAAAGCCTGTGTGGTACATTATAATTTCTGGAAAAATGTTGGCTAGGGATGGCTTTGATCCTCTCCCAAGTCCAAGAACACGTTTTTCTGTAGACAAAGAGAAAACATCTAATCTTCATTTAAAGATCTCCAATGAATGAGAATCCACCAGAACCTTGAGGTGCTATGTTGATTAATTATCCTCATTGTGTGCTTTTAGACCTTAATTATTATGTGAATTGGTTTCAAAAAGTGAAGCTACACAAAATAGACAGCAGAAGAATAATCAGTAGAAAACACGTTCCCTCAACAGTGTTCCCTTTTATAGAGCAAGATAGAAGGCCCCAAACCCCCCTCAACTCAGGAGACCCAGATGTCCTGCATCTCATTCATCGGCAGATCATCAGAAGACATTTATCTCATCACTTTTAAGATAATAATGCAAACAGTGAAGCATTAGAGGAAATATAATAAATGCAATTATTTGATAGTATCATTACTAAATAACAACCTAAACTAGTGATTTAATCTTTCTACTTTTATAAACCTCTTGTTTGCTTATACCTTATTTTACCATAATAGCCAGTCAATCCTTGGTAAACTTCTGTTCCGTTCTGTTCTATCCAAATTTTTTTGAGCTTCATCTTCTTGGGTATTTTTGTTTGGTTTGTGGTTTGGTTTTTTTTTCTCTAGACAATGCAACTCAAAAGTTTTCATGCGTCTCCTTGACAGATAGAAATATTATTCCCATGGTGGCCTTACCAAATGAAAAATTTACAGTGCAGAGCTGGCATTAGAAGATTGACTGGATTCTAAATAAACTTTCTGATACCAAATGTAAAACTAGAGGGAACAGAGCACCAGCAATGAAGTGAAATACAAGGTTAAGTATTGGAAAGTAATTAGTGAGTTCATCAGCAATGACTATTTGATGGTCTGAACTGCTTCCAGAAAGATAAGGATACATTGTTTGAGAAAACAATTAAATCCCATCCCATATTTGCATAGAATTATTTTGTATTCACATGCAAATCCAAAGACATGTATACACTCAAAATACTAATGCCTTATAAACGCTGAGACTGTTTCTCTTCTTGTTTACACCTCTATGATTCAGAGGTAAATTAAGAAGAGGTCTATAATATAAAAGTGTTGTGATACTAAGGAAATAGAGACCATTTATCTATGTCATCAAAGGGGAGCTGTTTTAAACCTCTGATCATCTTTGTGGCCTCCTCCACTGCACTCACTCCAATAGCTCTATGTCCTTCTTATGTTGTGGCCCCCAAATCTGGATTCAGTACTCCAGGTGACGTTTGACAAACAGGATCAGTGGGCACTCAGTCTCACTGTACATTATCCCTGGAAAAGACCTCAAACACCTCTGGTCCCGGTTCCAACCCCCGAGCAATTCCACTTGGCATTGGTCTCCACTTGGGTATCAAGCCATTGACCACAATTCTTTGAGTGTGACCATCCAGCTAATTCCTTATCCATCCAGTGGTCCATCCATCAATTTTATATTTCTCCAATTCAGATACAAGGATGTCATGCAGGACAATATAAAATGCTTTGCAAATGTCCAGGAAGATAATGTCAGTTAAACTTCCTTTAGCCACCAATGATTTAACCCCATCGTAGAATGCCTCTAAGTTTCTTAGGCACAGTTTTCCCTTAATTAAGTCATATTGTCTGTCACACATCATCTCTTTGTTTTCCATGTGCCCGAGCATAGTTTCCATAGTTTTTCCAGGAGATCATTTTTCATCCATCATTTTTTTGCCTGAGTTTTTATTTGTTGGGATGCATTGCTCCTGAGCTTGGAGGAGGTGATCCTTGAATATTAATCAGGTATCTAGGGCCCCTCTTTGCTCCAGGGCCTTGTCCCATGATACTCTACCATGCAGGCACTGGAAGAGGCCAAAGCCTGGTCTCCTGAAATCCAGGGTAGTGAATTTGCAATGTATTCTCCACAATGCCCTGAGCATCTGGAAATCCACCATTTCCTAGTCCCTGCAGCCAAGGCTACCCTTGAGCTTCACATTCCCCACTAGCCCCTCCTTGTTTGTGAGAACAAGGTCCAGCGCAGCATCTCTCCTTGTTGGCTCCTCTATAACTTATTACTGGCACTTACTATCAACAGCAATTTTCACTGTGTACAGATTCTCATTATTTTGCTTATTACATGAACACAGAACCAGACTCAGAACCTTTTACCATAAGAATTCAGCCACCCATATAAACTTATGGAACACCAGGCTATCATATTTCTACCTCTTTAGATTAATTTTAATTCTATGTCAGTGTGACTCCCTTTTTTAGTTTCCAGTAGTTACACTATAAGCTCCATTCCTGTTGTTCTGCTTTGTGGCAAAGGACATGAATCCAAATCCAAATTCTCCATGGGGGATTCCTTGTGTATTCAGGAATGAGTAGCTGATACAGAGCAAGCACAACCAGGTCTTTTCTTCCCCTCTTCAGCTATACCTGTCGGCTCAACCTACTGATTAAGGAAACAGGCTGACATTAAGAAATGTAGTTGATTTTCTGGAGATCAGTGGATGGTAGAGTCACTTCCAGGCTGTTCTAAACTTCATCTTTATCTGGGACCCCATTAAGGATAAGATTGAGGTATTGAATTGGAATTTGGAGCAACCAGGATCCCTGCCTTCACGATGATCCTTGGCATACAGGGACAGATATCCCAGCAGGAGTTACTGCTGCCTCAGGCTAATGCTAATAGTGCTGACTATGTGCCTGTGGCAGCACAGGCTCCTGCAGAGCCCCTGCCACAGCTGTCAACACACAGCCTCAGCTGCTGGCCACCAGCCTCCTGTGCTCACTGAAGTCACTGGGAATTTACTCCCCAGCTGATTTTCCTCTCTTTATTTGGGAAGAATCACAAATTCATTTAAGTCACCTTCTCTTGCAGCCTGTTATTCTACACCACTTTGCACTTCTGCATTTCCTTCCCAGGATGGGACCAATGTTTCACTGGCTCACCTCTCTGGTGTCACTCAGATTGTATAGGCTGGTCTGTGAGCATAGAATGGTCTCAAATTCTTCATTTCAGAGAATAATGGGCTGTAGAAAAGGGTTTATTGTTCCTGGGATAATGCTATGTGATGACTAAATTTCGTGAGGAAATGGCCATCCAAGCATTACTGTAATAATGCAAGCGTTCATTTATTTATTCTTTGATGAGGTTCCAAAAAGCCTAATCAAGTTAGAGACTCTTTATTGTTACTTATCCTAGGCAGGGTTTTGACAACTTATTTGATGTCTGAAACTGAATGTTATTAACTTATTTGTTTAGGTTTCATTTTGTACTTTTTGACTCGGTGAAAAATCAGACTGACCGCATGACTGATCTGCAACACATTCTGAAAATATGGTGGGTTTTTCTGGCACTCTGTTCACACCTAGGTAATCAAGATGGGATATTGTATCTGGGAGTAAGACTGGGATATGTATTGAGTGGGTTGAAGAATTTAAGTAAGTTAAGACTGTGATATAAGTTCATGGCCAAAATTCACTATGTATTCAGTATGAAGGAGTATGCACCAAAATCCTCCATGGAAGGATTACAACATTAGGCACTACATTTCTAAAATAGCAATAAGTGGCCCATAATACATTTTTCTGCGAATCAGAACTGGAGTTCCAGGCACTGGGAATCAGAAGAACATGGTACCCCATAAACAAAAGGATCTGAAGTCAATTTCTGGAGGAGCAGTTGTGTTCTTCCCTTTCCATAGGATACCAGCTGAAGAAAGCCCAACGTAAATCACAGGAATTTACTCATCACACAGGCTAGCATAAAAATCACTAATATTAGAAGAAGGTCATGAATAAATATGTCTGTGAATTGCAAAGGTACATCTGAATCCATGCCCACAGGACACATCTTCCCTGTAGGACGGTGTTCAGTGCACTGTTTCACATGTGTTTTGTGAAAAGCTCGAGGGTAGCTTTACCCCCTTTCATATATTGGAAACAATACCTTTTCCATGACTATATGTACCAGTAAAGTCAATACAATTTGGGTCCAGTTTCCTGAATCCCTCTATTAGGCCTTGAGCTGATACCAGATGAGCAGCTTCTCAGACCACCTCAGGTGCCAAAACTTTCTAACATATTTCAGTGTACTGATCAATAGGGCTCTTTTTCCCTTCCTAGCCACACAAGCTGCACAAGGTGAAAAAAATGCCACTGAATTAATATTTATTTTGTAACATAAAAGAGCCCAGCACTATCTACAAATGTTCTAATTAATTGGGATTAATTTCATGTGCAAAGTTTGGCTCTGAAGGTGTTGATGGAGTAATACATCAAAGAGGCTTCACCTCTGTAAAAAATCAATGCTAAAGTAACCTTGATTACTGTCTCTGTTGATGTCACACATAACACTAATCAGTCATGGTTTGCACTGAACACTATTATGAACAAATATTATTTGTTTTCTTGTTGGCATTTTTGAGACCCTGGGATAATATTCACTGCAGCTCTCTAAGAGGAGGTTTTCACCTAAGGGAAATTGTACAGTTTGTTCAGGAGCACGTGGACCAAGATAAAAATTGAATGAATCTGAAAATCGAAAATACAGAGACATACACTGTCATGGAACAAGGAGACCCTTGCCTTCCTTTCCTCCTTTCCTCCCTTCCTTTCCTCCCTGATTCCTTACCTACCTCTATGGTTCCTTTTCATCTTTCTTTCTCTTCTCTTTTCTTTCCTTGCCCTCTTCTTCCCTTTTTCTCTCCCTCTATTCTTGTTTTCTCACGCTCAACTCAGAACTAGAAAGTACATTTGAAAGGCTGGCAGATTTCTGGAGGGAATGCTTTGCAATACGAGAAGGGAACCTCTAGAGATGCTGGGTCTGAAATTCCTGACCTGTGAAGTATCTAAGCCTAATACAACCAAAGAAAACCTTAGAGTGAAATCACCTTTAATAAGGCTCACTATCGATTTTTGTGATTGCTACTTTTATTCTTCAGAGCAAGCAAACATCTGCAACCCAGCTTCCTGCCCTCCTGTCCCCTCCTTTTTGATTATTCGTAATACTTTTCAGGCCCTACAGAGTCCCTCCTCTCACCCCTCAAGTCCCTGTAACTGATTCAATCCCATTTATTTCAGTGTGGCGAGTTCATGTCATTCCAAGCAAACCCTGAAAACAATTTCTGTATTTATATTGGCTTCAGGGCATCTTGGATCAAGCTTTCAAGTACTATCATGAATGAATCCACATCTTTCCTGGGCTCTCCACAGGGTACCCCTTGACTGAGGTTGTTTTTAAGTGGCCCTTCTCCCACCCTGGTCCTTTTTGTCTTGGCAGGCAGCCTGACTAGACAATAGGGCTGCATCCACATGATGTTACAAGCACAACATCCTTTGTGATTTGTTCTACATCCTTGTTCTCCAGGATTAGTCCATGACTTAGTCCTCCTCCTTGCATAAAAACTTGGCAAGGCAGGGGACAGTGCACAATTAGGTCTCCTCCCAGCACAGGTTCAAGTTTAAATAAAATGCCTGTGTGAAAAGCAGGATTCCAAAACAAATCTGTTGTTGTATAGGAGAATCCTCAGTTGATCAAAGTTATAACTAAGTTATTCCACCTCTACTCACATCTCATCTTTTTTTCCCCTCCATATTCTCTACACATATTCCCCCAGGGATAAAACCCAGTTTATACATTTTTGTCATGAGAACAAATGACAGAGGAGAGAAGTTTGCAATGGCTTCTTATATTTTTCTAGTTTAGATAGAATAAATTAGCTCAAGACAGAAAAATATCTTACAATGCTTCTGTCACAGAAACAGTCAAGCATGACTTATGGATTTCAGTTGATGGAAAATACGTTAAAAATTCATACTGGTTTTTAGATAGTGTCTGAATAGCAAGTGTTTATTTACCAGTTGAAAAACGAGTCTTTAGATCTCCTTTACTGGTTCTGCTTAGTATAGCAGATGGTACCCCCATCGTGCAAGAGTTTTCAAAGCCACATTGAGACAACCTCCTTATTTCAATCCGTGCTACATCTGTCCCTAAATGGGATGAATTAACAACAAACATGCAAAGAATAAAAACAAATCTTATACCAAAATTGAGTAGATATGAAAAACGTACGCATTCAAAATGTGCCGGATTCCTTTGTTTAGAAAATAGAATGGCATTTCAATCTCTTATGTCGTCAAGTGCTCTTCGTGAGGAGGAAAAGGTTGTTTTTCACATTTAATTTTGAGTTGTAAACTATGGTCATTTCCTTTGCCTTTGTCAAAACACTAAAGAGCAGTGGGGACAAAACAAGGGGATGGTAAAGGTAGGGGGAATAAAGCGCTTGTTGATGTTCTGAGGATCCAAGGCGACTGGTCAGTCACGGATGGATGCTTTCAGCTGGCAGCCTGGCCACAGCAGATGTTGCTCTGGACCCTGGCTCACTTCCCAGGTCTGGGATGTCATCTGGCTTATCTAGTCAGACCCCTGTTCTTTACCAGTCTTTTTAAGACTGGGCAGAGCTAGACAGGCTGTCTGCTCTCATCATGCTGATAACCGTGCAGAACAGTAGATCTCAGAGTCAGGTGAAAAGAAAAACATAAACAGACACACACACAAAAAGAGCAAAATTGTTGGGGAAGAATCAGAACAGAAGGAAAATTCAGTTCTTTGTTGATTCAGAGGTACATATCCATACTATGTCACTGAAGTTATTTTGTTTATGAAGATGTGATGATGCATAAGGCTCAGGGTGACCTGAAAATAAAGAAATTTTATTTTGGCCCACCCAAGGTAATTTTCCTTATTATTTCTCTGCATGCATTTTACAAAGATCATGCTAAATAGATGAGCCCTCAAAGTTAAAAATCTTACCATATATAGAAATTTTAATTACTTACCATTTTTGTCTGTCCAATTTTTGTTTGTTTGTTTGCTTTAGCCTTCCAATTTCATTTCTGCATTTTTGTCAAAGTCTCCCTTCCCCTCCCCACCTGCCCCCCCTCCCGCCTTTTCTTGGGATAAGAGAATTTAGTGTTTTTTAGACTAATGGCTCTTTTCTGACAGATAAGATTACTTTAGGGGAGGCCTGTTGAATCACCAGTGCTACAACACCTCAGTTGTATCAGTGCTTGACTGATCCCTTGATTGTTTTGGGATCAATTAAAATTGTTTTGTTTCTTTTCTATGGGCAGGTAAAGTAGTAAGAATTTGGAGAGTGCACCCAAAGAAAGCTCTACACTTAAAGGCTGATTTCTGTGATATATAATTTTATTCTCAACTCCCTTCAAATATTTTCCAGCTGAACAAGATTTGAAAAAAAAAAAAATCTATGATGAGAGGGCAATTCAGAAGACTCCTTCATTCCAATTTCGTAGAAGTTTTCTCATTTTCCAAGCATCTTAAAGGTGGTAAAAGTTCACTTGTGGTCTGACTTATTGCCATAAAAATGGAGAAAGTTAGCTGTATGCAAAATGACATAGTAACAGATCTGATGCTCCACGGGCTTCTTGAAATTCAAAACTGTCTTCCAATGCCAACAGGGACCAAATATTAAACCTTCAACCTATTCCTCTGTAGAAGACAAAAAATCCTTTTTGCCTTGCAGGTAAGTGAATGTTCCTTTTTGTCTGTGGCTAGGCAGTCTAGCTGCTTTGGGGTTTTGGCTTGCAAAGCTCTGTCTAGGGCAGCATGCAGTCAGTAAGCAGGCAGCAGCCTTGCAACTTCAAGGTGAGCCCAACATCTCAACCAGCTTATGGGCAGTTGAACTATTAACTGAAAAATAGGCTGAACCTCAGCAGGCATCTTGGAACATCAAGTTGGCAGGACTTAAGAGGGTCAACAAAAAACTGACAAAACAAAGATTTCAGGGGTTTTCCTTTTGTTTTAGGGGCTTCATTTGTTTGCTTGATTTTTTACGGATCTCTGTAGGGGGACTTCAGTTTGTTGGCATTCTTCTGCCCTTAAAAGCACGGACAAGAAAGAAAAACTGATAATAGTGTCTGAAATATCAGGACATGACAACAACAAAGGTGACTGGGAAACTGACTTGCTGCAGAAATTTTGGGGCATGTGTTATGTTCAAATAGTTACTTAAATAAAGTTAGAATATTTTTTAGGGCTACAGATTTAAGTGGACATAAGCATGGCAGGAAAATGAGAATACAAGTAAGATGAAAAACAATCAAAAGGGAAGAGAAAGGCTTATGACATTTAATTTCAGATGTCTATGAAGTAAATAGCACCATCAGGACCAGGCATGTCAATAAGACAGTCAATAACAAGAAATAGGAACTTCAAGAGTAATTCACCAGAATTCATTAAAATATCTCTTTTAGGACAAGATGCATGATGTCCTTCAAAAATGCTTGGTTCCATCCATAGACCAGAACAAGAATTTCAGATGTTTTCCTTGGCTGTTTATATGTACAATGAAAACATCAGCAGCTAGATGAATCCCACCTTACTGAAGAATTTTACTGGCAAGCCAAGCCCAATTAGTGCGACTACTTTAGTGATTTAGGGCAAATGAGAGATTCTATTTGATATGAATTTGCTTTGCATCTGTACTGGGAATCTTATGGAACCAAACTCTAGTGCTCACTTAGTGCCATCAGAATTGTTTCCCTTTCAGTGCAAGTTAAGCCAACGTCACACAGCAGAACATCTGAAGCTCACCTCTTGCAAGGTGGATGGATGCAACTCCCTCCAAAAGTGAGCTCTGTATATGTGGGCAGTGTGTGTGATTGGCAGCTGGCACAGACTTCATTGAGAATAGAAACACAACATGGACAGGCAGTATCAAGGCCACAATAGATCACATTGTTACAGTCCTTCCATCCTCCCAGAAGTGTTACACCATGTTAGGTGAACATAACTGTAGAAAACCCTGAACAAAAAAGACAACGCGTATGCCTTGTGCAGGGTCTGGGACTATAATCTCTCTGAATTCTTGCACATTTACCCTATGTAACTTTTCATTAAATTCCATTTATTCTTACTGTGGTGAATAGGCACTGTACATAGTACAGTGTAACTCAAATCATTAGTGGAAGATCCAGATCATCCTAAAAGCATCACTTTCTGTATCTATTTATAATCAACCAGCAGTATGATGCACACATAGAAATCATCTATATGCCAAGACTTTGTGGCATTTGCACAATCATTTCAATTATTTCCACAAATAAAAACGTTTAACAAACATGAAGTAGTGTTGATCTCCACATGCACAAGGGACATGATGATGATTTCCAGATGTCCAGCTGGAATTATTGTTCCTGCTTCAACTAGACTGCCAAGCACTTCTCTAATCCTGTGCACTTACTACAAATAATAATAATATTGAAATACCCTTGAACTCAGCAGTCATAAATTGATTGAATATGAATTAAATGGAAAATAAGCAAAAGCAGGTCTTCAGCTGGGTTACTGTATTTCAAAAGGGAAAACTTTGATGAATTATATGAACAAGCAAGTGAAGTCAATGGAAGCAAAGAGTTCAGGGGCTTGCAGTGTGACAGATTCCTCCAAACTCTTTAAGTCAGCAGTGAAAAGTTATCTGAAACTTGCACATCAAGCAAGTGAGAACAAAACTTTCAGGAAAGGTTTCCAAATGTATTTGGATGTATAGCCACCTCGAAAAGGACATTAAGAGTAAGCATAAAGCCTACGAGAAATTGAGGGAAAAAATAGATTGATCAGCAAATAAAAGTACACCTTAGAGGTCACGAAGTGTAGAAATAATGTAAGAATTGCCAACAGCCAAGCTGAGTTAGGCCTTTCAAAGTATATTAAAACAAACAACAGAAAATCTCTTCAGTCACATAAATAAAAAAGAGAGTAGCAAAAGTAAGAACAGTATCATATGCAGCAAAGTTGGCTAGATATAAGGTAGTATGTGTCTGGTTCTAAGTATTTTAGCTTATTTTCCAATAAAGAATCATTGAAAAGGCAGGAGAGGTTATGAAAATGAAATAAGTGAAAAACAATGTATTTATATACAAAAGGGATCAATACTTCATATAAATAAATTAATAATTAGATAACGTAATAACAGTCTTTCTGAACTGTAAGTATTCTGACTATAGCATTACTGAAGAGTAACTGTTGGTCTCTCATTTAATAATGTATACATTTTTGGCCCTCAGTAAAAAAAAATCAAAAACATATGAAGATATTGTCTATTTTACCTACTCCCTATCTAAAGTATTTCATAGTAGTTCTGAGAAGTAGGAGAGATGATGAGATTTATAATTCCTTTGTACAGACTTGAACAAAAGTATTTCTGAGACAGAGTAGATGGAGTTCACCTGTGGCTAACTTTGGGCAATATAGCGTTAACCACGTCTTTCAGCTCATCCTGGCCCAATCAAGAAGTGCTCAGTTAATCTCAATTCTTATATCACATCATTGGGTTTAAACTTGAGTCCCTAGAATCTGTCTGCAAAAATATTCTGTAAAGAGTGGAAAACTGCATCTTCTCCTTGCTCTCCTAATGCTTTTCTGGGCAGGTGTTCTGGCTTTAACAGGAAATGCATTCCTTACCTACTGACCATGGAAACTAAGGCAAAAAAATGCACAATCCTCATTATGTTCAGTCTTTCCCTTTTGGCCAGTTCTCTGTACTCAAGAACTGAGATTCAGGGTTCTCAATGTTGCAGATGTTAAGGGCACTTGATGCCAGTTTGAGGTACTAATTCTCTTCTCATGTTCTGTGTGGTGAATTAGGTACAGCACACTCAGGAAGCAAACAGTCCACCACTATATAGATAAGTATCTTAAATTTCATGTTAGTTTGACATATTGTATCTCTGACACAGCAAATATGTCCTTTCTTTTTGGCCTTGTGGCATAGCATGACTGAAATAATAAGCCCAAAAAACCCCAAACAATTAAGAATCAACTCACCAAGAATATTAGAGATATAGCCTTGACCTCTGTCAGATGGAAAAATAAATTAGACCTCTCATTTCTTGCATGAATGTTGTAGTAGGTAAGAGATGAGGCATCACTGCTGGCCTAAACCCGCTAGCTTTATTGAGAGCACGGAGTTCCAGATCAGAGTCCTCCAGGAATCTCAGCCAGGACAGTACTTTTTTTCTGTTGCAAATTAGATATACAAAGTGAAAAAAGTAATATGTTCAAGCACATGAAATTAATGCAGCTTTTCAAGATATAACTGTTTGAAGATCGTGGAAACTTATGATTTTATTTGGAGGTGGTAGATATGTTGGCAAACACAACTGAGTGAAAAGTCAGCTTAATGTCTTAATTGAGATATATAACATTATGTGGGACAAAGAGACTAACTGCTGATTAGATAATTAACAAAAAAAAAGAAAGTATGATTTCATATTACTGCATAACATATGGAGAATAAAAATAAAATCAAAATTTTGTTCATAAAAGTACCAGGATCATGTGTTTTTAATAATAGATTTCTGGTTTGCAATTTCTTTTGTTTTGTTTAGCTTTATAATAAAGATTACTACCAGCAGGACCTTAAAATATATTATGAAAGATTTATACATTCATCATTTCCTTGACAAAGGTCATTTATATCACTGGGTAAAGACAATGAGAAATGCTTTTCTTGTGAAAAAAGGGCTCTTAATGAGACCTCCTACTCCTTTCTTCCCTGCTGAAACCCTTTAGATATATCAATTATTTGTTTTAATAGGAAGACCTGTAAAGTACTCAAAAAGGGATGTAAGCCAAACTTTTCTATAAACAGAATTAATATAAGGGAAACTGTATTTAAAATACTAATCTGTAAGACAAAGGACCAACCTTGTCCTGAGTAGGAATTAGTCAGATTGATTCTGTGGACTTCAGTAGAATTTTATTTTTTGTGTTTTTGGAATTTCAGGGCAGATATGGAAACTGTCTACGTGTCTAAAATGAGCAGGTTTTGGTGAGACTTTCCAATATACTCAGATTTCTAACTGTTGATTTGCATCTTCTAGTACTCTACTGCTTTGTAAAGCCCAGAGACATCTCTTTGCACTGCTAAGTATCTAAATACTTCTGTTGTATTTCAGCTATGGGGTCTGCTGGACAAGAAAGATAATGATCTATTGGAGTGAGTCCAGAGGAGGCCACAGAGATAATCAGAGATCTGGAGCATCTTTCTTATGAAGAGAGGTTGAAGCAGTTGGGGTTATTTAAGCTGGAGAAGACTCTAGGAAGACCTTATTGCAGCCTTCCAGTACCTGGAGGGTTCCTACAGGAAAGATGGAGAGGGACTGTTTAAAAGGGCAGGGAGTGGTAAGGGTTTTATGTTGAATGAGGATAAGTTTAGATTGGATATAAGGAAGACATTTTTTATTATGAGGGTTTTGGGGTTTTCTTTACTATGCAGATGGTGAGTCACTGAAAAAGGTTTCCCAGAGAAGTTACAGATACCTCATCACTGGAAGTTCAAAGCCTGATTGGACAGGGCGTTGAACAACCTTATCTACCTGAACATGTCACTGCCCCTGGCAAGGGAGTTGAACTAGATGTTCCATTAAGGTCCCTTCCAACCCAAATTACTCTATGGCTTTTTTAAACCAGGGAAGTAAAAAAAAAAAAAACCACCAAAACAAATGGATTGGTTCAGGGATTGTATTTTATCCTACTCCCTCCCACAACCATATTGTGTTTCCTCCTGTTATTGATCTAACCAGGTTACACAGGAAAGTTTTCATAACAAAATTTGCAACCTGCTGATCTTTCTAAGCTGTAGGGTTGTTGGTGGGTCATGTGACTGTACTGACTACCTGTTAGCTAGATGAAAACCATCTTGGATTTACATTGGAAGTGTCAACCAAACTGAGCAAAAGATCCCTGTAGAGACAGCTGCTGGTTTTAGGACCCATCATGATCATACTTTCACCTGCAAGGGGTGACAGCTCTGCTTTGAAAAAAATTACAATTTTGTGTGATTATGAGTTTGAATTAGGCATGATAGGCATTTTGTTGGGCATAGTCTTGTTTTATTGGTTTTGGGCTTTTTTTTTTTTTTTTTCTATTCATAAATGGAATGAAAGTATAGTCCCTTTACTGAGAAAAGAACAGACCACTCTAGATCAGTGTTCATCTGCCAATACGAGAAATGCCGAAGGAAGCCACCCAAACTCTGCAAACAGAGCCATGACCGGGAGATGGCTCTACTCAAGAGTGTGCACAGTAAACACAAAGGAATTACCTGCCTCTTGGAGGCTGCAGTGACATTTGAAGAGTTAACAGCATGTATCTCAGGCTTCAGGCAAATGAGACTTCCACCCCGCTGCAACGTATTGGTCAGACATGTGCCCCCTGCCCTCCTGTAAAACTACAGAGACATGACATTTTAACTTGAACAAGCAAGCCGTCCACAGAAAATAACACCATGACAACTGTCTGTTGAAGCTGCCTCCCTGGGTGTGAGATCCTTATCGCCTGAGCATATATCATCACTTAACAAAACAAATGTGCTTCAGTAGCTGGTGGGATTTTAGCACAACTTTGAAACTACTTTCTTTGGAGCTTACTAGGAACTGCCCACTGATAGGTGTTATTTAAAATGCCAGTGACATCAGGATGGAAAGGCTATGGTTACTGTGGAAGTTGCAAATGGGAAAAGAAAGGAATGTGAAAAATTCAGTTACACTGTTATCACCCAGGGCTCGTGTAGTTCTCTTGTCTGTGACTGTGCTTTTTGTTTGGCTTTGCATTACTGCCTGTAAATAACAGAGATTTATTTCTTTCTTTTCCAGTCCTTTTCTACCAGTGGGATTCTATTCACTCTTTCAGAACAATGAAGGGTCTGAACCTGGAAATGTGCACATGAACTGAACTTTATTACTCAGGGGAATAGTCCCACTGAAAATAATCAGACTATTTATTACTTGGTCATGAATTCTACTGAAATTAATTTCCTTCAAAATTATAGCTAATTCCCAGATTATTTCGCTCGTCAAAGAAATGTTAGACAGAACTTTGGAATTAAAATTTAAATAAGCAGAAATAAAAATTTTGCATTGCTTCTTTTAAAAGCAGAAAATTTTTGATCAGCATTGTGGTAGTAAAAAAATAGAACAGTGTATTTTGTCTGGCCCTTTAACAGATTTTGTTTGTCCTTTTAACTCACAGTAGATACAGGGTACAGCTTTCATCGTGAAATAAAATTCACAATGTTTCATGCAACATGATTATTCCTTTGCCACCAACTAATTATCTAAAAAACAAAACAGAACAATAAAATATATGAATTATTGCAGAACACTCATGGCAGCTGCTTGCACTTTTGCAAGTTTCATTTTGTTTAAGTCATTTTCATCTCTCAGCATTTTTTAAGTTGTTGAGGATTTTTTTTAATTTATTTTGTTTTGTTTTAGAACATTTTATTGTTTATATACATAAACATAAATAAATATATGTGTGCATGCAAATAGTTATACATAGACATATCATATATACACACTTTCATGTGAGGTGCAGGAACTGAATATACAGTAGTGAATGAATATTTTTTAAAGATAACCATTCTATAAAAAATCTATTTCAATAAGACTGTCAGAATTTAATATTCCGGAACAATAACTAATATTGTAGGAAGGAAATGATAGATAACACATGAAAATACTGATATACCATAGTTACTTAATTCCTGCCTAATTACTAAAAAGATTTATAGGATCACGGAATTGTAGCTATAAACCTTATGGTTTCCTTGGCAGAAGTTCAGCTGATTAGTTTAGGAGAGGAATGACTTGCTACGAGATTCCTGACTTTAGTGGGATCGGATGGATCATCCAATCAAGTGAACAGCTACAAGTATATTGATGGACACAATCAAAAGGATTATGCCCATGCTTTAAGTTATAGATACATGCAAGTATTTTGTTAAATGCATCCTTCAAAATCACAAAGACATAGGAAAATATATTTGTATGCAAATTGTGCTTCCCGCTTTAAGTTGCTAATCATGGTCATTTTTGTTGTAATTGTATGTTTCCCCATGTGGAAAAATGTTACTGTGGTGCATTGAATAAGCAGCATAACCAATTTTGTGTCGCCTTAACAACAGGCTTACCATTCATTAAACATAGTAAGGCTAGTCCAAAGAGAGATAACAAGCCAGCTGTCTCAGTAGCTTCCAAATACCTTGTCATCACCCAAAATAAATTTTATCATGCTCTTGGCCACTTTAATGAGCATGGCCCCAGCTTTTTACTGTAGATTACATCAATAATGCAACTGCAAAATGAATGTTGTGTCGGTGTGACATCTCATCTGAGCAAAATGGAAGCAGAGTGCACCTTTTTTTGCCAAGGACCTAAAAATGACAAAAACTGCAATGTCCTGGTCTGGATCATAGAAGGTGAGAGTCTCAGTCTTTTAACCATGGCAAGGATCTAACACGGACATCTTTGTCTGCTCCTCTCAGCAGAGCTAGTTAAAGGTAGACTCCAAATGCATTTTGCCATTTGAACCTTAGCATTGGATGTGCAAAAAAAAAAAAAAAAAAAAAAAATCAATCTGTGTCTACAGAGAGGAAGGAAGCATTTACAAATATAGAACCTCATGTAGTGCTTCACCAACAGAAACATCATTTTTCACTTCTTTCAAGACATTCCAAAAATATCTAGCTCCATTCTTTAGACCCCCCACACTAGAGTAATCTGCAGTACAGTCACTATTCCAAACATCTGTTATTTTTTCTGTATTATTTTTCTCCTTCATTTCTTTATACAAAGCTGTACTTGGTGGATTTCAGCTGCTACCCAGTTATTTGGCAAAAGGATGTGAGAATCCAGCTTCTTATGGGCTTTCAGTATGTGTGGGATCGAGGTAGCACAGCAGTTCCCTTCTTTTTCTGAGACTGCTGCTGCAGCAGCTCCAACAACAAAAATGCACAGTCGGCGGTTTCTTTATTTTCATCTTTGCAGCGCTCTTGGCACTGAATTCTGGAATGGATAAAGTAAAATGGTGTCTGCCTAATCCCTCCGAGAGATTTGATTGCAACTTAGACTACAGCATTTTCCTTGAACAGGCTTAAAAAATGTTATGTTTTGGAGCTGCCTTCTCATTTTGATGTAAGCAATTTTAATATGTAATGTATAGAGTGTGTTCTTTAAGCTCTAAATTACAAGTTATGCAGCAAGGCAGTTCACCTGACTACGTATGGCAGACACAAATGCATTCCATACAGGAACACACAAGAAAGAGGTTTATTTCCTACTGCATTTCCTTTTAATAAGATCATCTAAGAGACCCCAGGAAACATTGCGTATCACATCTGAATTTTTTCTTTTTTAGGTGAAAAGACCTTTACTGTACTTCTTCATGCAAAACCCACACTTCACAGTGAAAGCATGTCTGATACATCGTGTTGGAAAATTAATTTTTCTGTATATAGAAAAGATATGAAATAAAAAGTAGTCCTTGTTATCAGTGCTGCAATCCTGACAAGAAGACACCACTTCCAAATTTAAAAGATGGCCTATTCTCTTTAGAAATTGGATCTTTAAAACCTCTTTATCAATTGTAAGTTTAGCAGCTTCTTTTAAAAGGGTATAGGTACTCTGCCATTAAACCCTGGTCAAAAATAAACACAATGTTTAAATAATTAGTTCAGAGAGTACCAGAGCTAATAAATACCTGCTTCCAGCTTTTCTTCTTTCTCTCTCCCTTACTTTCACGGTGTGAATTCTCTGATGTTTAATAAAGTATGAGCATCTGAGGGTTTCACTAAGGGGAGTATGACAACAGTGTCTTTTCAAGCTGTATGTTTTCCCAGCATAAACAGCATTGTTGCTGCACATGACAGAATGTCTTTGAAACCTTTATTTTTCCGTTGAATTTGGATGAAAACCACCAATGATATAAAAAAAAAAATATTTCTGATGGACAGAAAAGGAATGTGAGAGAGTACATATTTGATACAGACACACATAAAACATGATTATTCAGCAGAGAAAGTGAAATATATTATAATCCAAATGTTATTAAACCACCTGCAGACATGGGCATAGCTCATATATATGACTGAATTAATTTTAAAATATAAAATATAATTATTTTAGAGAGAAGACACTGATTGTAAGAAGGGAGGAGTGTTGCCCTCCTTGTCCCATTTTGTCTCCACTGACTATAAAGAGGGCCAAGGAGGTCTCATTCAGATGTTGATTCTCCGCTGTGTTTAGTCAGATGGATAGTACCCTTTCAGTCTCCTTGACCTAGCCCATCCAGAAATACCTCCACTTTGTATGGAGAAATAGCACCTTTACTTTCTAAGTTATTATGCCTATGATGTTTCAGCTAATCTTATACTCAAATATATCACAAAAAATAGAGTAAACAGAAGGTAATTTTTTCTGTAAGTTTGTTTTCTACATACAGCAAAACACAACTCGTGAATCAGTCCAAAGAAACATATTGCAGACTCATCAATGTAATAAATACACTTTACTTTCAAATGAAATAAAACAAGAAAGGATAGTATCTTGCTCAGTCATTTTAGTGTCCTTTGTGAGTTCTGAGGCTCCCCCAATTCTTTAACAGACTTTTTATTGTTATTCCATTCCTTCCTACACAGATTGTTATGCTACATTTCTTTCCTTGTCCTCTCTCTTGAGCACCTTCTTTGAGTATGTGAAATGATGTGAGGAGGATCTATCTGTATTGTTGCTGGTTTTTTTATTTTCTCTCTTCTTCCCCCGTTGCAAAATATTCATTTTCTATTGAATATCTGCCATGCTATTCATGTATGTATGTGAAAAATGACAAGTTTAAAAATTTATGAACATGGACATAATAGATAAAATTATGGACAAACCATAGGATAAAGATAGAAGGGATGATTATGTCATCTAGATCAGGTTCATGTTTATCACAGACTATTAAATATGACTGAGTTGCCTTTATGTTAATTATAATGCTATGCATCTGTCAGAAACACATCTGTACAAAGGTGTCTGGAGACTGAGAAACAATGACTACTCACTGGAGTTTTTCAATTTAAGCATCCTCATCTTGATAAGCAAGTAAATAAATGAATAAGTAAAAGAGACAGCTTGTCTATAATTGTAATTTACCTCCCTTCATTTTTCAGTCATGTTTATGCTTCAATTTTGGCCAGATACATCTGATACAAGTGGTGTCACCAGATGACCATGTTTCTAAGGCTGGAAAAGTGAAAATGCCAAGATCAGTAAGATTGAGTATCTCACTCTCAAACTCGTCTTGATATTCTTTAGGAAGCCAGTAAAATATCACATAAAATAGGACTGAGGTATTCAAGACGCTCACAATACTAAGAAGTCATAACTGGTTTCCTGAAGTCTGACAGTTTCATATTCATACTGCTATAGCCTATGTAGAAAGTAATGAATTTAGGTATGAGTAATAAGGCTAAGCTATCTTCCACCAAATATGAGGTGAGTCATCTAATCAGCCCTAAGTGGTTTGAAGCACTTCATGTAGATTTGATTAGATGAGAACATTGTATTCTGGGTATTTCCTTCATAAACTACAAGACATCTGATCACTTGTTGGGGATGAACATCCCTAGTTATAAGAGATTTCACTGAAGCTACAGACCTACTTGAATAGATTTTTCTCTTCCATTCGGTCAGATCAAGCTTTGACTCTTCCCTCTCAGCTCAAACCTCAGATGTCATTCGATCTGTGGTGCAAGAAGTGTGCCATTAACAAAACAATCTGCTAACAGCACAGTTACAAAATGGTTCCTAGCTGGTACAGGGGGACTCACAGCTGGTGTCAAGTGAAAAATCTCTGTTACGCTTGTTCTGGGCTCTGTAGGGTCAGAATAGAAGTCTCTACACCATGATCCTGTACACCAAGGAGTTACTCAGAACATCTTTTATGCGGGCAAGGGAACAAGAGGTCAGCAGCTGCCTTAGGATGGAGCACAGGAGGGACCAAACTCAGCAAAGCAAAATCCATTGTCAGTTGTCTCAAGTGGACTCTGACATAAAAGGGGAACTAAATCACTGTTGTAAAATATACATGATACAATATTTATATATGAAGTGTCTGAGTGCATCTTCCTATGAAAATTAGAAACTATGGGAAACCTTCCTATGACAGAATGAGCATAAATACTAACCAGCTCAAAATTTAGATACTGCATTTGTCCAGAAACAATCACCACCTATGAAAAACTATTAGTGAGTAATCCTGATAGTACTGTGTGCATATGTATGTGTGGGAGTGCACACTGCAACACTGAGTTTTGTCCTGACCCCACAGGTGATCATCCAGACCCTGAAGCATGAAGACTGGTGACCTTTCCACCATTTTTTTTAGCTTCTGTAATGGCAAAACTGTTATTACTGGCCATAAAATTACTCAGACCTTTTCTAAAATCCTGATATTGCAGTTGCCTTTAGTGACCTTGTCTGACAGTGAATTATTCAGGTTGACTATCAGCTACATTAAAAAAAAAAGGCAAAGAAAACAAAACAACATTTGCTTTTATTGGTTTAAAATTTACTGCCATTTAATTTCAGAGAGAGAAGAGTAGGGAGCCACTCTTGCTCTCCCTCACTGGCATCAAAAAGGGATAAATGAATCAAAGTAAAACCTCATGAAAATGAAGCAGTTTAACTATGGTTATATATTGGTACATACTGATACTGAAATGTTTTCACGTTCTTTCCTGTGTAACTTTTCCTCTTTCAACTTGAGGCAAATACTTAATGGATTATAAGCACTGTCACATTTTGCCTGTGAAACAGACGTGTAGTGGGGATAGATGATAGCCATATCTCTCAATAAGATTTAGAGGTTTCATCCCAATCTGGAAAAAGTCTGACTCACAGAGGGATCATCAGGACTCTGAGGCACCCATGGGCTTTACTGTCCCTACCCAAAGTCCAGGACCCCATTTTAGGGACTATTAATCCCTGCCCCAGCAAGAATATACGATATTGATTCCCAGCTCCCCACAGCCCTGCCCAGCCTGGTCATGAACCCCACCAACCCACAGGCCAACATGCCAACCTGGCCTCAGCCCATCTCTGTCCTCGAGAGGTGGCCGATGCCAATCCTGGAGGAGAGAGAGAAGCCCTGTCTGCCAGGCTTTCAAGGGGAATCCCTATCGCCCACATCCCCCATGATGCCCTCAGCTCTCCCACATCATGTTGTACAGGATCCATCTGAGCTTTTGTAACTAAAAACACAAAATACCTATATTGAAACCTCAAGCTTTCATCACAAATCTAAATGTGATGGGTAACAACATCACTCCATATAAAGTTTATAACTTGAGAGGACTTTTTCCCTGGTTTTGTGCAACCAAACTGCGAACCTGGTGAAGGAAATTTCATACAAAGGCATTACCTTGTTAAATTCCTACATCATAATGGCAGATGTGAACTTGACCGCTTTATTCTTTGTGTTAGGGTATCATTTTCTATGCATTTTTGCAAGAACCAATAAAATACATTATTTTGTAACTATTCTTCATATTTTCATTATTCTTGTAGTCATTTAATCTCTGTGAAAGTAAACACATTAACTGCAGCATAGGTAATCCCTCTGAGCTACCCTAGTGACATACTGACCACCTAGGCAGTATGTGTCCGTCAACTCTAATCATCCTAATTTATTGGATTAGATGAATATATCATGTACTGAGTATGTCCCAATGTCCTGGAACATTGATAGACACAAGAAAATTTGCTAATTATTTTCTTACTCATGGCTTCAGTTCCCATTGCAGATGTGTTTCTGTATGTTTGGAGGTGAAGAGGTGACAAGGAAACTGACAGATGAGAGCCTTCTATGTGACTTCAGGCTGAGAGACTTCAGAGAGAGGTGAGATTCCTCTTCTTAGCAAGGAACAAACCTAGAAAGCAAACCGTAGAAATTTTGACAGACTTTCTGAGTGACATAAAAGAGACCCCACAGAGTCTGTTTTAAGCAAGAAACCCTAGTTCCAGAAAACAGTTACTGAACTGGTGAGATCAAGCTAAAGAATATCTTTCCTTGCAGAGGAAGATTTCTTCTGAGTCATCTATTGTGTTTCATTAGGCTGATTTGGTTTTCTTAATTTAGGGAGTTCAGAAAACTTACAGAAGCAAAAGTCTTTTGGTATTATTTGTCATTATTACTTAAATAGTTACGGATCTGTTCCTCTTAGACCCAAGGTTCTGTTTGATGTCGATCTTGTTCTGTGCATCATTTCACTGGTTCATTCCTAAAAACAGGTAGTCAAATAAAAAACAAACATTAAAAAAAAAAAACCCACACCACAAAACACCACCACCACCACCACCACCAAAACATAACAACAACAACAAAATAACCTGTTAGGTTCAAATCTTAAAACTTCCACAGCTGCAATTTTGTCCATAAATCAAACTTTATAACAAATCATGAAAGCAGATGGGAACAAGGTGAAGAGTTAGTAGTATCAGATGATACACCAGTTAATCAGTCTGATTAAATGTCTGTGCTAATGGAACTTCCAGAACTACTTCATGAAATATGAGTTCAAAGCATGTCATTTTTACTGAGTGTATCTTCTGGATTATCTTATATCACAGTTGACAGTTGCCTTCTTCTGATAAAGTAATATATTACTAATCCATTGGCAGAATGATTACATGCAGCAGATGCCTAGTTAGTAATTTTCTTTTTCCCAAAGAAAAATCTTGTAGGGTATGAAATTAATAGAAGTTCTATTATTAATAGCATAAAAACAAAAGTAGCTTTTATCTATAATATTAGGTGGGAGAAAGTTGTCCAAACACTAGAACCTCTGGTCTTGGTTTTGCTGATCAATACACGCAGTGTTTTAAAAATCACCTTAATAAGAGAAATTACCCTTACCAGAAGAAAAGTAGTGGAGGAAAAAGTTTCATGTTGATTTAAGTACTTATTAAAAATCAAGATCATGTTACACAAGTTAAAACCCCCAAAAAAATTCCTGCCATTTCTATTGAAACTAGTATTGCTAAATTTCAACAAACCTACAACAACACTGATAGTTCATCAAAACTTTAAAAGACTTTTTCCTTCTTTCTCTTCCTCCCTTTCTTTGTTTTCTTTTTCTCTCTTTTTTAGAACCAGTTTAGAATATAGGGCATCATTTACTGTCCAGTGAAAAGTCTTCCTTACTCAAGAGGAAGCCAGAAAGGTGATAGATGCCCCTGTACTTTGGTTCATCCATCTGTAGAATAACACAAGACCTTTCTCTTGGGAGTGCTGATGTCTGAAAAATACTTTAGGTTTCCCAGGTGAAAAGTGCAACTCATGTGCAGAGTATTATTATAATCTTTTTTTCTCCCAACACAAGCATTTCATAAACTTGCATTGTTGTCAGAATAGTTCTGAAATATTTTACCCTCAGGTTCATCTTTCTAGCTACAGAGTAAAGCTCTTAGTAGTTTATTCTCAGTCAGTCTGTCTATGCACACACTATCTTTTCGAAGTGCTGCTGACATACAAATTCACGGGATATCTATAATGTTCTTATTAAAGAGACAAATTAGTTATTTTACTTAAACAAACAACAGACGTATTACCCGCCGGAATGCCCAGGCTCGCTCCATAACTAATACTGAGTGCTGATGAGATGTGTTTCAATGTGTTTTATTTTACATTTTACCTTGGTGGGTAACTCAGCCTGTGTCAAACTGACTTAACTGCTCAAGTGCCAGAATCCTGCCAGTTCTCATGAATGGTTTAATATTGCTACACTTATGAACACAGTATTTTATTTATCAGGAAATCTTAAATTTTGATCCAAACCTGTCTTTACCTACTAGTTTTGGATTTTTTTTTTTTTTTTTTTCTGGTGATGGACTTGAAACTAGTGCTTTTACATCCAAGATATATGCAAAGGTATGAATAAATATAAGATGGAAAGGGAAGACAAATTTTGATAGCTGTCTGCTTTATGTCATGTCAGATGTGTCAAGTGATATTAAAGTAATGAAAACTGTATGGAAGCTTTACAAGGTAGGAGACATTCTTCAGTGGCACTGTGATAACACAGATCTTTACATAGTGGCTCACCTTTCTGGTGTGCTGGCTATGCTTTCCAGAATATATCCATTTATTGAAATTTTGAATCTGCAATGTCTTCATAGTCTCATTAGGAGAAGACCCTACCTACTTTTGCTAAGACACAGTCAGTATCATGAGCTAGAAATGTTTCAGACTAGCCTTAGTCATCTCTCCCTCCCTCTATGTGCACATATATACCCATGCAACTTTAAATTCTTCAGCCCATCAACAACTCCAGATCTCTATTGTATCCTGTTTCCCAAAAAACTACATTTTTTCTCCATTACTGCAACACATCTTGCTTCTATCTGTCCTTCTGTCCATCCGTCTGTCTGTCTGTCTGTATGTCTATCTATCTATCTATCTATCTATCTATCCATCCATCCATCCATCCAACGACATGACCTGTGTTCATAACAGAGTTGATTTCCAAGTCATTGTCCTCCTAAATTTAGAGGTTTCAGCAGTAAAAAGTCATTATTAAAAGGAAGGTGTATTTGTTTCTTTGGCGAGGTTTTTTTTATTGCTCCTTACATCACATTTCTTTCTTATAATGCCAGAAATGGTCCAGTAAACTGTTGGCTGTTATTTACATTTCCATATTATATGGGGAGATGACAAGACAGGTTACAAACTATACATTCTCTTTACATGTAAGACTGTGGTGGCTCTCACGTAGTGTCTATATAGCCCAACAGAATCCATAAATATTGGCTGTTAGTAAGAAAAATCACAGAATTTTTCTCTCTGAGTTAGTAGCTTCTGAAATTAAACACTCTTTTGCATCCATTATATACAGACACAGATCATTCAAAGGACAAAATGAGAAAATTAAAAAAGAGACATTAGTTAATCTCATCACAGATCATGTTAAGATACCCATTCTCAGCACAAGATACTGAGGGATAAAATCAACACCTCAACCAATTAAAATCACACTGTGTCTATTAAAATGAGTCATCAGACCAGATCTGAATTAAGTCTTTCTACACTTGTAAAAAAGAAGAGTGCACAAATAATATTCATTGCACCTGTTTATAGGTTGCAGGATGTTAATTTTATTTATACAGAGAGAGAATACTCCCTCCCAAAGCAAAATTTAAAGGGCCTCAATGTCAAAGTCGGATATAGGAAGATACTTAGCCTTTTTATATCTCTCTTCAGTCTCCCTTATCAGCAAAATGCATTTCCCTAAATTTTAGTGTCTGAAGACAGCTACATATGTGTCTAGGCACCTAAATGTCTTTTTTTCTGAGATACTTAGGCAGGCATTCAACTAACCACCCAGGCATTTAAAGTGACATTTTGGTGGAATTTCAGCTCCTACATTCAGGAAATGAAGTTAGAAAGAAAACACTTAAACTGCTTAGACACTTGAGACACTTTATCTATTGAAGGCTTCAGCAGGAAGATTCCCAGGTAATTAGGGTTATTTTAGGAAGATTCTCAG
The DNA here is from genome assembly GCA_020800305.1 of Porphyrio hochstetteri. Lineage (NCBI taxonomy): Eukaryota > Metazoa > Chordata > Aves > Gruiformes > Rallidae > Porphyrio > Porphyrio hochstetteri. Next base: position 85,350,551 of record CM036938.1, read on the forward strand.
CAGCCTCTCTGCCTCTACTGAACTGGGTCCTTAGATACTTATTTCCTATTTATGGAAATTTATCACTGAAATTGCTAAGTTTTCAGATCATCTTGGCATGTTAAGTATGCTCAGGTTTTGCCTAACTCTCTCCAGCTACGATGGGGATGCTGCCTATTATGTGGTATATAACTATATATTATTTGATGTACATAAAATAATCATTTGAGATCTGTCTCAGAGGTGAACGAGGGTTGAGGAAGAGGTGTTTTAAATGTCAGTGACTTCACCAAAAAACACAAGCATGGTAGCAATGCCTGAGATACGCTGAAGAAAGAAACTATAATTCACCTCTCTTCTCTAGTGAGGTCACTGTGAAGCTGGATGGGAAAGATCTATAGATCTGGTGAAACTGTGGTTGCAGCTGTGTGGTCAGAAAAGGCTCATAAGGAATAAGAATGATAGAAGAAGAGATGGCTGACACGTAAATTTGTCTTTGTTTTCACCCAGTGACTCCTCAGTTAAACACTTGTGAATACTCCAGGAAGTGGAGTTCTTAGCTAAGCGACTTGGCTGCAGGTTCAGACTTATGGACATTTAAGCCATGAATGCAAAACTACACAGCAACTCATCTGGAGGAGAAGGAAGCACTCCTTACATGTCTAGTTTGGACGTCTGAGGTGGAATTGCTGGAAGAACATCTTTCCTTAAGCTAACAAACCCAGGTCTCCTAACTCCTAGTCCTATACCATCTGTATTAAAACAGGGGCAAAGAAATGATCCTATTCAAAAGTCACATTCTGAATATGAATATCTTCATATTCACTGACTTCAGCAAGTTTTGGTTCACACCTCAGATGCCAGCAACTTATATTAGATTTTTGCATAGGAAAACTGGTCCTATTTTTTTTCCTTAGGAAAGAAAGTTTTCTGATATTTGGAAATTCATATTCATTTAAGTGTCCCATGAAAATCTCAGTGGAAGAACAAGAGACATTTTTGAAGGGGGAAAAAAAATTATCTCTTTTTTAAATTTAGATGAAAGATGGAAGAAAATATTGATAACTTTTTAAATAGACTTATGTCTTTTAATCTTTATCAGTAAATCTCAAAAGGCCAAATCCATTTCTCTTCTGGCACCACGATTTAGTCACTAAGAGCTCGAAACAAGATTCAGGTCTCATTGGTAACTGCAGTATAAAGTGCATGAAAGTCTAGTTCAGTTAATAACAAAGTTCACACGCTTAATCTTCAGCCTGAGCAATTTTTTTTTCCTCTCCCTAAATACAAAAGTTATTTCTGCTTAACAGCAATTTCCTTAAAAAGACACTTTCCATTGAAAAGCACTAGCTGGGATTGATATTTTTAATAAATTTTATTTAACAATTATTTTAAGTAACAATGGAGATGGAGAAGAAAATCAGAATACATTGAATTTAGAAAAAATATGTTTCACAATAATATTTCTGTTACTATTTGAATTGCTTGTTTCTAAAGAATTTCTTGTATTTTTACTTTCAAATGTGAAACTATCTGAGATAGCCATGCTTGTGGTCTTTTGTTTCCTTTTTCAGCTGAGATGTAGGTAGCTTCAAGGGGGAATAGCATACCTATCTATGATGGTACAAACCAAATAGTTACTGAGCTGTTTATCTATCTGCTTCCTTACCTAGTCTGACTAGAAACTTAAAACCTCAGAAAAACTAATTTTGAAGTTTTCACATTTTTCAGATCTTTTAATATTTTTTTTAATCAAACAGACTGAACTCAGTCTTTACTTTTCCACATGAAAGAAGGAAGAGGGAGAAAAGCTATGAGTGACAGAGCTATGAATATGAGTGACTAAGAATGATTATAATACAGAAGAAGCTTAGCTGCAGTTGAGTATCTGTAAGAAGTATCAGTGGCAATTAACCTCCTGAAAACTGCTGCCATATGATACCTTCAGAGTTCTTTAAATGAAGTAAGTTTATTACTTTCACTAAATTTCTAATGGACAGAGCCTGTGTTGGAAAACTGAATGAAATACGCCCTCTTTTATACAATCTCAAAAGAGGAATGAGAGTGTAAGCTGACATGACATATTAAATACCCCATCATCTCTATGGGCGGGCCCTCATCATCTGGAAATATTCTAGTGTGCTATCACTAATATCTATGGCCTATGTGGTGAATTAATGGAAGACTTCATTCTCTGGAGCTTTATAAATTCAGGATTAAGCATTTCCAAAACGTTACATACTTGAAATACTGAGATGTCAAAAGGCTCTAAATATCTGTCCCCTGAGACCTATTATCTCCTCTCTTTTCTTTCATCTTAAGTCTGATAGTATTTGTGCGAAAGAGATGAAATCAGGTTTTAAATTAATAAAATCACACACAAACCTACACATTTCTGGCATATGTTTTCTTGCTGGTTCACACCACATAAGTGAGATAAAAAATTACCCAACATGCTAGTACTGTGACGCCATCAAATTCTGATGATTTTTCTCACCGCGTTTAGAAGTGCTTCAGCATTATTGCTGCAGCATCCCTCAGGGAGACAAGCTGGAAAAAAAAGGAAAAAGAAAAAAAGAAAAAAGAAAAAAAGAAAGAAAATAAAAAGAAAAAAGGTAGAAAGAAGGAGAGAGAAAATAAAGAAAGAAAGAAGTAATCATCGTAGAACATCCTGGGGGAAGAGAAAGAAGTGAAAGAACAAAGAAAAAAGTAGCTAAGCCTGCCTTGACTGCATGAAATTTGTTGGAACGCCTCATAGGGAAAGAAAATAATCACTTTTTGGGGTGATGGAATTTAAATAACTTAAAATTGTGCATACACAATTGGTTCTTTTTCTGCTGTTAGGAAAAAGAAAATCTACTCAGTCATAGCAACCTATTTTCCAGCAGGAAGAAAAAAAATACAGTACATGGAAAATATCAACAAAAAGTTTTGGAGGTGAGACACATTTCAATTACTAAAGTAAAATACAGCTCTTTAAGTATTTTTTATTGATTTTTCTCACCAGCATCTGCTTCCCCCTCCTTTTCAAGGAAAATGTAAAGCTTGGCTATTTATGCCAACCTGTGCATGTGTCTGCCCTCAGAGAGGACTGTTCTTCCCAGCCACGCTGAGCACACTTGGCTGTGGGTGTAACCCATACCAAGGGTAAGGAAAGCCTTAGACACAGCTTGGCTCCTTAGATTATAGCAATTAGAGTTGAGACCTCCAAGCTGAGGAGAGGAAAGGAAACCTAGTTGTAATAAGTAAGCTTTTAGAAACTGGGCTACAGCAGAAGTGGAAAGTCCCAGCATGCAGGAGAAAGTTGATCTGGCATGCCTGGGGAGGTGGGGTGAGTTTCTAAGCAAGGCACTTAACTGATATCTGCCAAAAGAATCCTTGAGTGACCCTTTAAACCCAGATCTCCAGAGTGTCAGTTTTTTATCCCTAAAGCTGTGTATTAACACATCTCACCCATTCTGATGAATTTATTTGTTCCAAATCACAAGGCAGAAGTTTTTAGTATTTCTCTGCTGAAAGCTGTAGTGCAAATACACCCAGGTAAGGACTCTTTCTAAGGACCTCTTACTACGAAAACACAGAACTCAACATAGCTAAATGAGGTACCACATTTTTTCCTGTCAGCATCCTACCTTTCATCCTAGCATTGTATTCCTTCTGTATCTCTCCTAGCACATCCCCTCTGTGAAAGGAGTGAGATTTAGGTCCCATCAATGACCATGTGAAGCAGTGAGCTGGTCAGGGGTTATCCTTTATTCAACTTGCATGCAAAGGTAAACTCAAATGAATTACAAATTCATCTCCAAGAGCAGCACGACTTCATTCAAGCAACACTGAGTTTTTCTCATATGGCTTAAATGTGATGTTGTACAAAGACAGCTAAAGTGGCTGCAATGGCTTGAGCTCACCTGCCCTGGATTGGGGTGCACATCCCCAGCTGTCACTCAGTTCTTCCCAAGCACTGGGGATTTTTTGCAACCACAGTGTAGACATGGTGCCCCGAAGCCTTTTAGAAACTTTAACCGTCTGCTTTCAAGAAAGCCAGCACACTCTTCATAAAAATTAGGTACATATTAAGCAAGGCTTTACCTTTTGTTCAAAGTGAGAATGCTGTATTGTTAAACTGCAGCTGGTGAGATCGCACATTTTGAGTTATGCTTTTAAGCCACAGCAAAGTTACTTGTGTCAGGAGCACCACAGGGATCAGTGTTGGAACCACAGCTTTTTCAGTGCCTTAAATGACTCAGAGCATATTATTTAAACTAAAAATTTCTGGTGTGCAGATGATACTAAATTGGGAGGAAAGGTCATCCATGAGAAACAATACAGTCAGGTAGGGAAGGATTTAGATCATTTAAGTACTTGAGCTAATAGATAGCAAATTCAATGCAGATAAATGCAGAATAATGAGTCTCGGAGAATGTAATAAAAGGACATAATATCTGCTTAATGGGAAGGTACTACAGCATATTGACCTGGAGAGAGATATGAGAGTTATTTTAATAATAAAAAAACCCTTATATTAAAGCCTTCAACTCAATTATTGTTAAGGAAATACAGTGTATTTCGTTAGGACCTCACTCAAAGTACTGCATTCAGCACTAATCACTCTACAGTTCAGAAAGCATATTTAGAATTGGTCTTAAAGGGGTGATTTGTAGAGCAATCTAATGAAAGTACATTTCAGAGATATAAGTTTTGAGGACATTACAGTGAAGATTGACTGTATCCTCACCAGAAAGTCAGAGACTTTAGAGGTGACTGCCTAAGACGTCCAGTACAAGCTTAATGAATACTTGGCAGTAAGAGGTGAACTGTTGAGGAACTCATTACTTTAACCCCTCAATCTTCACAATTCTATTAAGTTTAGAGCTGCTGTCACAGAGGAACTAATTCTCATCTAGATTTACACCACTGAAGTTTGAGAGAAATCTCTGGAGCTACTCTTTCTACAGAAGCCTGAAGAAGAACAGGATCTGTGCTCCAATTTCTAGTAAGAAACTGATCCACTCTTCCAGCATAGGTCTCTCTCTTTGTACGCTCTCCTGTCTTCTTTGGCTTTACAGGTTACAGGCTTGTTAGTCAAGGGAATATCAAGGTCTAGAAAGTCTTACAAGGGACAAGGTTTGCCTAAAAAGGCACTGAACAGTTTGCTACATAAAGAAAGAAATTAAAGGGGGCCACGTGTAATCAGGAGGGTTTTCTCTCTCTTTTCTGCTAATATATGATTGAAAACAGATGGCAGGGGGAAGATGGGTTAAATATTGCTCTGGTAAATAGCTATTCATTGTCATGGAAAAGTCATTACACTGGGTCTGCCAGAGTTCTACCAGAAGGCATGTCTTGTGCAGCCAGTTTTGAAGCTGTCAGTATGTGATTCTCTGCTCTTTGCAGTTATATATATATTACATGTATTTTGCAAGTTAATATTTTCTCTAAGCTATTGGGCAGTTAACATGTCAAGCCACTTCCTTGATGGCTATAAATCTGTGGTTTACTGATGTTAGAATATGGTATTTTTTTCAGTCTCCATACACTAACTCTTATTTGGCAGGAGGTCTCCATTTTAATTATAAGGCACACAGATCTATTCCAAAAGTATGGGTCTGGATAAGCAGTACTCTGTAAAAGGAGGAGAAGGGTGCTTGGGAATATTTTCCTTTGTTCTTGTAATATAGATCATGCAAAATTCATACTTTGTTATTTCTAAAATTATAATATTTAGAAGAAGGTACAAGTCTAACCAAGTCCTACTTTACCAGTTTCACATCTATTTCTCCACTTTCAAATGCCTTTAAATGAACTGTGTTATTCTAAAGAGAGAGTTTCTCAATGAGAGATAGAAGTCGCTTCTGAATTTTATTGTTGTTGTTTTCCCAAGATTAAAACAGATGTTTTTCTAGAAATGACTTGTGTCACTTCATTCATGAATAAACAACTTGTTGGAAAAGTTGATACATGAATATTGAGAAGATTTATTTTTTGTATGATCCAGGAGGACACATTATCTTCTGCCAAGACAACTCTGGTGTAATCTACTTGAAAGACATCTAAAGACAGCCACCTACTATATGATTAATATAACTAACTGAATTATAACTTAAAAACTACAGATTTCTCTAACCTGCAGATTTCTATAACACTGCAGTGTTTCTATAAGTTTCTGGGAAAAATATTTTACGTTATACCTAAGACACAGAAAAGTTCATGTTGATGAGTCACTGTTTCATTCATTGTGTCTTACAGAAATATTATATTTGCTTTACCTGTCTTTTGATATTTCATGATCAGGCCATTATCTTCACTCAATTACGTCATACAGCTTTCCCTTCATCATTGATTCAGTGAAATTACAGTAGTCAATCCCAAATAATTCAATGAAGAAATAAATTGTGTTAACTTACATATTTATATACACAATCAGATAGGAATTGTGTATGGGAAATAAAGAATGAAACATATCCAACGTTAACAAAAGGTGCCATTCCATGGTGGGAGTATAAATGGTTATATATGCATCTGTGATGACATTATTGAGCAGCTTCTGCTTGAAATGTTACTGTTTGAATTACCATGCTGGTTCAAGCAGAGAACTGAGGCAGTGAGTGTATTTCATGGCCTAGTTTCATTCCTAGAGTGAATCTGAAGGAACATAGAGAGGGTTCATGTGAGAAGGGCATGTAGGTACAAAAGCTGTGAGGCATACATGATACTTAAATTAGGTGGAGTCACTGGGGCCAAGTAGAAAAAATGTCTGAAAACTGATGATGTAGTGAAAATTCGGGAATCACTAGATCATTATATATAACCTTTTACAATGTGTAGAAATATTGTAGCCATAGCTGTAGTTTTCATTTCTTCCTCATGACTAAAGGCTACAGCATTCTATCTCAAAATTTTCTTATTTTATCTTTCATTCCAATCTGCAATTACATTTCTGTGCATTTTGGCCATTTCCTACCAGTTATCTTCCAAACACTAGTTTTGAACTTCCATATGCTGCTGCTTTTTACTTCTTTTGAAGTCCTGCTAATAGATTTTTTCCTTTTTCTAGTTCTTTGCTTTATAATTTTCTCTGTGCTAGTGATGTGACTTTCCTACAAATATGACCATGAATATGAATAATTAAATAAAACAGTAATGTCACAAAAAGAAATTAACAAAAATATGATGAAAAAGTAAAAGAAAGTCATTTACACATAGAGACATGGTTGACTTCCACAGATTTCAGGAAGTTGTGGGGGGTTTTGTTTAGCCTTATAACTGATAACGACTGTTTCAGCATCAGTATTTTAAGAAACCCGAACAACTTAATCCCCAAAATAAACCATTTCATATCTGCCCACAGTTTTTCCTCTTGTCTTACCTTGTCTTGCCCTGCCTTGATGGGGAAATAAATTAAAAAATAAATATAAATGAAATTAAATTTAAAAATAAAATAAAATTTAAAAATAAAATAGAATAAAATAAAATAAAATAAAATAAAATTTAAAAATAAAATAGAATAAAATAAAATAAAATAAAATAAAGTAAAATAAAATAAAAAAAAAAAGAGGGGAAAGTAATTTGGACCCAGTAATCTTTTAATCTGCAACACTTTCAACCCAGTTCCACCCTTTCAACTCTGTCAGTGATGTTTCCTGGGAGAAAGTCACATGAGTGAGTCAGATTTGGAAATGAAATTGGGGCATCATGGCCTTGTTGGAGATATCTCACATTATCTTATTTCTTATGACTTGTGATCTCCCACAATGCTGTAGTCTTAGTGCTTAACATCTTGTTGGAGGTTTGACATCCTACTTGGCAGACTTCTGCATCTTTTTTATTTGGCGCTTAATCTAGAATCTGTAGTTGGGTAAAGAATTTCAAAATTAACCCACAAAAGGGCAAGGGGGCTACGAATCTAATTAGAACCTGTCCAGAACAATTATTTCTTGTTAAAGTATAAAGGGCCCAGCTTGTGAAAATATAGCCTTGTGTGCTAAATCAAAGTTAATGCATTCACTTTGCTTTTATCTAGTCGTATCATCATAGCAAAAAAGATAACCTAGAGAAGTTGAAGAATCTATGAATGAAAGCTTTTAAGAACATCTTAGATGAACATCTACCTTGAGCAGAGCAGTTAATGATGCTTTAGAAGAAGGACATAGAGGTAGATGTTCTTGAGGCCCTTTAAGCCCCATCACCTTCCATGTTAATATGATCCAGAGATTAAAAGACAGTGGCGGAGTAACCAGCTCCTTTCTTCTCAATCCGAGCATTTTTTCATCCCCCACAAAAAAAAACAAAACCCAAACCTAACAAAACAAAAAAACCCACTATGCACGGTTTGTGGGTTTTTTTCTTCTTTCCCTATACTACTGGCAATTACACTTTTATTCTGAAAAAAACCCCCAAAAACAAACAAACAAAAAAACCCAAACCAACAACTTCATGTTTCAGTTATTAAGGCCGCGTAGCCTAACAACTCATGAGGTCAACTGAGAGTGAAAAGCAAGTGCAGCAATTGCAAAATTAAAAATGTGCTTTACTTTATGTCTGTCAGGAATGTAAATACAAGCTATGAGGAACACACAGAAGTTTAATTAAAGCTCAGCTCAAAACTAGCAACATCATTATTAAAAAAGAGAATAAATTGACTGAAAGTTTCTCCTCTTTCTTGCATTCTCCAACAGCAGTGAAATCCCAACTTCTAGTTCGTTCCTTTTCTGGAATCTATTAGTTGCTGTGACTTTCTTGTCAACACTTCTATTACCTGTGCTTTCAAGACTATTTCTCATCTAAGAAAATCTCAGACAACAAATAAACTCAGGCTTATTCATACTGAAACAGTAGGCATATATCTTCATTTTGGCAAATTCATGCCTTCTTAACCAGTGTTATTTACCCATTTCTTTTTTCTGAGGTGTGGTCCAGCCATGCACAATTCTATCCAGGAGTCATTCCCTTTTAGTAACATATTACTTACATCTTGGGAATAATACTTTAGATTTGTCTGTGTCGAGTAATTTTTGTTCCACTGTGGCAATATTTGAGTTTCTGCTTATATCTATGATGCTGTGAGAGATAAGGCAGTGTCAATAAATGTCTCTTCCCTAATTTGAACTAAATCTATTCCTATCCATGATTAAAATCACATTTTCTCTTACCAGCTAGATATATTCTCAGAAATTTGATTCATTCCAATTCATTTAAGTTTGTCTTGCATTTTTTTGGGACATTTTTTTGTCCTTTGTGAAGCCTAAACTAAGATGGCTATTAGTGGGACTTTTGTGGATTTCACAGTCTTCCTCCAAGATTTCTCTTTCATGGATGTTTCCCTAGCATCAACTGTTGTCTCAAGGATGTCTTAAACTAATTAGCTAGCATATTTGAATTCTGGCTTCAACAGAGTGGTCTGACTTCATATGGCACATTTCTTCACTGTCTAAAGATCTTCAGGATTCCTTTCTCATTCAGTCTTCACTCTCCAAATATTTTTGAGAAAATAAAAGATGTTTCCCTATATATATAATATAGATAGATAATAAAAATATTATATATGTATATTATATATAATTGTATATATATATTCAGTTTAAAAAATTATATATAATTCTTATGTGTCTATTCCATACATAACCAATTTCCATGGAAAGAAGGAAATATCATAACTGTTCCTGAATAGTTATTTTTTCTTACTTTGCTCTGGTTCCAGAACCATAAAATCATACAATGTTCTGGGTTGGAAAAGACCCTGAAAATCATCTTGATCCAGCCCCCTTGCCATGGGCAGGGACACCATCCACAAGACCAGGTTGCCCAAAGCCTTATCCAACCTGGCTGTTATCATAAAGAAGAAGTAACAGAATCCTAAGGAAGTATTTTACAACAACCACCTTTTCTTTTACTTGCTCACTGAACACCTCCCAAAATTAATCTCAAAAATGCCTATGCTGTAGAGCCTATTTTAACCAACTCATTAAAAGTTGCTTGAAACGCACCTTCTTGGGAACTTAAGACCTTCAAACTTCAAAGCTGCCACTACCATCTCTCATGTCATACATTTTGTAACTGTGAAGTGCATTTGTGCATGTTCAAGAATAGAAACAAATCATTACTGCTATTAAAATTCTTCTCAGCCCCTAGAGATGATTGTATGATGATCTGTGTGGTTCTTGGGTGCTGAAGTCAAAGAGGTAGAGGTCCCCATGGGAGTAGCCAGATGATTTGCTTAAATAAACAGTGCTAATTTGCCCTGAAGAAATCTATGATCCAAGCAATGTAGGCATATTGAAAGACTACTAAAAAGCTTAGCTGTGCACTTCTAACTCATGGTGATACTGTTAATTTTCTAATTAAGCAATTTCTTTGACAGACAAATGACTATGTCCTGTTCCAGTCTTGTGAAAGTCTCTTTTGTCACTCCTCTCTATTTTCTTTGGGGTTTGTTTGTTGGGTTTGTTTTTCTTTTTTTTCATTTTTATTCAAGCATGCTAAGTTTATTTAATAAAAGCTTGGCTACCATACTCTAGTCTTTACAGCTCTTGTACAAAATAATTCCAGGAATTTTTGAAAATCAACTTTAAGGAAAAAGTGGACAGAAAATGCATTAATTAGCACAGTACTGTGAATATATAGTTACAAGTGTAAAATGAATGACGTTTTTTCACAATTCCCCTCTGGGCAGTGTTCCCTCCATTGATGATAGAGACATGATAAAATATTGGCTTTGTTCTTTCTAAGTTATTAATTCTAGTAGCTGCATTCAGAATCAGGGTTTGTTGTTTTGGGGTTTGTTTTGTTTTGTTTTGCTTTGCTTTGTTTTTGTTTTTGTTTTTTTTTCCAAAAGTCTGGATATGCTGCTATACCTTTGTCTTTATACCACAGTTTTTTATCTAAGGCAACACTTTTAGATTCACTGGAAGACTTCCAGTGATTCATCAGCAAGGGAACTACAAGAATATATGTCCTTTTGCAGGACTCGAAAGCAAAAAAAAAAAAAAAAAAAAAATCAAAAAAGCACAAACAAAACACAAACCTTCCATACTCCTGCAAGTAACATGAGAGGAACTCTATGACTCTATGGATTTTGAAAATCTTTAAGGGTAGTTGTCCTTCCATTGACTACAGTGTAAATCATGGAAGTTCTCAGAAGTCTGAATCCACTTCTTATTGTTATTTGCCTATAAAAAGCATCAGATGTTCTTTTAATGGAGAGAGACCATTAGTAAAAGGATATATCCCACGTGCTTTCTTGAGGATGGTCTTAATACCCCTGGCTACTAATTGAATGAAATCATTCAACTGTTCATATGACCACTTGTTTGATGCATTTAAAAAAAAAAATAAATCCTGAAAACAATAATATAATAAAGGAGATTTTCCATAAGAATAAACGCTTATATTCTTATGTTTGTTTCCAGAAGAACAAATGTAAAGCCAACACAGAAAAAATAACAGCAGATTAAGAGGTTAGATTTAACTCTCACCGTACTTTTGCCCTCCTTGAGTTCACCTACATTAACAAAAATATTAATGGTGCTATAGAGTTCTCCTAACTATTTATGGAGGAGGAAGGGGGATTATTTGATTCCTTTTTTATCACAATTTATGTCAGTATAAAAGTTATAGAGATTGCCAGAAACTAAAGGAACATGATGTAGAATCACAGGAAAAGTGTAAAATCAATATCTCCAGGTGTTTGAATGCTGCACTTGGCAGACCCTCTCTAATCCATAGTCAGTGCTGTATTTTATGTATATAACTGAGACTGTTGTTAGATAATCTTCAAATCCAAATAGCCTGCACAAGTACAATGATCACAGAGACAGAAGGTCTTCTTGTTTTGATGCGCAATGAAGGATATTGCAATAGGCATCCAGACACCTTCTGTAACCACTGAAAAGAAGTACCTCCAGTCTGGATGAAGTATGAGGAAGTATCTTTGTTTCCTGATATTAGAAGAAGCCAAGATTACTTTTGCTCATGACTTACATGTCTCATTTACCGTGATGTGTCCAGGCTCAACAACAACCATTTTTAGTTAGGGGATGTCTGTTTTCATGAGACTCTCAGAAGAAACTGCAGAGGCTTTTTGCTTTCCTTTCCTTTCTGTTTTCTTTCAGAAATCCTGGTAGAAGGCAGCCATAGCTAAAATAATTCTTACACATTCTTTGTTTCTCAGAATAGTAATTGATTTAAAATTTGTCCAGATCTCTAACTTTACACAATCAAAAGTGTGAATTGTAGTTAGTTTGTCTAGTTATCATCCCTAGAGCAGGGTTACTAGCAAGGTCATTTGACTGTCAAGAGAGAAAGATAGAACACTAAGCATTAAAATTCCTAAACATTTAACATATGTTCTAGTAGCAACAATGCTGCTGAGCAGAGGAGTTGTTAATGGGTAGTTTCGGAGACTTTTTTCCTGAGAAAGCACTTGCAATGAGATTTCATCTTACATTTGGCTCTAAAGAAGGTTAGATCTTCCCTGGTTCTGATTTTGGATAGAAACAAGCCTCCTTTAGTCTGAAGAAGACATGTAAATCTCATTTGGTTCAGTTCACATGAATTTCAGGAAATTTTCTCAACACCCTTGTTTGTTGCAAGTTTTAGACTCAAGAAAATCTAAGATTCTGGGCGTGTGTACTCTGTTTAGATATTTAGTACACTATGATCAACACCTCATTCTGTTGCATTGTCCCACATAGAAAATAGATTTACACTCTCTCACACACACAGATGAACAAGTAACCTTCCCCGCATATATGTGTATGGAGTTGGAGATGTATATAGAGGTGGATATGAAGAAGTATGTTTGTGTGTATCCACTAGGTCTGTTTTAAATGTCTTGCATATTACTTGAAGAAGGTCCTATGTTTGCACAATACAGTTAAATGAAACCCCGATCTGTCATCATAGTTCTTTCTTAAGCTACTACTGCAATATAAAGGCAAACACAAATGCAAACACAAACATTACTACTACTACTAATACCACTAGTATAAATAAATAATAATAGTAAATACCATTACCTTTGTCCACACCAAGACCTTGAACAGACTTAAAATTGTTTATTTAACACTTACTGTATGTGCACTTTATTATTATTTAATATTATTATGAATGTTAATACTAATAAAATTATTTTTAAAAACTATTAATTAAAGCACTTTTAAGACATCTCGTGCCCTAGTTGTTGATGAAGCTAATGATATTGAAAGGATGTTACCAGATTGCATTTCGCTGAAAACTAAGTTGGAAGTCATATATGTCAACAAATTTCTGGTGGGTGAAACTGAAATAGCTGTATTTTCAAAAAAAACCCCTAAGAATTAATGTAGCATCCTGTAACAACTTACGGCATCTCTGCTGAAAAACTACTAACTCACTGACTGAGCACTTGTGGGCTTAGATTCAGCCTTTCTAAATTTAGGTACCTAAGCGAAGGATTTAACCTGGGAGCCTGGTCTCCACAGGCTCCCTGTGCAGTAAATGGAGAGAGACAGGCTGCTTTAGAGAGCCAGGCAGATCTAAGGAAGACTGAAGCACCCCTTGGAGAAGTATCTCTGGCTACAAAGGGAGCTTAGCACAGAGAGTCCTTTTAGCTGCCCCAGGTAGGTGTGCAGAGGTGGATAGGAAGAGATCTATGGTGTTGCAAATCATAACTAAGCTCTTCAGTGCTACCATATGCTTGTCTTTTGCAATTGACTCTAGTGTGCATGTAGCTAGTTACCAGCCTCCTTTGAGAAGCTCCTTTGCAAATGGCTGGGGTAGGGTATCTTTTGTGACTAAAAGAAAATGTTTGAAATGGCTAGACAGTTCATAACCTTGGTACAAGGCCAAGTTGGATGACGTAGACTCTTATGACCAGAACGTTATTTTTAGTGCTTTGAAGAAAGTGAAGGCTCTTGAGTTTCAGCTCTGTGTTTGGACCATATTTGAGTGTTTGTACTGATACTTGCAACAGCTTCCCTGCCAACATACTTATTCGAACCAATAAAGCATCTTTACAGCACCACCTTACCAGCCACTATTGATTCACTTGCGTGTGCTACCTCAATAGTAAAAGGCTGCTAGGATTTACTCCCTCTGTTCTTTCCTTCTTCAGGCAGTCATTACTCAGTACAAGGCCCTCTTAACCTGGTAAAGTTGTTGCTCTTGTTAATACTGGTTTAGCAAATTATCGATCCAAATAATGAGAACAGGAATTATTTGCTCCTATTGTACAATGTGTAATTGGATCTACATTTTGCCCCAGTAATTTTGTCTATAGATCTTTCAGTGGTACTAGGAAAATAGATCATAAAAAAAGCCCCAAACGCAAACAAAGAAACAAACAAACAAAAACCCCAAAAAAACAACACAACCCCTTTCCCCCATAACAAAAACACAAAAATCCAGGAAGTTGCCTGAGGTTGATTTAGCACTCGAGCTGAATCCAAAGTTTATTGGTGTTTCTCAACTTCTGTTTGAAAACTTATAAACACTACTCTTTGGAGCTTTACTGTGGAATTTTTTGGTTGTCTGGCAGAGGTATTAAGTCAGTTCTTCAATCCTAATGAAACTGATGTACAGACCATCAACTCCCCATCATACCTGTGCAAAGGCAGCACAATGTCAATGACCCTGAAAAAAAATGAATGAATATTACAAAATACATTTCATATGCTATTAGAAAACTAGAGATGGAGAAGACATTGACAGTCCCAAGTTGCCAATGCCATACCTTGCTGTAATCTGCAAACTTCTCTCCATCCCATGTTTCCCTTTTAACACTTTAATCAAAATTCTGTAGGAATATTCTCATATTGCACTGTTCAGTGTGGCAGCAAAACTTATATTTAGATACCTAAAAATACCTTGTTCTTCATGGAAGCAGAAAGAGTACATTTCTATGCACATAGTGTGGGCTGTTGGAAAATCTGTGGTTCAGTGTTCTTCCAAGATCACCTTCCCTCTCAGGCCTTTTTAGCCAAATTGTACCTCTAGTTTTATTATATAAGTTATTTTGCTAATTTTATTTGTATTTAAAGTAATACTTCATACTCACATCTATTTTGAATGCTACCTTTTATGTGAACATTCATTTTGAAATCAGAAATACACATTTGGAACTGCTGTTAATCAAATGAATTTTTGTTCTGTCCCACGAAGTCCCAATTCTATCTTGTCTTTCCTTGCTCTATCATGTAATGTGAGCGAACTCAAATTTTAGAGGAAAGACAATGTAACAGCGCAATTTTCTCAGCCAGTGCTGTGCACCTGGCCTTTCACTCTATTCATTTTCACTTCTTTGAACTAGTTCAGCCATACTAGAAAATTACTCACTTTTAAACAGTGAACCTCTGGAGTTAAAGCTTGAAACATTAAAGAAATATTATCTGATGCAAGTCAAATACAGTTGAATCTAACCTTTCCTTTTTTCAGTAGCATCAATTCAATGCTGTCAAAGCACTGTCCACCCAAGAAAAACATTTTCCATAAATAAGTTGTTGTCATCATCACCATCATCTCAAACAGCATTTCTAGTGTGGTTAAAGGAAGCAAAGCATGCAAGAAGAAACAAGAATTTTCCAACTGAAAGATATAAGAGAGTAAACAAAGAGTCATCATTAATTTAAAACTCCTTTGGGTAAAGGATTCTAGAAAGCTGAGATGTAACTCTTCTGGCATACAAGGTCTCATCGGTTAGTTCTTACAGAAAAGTCAAATACCTCCACCTCCACATGCAAGACAAAAGTGAAGTAAGTCTGGGTCTGACTTGAGGTTTTGAATCCTAGCCTTTCCGTTTCACCTGTCTCAGTCCAGAAGTATGACATTCTGTCCAAGAAAGAAGCAAAATTTCAGGCACATTCTTAAACCTGGCTGCACCTTGTTCAAATCCACAGTACTGAAAACTTCATCCCCAGATAATTACATCTTACACTCTGGGCTGGGATCTTCAGTATCTGGCTCAGAGTACCACTCCTGGTAGTGTAAATATTAAATGCAGAGTCCTTCAATGTCACGATCTTTAAATGGTGTTTTGACTGTGATCTTTTCTTTCCAGTCCATTTCATTCATAAGAATTAAACTTTAGTCAAACTAGATCACTGAAATATTTGGAAGGAACAAAGAAAAAAGGAAAGAAGAGAGAAAACATCAAGAGTTAAGCCTTATACTTCCGAATTCAGTAGGGCAATTATTGTCCAAAAGAGATCATAATGACAATAGGAACAAAAAGCTGGGGAACAAAGGCTTATGATGCACATGAGTGAAAGATTTCCCTCTCCTACAGCTTGAGATCGAAATTCCTCATTTTTAGTCTGTGTTCTTTTTTGTTCCCATGTGTAAATTTGACCTTACCTTTCTGTTGAAGTACCATAATCTGGGCAAAGGCACTTAACTGAAGTTAATATCACCAAAGAAAAGTTCAGATTATGTTTGTTCATCATTTTTCCTAAGCCAATGTCCTGACATAATTTCAAACCCTCTATCCTGGCTGCAATTTAGATTGTAGAAAAAAGATTTTCAAGCTTGAAATTTAATGTACTTTAAATACAAGACTGAATGCAGCAGTCTTAATTGATCAGTAACATAATTGTATTTTTCCTTAAGATTTGCAAGCTATGCGATTAACAAATAAACAAAATATATACGTGCCATTTTTGTGATTCCTTTAGTAAGGACTATCTATGCATTATGTTTTCCTTCATGCTTAAGTCTTTCTCACTAAGGCAGCAGATATTTCTGTTATAAAAGTTCAACAACTTCAATTTAGCAAAGCATGCTTCATTAAATTTTACAAACATTTCTAAAATAAAATAAGAAAGAAGTTTCCCTATTAATTACCCAGTGGAAAGGGAGAAAATCTTGATCAGTTTTGACAGCAGTTAACTACAGATCGGAAAATGCTGTACTAAGTGTAAGAAAAAAACATGTGAAGGCAAGATGCAACCAACAAATATTACATAAAGCAGACAGGGTCATGGATATAACATCAGGAAGAATCTGAATACTCAGGCAAAAAAGACTGTAGTTACTGATTGAATTGGAACAAAATGAAACGCTTCACATAATTGATATTGAAAAAAAAAAAGAAAAAGTAATGTGGGTGAGAAAAAAAAGAGTGTCTGTAATTCCTCTCTGGCCAATGTGTTTCAGCAGCAAATACACTACAGCATGTGAACATACCCATGCCAAATATAATGGGTCTTTGTCATTTCCTCAATGATTCCCAGAAAGTTTACTTTAGGTAGTATCTTGTTATATGAGACTTCATGTTACCTTTTCTACATACTAATCTGACAAATACTATCAGCAATGTCTGAGCACTTTGTCAGTTATTAAACTCCAAATGAACACTCTGTCTGAAATAGTCTGAGATTTACCCTGAATAAGAGAAAGGCAGAAATTTCATAGGAAAGGACATTGGTGATGAAGCTATTTCAGCCTGACAGCTACTCTCATCAGTAACAAAGCTACATGTCCAGTGCCATTGGATTCATCTCATGCACCATTATTCATATAGAAGTATGGCATTTCTCTTGGTCCATCTTAGACACTCACAGATAGCAGCTAGAGATGAGAGAAATTGTTTCCTTTCTGAAAGGTTTACTCCATTGAGTTGTCTACTTTACTTTATTCCCTTTTGTTATGTTCTAGACAAATAGCTTAGATTAGAACTCATTTCCTGGGGTCTTAGGTAGGTAAAGTGAAATAAGACAATCCTATTCAAGTCCTCTCAAATCTGTGCCAAACTCTGGATAACAAGTCACCAATACCATAACCCTCAGAATATCAAGGTTATATTTAGTGTCTGAATTTTCATAGTGAAACATAACTTAAACTGTTTTTAAAAAGGGGTCTTAACAATTAAATTGGAACTTAATTTAAATGTTCTTTTTTCTTCCTCAACTTTGGTAAGAAATCAGAGACAGATGACTACCAGAAAAGGAAAGTTTTCTTATCCTGTTAAGTAAGAACATTAGACAGAACAGATATCAAGACTGAGCTTGAAAAGGTATTTGAAATGGTTCTCTCCTTTACCTTATAATTAAAGATTGTCATTTCTCAAAGTGTTAAAAGTATGTAATTTTATATATTTGCAACATTTAGGGTTTTGGTTTAGTTATCTGTAAAATTCAAAGATAATTGGCTGGATGGTGGCATTCAAAGAGTTGCAGTCAACAGTTCAATATCCAAGTAGACATCATTAACAAGTGGTGCTCCAAAAGGGTCAGCAAAGGGACCTGTGCTGTTGAATATCTTTTTTAGGGATGTGGAAGTGGGACAGCGATTTTAGTAAAAATCCCTAGCACAACTATACACTGGACATAGAATGGACTGAAAGCAGTCCTGAAATGGACTTGAGGGTGGTGTTGGTCCAAAAGTTCAACATGAGTTAGGAATATGTACTTGCAGCCCAGAAAGTCAACTTTGTCTTGGGCTTTATCAAAAGAAATATGACAAGCAGGTCAAGGGAGGTGATTCTGCCTCTTTACTCCACTTTTATGAGACACTACCTGCAGTACTGCATCCAGCTCCAGGTACCCTAGGACAAAAAAGGTATAGAGCTGTTGGAGCCAGTCCAGAGGAGGACCACAAAGGTGATCAAAGGACTGGAGCAGCCCTCCCATGAAGACAAGCTGAAAGAGTTGGGCTTGTTCAGCTTGGAGAAGAAAAGGTTTGAGGCAGACCTTATAGCAGCCTAAAGGGGTCTACAGGAAAGCTGGAGCAAGACTTTTTCAGGTAGTCTAGTGATGGGACAAGAGATAATGGCTTCAAGCTGAAGGAACATAGACTTAGATTAGATATTAGGAGGAAATCCTTCCCTGTGAGAGTGGTGACACACTGGCAAATGTAGCCAAGAGAAGTTGTGCATGCCCCCTCCTTGGCAGTGTTCAAGGCCAGGATGGATGGGACTCTGGGCAACCTGGACTAGTGGAGGGTGTCCCTGCCTACGGCAGAAAGTTGGAACCAGATGATCTTTGAGGCCCCTTCCAACACAAACCATTCTATTAATCTATGGGTTTATGAAATTAAAAAAAAAAAAAAGGTAAAAAAAAAGAAAATTCAAAGTAAAAGCAAAGGAACCCTTCACTATATTTATGTACTATTGGTGTCTGAAAACTGTCTTTCATTAGCGTAGAAGAAGTTCTACATGCTTTTTATGACTATAAACTGGAAGAGGCTAGATTTGTAGTAGATATAATGAAGAAATTTTTCAGTTTGAGGGTGCTGAGATACTGGAACAGGTTCCTGAGGGCAGTTGTGCATGTCCCCTACCTGGCAGTGTTCAAGGCCAGGCTAGATGGGGCTTTGAGCAACCAGGTCTAGTCAGAGTTGTATTTGCCCATATCAGGGGAGTTGAAACAAGATGATCTTTGAGGTTCTTTCCAACCCAAAGCATTATATGATCCTATGAAGTTTTAATAAAGCAGCATATTAAAGAACATTTGTTCTTTTTTTTTTTTTTTTTTTACTCTTTCATATACATAGCTCTTAGAATTTGGGACCCTGACAAATTTCTCCATTACACTATATTTTACAGTGATTTCTTTCTAAACTTGTGGATTTTTTATACATTTAATAATTTCCATGCATATAATATATCTCTATTGAAATAAATTTTAAAAATTAGGAAAGTAAAGCTCAGTATCTATAGTTCAATTCCTAGTGAAAATCAGGTGTTTCTAAAATTAATTTAACTGGACTATAAATAGTATAGATGGATCAAGAAGGATAAAATATCTTAGAAATGTAAACTGTTTTCATCTTTCCTCATGCTCTGAAATACCTATCACTCTAAGAGAAAAAATGTCAATAAATCTTTATATATACTTTTAGCAGAGCTTTCTGAGAGGAAAAAGAAAAAAAAGCAAAGGTGGGAAGGGAAGGGAGGGGAAAGAAGTAGACAATGAAAAGGAAAATGGAAGGGAGGAGTTAAAGATGGAGAAAAGAAGAGAAAGAAGAGAAGGAAGAGAAGGAAGAGAAGGAAGGAAGAGAAGGAAAGAACAGAAAGAAGGAAGAGAAGGAAGGAAGGGAGGGAAGGAAGGAAGAGAAGGAAGAGGAGGAAGCGGAGGAAGGGAGGAAGAGAGGAAGGGAGGAAGGGTTTTTAAATCTGTAATGAAAAGCTTTTTACGGGAGTTTGGCATGCAGCTCCTGTTGCTAATCCAATCCTTCAGACTCAAAAATCATCTTCTGGCATGGTAAAAGAGGGGAAAAAAACGAAAAAGAACTCACCTGGGAATCTAGGCAGTCACCCACTACATAATTTTTCTTCCTTCAGCAAACCATGAATCCAGATTTTAATATCTGCTAATGGGCTAAGAACATGCAACCTTCATCTTTGTCATGTCCTGAGCAGTCACTGTTTGATAAAGCACTGGAAAAAGTCCTTAGGTGCTATTGAGGCCAATGGGATAAAAATGGGTATTTAAATGTATTTCCACTCTGTGTAGCTGGGATCAAGACTTGCTCATACCTCCTGCAGGTCTCTGCTGCAGGCTTTCTGGGGAAAGGAAAAGATACCTCCTCAGAACTTTCTACAGATGAGCAGGAAAGAGAAAAGACTGGCACCACCGAATCCCTAGTCCCTACCAATGCAGCCTGATGCATGTGAAGAACACTTATCAACCAGCAAAACAAAACCAGATGTGTTTGTGTATATATGTGTGTATATCTATGTGTGGGTGGGTGTATTTTAAGGTCAAAATATTTTGACCTAAGGACAGTCTTTTCTCAGAATCTTTTCTGGAGTCCTATTCATACAAAGAACAAGAGCCTACAGTAATTCTAGCAAAGTTTTCTTTTAGGAATCTTACTGAGTTCATTCTACCAGAAATTTTCATTATCGTATTCTTAGAGTAATGGTACAGAAATGTGAAAAGTGAATAATAAAAAAGGAAGGAAGGAAGGAAGGAAGGAAGGAAGGAAGGAAGGAAGGAAGGAAGGAAGGAAGGAAGGAAGGAAGGAAGGAAGGAAGAAAGGAAGGAAGGAAGGAAGGAAGGAAGGAAGGAGAAAAAGAAAAAAAAGAGAAAGAGAAAAAGAAAAAGAAAAAGAAAAAGAGAAAAAGAAAAAGAAAAAGAAAAAAAAAAGAAAAAGGAGGAGGAGAAGCAGAAGGAGAAAGAGAAGGAGAAGGAGAAGGAGAAGGAGAAGGAGAAGGAGAAGGAGAAGGAGAAGGAGAAGGAGAAGGAGAAGGAGAAGGAGAAGGAGAAGGAAGAGAAAAAGAAGGCAAGACTGTAAATTCTTCATTGCTGTCCTGCATGGCTTATCTGCTGTGATTTACTATTGTGATTGTTGACTAGCTGACCACTGATTTCAACGCAGGGGTTTAGAAGAGACAGATTGACATGGGTTTCATTAAAATTCAAGAAACTCAACTCCGCAGAGAGCATGACTAACTTCCTTATACATGACAAGAATCCCCACAGATGGTTCTTCACCCTTGCTAAAGGAATTAAGTCTACCAAAAGAATCCTTGTCTATAAGCAGCCAATTCCCCAAATCTACAGGCTCATCTGCACAGAAATTCTTTATACTGTCACTCTTAAGTACCTTAGGGTAGCAGTGAAAGACACAGAGCCAACAGGGAGTGCCGACTGCTGCCTCCACTAACCCTCAAGCATGCTGGTGGCATGGGGATGATGGGATTATAAAGTAAACATAATAAAACACAGTACTAGGGCATTCAGTGGCCACAGTATATTTGCTTGCTTATCTTTTCCCTCTAAGACCTGGGAATGAAATTCTTATTACAACTGCACAGAGCCTGTGTACAAAATTGTCAGTTATTAAACCATTAAAGCAGTCCACAAGCGAATATTGAATTTATTTATCTATACCAATTAACTTTCCCTTTTTATTTTCTTTTTTTTGTTTTTCCTCTTTTTTTTTTTTTTTTTTTGTGATTATTCTCTCAAGCTCTACATTTTATCATCAAATGTTGAAGCTCTCCCTTTCTGGCTCCCTGTTTCTCACTCCTTTTCACTTGTGCTTATACACACAAAAAGACTGTTAATAGCTGGCTACATTGTGTCACTAAGGATGAAGAAGAAGCTTCGTTTACTTAAAACAACAACAAAAAATTCTTCTGTTTTTCTGTCAATCAAACAAGCAGTAATTAAAAGAAAGGAGTGGGGGAGGAAAACAAGTCTTTTGCCTGAAGAACAAAAGAAGAAACATTAAATAGGGACAACAGAATAAAAAAGGAAATAAAATAATAAATATAAGGATCGACTGGTTTTATATTAAAAATGATTAAACTCTACCGAGGAACTTGGAAATAATTTGTAAGGATTTTTTAGCATATGGGGACATTAAAAAAAATGTTTTTTCTCAGGGTATGAAAGCTCTCATCTCTTGGTCACCACTTGGATCTAACACTCTTGCTGTAATAACCAAATTTTATTCCTATCAGATCAGGCATGGTCTCTGAGAGCTCAGAAAGAAGCCTCAGCTCCATGTCACTTAGAGTGTTATGCATGAACATCTTACAAAGGCTGTTGATTTTATAGTCACAATTCTCCATGACATAAGAAAGGAGTATCAGTCTTATTGATGTAAAATGTGGAAAAGAGTGATCTTATCAGCTGTCTCAAGATGACTATACAGTACCAAGAATATTGAAGTAAGATGGAAAAACTTATCACACTACTTCAGTTATGACTTAGAAAAAAGCCATCTCCATTTCTATCCATTTGTCCTCTCTAGATAATAGCCAACTGAATTCTCAGTTCCTAGGCAGAAAAACAAACTCCTACAGAAACACTTCTGCCCCAAAGCATACTTTTTTCAGAAATTTTAGATGTTCTCCTCACTTCCTCTCTCAAAGTAATCATCATAACTCAGGAGATGTTGACCTTAGGCTGGAAAATAACAATTGGCTGACAAGGATGATCTTTCTATTATGGGTTTGCCACCAGAGAAAAAATGAAAAGTACTTCCTGAAACAAGTGTGAATTTCAGAAAGTAGAGTAAGGCAAGTATGATTGATCGCTTACAAAATCTTTCAGAGTTGTCAGAAGAATGGCCAGATTGTTTCTCTTCCACAGAGCAGAAAGATTGGCCACCTTTCTGCCTCCTGAGGGTGACAAAGGCTACAGGCCAATTTCAAGGCTGTCACCTTCACCTACATTTGTTGTAGTGGCAGTTACATCCCAGATACCATCTAGATCCAAATTAAATTTAAGGGCATGCACTAGTGAGTGTAGCTAGGAGGAAGGACATCTGAGTGGAAAGTGTCTTCATCCATTTAGATGCTCTGGAAAATCTAGCTGGATAAAAGATCCTTTTTGTACCTTTTTTTCTCTTTTACATTTGGTACAAAAGTTTGGAAAGCCTAGAAAGCTTTTGGAAAGTTTCCTTAAAACATTTCTGCAATTTTTTTTGGGTGCTTCTTCCTGTATCATATACAGGCAGAAGAACAAGACGCCTTTTCATCATACTTGTTCAGGAATCCCTCTATCACCATCCTGCTGTGGTCAGACACTACATAAGTGTTTGGCTCTTAAACCAACTGTATAAAATGTAAGTTGGTCAAAAATTACAAAGGTGATGCAGAAGATGGTCTGTTTTGGAAAACCATTTTTCCACCCTTTGTTACTACCTCATTCTTTGCACTGCCTTCTAGTCATGTAAATCATCAGAACCTGTGATGGAGGCATTCTTTTTAGAAACAAATAACGGTGAATAAAAAGTGTGTGGTCCTGTCTTCAAAGGACAGGTGGCATTTGATCATTACATACTCCAAAAGCTGTGCAAGATTCCCTAGATTCCTATTCCTGTTAATTTTTATTTCAAAAAAGAAAAAAAAAAATTCTCAGCACATATTGCTCACATTGAGATTGAAGATTAATGCATTGATTCCAATCCTCTCTGAATTAATCTTGTCCTTCGTTGAATGAACATTTTTTGGTTTCCATAATGCTAGGTGACAATAAATTCTAATATTCTTAACCATGGTAATGCATTGGGGATTTTTTCCCTTTTCTTTTTAATTAAAAATACATACTTAAAAAAAAATAATCTTAGTCCCTCTGAAGAATCCAGTTTGAAAGTGCATGTACTTTTCTTCAGTCTTGCTCTCCTCATGGCTTAACACACTGCATAAAAACATCCTATGTCTCATGTTCATATTTCTTTTCCGTTCCTCTGAAACATGTTTGCCTGCTTTCTTCTCTTCCTGGGAACCTTCATTATTTGTGTTTCAAAATATCCAGTAGCTATGTGCATCACTCCTGCTTTTTCCAACAAGCTCTTCAAAACAACATTGCAGTAGATCATAATCCACTGCTGTCAGAGAAGGTCTGATATTTTCTCCATTGAGAGAATTTCACCAGCCCTAGATAGTAGGAGCCACGAGAAAGAGGAAAAACAACCCTCCTCCCTCTGCTACTCAGCCTTTTAGCAGAACAGAGCTGAACATAATGTAACGCTCAGAAATATACAGCAAACCCGAGCAAGCAAACAAAACAGATGCCATCTGCCACAGTCTGGAGAGCATATTCCCTGCCAGCCTTGATTCAAGACAGCCAGAATCCATTCAACTTAAAGGCTCTAAAGGAGTTTTTTATCATGTCATGTTACATCAGTGTTTGCTTTGTAGGAAGAAACAGCTGATAAGATCAGTATTTATTTATTTTCATATTTTTAAAGGTTTTTCTTTGCTGTTTTCCTTTGAGAACACTGTGTACAGGTACTGGAGTCTTCTACATAATAATAGAAACTGAGGTCCCAGAGAGGGTCAAAACTTGTAGTGTCAATTTCTATTACGTGGAGGATAAGTCAAGAACTTCCTTTGTCCTGAATAAACTTACTCCTCTCTTCAACCATCACCAATGAGATTAGAAGCCAGCTCATATCAGTCTTGTAGTATATGGTGAAATTTGCTGTATCTTTATGTCTATACCAGGCTATATTTATTGTCACAAATGTCCAGTCCTGCCAGGAAATATACTAAGACATGGTAAACTTTCCTATATTCAGCTGACTGGAATTGTTCTTCAACTGAGGATGATGAGATAAGCTATCTTATATGATAAGCATTCTCAAAAATACAAAATTTTCTGACGTAATACAGATGTTTAGGCTTGGCTTTGAGGTCTTCTTGAGTGTGTAATGGGTATAGGTTTTTTTCATCTGTGCTTTACCACTTCAATACAAGTAGAAATTAAAGTTTCTGGAAAATAGTATTATAATGTAACATGACAGAATAATCTCTCAGTAGTTGTGAGAAGATGACCATCCATCACAATTTAATGGCTTCTAAGGGTAGGAAGAGGTGTAAAACTAGATGTGAAATGATAGTTGGTGCAATTTCACTTTCCTGTAGTATTATAATAAGAAAAATTGGAATTCCATGGTGGAAAACTTACACGTGGCTTCTAGCTGCTTAGAGTTTTCTGTCCCTGGAAAAAATACTTACCACAAAGCACCTCTGGAGAATCCTCTTTTGAATTAATGATTATGAGCAATGATAGGCCCATAACAATAAAAGACATCAGAATACTCTGATTCTCACACAACAAGGCACAGAATGGTAAGGTAAAAAAAGGTGTTATTTCTTTCTCCCCTTACTGGCAATATCACAAGAGAAACACACTCCTCATCACAGCATAGAAAATGAATACCTATCACCACTTGTATCACCAACACAACCATATTATTCTCTACAAGTTCCTCAGTCTCATAATTGGCTTAAAACCCAAAAATCAAATAGATTATGATTAAAACTTATTTTTCCGAAAGGCATAAAATTAAAAGCTAAAATCTGAGTGCAATTAACTATCTGGTGACTATGGTAACAAAATGTTGCTAGTGCTCCAATGAGAATGTTTGTTGAATATTCGTCAACAATACAGGAAGTTTGTGTAACCCAGAGAAGTTGACTTTTGCAGAGTAAGAACTGTTAGTATTCTGAAAGTCAGCAACTTTTTAAATGGAAAATATTGAATCTACCTTGATATGTTAGTTAAGATCAGAGCAATCACAATTATATTAAGTTACTTTTTAAAGGACTTGTAAGGAAAAACAAAACCAACAACAAAACAGCACACAAAAAAACCCCCCAAAAAAACAAACTACAAAACGAGTTAACTAAACTTGTGATTTCCCAAATGAAGCTCATCTAATAAAGGATGTTTGCATGTAAGCTGATAAATCACAGAATCACAGAACATTAAGAGTTGGAAGGGACCTAAAAGGATCATCTAGTCCAACCCCCACTGCCAGAGCAGGATCACACAGACTAAATAACACAGAAATGCATCCAGGTGGGGTTTGAACGTGTCCAGAGAAGGACACTCCACAACCTATCTGGGCAGTCTGTTCCAGTGCTCCGTCACCCTCACAGGGAAAAAATTTCTCCTTATATGCACATGGAACTTTCTATTCTCCAGCTTGCCACCCATTGCCTCTTTTCCTATTTCTAGCCATCATTGCGAAGAGCCTGGATCTGTCCTCTTGACTCTTGCCCTTTACATATTTATAAACATTAATGAAGTCACCGCTCAGTCTTTTCTTTCCACCCTAAACAGGCCCAGCTCCCTCAGCCTGTCCTCACAAGGAAGGTGTTCCACTCCCTTAAACATCTTGGTGTCCCTGCACTGGACTCTTTCAAGGAGTTCTATGTCCTTCTTGAACTGTGGAGCCTAGAACTGGACCCAGTATTCCGGGTGTGGCCTCATCAGGGTAGAGTAGAGGGGAGAAGGACGTCTCTTGACCTACTAACCACCCCCCTTCTATAACACCCCAGGATTCCATTGGCCTTCTTAGCCATGAGGGCACATTGCTGGCTCATAGTCATCCTGCTGTCCACCAAGACTCCCAGGTCTCTCGCACCTAGGCTGCTCTCCAACAGGCCAGTCCCCAACCTATACTGGTACCTGGAGTTCTTCCCCAAATGCAAGAATTGTTAAATCTCATTAAACTTCTTCCTGCCTAACTCTTCAGCCTGTCTAAGTCTTGCTGAATGGCAGCACAACCCTCTGGTGTGGTAGTCACCCCTCCTAATTTTGTGTTGTCAGCAAACTTACTGACTACACTCTATTCTCTCATCCAGGTCATCAATAAATATATTGAATATTACAGGTCCCAGTACCAACCCCTGTGGGACTCCATTAGATACAGGCCTCCAGCTAGACTCTGTCCCATTTATTAAAAGTCACTGGCTTCTTCCCTTTAACCAGCTCTCAATCCACATCACTACTCTACTGTCCAGACCACACTTCCTCAATTTAGCTATGAGGATGCTGTGGAAGACGGTTTCAAATGCTTTACCGAGGTCAAGGTAGACCACATCTACTGCCCTACCATCATCTATCCACCTGGTTATATCGTCATAAAAGGTTATTAAATTAGTCAAATATGATTTTCCCTTGGTAAAGCCATGTTGACTACTCCTAACAACCCTCTTATCCTTGATGTGCCTAGAGACAGCATCAAGGATATGTCTTGCCATCACTTTTCCAAGGATCGAAATGAGGTTGACCAGTCCATAGTTACCAGGTCCTCCTTCTTGCCCTTTTTAAAGACTGGAGTAATATTTGCTTTCCTCCAGTCCTCAGGCACATCTCCTGTTTCCCAGGATTTAGCAAAGATGATGGACAATGGCCGATCGTGGATTGCTTAAAGCTATCAACATGAAATAACATATACCTTAGCAACACCAGGTACAAAATTACTACATTCTCTGTATACTCTCGGGGGTGACTTTATTTCTGGTATTCTACATAATTTTTCATTTAATAAAAAATGTATATTCTTACTTGTGTGTGTATATATATACATACATATAAACATATACATAATCTTCTTTTAACATAACATAGTATCATTTCGGACATCTTCTGGAGCAAAAGATAAACAGCTTTTTCTTAATTTCTCCTGCCTTAAGTGGCTCTATCTGAACATTCAGAAATGGAAGTGTTCCAAATTAGTCATCACAGCTTGAAACTTTGATTCCTATTTGGTTTGTCAAAGAGGTTGTGATTTTGCTTTTCTTTTGGAAAGTAAAATCTGTCTTACATGCTTTTGGGAGAGATGGACATTACAAATACAAGCTCTAACTTAGTAAAATATGTGTTACAGAGAATATTTATTGTAATTCATGCCTTTCCTGAAAAAAATGTCCTTTGCTACAAGAAACTGTGAGACTGCTCAAGTTAAATGTAGGCCAAATGGCAAATATTATTGATCTAGAGAAATCAAAGTGTTAGGGAAATAAATATTATCAGTCTTTATTTATATCTCACATAGACTTGTAGAAAAAAAATAGTTGTTTTAGTATTTTAATTTTTTTAAATTATGTTTACAATTTTTATAGAATGCAAGAATGGCTGGCCAAAAACATCTCAGCTGACCAAAAAAACCCCAATAACTCCACAGGAAAATTTCCTAACAGATTTTAATATATTTTTATTGAACATTGTAACATTTTTTGGGAATTTTTTTTTTATTAAATATTTTCCAAACACATAAAATGTAAAAGTTTCATGACGTTCTCAAGGTTTGGGTTTTTTGTTGTTATTTTGTTACACTTAGGATTTTAGTTCATATTTTTACAATTCAGAGAAAAGTAATATTAGTCTCTTGAGTCAAAATGCACTTTTAATGCTATTGTAAATAAAAAAAAAAGTATTATTTAAAATAAAAAAATGGTGCTATATATTAAAAGTTATAAATATTGTAAAAAGAGGTGGAAATAAAAATCAAAGCAATCTCAGAGATGTTTCCAAACTTTAACAGCAAAGGGGTGATACTTATATGAGTGTATTGTGGTTACCATCTCCTATGTTTAGGATTGTTTCTAGATTTCTATAAGCAATATAATAAGTAATATCCAAAGCACACACATAAGAAAATTATGTTAGAGAAATACAAATATATCTAGTATTAATAACTTTGCTTTCCCCAATGACAGCCTGAGACAGGAACTAGGAATGGTACTTTGATGGATAAAGCAAAAGACTGTCTTTCTCCTCTGCTATTAACTTGCTAAGTCAATACAGAAAAATCACTTAAGCAAACGTTTTCAAAGTTAGTTGAATAAATGAAGGCACTTCAGTGTAAAAGTAGATGCTGTTATAAGACCAATAAGATTCAAGGAGAACTTGAATCACTTACAGATAACTCTGTTTTCATACCATCACCTTCCAGCAATGTGTACGCTCAGATAACCGACAATCTCAACAGAAAACTGGTCGTAGAAAGAGGGTTTAATCAGAAACAAGAAGATCAAGGGAACAAACTTTTTGTGTAACCCACAAAATAATGAATTACAAGATTTCCTTTCTTGAAGGATGATGCATGGAGTGCATACTCAAAAATATGGAACCTATTATATTAACATCCATGAAGTATACTAACTAACTTTTTACTCCAAAATATTTAAACATAGTTTCAAAATAACCTTTCTTATTCTTTTTTTAGGACCAGAAAGCAAGATAAGAGACAACTGCTCTGAAAGAGTAATCCCCACCTTCCTGAAAATACTAATGTGAGCCTTCAGAAATCAGAACACATTGCATCTCAAGCCACTAAGCTCATAAGATAGAGTTTTCAAAGACAAAAAATGCTTATAATTGCCCTTGGAGTGAATGATTTCTAAGTCAGAGTAACTTAACACTATCTATGATTATTAAGAGTTTATTTTCATTTTGTTTAGTTTGGGGTAGAAGGATATAAAAAGGGGGGTGACTGTTGTGGCAGTTTGGATAAATATAACAAAAGATCAGATAATAAAACATCTGTTAAGAACATGTGTTGGAACTCCAGGGTATACACTGAAACTAGTCAGTAATATCTGTGAGTGAATGAAAGAATGAATAAATAAGTGTATAAAGTCATGATACCTTCCATCATCCCTCCCCTATGGAACCCGCAAGGATTTTTTAAATCTTGTCAAGATAGAAGAACCTAACATCTCTGCAGCTGTTATTCAGTACAACATCATATTGACAGATCTATCAAACTAGAGAGGATTTCAAGATTACAGAAAATATGAAAGGCCACTGTAAAAGAGAAAATACGGACCAGAGAACTTTGTCAGTGAGGAAAAACAGGGAAGGAAAAGAAAAAACTCCAAGAAACAAAGTGACCTGCTTTAGGGCCACAAAAATGCCAGGAAGCAGAATTAAGTCATAGCTTGATGGTTTCTTTCTATTAGATGCATTGCATTTCAGGAGTACAAATGAGTATAAAACATACTCTAAACAGTACAGATGTGTGCTAGTGGGCATATACCTCAGTTTACTCCCACAAAACTACTTCAGTGATCCAGGATCATCTCCATTCCAGACAGTAAAAGGTAGTGTTTTTATTATTAAAACACCCCACCAGTCTCCACAGATTCTGTCTCCATAGCACCCACCACATTTTCCATCACTTTGCTGCCCTATCAAAAATTAGTTTTCCATTCACGATATATTAGAGAGCTTCCCATGAATGAATGACAGACATCTAAAAGGACAGAGATTTAGAAAATAATTCCATAGAAGTGTAAGAAATGCTACGGGGTCCTACAGGAAGTCTATAATGGTTCTAGGAACAGAATGAAGATATTCAACTTCAGCTAGATACTGTTTTAGACAAGCTTAAGCCACGAACCAGTTCTTCCTGTTTTGGAAACAGGTGGCTGCAGTTAAAAACAATACAACCCCAATCACTTACAAGCTAGTTATCTTTAAATTGTTTCCTTGAAATTGGATGATGATGAGTTATTTTCTATGTATCTTTCCCTCTTTGAGTTTCTGCTCCGTCTGTTTGAGTTTGTCCTTATAGGCATGTTGCAATAGCTGCTGGCTAAAAGAACTAGCCAAGGGAATGCAGACATTCTCAGTTCTCATTAGGATACTGGGAAAAAATGGTATTATCCTCTGTCTTTTTACTTATAGTACTGGAAGGACATTATAGTGGCTAACTGTAAAGATAAAAAAAGATTTTCTCATATTCCCTTTTCCACTACCTGAATGGCACTGTGGAAAATATCAGCAAAATAATTTAAAAAGGTCTTTATGAACTTCTTAATAGTGCAGTGCCAATGACTTTCCTTTCAGCAATGGCCATTTGGGTCCACATTATCAGGAAGCACAAATAAAATTATTATTATTATTAAATAAACATAATGCAAAAGGACATTTAGGTTGACATAAACAGATCCAGGAAATCTACAAGGAAAAGATTTATCAACATGGATAACTTCAAATCCTCTCCTGATCTTCCATCCCACAATTCCTGTACTGTGTTAGCACACATGAAACTAAAGAAAGGCTAATAGCAGCATCCATATTCTGATGTAACCCAGTACCTTGAACACTCTCTCACCTTCCTAAGAGTGTTCTTCATTGTGCTTCAGAATACTTTCCATTTTTCAAAATTGGAGAGTAAAATATTATAGTATTCATTAAAGATGGATTTCATTAATGAGACGGCTTACTGAAAAGTCAGTGATCAGTTCTGAATATTAGCTTGAAGTCATCAGATTTTCTGGAAGCTAGGAAGGGTGACTTACTGTTTGTATTGTATCTTGCTTCTCATGGCCTCTCAAGAGATTTGTTTAATTATAAACTGATGAGAGATGCTCTGTAGCAGCAATGCAAGCCAAACTTTTCTACCTGCAAATAGAAGTGGAGTACAAGACCTATTCCTAATGATCGGAAAATATGCTTGAAATTTGACTCATCATATCTCAAAAATGAAACACTCTTCAGTCTTTATATTTTTTTCTCTGTGCTTTTGGATAAATAGCAGAGTACAGGGATGTGCACATGTCATGATGGGACCACAACCACACACTTCTGAATTGGGAACCATGAAACTGCCATTGGTTGTTTGTAACTTTCCCTTGGCTCAGGTTGGGGAAAACCATTGAGTGATCTAGAGGAAAAAAAAAAAAAAAAGGTACTGAACACTATTACCAAACCCTTTAAATGTTTATTCTGGATCTTTTCCCCAATTTAATTGTATTTTAAAATAGAATCGGATCATGTTAAACTGTGTATTTATTTTCTCCATTTCCTATGCTCACAAAAAGAAGGACATCTGTTGGGTTTAAAACATTTGAATGAGTACCAAAAACACTCATATATGGGCACAATTCTCACAGCAGAACAGAAACAGCTTTTTAAAATGTTGGCCTATGGGCTGAAGTCACTGTATTTACCTAAAATGTTATAAGTGAAACAAGTACATGTAGGCATGCAGAAACAGAATCTGTGGATAATTGCAGATTTACTGACCTAAAATATGAAGTAATATGTCTCTTCTATTGAAGTAATCTACTGCATAGCTGAACATTTTCCCCCCTATGCCTCAGGGACTGCCTTCTTGAACAAGCGGAGAAATACACAAAACCTAGTGAGCCACACAGTAGACCATTAAGGAAGGCTGTATGTGACATCATCTTCCTTCCCACTCACCTGGACTTGCTGTATATATGCCAAGCCTGAGACATTAACTTGGAGTCCAGACATTGCTTTCAGGAGGTGCTAAGAAAACTGTCCATTTCACATGAGAACCCTCTTCCCAGGTGAGCATCAATTTATCTATTTTTATAAGTATTGAATCTGATGTAACAGGAGAAGGGATCAGGGCCTTTAGGAAAATGGTCATGAGGAGTCAACCTCAGGAACGAGAAAGGCAATTTCCTCCAGAAAGTATTTATTGTCACTCTTCAGAAATATATCCCTCAATTAGGCTGTGGGATGTATGAAAACAGTACAGGTAGCTATCACCCTTTCTACAGAGAGGTAAAAATTGTCTATTTGTCACAAATTATATATGCCATGGACATACTGTGTGGGGTTGGGTTTTTTCCATTATCCCTTATATTTACTTTTTTGACCTGATCCCTGAACTTCACCCATCTGAATTTGCCTTAGGCTATATCTTCTTTTCCCAGCACTTTACTGAAGAGCTTGGTTCTGGTCACTAATAGATGGAGGTTCTGACTCCAAGGAAATCCTCTTCAGGTCCATTGCCCCAAGATCGAATATTTTGTGGTTTTAAGGGGTGAGACAGCTGTACTCCTGAAAATAGGAATCAAGTGTAATTTTTACAAGTCAGTAATCAAATAGTGAGGCTGGCAAGCCCTAGAATCTTTTTTGCTGAACTTCTGACAATGGCATTTTGATGTATCAAGAAAAATTAGGCAAATTCGTAAAAAGATAATTTGTAAAATTTCAATACTTTCTAAAAAACAAAGGTGAGACTGTTTGTCAGAAAATAGTTTTACGGGAATATTCTTTACAAGTTAGAAAAAAGTTGAATTTCCCCCCCTAAGTTTGCTTTCAGAAATGATATGACCATTTATAGTGGTATTTTCCATGCAGTATCTGCCCGACACAGCCTGCCAGCATGGAAAATTCCTGCCTGAACTTTCGAGAACTAGCAATATTGTTACCAGTTAGAAAAAGAGTCCAGATATAGGAAATGTCAGTCAAGTTTAAGCAGTGACTTTGCTTCCTAATCTGCCTGGCTCTGTGATGCCATTCTTCCTATAGGGTGCCAACACCTCTTACAACCTGGGCTACCTTCTGCTGCTGATTGCATCCTTGTCATCATGCCACAGAGCTGCCAGCCCAAAGCATTTACAAACTATGAAAGACTGCTGAAAACCACACAATTTTTAAATGATAGGTTTGAGGCTGTCCTTATTTATCATTCTGCTGCTGACCCCTTGAGGTATTCATGCTTCACAGTTTGCAGATTTATTTTTCTTTTTTTTTTTTTCAAATGTGAAAAAAGAAAAACAAAACCACCTCATTTCCTTATAATTAAAAGTAAGATTTTCAGTGATTGACTTTTGTCTCCTATTTTGGAGCTTTGAAAGAAAAATCACATCAAAATTTTAGGAAATAGCAAGTGTTAGTAAAATTTTAACAAAGCAGATAAACAGATCAGGGCTGGAATGAAAGGAAGAGTGTTATCTTGCCCTGTATAACCACATCATATCTGTGCAACCCCGGTGGAGTGTGATTGCTAAGTGAACAGCATTTGGTGAAGCTGCAGCACTGAAGTGACAGAAGAGGAAATACTAGTGAAAGATGCTGGGGAAAACTTCCTCCTGATAGAAAGCTTTAATGTTTCCAGAAAGCAGGCTGGATATTAGTTGCAATTTTGCTCTTCCCTGAAAGACTCTCACAGAATGACCTGCACAGAATTCAATTTCTTTCCCTTGAAAGGAGGCAGAATTGAGTCAACCCTGCCAGAATTTGAACCTGTGGCTCAAGGGAGTCTAAGTAATTCAACCCTTAGGCATAACTTTTAAGCCATCACCCTCCAGCAAATGATAAAAGGTATTGTATAAAGAAAGGAAACAGAATTGTAATGAGGGAAGTTTTGGGTGAATCATAAAGTGAAACGGGTTTCAGATATTTTTGGAGAGGGGCATGGAATCACTTTTTTTTTCACTTTTTTTTTTTTTTTTTCTTTTTTTCCAGGTTATGGTGATAACAGTAGGAAACAATTGGGTTAAAACCATTTTCCCAATACTGAAGTGAACCTTAGATTTTATGCTATTTAAAGAAGTTTAAGAAAGTTTCTGGTGTGAGTGTTTTGTTCACTGGTTGACTTTCTTCTGTCATCTGCTCCTGAAAGAGAACTTGATAGAAGGGAATGTTCGTAGATATATTTCTAACACATCTGAAACTGAAAATAATGAAAACTATATAAAAAAAAAAGTTCAAAAGTTCAATCTCTTTCTTCCTGTTGCAAAACAAAGAACTGAAATTTTGAAACAATGCTTGTGAAAATATCACTATTAACAATTTTGTGAGTATTTTGCTCCTGTTGATCTCTCTCCCTGCCTTCTTATGTAAAATTCATGGTGGAAATGACCTTAGTTGCTGTGTTGCTTCTGCTTTTGAAGTAAAATTAGGTATGAAAAATGTAAATTTTACATTTTCTGGGAAATACGAAAATTCTCTCTCTGCAGGCACAGAC
This sequence comes from Porphyrio hochstetteri, assembly GCA_020800305.1. Classification (NCBI taxonomy): domain Eukaryota; kingdom Metazoa; phylum Chordata; class Aves; order Gruiformes; family Rallidae; genus Porphyrio; species Porphyrio hochstetteri. The sequence goes on from CM036938.1 coordinate 85,385,432, forward strand.
TTTACTTGTTTCATTCAGATGGAGTTGGGATTTTGCTCAAAATCAAGATAACTCTTATGTGATACTCTTTAATATAACTGCAGGTATTTATATTATCCCTATAAAAATGTTTGCTCCAAATTGTACCTGGTGGAAATGAGTTATGTATTTTTTAATCAGTTTTAAATGAACTGCTGTTGAATTTTGTTGAATATTTCCATGTTTCCTATATAAGGAATCAAAATAACAACACTTTACTCATTTCTGTACATATTCATTTAAAGATACACATACTGCAGTTATTTTGCAGAGGAAAGCTTTCTTTACATTCCTTTAATCTGAAAACATTTTGTTCCCTCAGTATCATTTTTTTGTCTCATCAGGTAGTAAAAGTGGAGCCCATTATTCCAAGTAAGATTTTCTTTTCTGCTCTTGCACGTCTTCTACATATGAGATCATCCTGAGCGCTTATTTCTTTTGAGCCATTCACCATGAGGCAGGATTTTTACCTTCTCACATCTTCAGACCTCAACAGAGTATACAGCCAATTCTTCCATTTTGCATTATTTCCTTATAATAAAAAAAAAACCCAAACCCCACATTAGTCTTCTCACCTAATTTTGTTAGATCAGTTTGGGATTCTTTTTGTTATCTTACAGTTCTATGATTCTATGATTCTAAGTGAGCTGCACAATTTATGGAGGCAGTTGATTTTTATGCAGATCATTTCCTTGCAAAAAAAAAAAAATTGTTTACACAAAACCAGAAAATTCTACGGGAAACATATAATAATGAGCAGAAACATATAATAAATGAGCAGTTATGTGGTTTATATACATATATATCTATATTATTTATTATTATTAACAATTCAAACTGGAGCATCTATTTTTTTTTTCTTAACTGTTATTTGAATCCAGGTAAAGTCTAAACATAATAATGTTTTTTTCTCAAAATAGAAACAAAAAAGAAAAATAGTAATTTGTGTTTAAGGAAAAAAACCCCAACAAAACAAAACCAAACAAACCAAAACATACTTTGTTCCTCTGCAGTTTTCACAGGCTACATGGGCTGTTAGTTTGCATGCACATATTCTAGCTTTATCCTGGTGATCATAGCATTAAATTCAATTTGTACTGTGCTGTGAATAAATACAGGGAGAAATCAGTATGTTACAGGTATCTAAATGTGGTGAAATACCACAGTGTGGCCACAAGTTCTCAATAGGTCATTCATTGGCCTTAGCAAAGAGCAAAGCCAAATCCATCCCAATGTTTCTGTTGATGTGTCCCAGACAGAGAGTGGGACCGGGGTGCAGTATAAAGTTGACCAGGTAAGGAAGTCCTATAATAAAGGGGTCTAATGAACACTGAACCACACATTTTCCTTTCTTCCATAAGATAGGCCATTTCTGATACTTCAGAAGCAGATTACTTTTAGACTTCCAGTTAATTTTTTTAGGGCTGGGACATGATTGTCTTCACACGTTCATGAAAAGGATTTCATCATCACTGATAGAAATATAATGGTGGGGAATCCAAAAATCACCATGATTCTATCAGTTACAAAGTTTAGCCCCCATTTGTGGGATTTTAGGAGAAGATAGGTTTGCAGGGTTTTGTTTATTTCATTAGGGTTTTTTACTACAGTAAAACCATTTCAATTCTCCCACTGTATACCTACATAATCTGCTATTGTAATCAGGAGGCATTAGAAACATTATATTATGTTAAATGAGGGCACTATTAAATATAGTTCCAACGAGTCCTCCTCTGGTTTAATACAGAGCTGTTGCAAGTACAATGCAAAAGACACACTTGGTAGAGCTGAGAACGTACCTCTCCAACCCAGCTGTATCCCTGAAAGCAGTGGGGTTCACCCATCAGTTTTTGCTATGGGTAGCTCATTTGTTGCTGTGCCATACCAGCTTGATGCAACTAGCGCATAGGAACAATGGCAACACAAGCCTGAACATTTAAAACTAGCTGGTGAAGGCAGATGGCATTCTCCAGTTCTCACACTGCTCTACTGCGGAGAACTAAAGTTTAAACTATCAGCTACCTGCCATTTTTGAAATTGCTGCAGATAAAAACTCTTTGATGATTTCAGATTTCTGCTGCTTGCTTGCAGGCTTACAGAGAATAATTGCTACCATAAGAAAACTACTGAAATAGACAATAAACTGATTTTGGCTGGAAGTACATTGTAATTCTGTTCTATATTGGTATGTGCTGCACCACAGAGACAAGTGTTTGTTTTAAACAACAACAAAAAAACAGCTAAACTGAGGTGGAAGAAAAACAACCCACCAGTTTAATAGTTCTGATATAATAATCTGTGAACCAGCTAAGATAGAAACTTAATTGTTGCTGAAAAGATTAAATAGACTACGTCTGGTATAAAACACGTAGGGCCATATGCCATCCTGCAAGGCTGCAGAACAAAGGAATGAGGCACAACATAATCCAGCACAAAGACCCCATCTGTAAGGGGAAACCAATAATGTGATATGGCACCCTCATTCTTCTTCAAGGTCTTACCCATATGCTTTGCTGAATGCAAAGATCATCTAACTTCCATCCCTCTCCTCAAGATCTTCCTGTTTATCTGGGCTAGGTCTAACATTGGTTTTCTTTGTTATTATTGGTAACTATGATAGCATAAGATTTATTTGCATTCGTTAGCCACCATGATTCTCAATTACTTTTCATTTTTTTTCTTTACATGACAGGGAAGCATGACATACTTTGCTCATCCTTTGATGCCAATTTTTAAATTTGAATGTATAATAAAGCAATTCTGTTTGTTTTTGCCCAGCTGATCAAGTTCTGTGGCACTGACTTTTTATTTTACAAATTCACAAATTCATAGAATGGTAGGGGTTGAAAAGGACTTCTGGAGATTATTTAGACCAACCTCCCTACTAAAGCAGGACCACCTAGAAACTTCAGACTTTGCAGAATCACAGAATCATAGAATAGCTGAGGTTTGAAAGCACGTCTTGAGATCACCCGGGTCAATTCCCCTGCTCAAAGCCAGGTAGAACAGGTTTCTAGGGACATTGTTCATCTGGGTTTGTGAATACTTCCAGCAGTGGAAATGCCATGTTTTCTCTGGTAACCTGAGTAACCTGTTACAAGTAAAAGATGGGGGTTTTATCTTATGTCTTGGTTTTGTCTGTTGGAGTTTTTATGTTTCTCTGTGTGTTTTGAATTGTTTTTCCCACTTTATACCTAGTAGCTTCTGCCCTGTCACTGGGAACCACTGTCAGAAGTCAGGCTCTGTCTCCTCTACCGTCAGGTACTCATATACACAGACAACATCACCCCTGAGCTTCTCAGTGCTACTCAATGCTACTCAACTTTCCTCAAATTGAAGTCTTGAAGCTTCAGATCTGTCATTCATGATAAACATTATAAGTGGCATAGGATCTGACTGCAAATAAAATTATTTACAATAAAATGCATCTGCTCATTCTTTTAAACCTATTTATTGTATTGATTCTAACTGGTTTAATTACTTAATCAAATATTGTTTAGCCCCAAATCGAATGCCTCACAGACATCTAAGAGCACTGTACCAGCACTGTTATTTTTATTAATTTAACATATGCTCCTCTCAAATGAAGATGTCACATTAGTTATATGGAATTTACTTTACATAAATGAGTCAAAGCAAATATTTCTTAAATATATAGAGTTATCCAGGTTTCCAGGTTTTGTTTTTGAAAATATCAGCACTCTTGTATCCAGTTCTCCAAACTACTTCCACTGTTCTGAAATATTGTGAAAACTGTCATTGAGAACTCAGAGATGGTTTTCCACAGTTCTCTTAAAATTGTTTGGTATAAACTTTAAGATATGTTAATGCAAATACAGCAAATTTAGTAGCAGTGGTTTAACATGCTGCTTAACCATTTCTTGGAGATAAAAGCATACTTTCATACCATGTAACTGTATTTTTCAGCTTTTCCCAAGTGTAGAAGTGAAATATGTACAAAAATATTTGTTGTAATATTATTGACAATTCTACCATTCCCATTGATAAAATGTCTATTATTTGTACAAACATTTTTGGTCAGCAAGAGATGTCAGCTACCACTTCTTTTGCTTTATCTGCTAGAACATGAAGTTGGATTAGATATACTTCAGACATTCATTCCAGTATTCATTACTCTGACATCACACACAATCATTCAAAACAATTTACTTTGATGATTCAGAAAAAAGTATACATCTCCATTATGCCATCTACATACTTCATAAATAGTATTGGTTTAAAATTCCAATTTTGCCATCAGTTTTCATCAAGCAAAGCTAAGAAAAAAAAATACTTTCATTAATTTTTTCATTAATTTCAAGTTCCTGCTTTTTCTATTCTGAGATCCTACCACTGTTATGCCTTTTGCTGTACTGATTACAGAAGAAAAGTCTTAGAATAATTAGGTTAGAAAGGACCTCTGGAAATTTCTGATCCAACATCCCCATCCTCCCAAACTAGGTCAATCTAAATCAAGTTGCCTTGTCAAGTTGAGTTCTGAGTAACTCCAAAGGTTGAAAACCCACAGCTTTTCTGAGCAACTTGTTCCTGTGTTTGATCATCTTTGTCATGAAAAGTTTTTCCTAATTTCTAAATGAAAATTTCACTATTCCAACTTGTGTTCTTTGAAACCATGCCTCTCTTCCTATTCTTATGCAGGCTGAAACAGCAGAAGACAGCAATGAGATTTTTAACTACCTGTGTTCCCTCTATTTTGATTTTGTGCTAACTGGATAAGAATTTCTTTGTTATTTACACTCCTCTTATGCTGTAAATACATTGATTCCTGAGTACTCAAGCTGATCTCTCTGACAACCTACCAACTTTTTATATGACTGGGCCTAAGAAAGCTTCACTGATTCCACTTAACAACTTATCTGTTCTCCAGGTTAAGTCACCAAACATTTTGCAAGAGCAGGATCCCAACCAGTGTATTATACACAATCTACCAAACCAGAATTTTATTTCTAAAATCTCCTTACATTATTTTCTTTAATCACTTGATAATTTTTCTTCTCAATCATGACTTACGAAAGAACCCAAATTACCACTTATGACAGACATTGCTATTGTTTATTTTCTTTTGCTAAATCATTCTTCTCTAGGAGGTTTATGACAATGAATTTTAATATTTTAAAATTATGCCTTCTATTTTTGTACCATGTTCCATAATTATTATTATTAACACTTTTAGATTATGTTTTAGCTATCCAAAGGTACATTCTAAATTAATTTTAAATCAGATTGGATAGCTAAAACATTCTTCATGTGTTAGTCCCTAGGAACAGCAGAAAATTCTGTTTGCAGAATTCTTCAAATCTTTTCCCTTTGTTGTTTACTACCCCTCTTTAAAACTCCCTACTCATCTGTCACTAGCTGCTTGACCTGATACAGCTTGATTCTGAACTATTTGTTTTCGGGGTCCTATTTCTGTATAAGTGGGTGTGATGTCATCTACCAAATTTAGTTGCTTAGAAACTCAACATCTTCAAGCTCTGCAGTTACCCATCCAATCTAACAGCTTATCCTTCTAGTCCATTTACCTAATGGTCTTTGTAGAAGTACTTGCACCCCTTTTATCTTCCCATGGGAGAAGCTAATAACAAAAACAAATTTCAATGTCATATTGATCAATTATTGTTCATTATGGTACAGAGAAGGGTACATCTTGTTAAAAGAAAGTCCTCTCACTGGCTACCTAAATGTCCTACAAAGCTTAAAATCCATTAAGCCATCCAACTCTATTCCATCTCTTCACAAATACTCAAGAAAATTAAATATTGGTACTATTCAAAGAAAAGTGAACCACAGTTCTTAGCTAAATAGAAAACATGTCCATCTACCATTTCTGTTAGTTGTTCATGGTCAAATTATATAACCTTCAACAAAAAGCTCTTTTTTTTTTTTTCCTGCTTGTTCATACCTTTCCACTTCAAAATTCTGATTACATGGTCATGTTTTTCTTTAATCAAAAGTTTGTATTAATCACCTTTATCTTTCTAGAGGTGTTCAAGGCTGGTTTGGATAGGGCTTTGGCCAACCTGATCTAGCGAAAGGTTCCCTGCCCATGGTAGGGGTATTGGAACTATATGGTCTTTGAGGTTCCCTCCATCCCAGATCTTCCTATGATTCAAATTGGCATAAGACATTAACACAGCTGAAAAAGAATAAAAACAAGGACAGGGCTATGGGGAAACAGAGCAGAAGGAATGCAAAACTGTAGTAAAAATCACAGGCAGGGGAAGATGCAGGGTTTTTTCTATTGTTTTAAAGCCAGCTTTGCTAAATGTTTAAATACACATCTATCTCATATATCCAGGTTCTCATAAAGCTGGTAATACTATGTTCTCTGAGTATACACACCCCCACACCACTGCTGCCTTGATATTTCCTTATTGAACCACTATTGATTTCTTCCCTAGACCTCATTTCATATTGTGCCCTGAAAATTAAATGATCTATTTAGTTTCAATATGGCCCAGGTTTCTAATTGGATTTTGAGGCAGTAATTTATGTAATATTAATAGATATTTTCAGAAAACCACTAATTAACAGTTGACCTTTATTTTTCTTTAGAAGAGAGAAAGAAAGAAAGAAAGAAAGAAAGAAAGAAAGAAAGAAAGAAAGAAAGAAAGAAAGAAAGAAAGAAAGAAAGAAAGAAAGAAAGAAAGGAAGAAAGAAAGAAAGAAAGAAAGAAAGAAAAGAAAGAAAGAAAGTAAGAAAGAAAGAAAGGAAAAGAAAGTGAGCAAGAAAAGAAACAAGAAAGCAAGCAAGAAAGGAGAAACAAAGGAAGTAAACCATTAAAGAAGTTCAGGCTTTTTTGTTTTCTTTTCTTTTTCCTTGTTTTTTCTTCTCCTTCTAGAAGTAGTCTGAATTTAATTAGAAAAAGCCAGCACCACACAAGGGACATTTTGGGGACCATCAAAATACATTATGTATTTGATCACCTTATGCCTATAAAAATGGCTAAATAATTTAAATGCAATTCAATAAAATTTGTTTTCAATGAGAATGTTCATCTCTGGATGATGGATTAAATGCTTGACATAACCGAGAGATTTTATAAACTACTGCCAAAAAATTCAATTTTGTTTTTCTTTTTAATTTTTTTATTTAGCAATATTTCTTCATATTCTAGTTTGGTTTTTGTTTTTAGTTTGTTTTGTGGGTATTAGGTTTGGGTTTTTTTGGGGGTTTGTTTTTTGTTTTTCCTTAAGAGCAGTGGTATAAATAAATACAGCATCATTTAAATGGTTTATGAAAAGAAAAAGAGGAAGATTCAGAGCTATCATATCATTAAAAAGGAAATCCACATACCTGTTCAGCGGGTGTTTTATTTCCTACTTCTTGCCATATAGCCACCTAAAAATCAAGGATTTAGGGGAATTTATCCTTGGATACCCTGAAAAATATTGAACCTTGCTGTACATTGATACTTTCACTACTGTTTCAGGAATTAAACATGTTTATCTTTTGGGAAACCTTCTCTAAAGAAAAGATTCTATGTATTAATAGTTACAAATCTATCATTTATGAAACTGAGAATAATAGTAACAAGCTTATGCTTGATTCTCTGTTCATTACTGTTTTGTATTGCCTTTTACATTTGTATAAAAACATTTTTTTAAATGTTTTTTCACACCCTTGTATTTTAATATAAGTTACTAGGTGCAAAAGATGAGTAATCAGGTCCATAAATATATAGCCACATATAGTCTATATCTAGGGAAACACATCATCAGCTTTAGGTCTTGTCTGGTCTGTTCAGACTTGTTCAAATGCAGCAATCAAATCTTAGCAACAAAAGCTAAGATTCTTTAAACCTGCTTAAAATCATTTAAAAAATGAATAAACAAGTCTTTAAAAAGAAAAATTCCTGCTGTCGGTAAACCAGTTCAGTGCAGTTTTTAAGTGTAGATGCAAAATTGGATTTAGGGACTTCAAAGCTGAGCATTGCAATAGCCAATTATTTTTCAGTCCTTTACTCTTATCATGGGATCCATGATCTCAAATTAGGCAGTGGGGTGTCTGATGACTTACACAGAAAAAAAACTGTTCTTTAGCATGAGATTTAGGAAAACTACAGAACAGAGGTTTTCACAAGAGATGGCCATATAATTTTTGGATGCTAATGATACTAAGACATGAGGTTTAAACAACTTATTTCTGTCAGTATGGGAACGATAACAGACACTTCTACATAAGGACTTAAAGTGTCAGGAATTTCTAAATTATGTAAAATATCTACAATTTCCCTTTTTGAAATGTAGGTTTGTATGTGTCATAGTTTCAAAGGAAATAAACAATTTCTAGTGTGGGTTGCTTTTTCTTATTCCTTTGTGCCCTTATAGTATGTTGGTCCTGACTTGACCAGTCTGTGAAAGATAGCTGTAGGCTCATAGAAAAAAAAAAAAAATCTGTCCAAATTTCTATCAACTTTTTAAAAAATGCCCTGCATGCATCAACATATGTTCAAAACATCCTCAATAGAAATATTTTTCAACCTGACCAAAATTCTGACCTGACCTTTTAAAGTCTACTTTGACCCTCTTTTTGATTTCAGTAGATGTCTTGCAAGGAGAGAGGAAAAGAGGCTTATAGCCCTGCACAGTAAACAGATTGTACACAGACATAAGAGTGAACATTTTTGTGCAGGAAAGAATCCCGCACTTCTAAACTGATTTTTTTCTGAATTATCGAAATGGTTTGCTGTATACCACTTTACCTTACTATAAAAATAGATTTTCTGTGACATTGTTTGAGGTTGTAGCAAGCCCCATTAGTCCCATTATTAAACAAGCTTATTACTAGGATTTTTTGGTACACAAAGAAGGATTTGATTTTAGTAATGTAAAACATACATACATACATACATATATAAGCTTTTTTAATATATTTGACCATTGTCAAAGTCGAGTTTACAGTAGTTTTATCTGCATATATTCCCCTCCACCATTGTCAAAGTCCAGTTTTATCTGCTTACATAACATGCTGGAAGCTGAGGAAAAAATCATCCTTTTTCATAAGAACAACTGATCAGAGAATGGATTCTCTGACACTTTCTAATCACAGAAGTATAGTTTTATTTTATTTCCAGGCACAGATGTGCTTGAATGCATCAGCTGACATTGTCCCCAAATGCCTTTTCCTGCTGTCTGAATACCTCAGAAGCAACAATCAGTGATGTCAAAACCTTATTTTTCAATTAAATAGCAGGTGAGTGAAAAACAGATGAATGGAGAAGTGAGGTTATTTGATCAATGTCACATTGCAGGTCAGTAGTGCAAAGAGGAATAAGAGTTGTGTTTGGCATTTGCTGGCTAATGTCCTAATTGTTCTTTAGCACCACCTTCTTTACCAAGATATTATAGATTGGATGGTGCATACAAAGTCTCATCAACTTGTTAAGACAGTATTATTTTCATAGGTTCTGCAGTAAGTTGCCAAATTTACATTTAAATTACTAAATCCAGCATGTTTAGTAGCACTATTTCCATAAAATGTGGGTGAGGGTTTACTTTTAGGAAGCAGTTCCAGATAGGTCTGCATTTTCCTTAACTTTTCCCCTTCCTGTTTTGAAGCACTGACAGGAGTGAATTGTGTCTCTATGCCCCTTATTGTCACCGGGTGCTTTTACATTTTCTTAACAATCTTTGTCACTCTTCAGAGAGCAGCAGCCCCGTTCAGAAATCTCAGCACCAGTACATCAGAAGTGTCACTTGAGGAACAGATCAACACAATTATCCCCATTATTCTTCTCTCCTCTAAGGACTGTTTCCAGGTCGTAGACACCTATTGTGGATGCTTTGGGAATAATGAAAACCATTAACAGATTGTTAATGTGACTTGGTAACAGACCAAGCAGAGACTTATAAAACAATAAAGCTTTACAATCAATCTGATGTGTAACTAGGCACTGATGGAAGCAGGTATAACATCAGTTAGGGCCAAATTTTAATTCTTCTTAGCACCCCAGAGGTGCAGGACAACTGGAAGCTATCTGGTTCAGATGGTAACTGTGTTGAAGATCATATACATACCTTGGGGAGTTTTTGTTAGATGACCATCTGAAGCTGATGTGGCACCGCTGAACTGAGCATCCTCTGGAACTGGAAGAGAAGTGTTTGCATCCTTTGAGACGGAAAAACTGAAGGAGGATTTTTTTTTTTTCTATCTTTTTTCTTTTTTTTTTAAATTATTTTATTCTTTCTTAAAGGTAACACAATGCCACAATGCAGCACAAAGACTGCAATGCCACGACAGATTTGCAACTGTGCACTGTGGAAAGGAAAAGCTGGGCAAAGTAGAAAAATAAAATTAAATATTTATTTCAGAAAGCAGATTTGCTTTACTCTAGTGCTGATCTATTCTGCTGCCAGGGCAGGTCACATTGTCTGCTTTGGACTGAGTTTCCTCACTTACCCTGAGTCTGACTTTACTTAATTGTAAACTTCATGTATTTCATAGAAAATTAATTCCTTCCTGCCTGACTGCCTGTCTGCCTCTTCCTACCAGTTAACTGCGCAAAAATTATCCTCTCCTCTCCTCCCTGTTCTCCATTTTCTTTTTATATCTTGCCCTAACTTTTTGCTTTTTTCCTTTCCTTCCTTAAAGGTACTGACCACTTTTATATAATATTTTGGTTTACAATTATGACATTTTCTGTAATAATATGTGGTATTGGCATTCTCCCTTTCTGGATCTTCAGACTCATCTACCTACCTATACAGTCTGAAAAAGCAGACTGCTGACTGTTCTAATCCAGGAGTTAAGGTTTAGAGCAACATAACAAGTGATAACAAGATATTTACGACAGAGTCAGATTGAGCTGTGCGCTCTGTCATTTTCATTTTATGAGCCTGTTCCATAAAATTGTTCCCATATGGTTAAAGTTAGGGATAAAAAAACAGGTTCTGATCAAATAAGAAACCACTCAAATCTTTGCCTAAGGTTCATAATGAACTTTTTTTTTTTTTAATCTCTAAAAATATAGCTTGTGTAAATTTTAAAATTCTCTCTTGTTTCTGTCTGTTGGATCCCTCCTTTTTAACTTAACATGAGATGTAAAACCAAAAGGAAATGATGGCTTATATTATTCTGCTGTAGTCAAACGAAGTAGCAGTTTCACAAAGCCCCCAAACAGAGTCCATAACTGCCTATATAGAGGTCTGATTTCTACGAAGAAATAAAACAATCTGCTTGGAACATCTCCATCTCACAGGAGCCTGAAATATGGACAACCTCAAACTGCTGAAATCAGCTAAATCACGTTACCCCAGCATATGAGTGTACCAGTTCAGATTCAGAAGCAAATTAACCACGTTTCTGTGACACTTAACAGAGCTTGCTTATTTAGACTCTATGTCATGCCAGTATGATCTCACTGATTGTGTGGCTATACATGTGTTTTTGTGCTATGATGGTGTGCTTGTATTCCTAGAGCAGTGGCTAAAAACAATTAAAAGCTTCTCTGTGTCCTAGTTTCAGCTAGGATAGAGTTAATTTTCTTCTAGCAGCCGGTGTAATGCTGTGTTTGGGAGTTTGGATGAGAACCTGCCGATAACACGCTGATGTTTTATTTGTTGCCAAGCAGTCAAGGGCTTTTCAGTTGTTCATGTTGCACTGCTGAGGAGAAGACAGGAGACACCCAGAAAGATGGGAGGGGACACAGCCGGAACAGATAACTCAAACTTGCCAAAGATGCTATTCCATGCCAATTACGTCATGCTCAGCATAAAATGGGCTGAGTGGAGGAAGAGCAGGCAGCTCCAGGGCATGTGGTTTTGGGGAAGGTCCAAATGTGGTACGGCTGTGATTTGTACAACCAGAGTTGTGTGGTTCTGTGAGAAACTGCATTGTGTGTCACCAGTTTTGTATATTTTGCTACAAAGTCCTGTTATTGTTATACCTCTCTCTGCTGTCCCAGAAAACTGTCCTTATCCCATGAGGTTTGTTTTGTTATGTTTTATTTTTTGTTTTCTTCCAGTTCCCACAGACACCTTCTTAGAGAGAGTGGCTGTGAGGTGCTTCGTTCTTGGCTGAGGTGAAACCATGACATGCTGGTATGTAAAAAAGCAGTAAGTTTCCTTTTTTAGCATACATAGCCTGGTTGCCCTTCTGACAGGCAAAGCATCTTGTCTATTCCTGTAAAAACAATGCTGATCCCTGAATATGAGAGCCAAGTTGATAAGAAAGGAAATTAATTTCAGACTGACTGACTAGAATAGCTGGGAAAATGCATAACCTTTTTCAGCACAGAAATAATTTTTCAGAGAAGCCTCACTATCTGATTGCTTTTCTCTTTCTTACTAGCCTTGCTTTTACGTTGCAGTGCAATACTATTCAAATCATTGGATCTAAACATAAACCCAAATGTTGACTAACTTTCCTCATGCCACAGCACAGTGAACCTGGGAAGCCTCAGTTAAAATGCTGGGTCCTAAGAAATGTGTTTCCATCTAAAGAAGTACATTCTGATTTAATGCTCCCAAAGCCTAAGGACTTTGGATCAAGCAGAAGGAAGTCAGAGAAATTTTCTTATAAAGGTATTTGGGCTTTGTCTTCAAATAATATACTGCAGTAGAAGAGACTAATATACAAGAGGTTTGACTAGTGTATTTGGATAGTATATAAACAAGACCAGTCCTGAGCGCCTGTCAGAAATAAACTTCTGAACCTCTTGAGATTTGTGCGTCCCTAATCACCCATTTAGCTTCTGCCTGCTGTAACAGAGATACTGGACAAAATGCACCCGCAGTGCTGCCAAATGTTGCTACTTCATAAAAAAAAGAACGGCTGTATTTTCTGTGGAAGACTGGTAGGTGGAGATAAATAAATAAACAGACCACATCATGCCTCAGCCTAGGAAGTGGAGTGTGAAGGCCCAGCAATTAGGGGTTTAAGAGCATCTGAAACCTTGGCTGAGATGAAAGCAAGTCACTTTTCTCTGACCAGGCTTTTAATCTTTCTTGATGATACATTTCTGCCTGCTGTAAATAAGGTGCTTGTTTGAGAGGCATTATGTAGGTATAGCTTGAGAGTAGGTATAGCAAGGAGAGGTCACAGAGCTGCTCAGTCCTGGGGACACTCTGCCTGGATGACATAAAGATCTCAAAAATCCTGTAAGAAAATAGAGGAATCAATGTGGTGTGTTTCTGCTTGAGTGCCAATTGCACATCACTTAAGGGGCTTGGATAGCTGATGGACAGAGGGTCTCTTCCCAGAAAAATAATTAGGTGAAAATACAACATTAGGTATCAATTTTTAATTCCTCTTTGGAGGAATGTTGCATGGTAGCTTTCTAAGCCATAATGTACTTAAGCACACAGGCCTCCCTGTGCTCCAGGCTTGAACACAGGCCATGCCTTGCCTTTTAATTAAGACCTTGCTCTTGAGGTCTGGGGTAGCTTTAACTCAAAGCCTAGCCTTCTCCACTGAGTGTAGTTCCATGGTGTGTGGGACAATTCTGGCCTCATTCTAGCATCAAAGTCTATCCTCAAACTGATGAGTTTTTTTCTTTTCTCTCCACTCCTGTGTTCCCTCACTTCCAATCTTTCTATAACTTTAAACCAATGTGTAGAGAAGCTGCATCCCAAACATAATGCCAGCGAAAAGGCACAGAGACCTATTACAGTACAGAAATGAGAACATTTATTTGTGGTTTCTACCTCTTACTGTCGTGGCTCTTCGCCTTCTCTTCAGCTGTCTGGTATGTGCTTTAGCTCTCCCAACCCTTATAAACCTGTTCAGGTACCTGGGTAAGTAGGAAATTATCTGAATTTTTTAACTATTTTTATTATTTTGATAATTTTCTTCTGAGTGCTAGAACAAAGAACAGCACAGGGCTGCATATCTGGGTCAGTCTGGGGAGTGGGGTAAGTAAAGGGAGGACTCTATTGGTAACTGTAAGCTACTTACATGGCCACAATCAACACAGCTACAAGGATGTTTTTCCCCATTAAGCTAGTAAGATTGAATAAATAAGCAAAAATGATCTTATTTTTTTCTCGTCGCAGAGACAACTTGATGTACCTAAACACCTGTGTTAGACTATGAAAAGGTGCAGGGACACATGCAGACTTGGATGAGCAGAAGCTGGCATGCAGTATCCATTCAAGCTGCTAAGAGTTCTTCAGTGTGAGGTCTAGCATTTCTGCCCAGATCTAGTTCGAATTTGTTTTTAATCAGTGTTGTGTAAGGATTGGTATTCCTGGAGGATCCTCATTCTAAAAGAGACAAAGCAAATATTAAAACCACTGTGATTTTCTTACCCATCTGTAGAGGTTTCATTAGGATTTCATTGAGTTAATTGATCCTCCTAATTGCTTTTAGTCCTTAAACCATTACAAAGTGGAATATATGTAGAACCTTTCCTTTCTTCTCAGGAGCTTCTCAATTCTTCTACTCGCTCCTGTCTTCAAATCTAGGTTAAATTGTAGAGAGTACTTGGGCTGAGCCCTTTGTGATGCCACAAAATTCATTTCCCCTGTAGGCCAGAGAGCTGGTAGAAGGATTACGCCTTATGAAGCTCTGTCTCTTCCAACTATTGCCCTGAGAGAGCTGCAGATTTGTCCTTCGCTTGATCCAGAGCCATGTGCCATCTGGCTGGTTGTATTTTACTTGTGACACATTTCCTCTAACAATCCCTTTTCTTCCTTTGGAGAATTAGGTTTGCTTCTGGAAAGTGGGAATAAAGCATTTCAACCGCACTAGCATGTACACTAAAAATTAGGAGACTTGTTGAGAATAACAGAGAAGATAGTACATTGACCTCTCATAGAGTTCAGGTATAGTATTTTTCATGCTGTTTTGAACTTACACCCCATCTTCACCCAAATTACACTGGATTTATTTATATATATATATATTTGTTTTACCTGAAAGCTAGCTGCCTGTAGTGGACACCAGCAGGTGATTTGTTTTAATGCCAAAAGGAGGATTTTGGCTAAAGCTCTGATGTAATTGCTACTGTAATTGACCCCGCACTAGAAAGCCAAGAAACCTGTCCCACAGAAGCATCTGTAGCTTCTGTGCTCCAGGTTGCTGCATTCAAGCCTGACTTGACATATAGTTGGCTCACAGGGTATAAATGTGATACCCTTCTGCCCTTGCTTCCCCAAAAGGAAGAGTAGCCTCTCTGCTACAGCAGTGCATAAAGCACTGGAAGTTGCATAAAAATCTATGAATGTAGCAAGTTATAATTATGAAACTCAGAGGCAGAACAAGAGCTCAGATTAACTTTACTCTTCTCTGGAGACTTTTAATTACTAACACCAGTGGGAAATGTGGAGGAACATGAAAAAAAATCACCAAGTCTAAAATGGACATATAAGGGTATTAGTAAGAGAATTTACAATGCAGAAGAGATGAGATGTAGAATGGTATTGCCATCTGCAGTCATTAGAGTACGGATTTGTTCTTGCTTGCTCTCACTGTTAGCCTGAGTGATCACAGGAATATTTGCTTCTCAGTTAAGTAAACTAGCTAATTACCATACTAAAATGTCTGTTTCTCTGAAAAAGGACAATTGGCAAGGACTCCTTTTTGACTGAGAGTTGGAAATTGATAATTTATACTCTTTTATATGAATTTAAATTCTCCAAAGGCTGAGAATAAAATTCTTCACCAACACTGAATTATAGTGAGTCCTTGGATGCTTATGCAACTACAATATCACTAACACAGAGAAGATACTGCTCCTGCTTTACCATCCATTTTCGGTGTCTTCTCAGGGAAGTCTTCATCCTTTGTAATTATGGATATTAAGAGTAAAACAAGAAAACATAATTAAAAGGTGATATATATTTTTCTCTGATGACACTGGTGAAAAATTATTCTGAAGAAAGTGTCAGATTTGTGAACTCAGGAGTGCACTAGAAGAAAAAATTTGTATGCATAAGGTAAAGCATTTTTTGTTATCATTATTACATAAATTACCTGGATTTTCCACCACAATTATCAGAAGACTAGTGAAATGTTGACAGGGTATTTTCAATGATGATGGACATGAAGAAAATAAGAATTTTACTGCCATTCAAACTTGTTTTAAACAAGCAAGATATGCCTGACATGTTTCTTTAAGATACCCTTTTATCATTTAAAAAAAATATATTTTCTTGCATTTTCTGTGTGTCAGAAATGTTACGTTTTATGTAAAGCTAAAAATAGAGCTGTGAAAAAAAAAATATTCAGCCTGTGGAAAAAAATATTCAGTCTGGTCTTCAATAATGAAATGGTTTGATTGTCTGAGGTGTTTATATTCAACCTCTCACAGTCACTACAGAACCTCTCAGACATCACATAGAATCACTTAGTTTGGAAAAGACCTTTAAGATCATGAAGTCCAACCATAGTCTAACCCTGCCTAGTCCATCTCTAGACCACGTCTCCAGACACAACATCTATACATCTTTTAAATACCTTCAGGAATGGTGACTCCACCACTTGACTTCTTTCAGTAAATGAACCTGGTATGTAACCTAAATCTCCCCTGATGCCATTTGAAAACATTTCCTCTCATCCAAATGCTTGTTACCAGAGAGAAGAGACCTACCGCCACCTCTCTACACCCTCCTTGAAGGTAGTTGTAGAGAGCGATAAAGTTTCCCCTCAGCCTCTTAAGACTAAAAAGCCCTGCTTCCCGCAGCTGCTCCCCATAGACCCCTCACCAGCTTTGTTGCCCTTCTCTGGACACACTTCAGCATTTCAATGCATTTCTTGTAGAGAGGAGCCCAAAACTGAACACAGTACTCAAGGTGCAGCCTCACCAAAGCTGAGTGCAATGGAATAGTTGTTTCCTGACTCTTTCTGGTCACACTATTCCTGATACAGGCCAGGATGCTGTTGGCCTTCTTGGCCACCTGGGCACACTGCCAGCTCATGTTCAGCCAGCTGTCTACTAACACCCCCAGGTCCTTTTCCTCCAGAGGGCTCTCCAGCTTTTCTGACCCAAGCCTGTAACATTGCCTGGGGTAATTATGACCAAAGGGCAGGTCCTGGCACTTAGTCTTGTTGAACCCCATAAAGTTGGCCTCTGCCCATTGATCCAGGCTGTACAGTTCCCTCTGCAGAACCATCCTGCCTTCCAGCAGATCGACACTCCCATGCAATTTGGTGTGTGCAAATTTACTAAGGGTGCACTCAATCCCCTTGTCCAGATCATTCATTAAAATCTTAAAGAGGACAGGGCCCAGCACTGAACCCTGGGGAACACCACTTGTGACCTGCTGCCAGATGGATTTAACTCAGTTCACCACAACTCTTTGGGCCCAGCCATCCATACAGTTTTTAAACCAGTGAACAGTATATCCATCTAATCCATGAACAGCTAGTTTCTCCAGCAGGATGCTGTAGAGGACAGTGTTGAAGGCTTTACTGAAGTCCAGGTAGACAACATCCACAGACTTCCCCCTCATCCATTAAGCAGGTCACCTTGTCATAGAATGACATCAGGTTGGTTAACTCACATATCACACACTTTCATCCAATGTTCTTGTTACAGGAAATAAAGAAATTTTTGGAAACTTTGAGGGTAATTTCCATCAAGAATTTAAGAATGTCTGTATGAATCAGCTCTGCAAATAACTTTCTAGCTCTGATTATAAGAAGTTACCGAAGTCACCAAATTCTTCAGGGCATAAAAATAGCTTGTGTGAATATCGTTCACCATTTGTTATGTCCAAGCCTAAGCTCAGAACTGATAAAAGAATTCAGTAGTTCTAATGGTGTTGTTAGCATCATGAGTCATATATTTGTATTTACTGTAAAACTACTGGTCAATATTTTACATTGCAAACCATTGAAATTATTAACTTTTCATTTTCTAATAGAAATTAGAGCTGGTAATATTCTCAAGAGGAAATCTTCACCAGTTCTGCAATCAGGTTGAGTATTCATGCTATCTAGTTTACTACAACACTACATTTGTCTAATAGGCTCAGTCCTGTTAAAGAAGAAAGCTCCTTCATACCCTTCCCAGGCAATCTATTCCTGTACATCTTTGCTAGATCTCAAACATTTTAAACCTGATTCTGCTATGCTATTTCATCTCAGTGTTGTTTCTGTTGTGTGCATAAACATTTTGGGTACTTTGACAAAAAAGAAAGGATTGAAATTCAAATTTACAGAAGCTTTGAGCTGGTGAAAAGTATTTTTGCTTTTTATTGAATAATGCCACTGGCTAGGTCATCTGTGAACATCTGTGATCCATCGATTTACTCACATAAATATCAATGTTTTGAGATAAAAGTCTAACTCAATAAACTTTATGGCTGTAGCAAATTCATTACACTGGGCGAGCTATTCTGTCACAAGAAGTCATGAAAACAATATTGAAAAATTAAGAGCTAGACTTGAAGACGAGATTTAATACCGAACTCCCCCATAGGACAAATGGTTTCTGAGTGGAGTTCCAGTTAAGACACTAGCTATTTATATTATTTATTTATTTTGTCTTTAATGATTTAAACAATACAGAACCAAACAAACAGGAGGAATGGGATATTTTTCATGTTTCAACTTATATTAACATGAAATGCTGATGCCTAAAAAGGGGAGTCCTAAATCCTTCCTAGAATGCAGAGTTGGGGGAAAGTATAAATATACATAACATGCACAGAGGTAACACAGATGTTTCAAAACTTGAATGAAATAAAAAATCTTTGACTGACTGTACAGACTGAGATTACTCCTAAATTCAAGAACTTGCTCCCAAATTCAAGAAGATTGTTCTAGATGGACTTTGGGGTTGTTATCAGAATTTATCTGATTTTCTGATTATGCAGGAGGATAAAGTTAAAAACCTTGAAGTCCAAATTTAAGAGAAAAAAAGAGAAAGGAAATGTCTTCCATGTGTCTTCCCCCTGCCCCCAAAATAAAATAAAAAGCAAAACACAAAACAAAAACAAACCTAAACCCCCAAAACCCACCGAAAAACCAACCAAAACATAATAAGGGATATTGCCCAATTAAATATAATTTCACAGCAGACAAGATGAAAATACTCATGTTTGTGTTATTTTTTTACTGACCATGAAAATGGAGAAGGCCAGTAAGGATGGACTAGGTCTCTGACTAGTCTCCTTCTCTAATTATTAATATGATCATGAAACAAAGTATGATACATGTCTTTGAAAGCAATTTCCTGAGACTCTGGTTTACTGGAAGACATTGTATGGGATGAAGATGAGAATTAGCATTGAGTTTACTGCACTCAGAGCAAAGAGCTTCGTGTTTGCTGTAAATAGCTATTTAACAATGGTAGGTATTACCAAGCTAGCAAAGTTGTTTGCTTTAAAATATGTTATAAGGCAAATTTCACCTTCATTAGACAGAATTCAGGCATACTAAATTATCCTCTGCGACACATACTTCATTGCCTTTCATCAGGAAGGTGGAGTTATCTCACATTCAGAGGTACTAATGGACAGGAGACCAGCTGCTGTCCGAAGGTAATAAGACATACGGAGACTGGTAAAATTAGATTAGGTCAGGACAGGTATAAGTACAGTAATTCATTCAAGTTTAAAGATAATGCAGTAAAAGGCCAATCTGAAGTGATACATTTAAAACTGATTGCTTAAGATCTACTGCAGGAAGATTTGGATCTTGAACTGACTAAAACAGATTATGAACTTACAATATTAGGGAAAAAAGAAAGTAGTGTCTCTGTCTAAGACTGTATCATGGATTAACAGTTGTGAGAAATCTTTCAGTGAAACATTCAGTTGGAAATACAAATAGTTGGTTTTTTTTTCTTTCTTTCACTTCATGTAGAGGCATGAATTTCTTGCAAAATTTAAAAACCACCAAACAAAACCACATAACAAACAAATAATAAAACCCCAAAATCAACTCTTGCCTATTTCTTGGCAATGAGTTTTATGAGGTTTCTGAACAATTTACTTCTCCATTTGTGTGATAAATCTGATTCTAAGGTCAGCACAAACACTTTGCTTAAAGTACAGTTTTAAAAAATTGGAAATTTTATTTAAATTTGAAAATGAAAGACTCCTGTATGTAATAGCTAGTGTCTTAGGTGAAATTGTGCTCTAAATGTTTATGATCATCTACTAATCTACTAATACATTAATCTGCTCATCTATTAAGAATCATAAAATGGACATATCATAAAGGTTGTAGGATAATTGTAGCAAAATGCTTTGTTTTAAAGGAAGATGTTGAGACTAATAAAGAAACTGTGTAAGATCGGATTACATTTACAGACCTAAGAAGCTGACACTGGGATGAAGACATATCAAATTTTGAGAAATGTAAACAAGTTTAGAAGAATTTGACTAAGTGAAATTTAAGATGGCCAAGTAACTAATCAATTAATTCTTGAAAACCTGTTAAAAGCTTTTGGTAAAATTATTAAGGACCCGATGATCTCTCGAGGTCCCTTCTAACACCTATGAATATATGATTCTATGAAAAGGATTCTTTCAAAATTTCGTATCTTACTCATTTTTGAAATTAGGAGGTTGCATTTTTATCCATTTATATGGGTTTTTATATGATCTTTCCTTCCTCCCTCCCTCCCTCCTTCCTTCCTTCCTTCCTTCCTTCCTTCCTTCCTTCCTTCCTTCCTTCCTTCCTTCCTTCCTTCCTTCCTTCCTTTTTTATTATTCACTTTTCACATTTCTGTACCATTACTCTCTAAGAATACGATAATGAAAATTTCCTGGTAGAATGAACTCAGTAAGATTCCTAAAAGAAAACTTTGCTAGAATTACTGTAGGCTCTTGTTCTTTGTATGAATAGGACTCCAGAAAAGATTCTGAGAAAAGACTGTCCTTAGGTCAAAATATTTTGACCTTAAAATACACCCACCCACACATAGATATACACACATATATACACAAACACATCTGGTTTTGTTTTGCTGGTTGATAAGTGTTCTTCACATGCATCAGGCTGCATTGGTAGGGACTAGGGATTCGGTGGTGCCAGTCTTTTCTCTTTCCTGCTCATCTGTAGAAAGTTCTGAGGAGGTATCTTTTCCTTTCCCCAGAAAGCCTGCAGCAGAGACCTGCAGGAGGTATGAGCAAGTCTTGATCCCAGCTACACAGAGTGGAAATACATTTAAATACCCATTTTTATCCCATTGGCCTCAATAGCACCTAAGGACTTTTTCCAGTGCTTTATCAAACAGTGACTGCTCAGGACATGACAAAGATGAAGGTTGCATGTTCTTAGCCCATTAGCAGATATTAAAATCTGGATTCATGGTTTGCTGAAGGAAGAAAAATTATGCAGTGGGTGACTGCCTAGATTCCCAGGTGAGTTCTTTTTCGTTTTTTTCCCCTCTTTTACCATGCCAGAAGATGATTTTTGAGTCTGAAGGATTGGATTAGCAACAGGAGCCGCATGCCAAACTCCCGTAAAAAGCTTTTCATTACAGATTTAAAAAACCCTGTTTAGAATGTATACAGGCAAACTCAGGTATAAGCAAAGGTGCCATCTGTAAGATAGATGTGCCAGGTCACAAGTCTGACTGTAAGGTATTAGTGTCCTGTGCCTGACAGGCACCATTAATGCAGAATGACAAAGGACATTCCCAGGACATTACATACCACAGATGTGAAATACCAGAAATGCCTTTTAACAAAGGATCTTTCTCATGTTCTCAGAGCCAAATTTTGAAGTACTCGGGACCCATCCCCAGCTTTCAAAACACCTGATTTTAATTTGTATGTGTAAAAGATCAGTTTTCAGATCAAATAGCATAACCTGATGACATCAACATTTTTCACCCAAGTTTCAGATTGAATGAATGCTCATAACCCTGCACAGAGATTAGAAAACAATATGCATTTCAACCTAAAACTGTTTCACTGAGGGAAGTTTCTGATATTGTCTCGTTTTGTTATTTTGTTGGGGTTTTCATGTCGTCTGGTTTTTTGTGTTTTGTTTTTTTTTCCTTTTAGATCTAGTTTGTGTGATTTTGTATTGTTTTGATTTTCAAAAAACCCCTAACATATCTTGTTTATAAAAGGCTAAGAGTGAAGTCCTCAGTGAGGTTACCTTTGGTCTGTCAGAATGGTAACAAACTGCATCATTTTTGCTCTGTGTTTGATCTCTACCCACAGAGGCCAGATGGTAACATTTTCTTTCCCTAAAAAATTTTGAGTGTTTCTGAAAAATCTGAGAAGTTATGAATTTTTATGTTCTTCTCTTATCTGCATATTTCTGTTGGATGCATAAACCATCCATTTTACAAAAGGGGTAATTATAGTTTTCCATACAGACTTCCTAGGTACAATGAGTCAGAGAAAGCTGAATATGAAGTTGGGTTTTGTGGAGGGTTTTTTGGTTGGGTTTTTTTAATTACTTAGTACTAGTTCATTAGTTATTTTGATCATAAATCATTTCATTATGTTCCTCTTGTTGAGAACTACCTAGCATCTTGGACTTGCCAATCAGTGATAGGGAAAGTTATTTATTTAGTTGATATGAGTACCACAGCCTTGGAACAGAGGTGGTCAGGTATATACAGTCAATTCTTGTGTCTAACCACCAGTTACCCTGCTCCTAGAACTAACTTTATTCTAAAAGTTGAATAGAGATAGTAAACTCTCCTGACACCTATAGAACTTCCAACATAGAGATTTAATAATTGTATAAAATATGTTTTCTGGATAAATCCTGTCTCTGCATTCCAGGAAAAAGAATTTAGAAGACTGTATATAAATGCATCATCTGGTGACATTTACCCTAATAGTATAATTAAGACAGAACTAAATTAAGAGCATTCCTAATGGGTTTTTTCCATGTCACTTATTATTTATATATCACTGCCTGCTCCATTTTTCTTCATATTTCACATTTATATTTTGGAAGCATTGGAACATGCTCTACTGGGCAACACACAAATATATCATGATAAAAATGTATTTCCCAAGTAATTTGTAATCTAAAAGAAAACATTTTCCCTTGCTCTCTCCTCACACTCCCCAGATTAAGGACACAGTCCTTCTGTCCCTTAAATATGCACTTGTGCCACTGACTTCACTTCATCAAGGGAAGAGCAGACATGTAGATACAGAGTGATAAGGGACCTGGACATGCTTCTGCAGATAAACAATGTCAGTATTCCAAGATTCAGCCAGTTCTGGTTAATCTCTCATGATGCCAGGAGAATTACAGGTAGCAGTAAGGACTAGGAGAACCAAGACTCAAACAGTTCCAGGGTTTTATAATCTCTCCTCATCTGGAAGCCTTCGTCATTTTCATTGCCTTTCTCAAAACTTTTCTTTCTCTGCCATTTTGTGTTGACCAAAACAGAACATAGTATTCAAGGTGGCAATGCACTGTACCACTGATTTATAATCTCGTCTTTATGGTGCCTAGTGCAAATCAAAAAGTTACAATCTTGAAGTAAAGTTGCAGCTTTCATTTCCCGGAGTGTGCTCCCTACAAATACAAATATGGTCTGTGAGAATCCAAATAAGAAAAGAAAAAAAAAAAAAAAAGGGAACATAATGGATATTTAGTAGATCAGGGGGTATTTTGAATTATCTTTGGACAGTTCCTTTCAACAGATAAATCAATATTGAGCTGCTTCTTTTGTCAGGTTTTGATGGTGGTATGAAAAAAAAAAAAAAAAGCTTTTGTTTACATCTGAAGATTAAATGCTGCACAGTGTTAGAATATTCAGTGGAAGCACTGTGATAGATAAGATGTCAAAGAGAGCTCCAGGAACTACAACAATGCTTTAAAAAGATAAATAAATGTACAGTGTTATCTTCTAAGTTGAAGCCTCATACAACTTCACTTTTAAATATGTATGACCAGAACCCTTTTGTTCTATCTACCTCTTTGCACATTTGTAAATGCTCTCTTGCAAGGCAAACCAATATGACAATGGAAAAGATTACCTACAGAAGTAGCCACATTACTACAGGGATATTCAAGAGTCAAGTGGTGAAAACAACCAGGAGAATGTGCTGTAAAAATTAACTTTGGAACATTCAGGACTCAAGAGGAATTCTTAGTGAACTTTAGGTTTTCTGGTTTTGCTGTTCCCTGGATGACTGACTCCAAACTTAGACTCAAGAAAAATTTTTACTAGAACTCATCAGCATCTGAAGAAAGCAATATCTTCTGCATTTTTTAGGAAGATCTCATAGTTCTTGCTGTCTGCCTGGTGTCTTGGGAAACTTGTTCAGTGTGTTTTATGCGATTGGTGCCCAGAGCTGGGCAGTTCAGCAAGAGCTGGAGGCAATGGACTGATTTTTGTAGAATGGCCTGAAATAAAAATGAGTCAACAAACATGAAAAAGAACTCAGGATGGGAGAATATTCTAGGGACTATTTGTATATACACCCCCCCCCCCCCTTTATTTTCACTCTATACCTGCACTTCTGGCTATCATCAAATGTGCATGCTGGACTAATGTAACTTATATTTAAGTTAGCACAAACTTTCTGTGTAGTTTTGACCTGAAAACATGATGATAAAAAACCAATATATAGATTTCCAGTTCTTTCTTCCAGTGGGACACACTAACAAAATCCCTTTATATTGACATAGTATCTCTGGTTTCTTAACCGATCAGTTTAAATTCAGCTGTCATTAGAAAACATTTTCATATCATGCAATTTTTACATAAAGAGGCTATCAGACATGTGCATAGATTTATGAAATAGGAGAATTCTCTAACAAGCCACAGTGGACATGGAGTGAATCCTCCAGGACACGTTGATCCTTTTCTGTGGATTGGGGCATTGTACAACATTTAGCTTCTTCCTACTTGTTGAGCTTATTCTGAGCTGGTCCCTTAGGTGCAAGAACTCATTCTCTGGAACTGACATCTTCCACCATGTGCTGATAATAAGAAGGTATAGCCATATCTGTTGGATCAAATAAAAAGTCACTCAAACCTTGCTTCACCTCTACCCAGGCAATAAAAAAACCAGTTCCTGCCCCAAAGACTTTATAATTTAAGGGGTATATGAGAAATGGTACTGGTTACCCTAGAATCACAAGAGCTGCCTAACAATTTGACATGTCTCAGGTTTTGAAAGTGGCAGTATTTTTGTATAAAAATAAAGGAATTAAATAACTGTATCACATCACAAAATCCTCTTAAGGAAAAAAAAAAAGCTGTCTTTCTCAGTGAAAATGAGATTTCTCCACCCTCCCCTACATTCACTTTAGTGAAAGAAATCACTGTTAACACATCCTTATTATTTAATCAAAAGTCCTTCCTATGATTTTTATTGAAACAAACAACTGATTTCATTATCTATGTGACCTCCAAGATATATGTTACAGCTTGCCCTGTGCCATGTTTATGGTATCAACAGAAATGAATAATTCAGACATCTGTCCCAGGCACTGTATTTTTATCACCACTTAAGTCATCTTTGGCTATGTTTTCGTCTCTGTCTCATTCAGAACCTTGCCCTTTCTTACTGGTTGCTTTCTATAGCCAGAAAGCAAATCGTTCAAGAATAGAGTATTCAGAATTAGCACCAGTGTTAAACAGTAGGCTGTGTTCTTTTTCTTTTCCTTTTCTTTTTTTGTCCATGCAAGTAATTGCTTCTTTGTCCATTTAAATAGAAAAAAAAAAAAAAGAAAAAAGAAAAAAAAAACCAGAAAATTTGTACATTATAGCATGCAAATTGAAAGTTTATGGGAAGTATGTTGCATATATAAAGGGATCAGACATATTTCACTTTTGGCAATTTGAAAAGCACTACTAAATGCAACTGGCTTCATCCTTATCACAGTTATTGCTCAATCACCATAATGTTTATTTTATAAAATGTTTAAGTATTTGGTCAAATCAGAGCACATGAACCTCTCTCCATGGGCACACAGCGAAGTAACTACTTCAGTACGACATAGGTTTAATGTAAAACAGAACCAGCCAGAGGAAAACAGATGAAATCAAAAATACTCTTGCACTACACTAGACTTGCTCCCTAAAATATATTTTACACTTTGCCAAATTCTAAAAAAATCTTGAGTCATTAGAAGTGAAGTAACTATTTCGGGAGGACTTGGTTTTTGGTTTTTGTTTATGTTTTTTTCCATAGCACTCGGGATTTGGAAAGGGCTAATAAAAAAAAAAACAAAAACCAAACCTAACTAATACTATTTCATTCACTGACTGGCCCAAGATAGTCTTTGATATCTGAGGCAAAAACTTTATTGTGAATTTATTCCCCGCATTTCATAGGATGAAGATATATACATGGTAAGAAATGTATATAATTGTTTGACGAAGATTAACTGAAAAAATTTCATCTTTAAAGGTAATTCTATATTCATATTAGTAATAAATACAATTACACTTCAAATTGAAGAAAAAACTACATCAAATGACTCATAGGTAAAATTATTTTCTCCCTGTTTAAAAAAACCCATAAAACAAAACCCAAAACTTTTCTAAAAATTACAGAAAATCATAACTAAAATAAGCTCAAAGAAGAATAGAGAATGCACAAACCAGCACTGTTACCCAGACTTTCAATAATTTAGTAGCCCAGAAGAAATCTTATCTAAATCACATTCTCGCTTTTTGTTTCAGTTTGGTCAGCTGGCTCAAACAATTTGAGAACTAGTGGAACAGGAGAGAGATATGGGTGTTACCTCAATGCAACTGATGCTTATATGGTACATAAGGAGATAAAATATCTTTCTTGTTTTCTTTCCCTTCTAAGTTAAACCACAATAGAGATAAAGAGAGATATAACCCACATGCTTGAACCTTTGATAGAAACCACAAGGGAAGCAGAAAAAGACAAATATGCCCCTAATGACAGACTCCCTGATAGCACAATTCCAACTAATTTATTTTCCAATATACACAGAAAAAAAAAAAGACTGAACTGTGGAGAGGCTGGGGGAAGGAAAGGAGGCAGGCAGCAGAAAAGAAATGGAACAAAGTAAAGAATACTTAATTATGGATTTTTTTCAAGGGAACTCTGTAATTTGGCCTAATGATGTACTGGCTTCAGATATGCTTTGTAATTCACCACACAAACTTTTTTTTTAAAAATAAAAAGGGCCAAAGAACGGCGTTTAAAGAATAAAATAGGTGATTTATATAAAACTCATGGAATATTATAGAAAGGATATCTATACATTTTATTCAGAAACATATCCAGTTCATGTTTATCTCTTTAAATGTATATTGTGGTATCATATCCACTTGGATAATACAGAAGTAATATCATGAATTATCTACATACCTTCTTTGGGTACTCAGTGAAAGGAGCAAAGCAAAAAAAAAATATTAAGAAACAGAGAGGCGGTCTCAAGCTTTGAAATTATAAATCTTGTCCCTCAATAACAAAATTTATTTGATGAAAAAATATTGAGAATAGACACTATCTGTTTTCTAAATGTTTATGGGGCTGAGCTGGGAAGATTATCCACTCAGCTGTTAGGAGTATGTAATGGTTTAGGATTTGAATTTGTTTTCAGTTTAGCCACTTTACAGCTGAATAATTAATTTAATGTCCTACCTGTAAAATAATTATATTGATTTCCACAGAAAAAATCAGAGATTTCCTAATGAAACAGAATTTATCAGAGATACGTATTATTCCTCTTTGATAAGTGAGACACAAAGGAACTTAAGACACCATAGTTCTCATTATTGTAGCACCTATCGTTTAAGCTTTGGACCATCGCAGCCCTCAGAGTTATTTTCTTTGCACTGGGGCATAAAAATCATGGAATCTGGGAGGAGTGTGGGCTTCAAGCAAGGAACAAAACAGTGAAAAGTACTCTGGTGAAGAGGCACTTACATGATACAAAGATGTTTTTCATTCTAGTCCTGTCTCCATTTAGATTTACGAGTTTAAAAAGCATTGCACTTTAGAGCTCTGCACCATCACTTATATGTTCAAGTAATAAAATTAAGAATAATGTTCACACAATTTCTCTTAGCAATGGAAATCAAAATGGACAATTTTAATACAGATAATTTAGATTAAACCCATTACCACCTCCGGTATCAAAAACCTCTTTTAAGCTCCTCCTTGAAAAAGTTTGAAGTCTACCTCAAATCTCATGTTTCCTGAATCAGTAGGGAAATTCTAGACTTGAAAAGAATTCTCATCAGCATACTTCTGTCCAGTTATATCTTTGAAAGCACCTGTTAGGCATACTGAACATGTTGTTCAGACCAAGTTCTGCAAAGACCTAGAATGAGGAATGTTTGCTTTGTAAATCCCAGAAGAGTTTAAAACTGATAGAAAAGCCAAATAATTCAAATAGGACTTAAGACAAGTTTAGGAATCATATATGTGACGGGGAAGCCAAGAATTGAGAAGCAACTAGAGTGGCATATAAATATTTTTGTATATCTGTCATTGTAAAGAAAGCTGCACTGTTCTGTAATATTTTATGTTCATTCCATCTAAATCAGTTTCACTGCCTCTATGTGCTATTTATATGTGAAGGAATGGCTGAAAGCCTTTTCCCCATAGAAGAAATGAGTTGATATAAACAGCTGTCTGAATAGTCTACCAAAAACTGCGTGGAATAATGATGAGAGGAAAAAAAAATACTGGGTAAGAGTTTGAAAAAGAGGGTTTTAGGAACATTTGAAGAAAATGTAAAAATTTATTATAAAAAAATATCAAGGAAAATCAATAAGGGCCGCTTTATCCATGTGGTTTGAGTTACTGGGTTAAAGGACTTAACACCTTTAAAAAAGCATTAAATAAAAATTAAATGTTTTATTTTTTTATCTTGACCCAAAAATGTAGTTTGCTTTAGAGCTTTTGGCTGTTTCTTAGTTGAATTAAATTTTCAGCATGGAATATGTTTCAAGTCCATTTATGCAAGCCACACAGCCACAGAGTTGAGTAAGGGTGCTGTGACTTTACAGCTTCAAAGCTGAAGGAATCAGGGTTGTTCTCCTGTGTGTAGTAGCTGTGCCACAGGCAATCTCTGAGGAGTATTTAAGGTTGTAACAGGGAAAAAAAAAATTCCAAAAATAAAAAGCCTTCAAATACATTTCAGGGAATGAGCTAATAAATATTTTGCTTTTTCTTGCAAGCCCTTATTTGCTCCTGGTCCAGACAGCTCTGAGTTCAAACATTTTTAATGCCAGTGAGCCTGAATGTTGCCATAGGTTTCTTCCAAGATGAATTTTTCAACTGATTCTAGCAATAATATACCATTTTGTAAATTCCTGCTTAGTGTGTGGCAAACTTTAACTTCTGCATGATCCAGATTGGTAATGTCACCCAGCTTCTTGCTGAAAAGCACTTATCTAGGAATAGAACATAAGAAAAAAAAAAAAAAAAAATCCCTGCTGCTCAGAAAATTCACTGCTTTAATCTTAGAAATTCTACATTTAATTGCCAGATCCTCAACAAATTTTCTTATATGCAAATAACTTCCTCTCTTTCTGCTTCATTTTCGTGCATGCAAGTTCAGGACTTGTAGCTACCTCCACTGTAAATAATGTTATTTAAATCAAAGTCTGTGTAGTCAAGTACTGATCAGAACATTTGCCTGGGTTCACATCCCAGGTCTGCCACAAAGTACTGCTGATACCCCAGGCATGTCATGGCCTGTATTTTAGCTTGATTTTCATCCCGTGACATGAACCATAAGCCATATTGTCTCTCTGGGGTGTATGTTTGGTAATACCTAAAGCAAGATTCTATGATAGGTTTTCAAAACACATTATTACCTACATAGATTTTGGATGGAACTGGTGTAGCACAGGAGGTATTTCTATTGTTTAGACAAGTTTTCTTTGTCAAGCTGAAAGAAAAGAAGATGAGAGAGAAAATGAAACCTACACCTCACTAAATAACTGGCATTAGGGATTTTATAGTTTATATTTCTTCTCTAAGAATGATAGGGATGTTGGGCTTATAATCCTTTAAGTAATTTTCATGATAAGTGCTTGACATCTCTAGTTAGTTTGACTCTTGCTAAGGTGAGAGATGTGCATCATCTGGGGATTAATATCTTTTCTTTTTATGCATAAAGCTGGTGCTGAGTGCTTTTTGAATTTCTTATATGATTTGAAGACTGTCTGAAT
This sequence comes from Porphyrio hochstetteri, assembly GCA_020800305.1. Lineage (NCBI taxonomy): Eukaryota > Metazoa > Chordata > Aves > Gruiformes > Rallidae > Porphyrio > Porphyrio hochstetteri. Next base: position 85,415,469 of record CM036938.1, read on the forward strand.
CCTGACCTGCCATTGGTACTTTTGTCTTTTATTTCTCCTTTTAGTAACATTCATTGTTTTTATTTAATTTTTTGTTTGGCTGTTTCTTGTTTTCCTTTCTCTTTTTTCTCTCCTTTTATTACAGCTGTAAAACTGAAAAATTATTTTATTGTATACATACACAATTTCTTTTGAAACTTTCTCACTCATGACTGACTAATCGCTACTAGGGGATATGGAAACCACTCTCAATAATGTGGTTTAAGAAGGGTATAAAACTAGAGCGGAACAAAGAAAGAAAAATTCACCTCAGTACAATATGGTGCTAAGGTCTCTGTAGTATCTTAGTACTGGCAATATTTTCTGTGTTGGCATGGTTATAACTGTATTATATACACATACACACACACACAAATGCATTCACATTTTACCATCTTATGTTTCTCAGGAATACGATCCCACTAATCGTTAAGTATTTACCTATGTCAGTGGACTCAAGGCCTTTTAGCCAATGGCTGGACAAATATATCCATGTATATATTTTAAAGGGTCACTTCATTGTGGTCCTACTGACCATACACCTCTGTACATCTGAATTGTGTTGGTGGTCTTTAGGAGAGCATCATCTGGTGCTAAGTATATCTGGAATGAGTCCACCAGAAGATTCACTGAATATATGCACTCTTAAACTGAGCTGAAAAGTGAATGTAGACAAAGCTTCAGTTCACCTTGGAATCCACAGAATCACAGAATCATAGAATGCTTTTGGTTGGAAGGGATCTCAAAGATCCAAAACCCCTGCCAGGCAGGGTGACCCTCCACTAGACCTGGTTGCCCAAAGACTCATCCAAACTGTCCTTGAACACTGCCAGGGTTGGGACTTCCACCACCTCTCTGGACAACCTGTTCCAGTGCCTCACCACCCTCATAGTAAAGAATTTCTTCCTAACATCTAATCTAAACTTTTTGTCTTTCAACTTGAAGCTATTACCCCTTGTTTCATCAATGCACTCCCTGGTGAACAGTTGCTCTCTCATTTTCCTGTAGCATCCCTTCAAATATTGGTAGGCTGCAACCTGGTCTCCCCAGAACCTTCTTTTTGGGTTGAACAAGCCCAGCAAATAGAATTAATCCCTTTCCTTTTAGACAAGTACTGTCTGGATTACAATGGTACTTTGCCATTGCATTTCTATTTGTATCCCAAATACACATCAGTTTTTATGGGAGTTAAAAACAGGTTTTTAGTGGCTCTATGCAAAAGGACATTACTGACTTCATCATATTCTCTTGTCCATCTTGTTATGTTTAAGTTAAAATCTTGTAATTTTTCCTCAGGGGAAAGAAAGTCACTCTTTCTGGCAATAATGACATTTTTGAAATTAAATTTTTTGCCAAGGTTTGCGATGGGTTTTGTTTGTATATAGTCATACAGATAAATATATTACACATTTGTCCTGGGTTAAATGAAAACTGCATACCGAAGTCCTCTTTATATTATCCCATTTCTTAATTTCATTTGAGAGAAAGCTTTCTAAAACAAATGCCCCATGATACCCATTTGTTACACCAAATCTACATATGCATTAGCATTTAGATACATAGAATCATAGAACGATTTGGGGTTGAAGGAACTTTAAAGATCATCTGGTTCCAAGCCCCATACACATTGGTAGGGCCACCCTCTTCTAGAGTTGGGGGTGCCCAAAGCCCTACCCAACCTGTCCCTGAACACTGTCAGGGATCCAGGGGCAGACACAGCTTCTCTGGGCAGCCTGTTCCAGTGCCTCACCACCCTCACAATGAAGAATTTTTCCCTAATATCTAATCTTCTTCTATCCTTTTTTAATTTTAAACCTATTACCCATTGTCCTATCACACCACTCCCTTTTAAGGAGTCCCTCTCCATCTTCCATGTTCTCCTTCAGGTACTGGAAGGCTGCTATAAGGTGTGCCCGTAGCCTTCTCTTCTCCAAGATGAACTGTCTCAGTTTGTCTTCATATGAAGATGAAGACCTCTGATCATCTTCATGGCCCTCCTCTGGACTTGCTCCAACAGTTCCATGTCTTTCTTGTGCTGGGTACCCCAGAGCTGGACACAGTACTCCAGATAGAAGTCTTATGATTTGAGGGGCAGAATCCTCTCCCTTGACCTTCAGTTCACACTTTTACTATAGCCCCAGATGTATTTGTCTTTCTCAACTGCAAACATGAATTGCCAGCTCAGGTTGAGTTTCTCATCCATCAACACCCACCCTGAAGTCCTTCTCCTCAGGACTGCTCTCAATCCATTCTTATATTATAATCTTGCCTAATAGCCGGTGAAAATTGAATCAAAATAATAACACTAATCTACTATATTTTTCAAGATGAAATAATATAACTTATCAGAAGCAAATGAGATCATCTAAGTGAAAGAATACTAAGACAGTCTCATCTTACCAGTCTTAGATATCAAGCTAAGTTTAGCACTGTAGGAATTTATTCCACCTATCTGTTGCAGACAATACCCTTTTATGCTGTCATATTGCTCTGTACCCCTGGAAGTGTAGATGCAATTCTACCACTGATTTCTTGAGTGATCTAAGGTTTCTTCTTTTGTTTTAATAATTTATTTCTTTTAAGCACTGCAGGTTAAAAGTTGCATCTCATCATGTAACATCCTTTGAGGTCTCTCGGACTTGACTCAGAGTCTCTGAGGTCAAGATTAGTCCTCCTGCACGTGCTTTACCTGTCACGTCCACATTCAAAGCAGAGGTCCATCAAAACCTTCAGTCTTGGCAATGGGCAACCTAATGAAATGGACTTACATCGGTCCTTAACTTTGATGGCACTGGAAAGCTCACTATGCAGGTGCCTGAGCAAGAGAGAGGCACCTAAAAGTCAAGTCTGTCTTTTGTAATAACTGCTGCAGAAGGTATTTTTAACCTGCAGTTTTAGAAAAGCTCTTGGAGGTGCCAGCTAGCCCATCCTACACCATTCAGCAGAGGCTCCCTCTGTATCTATTTCTCTATTGTTTTGTTTCTTTTTATGGTTGCCTGTTTCTCTGCAGGTAGCTCAGCGATTAGTGAAGCAACTGACTCTGCCTTTTTCAGCTCATCTCAGGGTTCCAGGCAAAACAAGCCCATTTGAAGCAGAGCCCGACGCTTGCAATAATTCCCCATATGTTGATTTTCACACCAGCCTTGGGTGGCTGCACCTCATTATTTGATTTTCTCTGCATCAGTTTTGTTTGTGTGAGTGCGTTTGTGTGTGTCTGTGCATGTGTGGCTTTTTTCTTTCGAGTTTGATGTGACTCTGACCTAAATAGAGGAAAGTGTGGGTGGCAGTTTATTTGTAGGTGCCACTTCAAAGACTCAAAATGCTGCAATCTGCAAATAAGTACTTTAAGGGAGGGGAGGAGGGGGGAAGACATCAGTGTGTGTTCAGGGATGTCACTTGTGACAGGACTAACAACAGATGAACCCCAGAGGCTCTGATTTCTACGTGTATTACACCCCACATGTCTCTGGAGCTCAGGGGGTGGATTTTTAAAGGACTCATTTGCATATCACTAGATCTGATGCAGTTAAATTTATGATTTAGCAAAACTGATCTGAGAGGGAAATACCATGTGATGAAAATACATGACCCCCCTTAATTAAATCAAGAAAAGATCCCAACTTCCCAAAGACTTTGGGATTACCCAGAAAAAGAAGAAAGAAAGAAAAAAAGAAGTTATGATCAAATGATTTAAACCTGAAGAGTAAATTACCAGAAACAGAAAAGTTCATTAAGGGGACAGTATAGATTTTACTAAAAGAGTCAATTATACATGCAAAGGCAAAGCACCCTTGGGATTAGCAGATGTGTGTGATTAAATATGACACTTTTTGACCTGTTACTGCTTTTATGTGCAAGCCTGTCACTGCCCACGTATACTTACTATTACCAAACATAGTAAGCACAGGGTTCTGACTTTCTGTAAACTTGAAGCTAAACAGGCAAAATTTAAAAAAAAAAAACCCAAAAAAAATTCATATGGGCAAGTTGTGTCTAAAACTGAGCTGCAGAGCTCTCCACAGTTTCCTAGTTGTGAGTCCAATTTATCACAGCAAGTTAACTTCTGCATTTCCACTTTCCCTACCAACTCCTCTGGGAACACCCGACACTACTTGTCTTTCTGTTCATGCTTTCCAGCCGCTTTCTTTGAGAATCATTTTCACTCTGTAAATCACTTGATGAAAAATTATTCTTCAGGAAATTAATATTGAGAACGTGTTTTAGGAGCCAGAATTGTAGAACTAACACTGAGAAACGTGCTGGTTTACTGGGAGAGAAAGGCAGCAGCAGCCTCTACAACTGGGTAAAAGAGCCAAGCCTGAAGCCTACCCCAGCCATGGTGACCAGTGTGGCTGCAGTATTTAAGGCACGCCACTGCCTTAATACATCTGACCTCACATTCAGTTACACGTGACCCCATTTCAAGGCCAAGGAGGTAGCCCTTAGAGATGATTAAGTTTGTCTCCTGAGAATTCCTTCCAAACAACTTTATGACTGAGACTAGTAAATACAGCACAACAGGTCTTATACTTGTGTTACTAACTTTTCATACCTTAACTATCCCAATCTAGGCCTTATTAACTCTGGTATAATACTGAGATCTTCAGCCTTGTATTCTTTTGTGTATATATAAGACTTGACAATATAAGCGAACTCTGAGGAACTAAGTTAGGGTTTGAATTTGCAACATACCTGACAATAGGGGCACGTGTATGATTCTTTAGTACTAAGGAAAAACTCTCTCACACTTAGCAGAGAAATACATTGTACCACAACTGTAACAGAATATGAACTTGTACTTGAATGTATGGGTAGACAATGGCAGGACAAGGGGGAATGGATTAAAACTAAAGGAAGGAAGGTTTAGATTAGATATTAGGGGGAAGTTTTTTACAGAAAGAGTGGTGAGGTGCTGAAACAGGCTACCCAGAGAGGTGGTGGATGCCCTGTCCCTCGAAGTGTTCAAGGCCAAGTTGGATGGGGCCCTAGGCAACCTACTGTAGATCCAGGCCTGAGGTTGGTGGCCCTGCCTGTCGCAGGGGAGTTGGAGCTCTATGATCCTTGGGGTCCCTTCCAACCCATGCCATTCTATGATTCTATGATTCTATGCCGATCTACACCATACTTGTACTATCTTGTCTTTCCCTCAACATAAAACAGGGAATAAAAAATATTAGGTAAATTAGGGACCATAAAGACAGAATTATATTAAGGCTAGCAGTTAAGGTATTTCCATGTGTTGTTTCACGTGTAAATTGGAGATGTCTGACACAAAGGAGGGACATTGGTGCAAAACACAAAGTGGAAGTTAGCTGCTGTTGTCAGTTCTACATACTCTTCTAGTGCACTTTGGAGCAGGATCGACTGTGTTTTGCAGAAAATCCAGCGTGTGCCCACAGGTTGGGCACCCTGGGAGAGGCAGATGAAATGATGCCCAAGGCATTCCTAAGTGGACTTAAGTGACAAGATCTCTGGCCGGCTTTCCTCCATCAGGACAATGGCTTTGAGTGAGTGCAATAATGGAGTTTTAAGAAGCTTTGTAAGTGTTGTGGAAAAAAATGGAGATGACTGTAAATAGAGATGCCTCTGCAGTTATGACAGGGAGTTGTGAAACAATATGATAGAATCAGGTACTTAAACTGTGTCAAAAGTTAAATTTTTCAGTCCAGATCATTACAGGAATGAGTCTTACTGGCTCTGTTTTTCATCATGGATCAAAAATTTTTGAATACCTATGGCTTTTTGATTTTCTCTTACACATCTCTTACCTTTTAACTGCTTCAGCTAAGGAAAGAACAGAAGAACGTACAGCAGTAATTTTCTGCATTAGAAACATTGATTTTCCTTCATATTCCTAATGGCTTCAGAATTGTTTGTTTCCTACCAAAACTACCAACTCTCCCACAACTGTCACTGCCAGTGCAAACCACTGTTCATGCAAAAAGCAATACACTACTTAAGTGCATTGTTAAGGAATTCCATTGTCCATCATAGATACAAAGCTGACAGCAACACTGACTGTCTATAGAGCGAACTCAGCAGACAACAGGAAGTGAGATTGATGTCTCTGCACCAGGAAGTTTTGGCCAGCTGAGTGCTTCTGCAATATGACAAGACCTCGGCAGCAGCTGCTTGAGTTACTCTGTAGAAAGGCTCATGTTTAGAAAACAAATTTGGTGGCGTAATGGAGTCCCTTTATTACTGTGATTAGACAGCAAATTATTCCATTAGATGGAATTATATTATTATTATTGTTATTGTTATTTATTAGTACCAACTGCCGTCGGCACTCAGTAATGTTAATATCTATTAACCAGACGGAAAGGAGTTACTTTAGCAAGTACACAGGCAGCGATGCAAGGGTAGGCAGCCATTAGAGGTATATGGTCATTAGTTCATAAGAGAGTGGGTCATGATGCTCTTGCTGATGTCGCTGTAGAAAGGCCTCTTAAATGTATGTTTAAAAATAACACATTGAAAGGAGGAATACTGTCTTAATATATAAACAAGAGATGAAAACTACTTTAAGGCTCGAAAGAAGTAAGGGTGGAAGGAAGAGTTCTTGGGGACATTTTCTGGAATAACAAAAGGAATGAGACCGGGGAACATGCACTTGGAAAGGATGGTTCTGCTGAGCTCCAGCGATCTTGCAGAGAAAATGTTTTTCTGTCGATATTGCTTGTTCTGTGATTGGGTATCCTATAGTGAAGTGGGAATGATATTTCTACTGAATCATATTACCAGTTTGTGTTGGGCATAAGGCTGCAGAAACTACAGGGTCAGGCCCTATCTCCATAAAGAATCCCAGGAATATTTTACTAGGTTATTTTTCTTTTCACTTTGTCTATTGATATTTTAAGTTATTTGAGCCTGGAACTGACTTTATGGAGGTAGAGTTTCTTAAGCCTCTCTACCTGCTTTTAAAGTATCAAAACTGCTGTAGTGCAAAGCAAGACAGTTAATTACTAAAGGCACAGTTTTTATGCATTTAAGGAGCAAGAAGTTGAGATAGAGGGAATTCCGCAGAAAACATTACAAAAATCTGTTTATTGAAATAGTTTTATTAAGTCACTCCCCATCTTTTTATCTGATTTTTTTTTTTTCTCAGCTAATTATACAATCCTATATCTACCCATCCTTTCAGGATGACTACATCTCATTTGACTCCATATTCTATATGGTTCGTTCCATATTCTGCATGGGTCACTTCTGCAAATGTCCTCCCTGAAGATCTTATTTTTCTTCACCCTGAACCTTTTTCCTTTTCCCAGCTTTCCAATTCCAGTTACTCACACAGTTTTAAGGATTACAGTCTCATTTTATTTAATGGAGTGTGCACAGCTATATTTCATTATTGCCAGAAAAATCCATATGCCACATTTTTAAAAATAAATCCCCACTAGAAATGTTGGAAACCTTACAGACTTTGATTGAGTTGCCCCAGGTCAAAATGAACATCTGGGAAAGAACTTCTGCCTAGGAAATGGCTGTGCATCCTTGAATACTCCAGTGGCCTCACTCTTGGAATAGGTTTAGGTGAAGCTGTGTGTAAAATACAAGGATATCATTAAATATTTCCGTATGTAAAACACTGCTTCTTTTCCTACACTGTCCTGGCAGCCCAATAGTGTACATATGCCATTGTGGTACTGGTTTAACATTAATACACATATCAATAGAAGATAGTCAAATAGCGTTTGCCAGATATATAATTTTGTAAATGCTGGCTTTTTTCCCTTCCTTTTGGCATTGAAAAGTATTCACAAATCAGTTGTTAATCTATTCAGTATTTAAGGATAAGGGTCTGAGCCAAAACCCCTTTGAAGTCAATGAAAAAAATTCCACGGACTTCAAAGAGCTCTGGATCAGCCCCTAACAGAAAAAGATCACAAACAAACAGATAGTAGACTATCGAGTTACTCATAAAGCAGTTTGCATATCTTTAGACACAGTAAACACATTGCTGTCATAGCAATTAAAACTCGCATCCAAAATCTGAATCTTAAAATTGTCAGTTAGAGAGATCATCTTATTTTCTTTCTGGGGAGGAAATGCAAATCTAGATAGGGAACAAATGAATTGATAACACATAACAGACAATGTATGTGCTTTAAATAACTATATACAAAGGATCTAATAAAAATAAGAGCTTGAAATATTACATTACACTATGTCATGCAGGTTTATTTGCATGCTTCATCACACTATAGCTTTTGAAAGTTTACATTACAAGATTTTGAAAACTATCTTGTATTTGCTATTCATTTTTTTTTTCTGCCTTTTGTATAACATGATGTATTTAACTCACCTTGCTTTCATGTTAATATTTTAGATTTATTAAATTAGTTTAAAATACTGTCTTAAGAATCTTTCCTAATATCCCGTCTGCCTCAAAATATTATATCTAATGCAAAATCACAATATTGTGGTGTAGAGTTCATCCATCGTTGCAGATTCCCTATAGAATTCTAAAGCTCAATGATTTGGAACATAGTCATTTTTATCTGGAAGAATCTAAAATACTTCTTTTCATGCTTTCAATTTAAAATGGATGCTGATATGGGTCCCATATCAGACACCGGTAAGAAACCACTGCCTTTCCCTGTTCCACGTACAGGAAAATAACTGTAGCTGTGTAAGCTAAGGGACTAATCTCCCTTTTTGTGATCTAGGTGTTAGGCATGTGCATAGCTATGGGAGAATGAAGGCAGAAGTGGGCACAGACATAAATGGACAAGGGAGAAATATGAAAGTAAGTATTTCCACAAGATTTATGCCACCAAAAGACAAGCACCTTTTAAAGAGTGTGGCAAATTTTTGATTGAACTTCAGTATCTGTCTAGCATGGCTCTCAACTGAGTGAAAGCCATTGCTTAATTTAGTCGTCTAGATTTAAAACAGTGTGAGTTGCAAAGTACTGGCAGGTAATACAGTATAAGGAGACTGGTAACAGTAGGAATCATTTCCCCTTAGAATTAACTACTGAAAAAACATTATCCAAGAGGATGTAAAATGTAACATAACTTTTAGAAGAGACAGTCTGGAGCTCTTTGACTTCTAATATCAATAGTGCAGGCGGATGCCACATCACCAGATGAGATGTACATATATATCTACATCCATCTCTACAAGTACATATATATATATATGTATATATATGAATGCTTCTGCACATATACATTCAATATTTTCTGAGTTAAATGGCAATATTTAAACACAAAAGATATTAAGACATCTTTCCAAGTTAAGACATCTCCAGAACATGGAAAGAGATAAGCAGATAAAAGAAAATGTCACAGCAGTGCAAACGCCTCAGCTGTAATCTACCGGCTCATATCTGATCACAGATCTTAGAAACGGGACTGATACACTGACATACATAAATCTATGGGACAGGTGTCAGAGAGGGATGCTTTGTACAACAGAGCTTTGGGGACAGAATCTTAAATGTTACAAAAGGGAAGCCCAGGCATCAAAATACTAAAGTACTGGCTTGCTTAGAAATATATGTGCAAATATTTTATACTCAAATATTTCAAGGTCCTTTCTGTATGAACATGAATGTTTCATAGAGTTTTCCTTGAGAGTAAACTACTAAAGTTTAGCATGTGCTTAACCTTCATCAAGTGACAATAGAGCTAACAGAAGTTTAAGTTCAAAATCCTTTCCATTAGAATGTGTTTGATTTCAATTTTTTGCTATTTTTTTTTTCCAAACATAGTTGAAAAAGAAGGGAAAAAAAAAAAGAAAAGATATGGGTTTTTATTTTTTCTTCATTTTAATGATTTTCCCCATTCCTTGTGTTTTTTCTTCTTCTTTTTTTTTTTTTTTTTCCTTCTTTATTGTCCCCTTTCCCCAACTCAGGAAGAATTTCTAAGTAGAAGAGAAAAAAAGAAGAGAAGGCTAAAGAAAGATCTTAAAATTTTAAGGAAAAAAGATTGTTTTTACATATCAAGCTTGATAATATATTTAAATGAATACAAATTAAAATTCAGAAAAAAAATATTTTGCTTTGGAAAATATTTTGTTATTTTCTCCAACTCTGTCCCTTGCCTTCCCCTCATGTAACATTTTTTCAACTACTACTATATAATTTGTTGTCTATAATCAAGACTATTTGAATCAGTGAACATTCAGGGAAAGGCAGTGTTTTTGATAGGAGGAAGCTGTGCTTAGAGCAAACTTCTGTTAAAATGTTCTTTAGTTTCCAGTGCTCTGCTAATCATAGTCTTAGTCTGAGAGAGAGAAAGCCTTTCCTTTTGCTAAAATAAACATTGACTTAATTTCCCTTGTTAAATTTAGGCCATTCCCTGCTTTAAAACTTCTCATTGATTTTACATTCACTCCTCTGATGTAAAATCATCAGCTACTGATTTTACATCTGTCTTTTAGCTGCTGCTGCTGAGTTAACCTCAGCTACTGGCATATTGTGCCGAATTAGGATTTCTCCTGCTATGGCAGCTGCTGATGGAATTGAGACAGGCTGATACGACACCTCCACCCTCCTCAATACTGCAGACACTGCAAAGAAGTGAATGTTGAACAACAGTTGCTAAACATTAGCACAAAATATCACTGTACCACAAGCAGCAGAAGATGATCTTTCTTTGACTACATTTTCTTCTGTGTCTTGTCTCTGGTACCTTAATGCAAAATCATTAAATAAAATGTAAACCTCCTGGGTGAGATTCATCTGCCCAAATGTAGCTGTTGACATCTAAGCTAGTCACTTGAGGCTCTGTAATCGATGGAGAATCAAGCCTGTTTCAGCCACAACTCATCTAATGCAAAGGTGCAAGTCAAAAATAGGTCATGAAATTGTGCCCTAAATGTTCCTAATCCTCTTTATTTATGGAAAGTCAGACTGAAATATGTACTTCCTTCCTTTTCTACTCTACAGACACTTACAGCAAGGTGAAATGATTCCCACCCCCTAGGACTGGCACTGAAATGGGCTCAACTGAAGTGGAAGCTGATGAATAATTAAAGCTTATTGCAAGACTGGTTCCTCAGAGATAAAAGGCTCTGAATGAGAAAGGAGGATGATCCAAAGCAACTGTTTAAGGCTCCCGTGGATTGTGCTGTAAGTTATGAGCAATGATTTCCATCAGAAGGTTCCAGAGGTGGCAAATGAGAGTAGTGTTAGAGATACTGCCTGAGCATCCAGAGAAACTTGTTGCAGAGATCTGAAGCTCTTGATCTTCTAAATAAAATCATGGTCTTATAGATTTTGGGAAGGTACGTAGCCTGCCAAGACTATCTATGATTTTTCTTTTTAATAGTTATATATTTGCAAAAAAAATGCTTTTTAATGTTCAGAGAAGATGCCTTAGAATTAATTGGAGAAAAATAAACAATGTGAATGTATCTATTTTATTTTCTTGCTTTTTAGCACATACTGAATCACTGGCAAAACACTATAGATTATTTCATCTATTCTCATGGTTGCCACCAGACTCAAATAAAATGAGGTAAAACGAGGTATGTTTTCCTCTCTATCCCTCGAGGGGTAGAATAAATGTAGGTATTTGACTGGGACTATCATCTGATGCAATTAATCTCCTCTCATTCTTATCACTCTTCAGAAAGAATCTCTCTAAGAAAGTGTGTTCTCTGAGATTAAAAGTAAAATTTAGCTTTAGACTGCATATTTATATTTATTACAAATACTCATATAAATGTTTTTGATATAAGAATGATTTCTTTGATGTATGTGTAAATAAAACCCATGAGAATTTAACAGACCACATAAAGATTTATCTCCTTCCCATGAAACACTAATATTTTTTATGCTTTCCATTATTTGGATTATTTTTCATAAAAAACAGAAAATGTTAATAAGGGAAGAATGACAGAAAAAGATAAGAAAATTAGTGAGATGCTTTCTGTTGTTTAATGACAGACAAGGGGTTTTTTTAACAAAACTGAAACCAAACAAACAATACACAAATAAACTCAAACAAACTGTGAACATGTAAAAATGCTTTTGTACATGGATGAAAAAATACAGGATGCATCAGCTGAATTCCCATATTAAGGAAGATACATATTCCCTTTTTTTCCAGTTCCATTGACTCTTGTACAAGATTACTGCAACTTATGCATCTCAGCTGAAAGAATATGATCAGTGGCATGTGCTAAACAACTCTGACGTTAAGATATTTAGGGCAGCTGTCAAGCAACACAACTTTCTTTTGTGCTTCTTTTCAGAATTAATTAGCAGAAGAAGAGCCTTTAATACTCATGTTCTTGCCAAGATGAACTTGGAAGGAATCTTACTCTACTCCCTACTACTGCCTGTTCCCAGCAAAGCTCCAGAGGAGATAAATGAGCAAGTTCTCAAGCTATCTACCTCCTGCTATCAGTGGGTAAGTCGGGAGTTACAAGCGGTAACTCATATAGCAAGTCTTTGAGCATAACAAAAGAAAACAGCCATTTTGAAAATACCTGATTTCAGAAATTAATGCAATTATCTATTTCTGCTGATTCTACTGAAAATATTACTGTCTATTATAAGCTTTAATTTCATTTGTTTTAGATGTACTGAGAATGTGAAACTTAATCTTTCTTGTGGCAAATATTTCTAGGATGTTCTGCAGAAGTTCAGAGATCAACATGTAACTCCCCACTCAAAGATGAGGACCACCTGGACTGCCACCAATCTCCACTTGTTTCACAGATTAATGAGGTCCCCTTAAGAATTTTCAGTCTTCCCCCACCCTAACTCTGACTAATCTTTCAAATATCAATAGTCGTTCACAGTACTTCAGTAATTTCTTTTCTTTTATCTCATCCTTAAGCCAATGAGCAGTGAAAAGGAAAAGGTGAAATCTAGCCAAAAAGGATTAATAAGATTTACTGAAGTTCAGAGAAATTGAAACTTGAATTGAATTGAATCTCGTGCAGACATTCAGACCAATTTTCATTTTATCTGAACTGGTGACTAAAGTGATTCAGACGTTCTTTCTTTTAGTGGAATTGCTTCACTGTTGTCTCATTTTTCGTGCATACACACACCTCTTGTATTTTTTTCAGACGCATGCAGTAACATTTTAATTCTACCTGTATTTTATTCATCTTCCATTGGCTCAGTAGTAGTTATACTTTACCCTTTTTGCTGACTCATTTATTGTACTTTTTTTTTTAAGTGGAAAATATTTCTAGATGTGAATAGTCAAGGAAATGAGAAAAAAGTTGTTTACAGACAAATTCAGAAAGCAGCTGTAGTCAAACATGACATAAGACTGCTACAGTCAGACTCACTTCACTTAACTTTAGCTGTCTACAAGTTATATGCTCTATCAAAGCTGGTCATCTAGGGTTCCATGATATTGAAAAGGAGAGATATCAACATCTCTTCTGAGCAGTTAATCTGCTTTAAACATTTTTTTTTTTTTTCAAAGGATTGAATGAATCATCCAGTGGCAAATTTATTACCCTCTCTTGACTGAACAGGATATCTAGACAAGTCCAGGCTAGGTATCTAACTCTTAGACAGACAACATTAAATGAAATTAATCCAATGCCATAAACAGGAAGATACACAAGAATTCCAATTCACTCCCGTCACAAAAACAAATGCTTGCATTTGAATTGATTTATAATTCCAGTAGCAGTATTTTTCATGCTTTTTAAAATTGTGTCCACCTGAGATTCCTTTAATAAAACCATATGACTCTTGATAAACTTTATTCTGAAGGTCTTGCAGTAGTTAATGGTGTAGTTCTTACATTCCTGTTCTTTTGGCCTTGTTGCTTTGAAGCACAGTCCTCAATGCAATCATGTCAGAAAAAGGAAAACAGATAATCAACTACCCATGACCCTTAGGATTTGACAATGTCACAAATGTTGAGTAGCAGATTTTAACCGCCCTTCTTTCTCCCTCTCTCACCACACCCTTTCCCTAAATGTGTGGGTACTTGGTGTTACTTAGCTTCTGGTCTTTTTGTTGTGTTTTTTTTTTATTTTTTTACCTCCTCAATTTCCATGCCTAATGAGCCTGAGCTGAGTTAATAATGGATGTAATAAGTAATGACTCATTGTTTTGGGGCCTGTGTGTCTCTGTGTGCAATGGAAGAGGAAGCCAAGGCTCCGATGCTATTTGTTCTGCCATGTCACTTGCCGCCAAGCAATGCCACTCATCAATAAAAGGCAAGATGACGGATGAGTTCATTTAATGGAATTCCTCCGAGTGAACTGCAGCCACTGCTCTTCAGTAGGCTTGTTCTTTGAGTCTCTCTTTCTCTCTCTTTCAGTCCCTCTTCCCCCTCCCAATTTTTTTTTTAATATTCAGGACAGTTGGAAAGCACGGCTGGCTGAGAGGGTTGCCATTTGTGCCAGCAGCTCCTTCTGCTCTTAACAACTGCTATCCTAAATCAAATCAAGAGCTTTGAGCAGAGAGATTAAACCGGCACCACCTGATATTGACATCGCACGGCATTTGTGTGTTTCGCCTTCCCCTCTGTCCCTTTCTCTCTCATCCCTCACCAGTCAAGGTGGGTGTGGAGAGAGGCTGGTTAAGCATTTGAGGACAATAGGGTTTTAAATGTTCTCAATATGGCCCTCTGCATGCTGAATAGCTAAAACAATATCGTTCCTTTGGAAAAGTATCAGTCTCTCTCTTCATGCATAATCTACAGCACTGCACATTTCTAAGGCCAGAATAGTTAAACAAGTTATTCTTTCAGTTTCACACACATGCATCTGCTCAGAATGGATATTTGCTTCCTTCTGCCCATTCCCAGCTTCTTCGTCCTCCACCTGCTTCTTCAGTTTTGTCATCTCTTGTTTATTACTCCAAAAGTCTAATTCTGTCATAACAGAATTATTTTCCAGTGTAATTTATCCAGGTGCAAAATGCCACTGGATGAGATCTTCAGTTCAGAATAAATAGGAGGATTTCCCATATAACTACACCTTAATGGGACCAGAGATCCATTAAATTCATCAGGTTATGACTAAAAAATGTCAGAGTAGAAGAAACGTCAGGGGAATTTTATTTTAAAATCTAAAAAAAATACACATCTAATTTTATTTTCCAAGATTCTAAGTTTCATATTTAACACTGTTGAGCAAGAAGTTAAATTCTTTCCATTCCTAATGACATAGACAAGGATGAAGCCGTCTGTTCTCACTAGTTTTTCCCTGTTTACTGAAGAATGAATATTTTGGTAAGGCTGGAACAAGAACATTCTCCATTTACTTTAATAAGACTTCAGGTTTACCAACACCATGTTGTTTTGCTTTTTCATCTTATATACATTTGTATGATGGTGGGTGGGTGTGTATTTATATAAAATAAGTAATACCTCTATAGTTATTAAAAATTCTTAGGTGGATACTCAGCTCAGGTTTTGTTGAGAGCTCTGTTATGGTTATACTCCAGCTTGGGATATGTTATGGGGAAATAAAAGAATTTGAAGTATTTACTTATAACACTGGATTTTTATAGAATAATGGTTAGGAGTCTGACCATAGTCCACCAAGGAGATAAAGGAAGATGTGCTGCAAGGTGGACAGACTTACAGATACAAAATTGACTCTGCCACAACTTAAAATTTTCCACAGTGGAAAAAAAAGCCAAAACATAATAATAAAATAGTATGGTGTGCAAGTGAATGCTGCTGATTAAAGATATTACATTAAACTTTAAGTTCCTGTATTCCTCGAACAATTAAACAGCTGTAGATTCAGCAATAATTTCATGTCAGCTATATCTTTCTTTTTCAGCGCAAAAGACCTGTATATCATAAACAATGTCACAATTAACTAAACAGAAAGCAGTTGAAATCACAGAGCTTTGTGTGTGTTTAATTCTTTGTTTATTTGTTTGGGTTTTTAACTTGAAAGTGTACTGGATGTCACTGAGAATACATCATCTGTTTGAACTATCACCAATCACTAGGAAAAAGGTGAAGGATACAAGGGTGGATGTTGTAGAAGAAAACTCTAACTGAAGGAAAAAAAAAAATCTTCAGCCTATAGCATATCTAAAGGTGCCAATTAATATCTGCTCTCTCAAGCAGTCAGCATGGTAGTTTGCTTTATATTTCCTAGAGTGTGAGTACACAGTAGACTCAATAGAAATGTATTTGAAAAGACTGTGGGCTTTTTAAGAAGGGTATATATAGGTAGCTAAACAGGGAATAAAGGACGGTATTAAATATCCCATAGAGTAAAAGTGTATTAAATAACCTATATAGTAATATACAAAAAGTATATTAAAAAGCCTGTAGAGTACAGACAGCCAAGAAACAGATTAACAGAGCATTACATTTTATTGTTGAGCACAAATGTTCCATTCCTTTCTCTGAGCTCCTAATCAGCATTTTTCATTATTTCCCTTCCTCTGTATTTGGCTCCTGTGCCTCAGTGCCCATAGCAACACTTCCAGTAGCGTTAAAAACTAGATACTGCAACCACATTCCCAGGCAGAGAGCTTTGCCAAGGCCTACATTTGATCCAGCTAGGAGCACATGCCCACTCGGTGGTACAAGGTCATAATAATAATTCTCCCTTCAGGGGCAAACAGTCTTAGGAATGATCCCCCACTATTCTCCCCTACTATCTTGGCTCATTTTGATCTCAGTTGTTATTAAGCTCATTTTATGCTGCCGTCAGAGCAGCTTGTTTACTTACAGAAATGGTTATTCAGAAAGTGGATGCCTTACGAGACCAGAAGCCTGTGTGCGTGCGTGTGTGCAAGTGTGTGTGTGTGTTGTGCATGTAGGGAGAGAAAATTGGTTTGTTTTAGGAACATATCATTCCTTTGAACTAAAAAAAAAAAACCACCGAAAAACAAAAAAAAACCCACAAACCAAACCAAAAAGAGTCTCTTCTTTGATGGGATATGCTTTGGTTTTGTTTCATTTCATTTTTGCCTTGCCCCAATTTTCTCTCTGTAGTGTCTAATGTACATTTCAATGGATGGCAATGATAACAGAAGGCATTTGCAACCCCTTGAGGCATGGTAGCAGTCTCTGGAAATGCTTTTGGTACTGAAGTATTCTGAAGAGAATAAAAGAAATCCTTTTTTCTTCCCTCCCCACGCCCACCCCCCACTCCCCTCCCTGCCCCACCCCCCACCCCCTGTTCCTTACATCAAGATTGAAATTTCTATTGTTGGGGAGCGGGAGGGGGGAGGATGGATAATTTTTGGTTTTCAGTGGCAGCTTTTCTCCCTGCTACTTCCCTTTCCTCCACCACTCTCTAGCTTTTTTCTTATTTCTTCCTTCCTCTTCTACTCCACAGATTTTGACCAGGTAGTTAAGACCCATTACTGAATAATCATGTTTATGAATGAACACTCACATGCCTCTGTAGACAGCAGTACAGCCCTTTGGAGTTTGTTCACAACTGCTCATGTCTGTGCTCTTCATCCAATGGAGTCTGGAGAGTATTTTCAGTTTGTCGCATGAAGGAACATAGTTAACTGGAAAAAATCTAGGTTTTGTCAGGTTGAGTGGGGATAATAGGAAATTACTGGAAAATGTTGGCAGAAAAGTCAACTGAAGGGAAGTTAAATGCTTTGGTGGTTGACAGAAGAAGAGAAGAGATGAGTGGAGGAGCCTATTTCTCACTAAGACAAGATTGACCAAAATATTTGCACAGGTGACAAAAGAAAGCAATCCACAGCAGCAATACCATTTGAGCCAGAAAACCACAAAGATTTTTCAAAATCTGCAGGCAGTGACTAGTGATAGGAAAAAGATAGGAGTCTTTATAGCAAGTGTATTGGACCTAGGGGCAGAACACGGGATTTGACATCTGCAAAAATTCTAGTGCAATTTTAAATGATTAATTGCAAATTGACTTCACACTAGAACAACTGCATTGAATTAAGTGGCGTGGTTTACAATTAGCAGCCATGCAGTGTTGACTTGTATGAATTATATTCCTTATTGGTGTATATTGATGTAGCTGCACTAGAGTGATTGAAGCTATGCACATAGACCAGAGCAGATTGTTTACCAAAACCTATTCTCTGAAACTTTCATTTCTGCCTGTGGTATATGACTTGTGATGCTACCCTCAGAAAATTTTGAGGACATCAAATACATACTCAGGAGCCTAAATAAATAAACAAATGAACAAATCTCAAATCTTTCAAGTGCCCTCTAGAATGAAAGGCAGTGAGTGGAAAATAAAATGTAAATGATAAACAATACACCGAATTCCATCATGTTTATCATGTTAATCAGGTATAAAGAAGAACATGGCAGAGAAACAGCAATGACAATACTATTCTCTATCTCCCTTCAAACAGAAAATTCAAGCAATATCAAAACTCCATCAGGGACAGGGAGGTGATTGTCCCTCTCTACTCTGCCCTCGTTAGGCCCCATCTGGAGTACTGTGTACAGTTCTGGGGCCCCCAATACAAGATGTAGAACTGTTGGAGAGGGTTCAGAGGAGGTCCACGAAGATCATTAGAGGACTGGAGCACCTCCCCTATGCAGAGAGGATGAGGGAGCTGGGCTTGTTCATCCTGGAGAAGAGAAGGCTGTGGGGGGACCTCATTGCAGCCTTCCAGTACCTGAAGGGAGCATACAAACAGGAGGGGAATCAGCTTTTTAAAAGGATAGACAATGACAGGACAAGGGGGAATGGATTAAAGCTAAAAGAAGGAAGGTTTAAATTAGATATTAGGGGGAAGTTCTTTACAGAAAGAGTGGTGAGGTGCTGGAACAGGCTGCCCAGAGAGGTGTTGGATGCCCTGTCCCTGGAGGTGTTCAAGGCCAGGTTGGATGGGGCCCTGAGCAACCTTGTATACATCTAGGCCTGAGGTTGGTGGCCGTGCCTACGGCACGGGGGTTGGAACTCCAAGATCCTTGGGGTCCCTTCCAACCCATACCATTCTATGATACTATGAACTGTACCAAACACATTTCTGGTCTGCTTATACTTCTGCAAAATTACAACACACATTATCTTTGCTGCCTTTACATACTTTCAAGTACGACTTTTTTTTCCTATTATAATGGCCCTAAAGTATTGCATTTAAGACTAAATATGGCATGGTACTTGTACCTAAGAACTATTTTCCATGATTGAAACTGTACCCTAGAATTCATGTAGAAACATGGATTATGTAGATTTTGTAAAGAAAAGGAAAAAAGTTTACATTTCATCTTCTGAAATACCAGACACATCACATTATGTCTATAATTCATATTTGACTCAGATCTGTCTATATTGTACTCTAAAGTCATCCAAGACACAGGTTATAGTTCCCCTGTCACCAAGGTACTGGAAATCTCTAACGTACTTTTTATCAGTCGCAAGGAAGTATTATAAGTTATTTTTCAAACTTCTGAATGTTTCATCTTTGTTTCCTATTTGAAACCAGAGGTTGAATCTCACCCTTGTTTGTTTTCCCTTTTTAATTTTGAGGATGGAGTGCCTAACAAAGTTCCTTTCAGTCCAATGTGGAAGATAGTAACTAATAACATTTTTCCTGGCTCTAAAATTATTTCTCCTAAACATGACACTTTGGAAGCAGGAGGCTTCCTCCCGTGTTAGGCAAGAACCTGTGGTGTGCTTCCTTCCCTTATCTGATCTCCTACTTCACTCCTCCAAGCTTGTACTGTTTCACACAGATCCCAGCAATGATGGAAACTTCCATAACTGGACTCTGGTTACAGGTAGGGATCAGTACCTCAAGCTGCTGCAGATGGGACTTCTGCCAGTACATTAAACTGTCATCAGAGTGCAGAAATGCACATAGAGGTTATCTCTACCTCAGCTGAGATGCACTAAGCCCCAGTAAGAAAATCTTTTCAGATTAGACTACATTTTGTGTTTTATAACTGATGGTGGTGGTTTCAGAGTTCTGAATGTATAAGGATTTGGGTGTAACAACAGCCTGGAAGATTGTTCACTTAGTCAGCACTCAATATCAAATCCAGGTCAAATCTGCAATGCAGATGGTCAATTGTTTTCCAGATCTGGAGGGAGTGAGAAGTCAATCTCATTCTGAATTCAGATTTCTTCTGACACTTTTCTGTATAAACACTCATGAGTTCAGAGAGTTTTCTTGGCTGTTGTATTTTATCATATTAGATTTCATTTATGACATAAATGTTTAATTTCAGCCTAATAGCCACAAGAGACCCTATATATACAGCTGTAATATTTCACACATATCTGTAGTTGTAGTTAAAAATGCAAAGTAGGCTAAAGCTGTATATTATTTCTCAGCATCTGAGCTGCATCAAGTGCAGGATGGACAGTTATGCATGAGTACAAGCAGTAGTGCTTGTTCTTCATATAACTTGTGTATATTGTGAGTGCTCTTGAAGATACAGAGAAATCACAATCATATTGATAGGTAATGACTGTGTATAGCCAGGACACTCTCTCTCCTTTTTCTCCATTTGTTCTTTTATTTTAGTTCCTTACTCACAAAGTTTTACCAAAACAGGTTAGTCTGGGGTAGCACAGAATATTTTTCATCTTTATTCTTAGGACAACCTAGGGATTTTTAATTTACATAGGTGATTTGGACAACACGGTTTATGCCTGTTCTTTTTGTGTGTTAGCACACATGTGAATACACATTCATCATGAAACGTACCATATTTTTGAACCACAAGGTGGTTCAGACCTACATTGACATTTCATTGGAGGAACAAATGTCTACTTTCTGGCAAATATAATTCCATCTCTGCTTTCTGTGTCAGCAGAAGACCTGTGCCACATTTACAATGTCTCTCAAATAGTTCTCATAATTGAATACTGAATCTGAAAAAAGTGTCCTTTCTTTTCTAACTTGACAAGAAAGCAACTTTATCACTGATATGGGAATCATAGAATCATAGAATGATCTGGGTTGGAAGGGACCCAAAGGATCATAGAGTTCCAGCACCTCTGACACAGGCAGGGCCACAAACTTCCAGGCATGATCTAGATAAGGTTGCCCAGAGATATTCCTATCTGTTACACCTTTGATTACCTTTCTTAGTCATACTGTAATGTTTTTCAATTTACTCTAGATACACAGTTCATAACAGATATTTTGTATCTTTTTATAATTTCCTATATGTTAAACTTATCTTATTCTTGACTACAGTTTCCCAATTAAATGTTTACTAATTACCAGTGTGATCTGAACAAGCAGAAGGTCATTACTTAGGTCATTGTTGACCTAAGGAGGTCACAAAGGGAATCTAACGGTGTCATCTGCTACTACTCATATTGCTTCATTAACTGTTTTGGAATCCCGAGTTTATTCTAGCTCTGCAATGTACCTCCACATTCACATGCGAAAAGCAACAGAGTGAATTTTCTCATCCTTACCATCATCTTGTTTTTTCATAGCTGTATGAACAAATACATACAAATGGTTGCATGACCAACTAAAGGAGTCCAGGCATTCATCAAGCACGTCAGCTCAATAAACATAAGAATATTGCATGCAAGTAGATGGACTCCTCTCAGATTTAGTTAGCCAAATGTTTATAAGAAATATTAATTTAATTCCAGTGTGAAAAAAATATGATGTGAAAAATTTTATGCACAATTTACTTACTTACACTCCACCTCCCTGCCTCTGAAGAAAATAACAAAATAAAATCATAAGGTCCAATCTAAAAAAGATGAAATCTTTTAATCTGTTTGGAGTTTATTCCCACCTTTCCTCCTTCTTTGCTCTGCTTTATGTGATGTACTGTTCATTCCTATTACCTCTTTATAGCTGTTTTGTTAAAGTTCATACCACAAAGACCTGTAAAATAAATTTATGACTCTTGGGGTTTCAGCAAATTCTAAATAACCATAACATGAACATGAAACTTTAATTAAAGACACTGGAGTCTAAGTTATAACAGAGATGCTGACATTTAAGCCCCTTGCACCGTGTAAATTAAAAATGGTATGACAAACAGTGAGTAATTTGATGGTCAGGGGTTCATAATAGATACCTTAATATCTTTGTCATGAAAAACAGTCTGTCCTTGGTTTAACCCATACTGAAAAGCCCAGGGGTCTGGTTCATAAAGCATGACACTGCCTAAATATTTTTGCAGTAATTCATGTATCAGTCTGGGAATTGCATTGAATATCCTTGAGACTAAACAAATATGCAGGAAATTTGTGAAGTAAATGTATTAATGCAATGATAAATTCACTGTGTCATTCCTGCCTCTGGTTCACCTATCCACTGCTGGGTTTTAAGGCATTCTTGTCTAGATGATCCAATGTCACATATATTGCAAACAATTAAATATTTTTAATTGATTATTAGCTTAACATCAGTCTTTCAGAAGATATCTGTGCCACTGAAACCACAAGTTTCAGGGCATAGGGAAGAAAACACTACAGACCTTAATCTACTTACACTAAAAAAGACAACACATAGTGTAGATTTGTCTTCATATTACGGTATTCCAAGCTTGGTAGCAAGCATGTTTATATGTTCTTTGTGTTCACCAAAGGACTGGATCACACATCCAAATAAAATATTGCACTCTTATTGAGTCATGGTATGAGATTCACATAACTGGTGTGTATATCTGTACCTGAGCTATTCATTCCAGGTTCATTCTATGAACAGTTGGAATGTCCATAATGAGATTAGCTGTATCCTATAGCTATCAAGAGCAGACCACATGAACAGAATCACTGAACATTTTAGTTTGGAAGAGACCTTGGGTAGTCTTCCAGTCTAATTTCCTACTAACTCCAAATTAAAATTAAATAGGTTATTCAGAGGCTTCCCAATTCCCTAGAATTTTCTAAAAGCTGTGATTCTTTTTCATTTGATATAAGGGGTAATGAGTCTGCATGAAAGTTTTCTGTTAGAGGAGACAAATTCTAGAGGTTATAGATCATGTATATATAGTCGATATACTATATCTTCTGTCTTGCAAATGACAGAAGAAACAGGAGATATAAGGGAACATAAGTTATCTGTGTTTACTTCATATTTTCTGTGCAGTGGAAAGCAGGTCCTATGTGTAAACCGAGGGGCAGTCATTTTCTAACATAATATCCCAGTTGCTAGCAATAGGGAAAGCATGCTCTTAAACACGTATCTATTTTTGACTCTACAGGTACTTAGGTTATAATTTTCTTCAAATAGTTAAATATTCTGTTTCAATATAGCCAAGAGAAAGCCTGAAATAAAGGCATCAAGTGTACCCAGAACACATGTGTCTAGAAAGAGATGCACTGCCAGAATGATTGTACTTTTCCAGGTTGGAAGCAATTACTTCAGCTACTAGCTGTAGGTTGGCGTGCTACAAAACCTTTTCTACTGAAGAACCTTAAGATAATAATGGGGAAACAGGATGTTGAATTCCTAACTCATGATGAGTTCTTATTTACTTCAGATTTGTTCCATCACTTTCCTTGTATACCCTTTCTGATTTGTGCTGTTATTTAATATACCACTTGTTGTGTAATTTCAGCTCCCAAATTGAATACAATGTTCCCTCCAGTGGAACCCTCACCTTGATAAATTGCCAAATAGTAATTATTATTCCTTCCAGAGCCTGAGATATGGAGTCATGGATGTAATTTCCAAGTCTTGAGTACTGAGAAATTTATGCTATACTTCTCTTCATCAGAGTTTTCATCTGAGATCATGTTTCAAGCCCTTTCCTTTGATGATATGATTAAGATAATTCCTTTATGAAGTTTGAACCTTTGTGAGATATTCAAGAAGGAACCTGATAGTTCTTAAGCTTTGTTGGCTTCCCCTGTGAATATCAACAATGTATGAAGTAAAAAAGAACACAGACAAGATGCCTGACAGTTTCAAATGCTCCTAATTTTTTAATGTTAATTATTATGGTAGCATCTGCTGGCCTTGAATACGGGACCTCTGTTCTTGTGATTGCAGTACAAAACAAAGGAAGAGACTGTCTATGCCTCAGTAATATTTGTCCATACCAGGATATTTTTGTTAGCTTGTTTCCTTGTTGTATGTTTTTTGTTAGTTTTGGGGTTTTTGTCCTTGTTTTGTTTTTAGATTAATTGATGATGTTAAACTTTTTAAGGTCCACTCAATAAAATTATTCAAACTCCTAGACAAGAATAAAAGTGGTTGTCCTTCAAATTCTGAGAGAATGGAAGATTAACAGAATATTGTCAGATGGACCACTTGGTGGATAAGGAAATGGCTGGATGGTCTTGCTCGAAGAGTTGCTGTCGACAGCTCAATGCCCAAGTGGATTTGAGAGATGAGTGGTGTTCCACAGGGCTTGGTACTGGGACCGATGCTTTCTCAGTAACACAGAGGGTGGGATCAAGTGTGTCCTTAGCTTGTTTGCTGATGACACCAAACTGCGTGGTGTGGTCCACGTGCTGGAGGGAAAGGATGCTATCCAGAGGGACCTTGCAGACTTGAGATGGGGGAGCATACAAAACACATGCAGTTCAACAAGGTCAAGTGGAAGTTCTTGTGTATGGGTTGAAGCAATCCCAAGCACAACTACAGGCTGTAAAGTGAAGGGATTGAGAGCTGAGGAGAAGAAATTAGGAATAGTTTTGGACCAGAAGCTCAACATGTGCCATCAACATGAGCTTGCAGCCCAGAAAGCCAATCATGTGCTGGGCTGTATCAAAACCCAACATGACCAGCAGGTCAAAAGATGTGGTTCTGCGTTTCTACTTCACTTCTATGAGACCCCCACCTGGAGAGCTGCATCCAGCTCTTGGATCCCCAGTGCAAGAAAGATATGGAAGTGGTAAAGTCAGTCCAGAGGAGGGTCATGAAGATGATCAGAGGGCTGGAGCACCTCTGCTATGAAGACGGCTGAAAGAGTTGGTCTTATTCATCCTGGAAAAGACTGCAGGGAGATATCACTGCATAATTTCAGTACCTGAAGGGCTTATAAAGGAAAGTTGGAGAGGGACTGTTTAAAAGGGCATAGAGTGATAGGACAAGGAGCAATGAGTTTAAACTAAATGAGGTTAGATATAGATTAGCTATAGGAATCAATTCTCTCTGGGAGAATAGGCAACAGAAAAGGCTGCACAGAGAAGCTGTGGCTGCCCCTGGATACCTGGCAGTGCTCAGGACCAGGCTGGATGGGGCTTTGGACACTCTGGTCTAGTGGAGGGTGTCTGTTCATGTGAAGGGCAGTCGGAACTAGACGATCTTTGAAATCACTTCAGTGTCATTCTGTGATTCTGTAGTACAAAAGCTGCATTTTCTCACAGTAATGCAGGGAGCACTGCACACATCTAGATAGATATATCTATACATATATCTATTGCATATGTATGTGTGTGTGTATATAAATATATATATAAACTTGCAGGCTATTTAGCAAAGTCCATTCTGTATTGGTTTAGTACTCCTAGTCTGAAGACATCAGATAGTTTGCAGAAGAGAATATTGTTATCCCCATTGTACAGATCTTTATATAATGGTTTATCTAGCCCATCTACATCAGCCACTGGTGGTTTTAGGAGAGCGCTATTATGTAGCAGAGGTTTCCAGAATAGTCAAGCAATATAAACTCATTCTAGTCCTTCCAGTTACTGACTAGCTTATGCCCTGAACCTAAACTTTTATGTTCTGTTTTATACATGGTCTTATCCTTTATTCAGTACTTTTGGAATTCCCATTTTCAAGAATATAATATGTTTTTTTCTTCAATGCCCTTGGGCTATAATGTAAGGATTGATACTAAATCATTCAAGGTGCTACTGTCCTGCAGATACAAGCGTACCCCATACAGGTGATTTCTCATTAATATAAAACATATTTTGATTTTAAAATTAACTGTTTCACTACTGAACTGTGTAGGAGGCACAACAAATTCTATTACCTCCCAGTACTTGCTCAAATATTCTTTCCACATAAGAAGACTTAAAAAGTCATTCTATCAGTGGTGAAGAAGAAAAAACATCTCATATGCAACATTCATTTTGAGGAAAAAAAAAAAAAAAGGAGAGAGCATTTCAATGTTATATCCTAATCTTAATAATATGTACATTAAAGCTTTCTTCCTATTATGATCCTGCTTTATAGGCTCATTGTTCATGACATGGCCTTATTGTTCATGTACATGACAGATGAACACATTTCTACCAGACTCTGCACTATGTCCCTAAATTGTGAATATAGATTGAAATATTGTATGAGTCGTTATTTATTTGTAGCTTTGATTTTTATTTTTTTTCCCTCAAGGATATTTTTCCTTTCTTCTGTGTTACTTTGTTTTAATGAATGTGAGAGGTTGTAGAAAAACACACAAGTAATCCAAAGTCCTCTTATTCACCCTGAAATGGCTTGAGGTATACCAAAGTGTCCCTCCTCCAATAAGCATTATTTCCTGGCAGGGTGTAATCTCAGTAAGTCATTACTTTGCTCATTGTTTAGGCTTCAAATCATCAAAGCATTTAAACACATACTTAACTTTAGTGCCTGATTAAGTGCCACTGGAATAGGATTTAAGCACTTGCTTAAAATTAAGTGGGTGTTTACATGCTTTGCTGAGTAAGGATGAAATGTTAAATTGAAATTATATTTGTGTCTGAATGGAAATTGTTCCCAAGTTTGCTAGGAAAAGAAAGCAGATTTGATCA
The DNA here is from genome assembly GCA_020800305.1 of Porphyrio hochstetteri. NCBI lineage: Eukaryota > Metazoa > Chordata > Aves > Gruiformes > Rallidae > Porphyrio > Porphyrio hochstetteri. The sequence goes on from CM036938.1 coordinate 85,442,025, forward strand.
GGTTGCCTGCACGTTTGACTATTCCTCTTCTCTCTTTCCCCAAAAAGTGCTTTTGGACCTGATAGTCAGTTAATTTAATATAAGAATAATTAATTCTTAAAATGCTCTTTTCCTAATTCACAACCTTGAGGAAATAGGGGATTGGGTGAGAGTTGTGTGATAATGGAAATAAATAAGACACTTTTATTTATTTTATTTATTTATTTTTACAGTGAACACTGATATTCTGAGCACATAAGAAGACACTAAAAAGAGTAGTATTTTGGGTTCTGTCAAGAAGGCAGATATCACATAAGGGAACATGAGTGGCACAGAGACAGCTTCTTCATTCTAATTCTAGTTTCAAACTCAATCAGCTTGAAGGGATGAGCCCACTGGAAACCATTCTTCATTGCTTCTGGTGAAGCAGAGATTCAGGACACATTTCTGTGCTTTTTTGCAGTTGTGTAAATGATCATGATAAGACATAAGCCAATACCAAATCAAGCTCAAAATCTTGTTCTAGAGAGAGAAAGACCTGGGCTTACAATGAAGGATTTTTTTTTTTGCTTTTTTTTTTTAAGGGATCTAAAAATTCCGAAAAGCAAAGTAAAAAGTCAATGGATTATTTTTTTCTATTGACATAATATTCAAACAAAACTATCCTTTATTATCCCTTAAATAATTGGCTGTGAAGACAAACTAAAATCAGTAAAGCTCTTCTGTCCCTCTCCCTGCTGCTGCAGACATTATTTTTTCAGGAATGCCCTTCCTAACATTCCTGGGCTCTGAAAATTTTTAAACCCTTTAGATATTTCTTCCATCATCCTTTGCATAGCTCTGGATACCCAACTCTTTATTTTTCTCTTCATTTTTGTCCGACATCTCCCCACTTCCCCATTCCTTTACCCATCAGGATGTGGATACAAGTAGCTGATCCACCATCCAATGCCACCAAAGATAATCTTGCAGTTACTTCACTGAGGCCTAGGACAGGCCCAGCTTCTGGATGGTTCAGCACCATCTTGCCAGTCTGTGGAGAACACCCTTGTTGTCATTGTGTCTGAGCTGCTGGAGTTTGTGTGGTCATTGCCAAAATTCCTGTAAGATTCAGTCAAGTTAGAGTTTCAGTTTAAGGTCTTTGTTGCATTTGCACACTGCTAGGATCGGGAGAAGAGGAAATGAAGTCTATATGTTTAATCTGGTTCCAATTTCATTTTTAAGTGTATTAGTTCCTACATGGAAGAATATTTAACTAGTATACTTAAGACAAGTTTGCCAGCATTTTCATTGATCAGTATCAGAATGACTATTCATATAATGCCAGTGGGACAGCAAAAATAAACAACCCTAGATATGATTTCTGATAGTTTGTTTGTTGTCAGTATTGCCAGAAAGAGATAAAGTTTTCTTTTTTCTCTAATTCTTACACTTCCCCCCCCTCCATACTGTCCTTCAAGAAAATTGTCCTTTTATTTATTTTTGCTCTATCCAAGAGTGGCAGCTGATTTTGAAGTGTCAGACTATTATTTGTTTTTTTGGATGTTACCATTTATTGCAAAGAGGATAAAATCAATGTGACATTTCCAGAACAATGATAGATGAAAATGATGAGTGGTCTTTAAACGCAGAAGGCTAATTTTTAAAAATGTCACTAGTGTACTATTTCAGAGTTTGTCAAAGATAAAACAATAAAAGTTATAGATATGAAAACTAATAATATTTCACTGGGCAAGCTATAGATAAGCAGACTGTGCAGTATACAAGTTCTATATGCTTCTAAATATAATATGATAGAAATGTTACAAAAAGGACAGCATTAGATATAGTTACTTTAGGTTATTTCATTAGATGTTCGTATGTGAAGACCTTGCAATCAGTTGTTTTAGCAAGGACATATAGACTGGCATTTTATACTATAGAGAATTCACATGGACTCAAGGGATTGTGATTTGATGGCTGGGTTTTATGAGTCACCTGAAGAATATGGTCATTGTGCTTTTAAAGCTATTAGTGTGTCATACTGTGAGTGCAAGCCTAGCTTCAGAATGATGCTAAAATCTGTCCCTTGCTCTGAAAGGGTACTGTTTCTGATATACACCCTCCCTTCGTGAATTGTTGACTATAGTAAACTGTGTATATAAAGTATAGGAGACTTATGATTTCCTGCCACTTAGACTTTAACAAATAGTGTGTGTGTTATTGTTAGCACTGCAATAGTTCCTGGATATTTCATTAACAAGTCATGAATAAAAATCTAGTCTTGAAGGAGAACTTGTTAAAGCTATGTGAAATTAGTGAAAAATATCTGCTCTTTTCTAAAGCTAGGGTTTGCAGGCAGGAAGAGCTGGTGTGACTCAATTGTGCTAACCTGGCACGAACCCTTCGATTAATAGAGGGAGAACACAGAATCACAGAATCACAGAATCGTAGGGGTTGTAAGGGACCTTGGGAGATCATCGGGCCCAATCCCCCTGCCAAAGCACGCTCCCTAGCTCATATTGCACAGATAGGCGTCCAGACAAGTCTTGAATATCTCCAGAGAAGGAGACTCCACCACCTCCCTGGGCAGCCTGTCCCAGGGCTCTGTCACCCTCACTGTGTAAAAGTTCCTCCGCATGTTGGTGTGGAACTTCCTGTGCTCCAGTTTACAGCCATTGCCCCTTGTCCTGTGTCCACAGATGACTGAAAAGGGATTAGCCAATTCCCCCTGCCTCCCATACTTAAGATATTTATAGACATTAATTAGGTCCCCCCTTAGTCTTCTTTTCTGCAGGCTGAACAACCCCAGCTCACTCAGCCTTTCCTCATACAGGAGCTGTTCTAGGCCCTTAATCATCTTCGTAGCCCTCCTCTGGACTCTCTCCAGGAGGTCCCTGTCTTTTTTATACCAGGGAGCCCAGAACTGGACACAATACTCCAGGTGGGGCCTGACCAGGGCAGAGTAGAGGGGAAGGATCACCTCCTGCATCCTGCTGGCCACACTCTTCCTGATGCATCCCAGGATCCCATTGGCAAATGGGAACAGGAAGCAGGAAGTGAACATCAGTAGTGTGACCCTTACATGAGAGTACATGAAGATCTAAGCATGTGACTAACCCACATTTGATAAATCAAGAGGTAGGAATAATGAAAATTTAATGTTATGCATTCACAGAAAGGGAAATAATACTACCACACATTTTCTAGCTATTAGACATAAAGAGTGTAGCCTCTAATGATCTTTGCTGGATTGTAATAGTTAATTTGCATCTAACATGGCAAAAGTTGTTCCATTATGAAATCTGAGAGGTCCATGAGATGCAAGTAAATAACATTTCAAGAGGATCTCTGAGAAATTTATCTCCTATCTGAACGTGTCTCTATCTGAATTGTATATTTGCACAGTTCTAGTTCAACTGGTGTAGTTTATAAGTAGCTGCAAACCAGATGTCAGTATTTACCATGCTCAAATAGATGCCTTGTTTTGCTGTTGTGAAATATTGAAGTTAAAAAAAAAAAGGAGGAAAAAATCACACATAGCAGTTTAAGCTTGATGTTGGTTTTACAACCTCATTTTGGGGGAAAAATAACTTCACAGTTTAACTGCAGATTAAATCTGATCTGATTCAGCTCTAATCATCTCATTAGAGGCAAATGAACATAAATTGTGAATCAACTTGGAAACAAGGGTGTGGGAAGATTTATGATAACTCTCCCCATCACTACACTATAGACAAAAATATTAACCAAACTATGGGAAAAAAATAAAAAAGAAGCAGTAATCACCTGTTTAAGGCCTTGCTTAACCTTTTTCAGATCTATGAGGAGACATAGCTTGTTTTGAGAATCAGTGAATACATCAGACTGAATTAAAGCCCTAAAAAGTTAGGGCTTGCTTTTCTGAGTGTCACATTCAAAGTTGCAAGGCTAAGCTTGAGTGGCTGTTTTCTGTGACTAAGTCTAACTGTGCAATATTTGCAACTAGTTCCAAACAACTACACAGTTCATCTGAAACATTTTGAGAGTCTTACTTAACTGTAAAAGATACAAGAACATCAAGTCCAACCACAGCGCAACCCTGACTAGTCCACCTCTAGGTCATGTCCTTAAGCACTTCATCTAACACCTTTCAATTACCTCCAGGGATGGTGGCTCCACCACCTCCCTGGACAGCCTATTCCAATGCTCGACTCCGCTCTCAGTAAATAAATGCTTCCTGATATCTAACCTAAATCTCCCCTGGTGCAATTTTAAGCAATTTCTTCTCATCCTATTGTTTGTCATTAGAGAGAAGAGACCAACCTAAACATCTCCACAACCACCTTGCAGGTAGTTGTAGAGAGAAGAAAAACAGTTCTGGTCAATTCATCACACATTGTCCCTGCAGCGACTTCCTCCTCAGGGGGGAGGAGGACTCATACTCTGCCCTTGCTCCAGTGTGAGGTCCCTCTCACAGGAGACCATCATAGAATCATAGAATCAAAGAATGTGTTAGGTTGGAAGGGATATTTAAAGATTAATTAGTTCAAACCCTCTTCAGTAAGCAGGGACATCTTTAACTACATCAGTCCACCATTAAGTTATCCAATGTGAGTCCTTCTCCTAGGCTGCAGTTCTTCAATAATTAATCTAGCATGGGTTCACATGCTCCCATGTGGATCCCCTATGGGGTCACAAGTCCTTCCAGGAAACCTGGGATCAGGAGACGGCTCCTCCATGGACTGTATGTGGATATCTGCTTAACAAACATCTTCTGTGGGCTGCAGAGGACAGTATTTTATACAGCCTGCAAAGGATTCTCTGCCCTGCGACTTGAAGTATATCCTTCTCATCCTCCTTTATGGACCTTAGTGTCTGAAGATTTGTTCCTCTCACATATTCTCTCACCTCTCTTCTGACTGCAATTGCTGTCCCCAGATGTTTGCTTTGTTTTTTTATCTCTTCTTACCTCTGTTATCCCAGAGGTGTTACCCCCACTGCTAATGAGATTAGCCTTGGCCGGTGGGTGAATCCATCTTGGATCCCACTGGTGTTTCCTGTGTGATTTAATTTAGGCAATCCTGCTCTGGCAGGATTGTTGGACTAGATAAGGTCCCTTCCAACTCCTAAAGTTGTGTGATTCTGTGATCTTGGATCCCACTGGTGTTTGCAATCTTGGACATGGGGGAATATTTTGTCATGTTCTCACAGCAGCCACCCTTCACCCCCTGCTACCAAAATCTTGCCACACAAACACAATACACCTAGCTTACACATGACAAATCATGTTGAAATCTTTTGAAGTAATGTTAAAATAAAAAAAAAAAAGTAGCTATTTTTTTACTGCGTCTTAAAGGTACTCTATGATATGTACTTAGATTAAGATGTACCTCTTATTTTTAACAAATGTTTGTCCATGTCAAATACTTTGCTTGCCTTTAGTCCTACCAGAAATGTTAGAGAAGACCAAAGACAAGAACTGCTTAGCAAGTCCTGCTTAATTTTGCAGGAGTAATTTGAAAATTTTCAAGAATGTCATGCATTAGACAGTTGGCACGGGGGAGTTGCAAGGGGTGGAGGATGAAGGGAACAAACAAAATCTTCAGAAAATAATTGCTAACAAATGCTGTCAGTGTGTAATGACCATGTGGGAAATGAAAGACCTGTGCATCAGTCACCCTGGGAGGAATATGAAGGGAATCTTGATACTACCATAGTTACACTGTTAAAAGTGTTATTATGCTGTAAACCATAGACAGTCTGGGACATCACAAATACACAGATATTAATTCAGAATTATTATGCTGTTGTTTTCTTTTCTGTAATTATTTTTTTATAGGGCCGAGGGCAGCCTAACTTTTCTTCTTATAACTTGTTAATAGAAATAGCTAAATCATTTTATCTGAAATTTCACATAAAGTAAAAAAGAAATTAAAATATAGAACCATAGAATGGTTAGGGATGGAAGGGACCTTAAAGATCATCAAGTTCCAACCCTCCCTGCCATGGGCAGGGACACGTCTCACTAGACCAGGCTGCTCAAAGGCTCATCCAACCTGGCCTTGAATACCTACAGGGATGGGACAACTGGCACCTCCCTGGGAAACCTGTTCCAGTGCCTCACCACCCACATAGTAAAGATTTTTTTCCTAATATCCAATCTAAATCTAACCCCCTTCCAATTTAAAACCCTTCCCCCTTGTCCTATCACTCCACACCCTCTCTGGCTTTCTTGTTTGCTTCTTCAGGTGCTGAAAGGTTCTATAAGGTCTCCTCAGAGCCTTCTCTTCTCCAGAATGAACAAGACCTACTGTCTCAGTCTGTCCTCATAGAATAGGTGCTCCAGCCCTCTAATCATCTTTGTGTCCCTTCTCTGGACCCATTCCAGCAGTTCCATGCCATTCTTATGCTGGGTACTCCAGAACTGGACACAGTACTCCAGGTGGGGTCTCACAATAGCAGAGTAGAGGGGCAGAATCACCTGCCTTGACCTGCTGGCCACACTGCTTTTGATGCAGCCCGGGATATGGTTGGCTTTCTCAGCTGCGAGTGCACATTGTCGGCTCATGTCAAGCTTCTCATCCACCAGCACCCCCAAGTCCTTCTCTGCAGGGCTTCTCTCTATCACATATCTCCTAGACTGTGTTTATGACAAGGATTGCCCTGACCAGCTGCAGAACCTTTCACTTTCCCTTGAACTTCATGACCTTCACATGGGCCCACTTCTCCAGCTTCTACAGGTCTCTCTAGATGACATCCCACCCTTCTATCATGTCAACTGCACCACTCCACTTGGTGTCATCTGCAAATTTGCTGAGGTTGCACTCAACCTCACCATCAATGTCATTGATGAAAATGTTAAATAGAACCAGTCCCAGTACAGACCCCTGAGGGACATCACTTATCACAGATCTCCATCTAGACATCAAGCCATTGATGACTACAGTGGCTTGATGTCTACTCTCTGAATGCAACCAGCCAACCAATTCACAGAATCACAGAATCAGAGAATCGTAGGGGTTGGAAGGGACCTCGAGAGATCATCGGGTCCAACCCCCCTGCCAAAGCAGGCTCCCTAGCTCATATTGCGCAGATAGGCGTCCAGATGAGTCTTGAATATCTCCAGAGAAGAAGACTCCACCACGTCCCTGGGCAGCCTATTCCAGTGCTCTGTCTATTCTTTATCTGCAGAACATTCCACTCATCAAATCCATATATCTCCAGTTTAGAGAGAAGGATGTGGTGGGTGACTATGTCAAAGGCTTTACAGAAGTCCAGATACATTATATCCATTGTTTTTTCCTGTGTCCACTGGTGTGGTCACCCGGTTACAGAAAGCCAACAAGTTCTTCAAGAAGATTTTGCCCTTGGTAAGCCATGCTGACTGTCTTGAATCACCTTCCTGTCTTCCATTTGCCTTAGTATATCTTCTAGGAGGACCTGTTCCATGATCTTCACAGGCCCAGAGGTGAAGCTGAGAGGTTGGATAATAACTCAGATATGGGTAACCACCAAGGAAAAGAAAGTAGAAAAAGGACTTTTTTGTAACAGAAAGTCATGGGAAACCTCATTTAGGACTAATGTTATCTACACTATCTATAATTTGATGTCCAAGTTCTATTTTTACGGCATGAAGAATTTCAGAAATCTCTTGAAAGTCATCAGAGATACTGCATCTTGGTTTGTAACACTTCAAATATTTAAAAAAATATATATACTTGACTTTGAAAAAGGCATTCAGTTGCATTTTAAAGCATAGACTGTCGAATAAACACCTTTAGTTCATATTTCATATCAAATATGAAAACCCAACAACTTATAACTCTTGGGATTTTGATTATGATTTTACAGTTTACATCATCTTTGCAATAAAAGTCTGCCTTAGGAAACAACATTCATGTTCAAGTATCTGCCCAAGGTAAAAAATGCCTACATACTTTGATCAATAAAATACAGGGTCCAAAGGTGCAAGAATAACCATTGTGTTCCCAAATTAATAAGAAAGACATTCATTTCAGCAGGACTGGCCATCTAAAAAGATTGTCTCCAGTGCACCTTAGAGACTGCATCTTCAAGCTGGCTTGATGTCCTAACAGAATTGTCTTTACTGTAGAGTGTAGAAAACAAAGCCTCACAGAGTTTACCAGAGACAGAATAGGTGGGTGAAGGGAATCCATGATTCCTGCTCAATATGCAGTCATCATTTTACTCCAGTCTGAGAATTTAAAAAAAAAGAAAAAAGAAAAAAAGAATTTATTGACCTCTGACCTCTGTTGTCACATAATATTATGTAATAACAACAGTTATTATATAACTTATTTTTACCTAGCTCTTCTCATTACTATATGTCAAAGCAGCTTATAAAGTTTTCCTCGCTACCCCTCTAATCCAGAGAAGTGGCTTGATCAAGGCCACCCATCAGATAGTGGCAGAGCAGAAATTAGACTCTGGAACCTCTTCACCTTATACAATATCTTCAGGTTTCAGCATTATGGGTAGTCCTGTGTTTATGTATGACCTACTTATGTGTCCTATATCTTAGCTTTGGGGGATTGGACCTGACAATCTCTTCAGGTCCCTTCCAACCCCTACGATTCTGTGATTTTGTGATATGTACAGGGAAACAAGGAAGTGCTCCTTTTTTATAATTTTTCTACCTACCACCCCACAACCTACTGGTGTAGTTTTACATAGTCTAATTCCCTACTCCTTAATTTTTCCCTCATCTTCTTTAAAAATAGTTTCAAAAAGAGACAGTATCTTCCAAATAGCGATAAACTATGCAGTGAAGGGCAGAGGTTAAACATTGTGGTTTGAGAGGTCCAGTTTGGGTACTAGGAAAAGCTCTTTCCCTAGGAGGAGATGGCTGCACAGGAAAGAAATGAAATCTCATCTTCAGTGGTTACCAGCACTTGACTAGACAAAGTTATATCTGACCTTATCTAGCCTTGGTTTTAAGCAGGAGGCTAGAAGACCTCCAGAGGTACCTTTTAATCAATTCTTCTATGTTTCTACTTTCCTCCCAGGTTGCTTCTCATTTTGTCTCACATGACATTTCTCCACCACTGGTAGCGTTACTACTGCTGCTGTGGTGCTAATCCATTTTCCTGTGTTCCTGTTTCAGCCATCTCTATGATGGAATTAGCATCTCCAAACACTGAGTTACTGCATCCACACTAGGCATCACAGTGTGCTACGACCATACTGGCTTGCAGTATAGATGCATTAGAAATGGCATTTCTCCTGCCTATTGTTGAGGCAAATGTTGTCAGTGTCTCTCTGTAACTAAAAATTAAAAAATAGCTGCCAGTGGTTAAGTAGAACGAGAAACTGAGATTGAATAAGGGGTTCAGTACTCTAGAACTGTATCTTGTCATGACAGGGCAATTCTGGCTAACCAGAATACCTGGAGCTCTTATACAGGGGAAATAGGTCTGTACAGATTTGGAGAGTGAATTAGAACATTTTAAAGCACAGAATGCAAATAATCAGGTAATTTACTCTGTAGCTGTACAGTAATTGCAGTGTAATTAGAATAATTGCATTTTACCTGCAGGACATACACTTATGGCATGTTGTATTTCCATTAAATATTCAGCATATACATTCCATACCAATTCATCTTTACTGTAGCTCTATGCTGAAGTCAGTGGATACACTACAGGGATGAATTTGGCTCTCGGTATTTTAACTTGTGCAAGTTACAATCCTGTTGGAGATTCCTGTTTTGCATTAAAACACTTTTTAAAGAGAGTTTGATGAATTTGGCGATGAAAACAGGTATAGCCTGGGAGTACTTCCTCCAGTCAAATCTTAACTCCAACTGATTCAACTCCCAAGCAGCAATACAAGCTGGGCAGAAACTACACTGAGAATAGCCACGACTTCAGCCAGAAGTTAAAGGGATTGAAGCTCAATATGATCTAGCAATGTTTATTTCCAGACCACAAACCTAACCTTTTCCTTGTCTACATCAAAAGAGTCATGATGAGAAGTCAAGGGAGGAGATTCTGCCCTTCTATTCTACTTTCATGAGACCCCATCTGGAGTATTGCCTCAAGCTATGGGGTCCCCAGTACAAGAAAGATATGGAGCTGGTGGACAGAGTCCAGAGAAGGGCCACAAATGTGGTCAGACAGGCTTGTTCAGCGTGGAGAAGAGAATGATCCATGGGAGAGCTTACTGTAACCTTCCAGTACCTAAAGAGGCTACAGAAAACTGCAGAGGGGTTGTTTACACAGGTTATATCTAGATTAGATATTAGGAAGAAATTATTCACTGTGAGGGTCGTGAGGCATTGGCACACATTTCCCAGAGAAGCTCTGCATGTCCCTGGACCCCTGGTAGTGTTCAAGGCCGGGTTGGATGGGGCTTTATGCAACCTGTGTTAGTGGAGGGTGTCTCTGTCCATGTGTATGGGAGTTGGGACTGACTTCCTTTGAACACAAACCTTTCTGTGATGCTATAATTGATCTGTGTAAAAGGCAAAGAAGAAAACATCCAACAACCATTTAATAATTCTCTGCAGTGATCAATGAAGCAGTTCACTCTTGGCAGTAGCCTCACACAGGCCATACTTTTGGGTAAATCCAAGGCCTCAAGTCCAGCTGCTTTGTGATAATGAGGCAAAGAAAAGCAACCAAATATCTGCCTGAATGGAGTAGCTGTAAATGCCCCCCTGTTGCAAAAGTGGGTTTGAGTGACATGGTTCTGCTACATTTGGCTCTTCTCCATGTGCCCTCTTATGTTGGCATAAGGAAAGAAAGAAGCCATGCCAAGAGCGGCAAGGAGTAAGGGATAGCATGTGGGAGAAAGGATCACTCAGTTGTTAGGGCAGGAATTTGGGATGCTGCAGACCTGGGTTCAGGTACTTGCTCTGCAACAGCTTTTGCACATGACATAAACAAATTCATTTACAATTAAATCCACAAAAGAGCTAGAAGATTTAACATCTAACTTCAGGCAGGTAAGAAATACTTACACCTACTAAGAGTCAAAAGTTTCTGGATTATATATAATGAGCTGAAGCCTGAGAAAAAAGAGCCAGGAGCCCAAGCAGGGAGGTGATCAGTAAGGAAAAGGTATAACTTCAGCAACATACCTCCAGATATATAAGGTATTTAAAGACAGATAGGGCTCTCAGGTGTAGAAACTGTTTTACTTTTGACAGTATCCTGTTCTTTGGAGTAAGGAATAACACTGATGCTTTTCCACTTTCAACTTGTGTAATGACCTTAAGCAAAACATTTGAGAAAATAAACCAAAACCAACACAAAACCAAACAGGCCTGGAAACTGACTCTCAGGATACCAGGGCTCAGATTAGGACAATCTACAACAAAGCTCATGACCCACATGATTTTTATTATTATCCTAGCTGCAGGTAGGACTCAAACTGTACTGTACTGAATGAAGACAGGTAATGATACCTAATGGTAGACTAGACCATGTTACATTAGGCATCCTAAGCTACAACCTAAGTGACCTGAAAATCATGTTTAGGCTATTACTAAGCTACAGATCGTAGAGGCATCAAAGTTCAGACTAAAGTAGAATACAGGAGGGATCTCCGGTCAAATCAGAAAAAACTTATGGTCCTGGGCTTAGACACCAGGGCACTATAGTCTCTTTCTGGCTGATTGAATGACTGGACAGCCCAGATAATTCCAAATGGACTAGAAATATATACAGTAGATATCATGTATTCTTGGTCTCATAGCTCCTTTAAAATTACTGAGCTCTACTTCAGAGCTGACTTTGCAGCTGTAACATCTACTAATTTCAACAATAAAAGAGTGACAGTTCTTAACAGGACAAAGTCCTCCTTGACCTTGATGTGATGTTTTTCTGATGACAAGTGCACAAGTTAGCATGGAAACTTTTTGCTGTGAGATGCTGGACCACAGCCTTACTCTGCTTTTCTTTCTTTCCCCTTGTGATTTTTAAGTCCTCTATTAAGTTTGTGTCTCACGTTTTTCAAAATGTGTTCCCTGCCCCAGTCTCCATGGTTGCTCTTTGGAGGTGTCCATTCAACATGCTAATTGCCCTGCATGTTTGCTGAAGAAGTTTCTCCAGAGCCCCTTAGATCCTAGTCCTTTCTTAGCTAATTACCATGTGCCATACACTGGAGCTATGGGGCCTCAGGGTGATCATTTTGTTGACAATGTGCAGCAATAACCATATAATCACAGCACAATTATGGAGCATTTATGGAGTTATTTGTGCCGTGTCATAGATGAAGTTAGCAAATGTAATTTACCTCTCACCACTAAAGAGGACAGAGTCTTAAGGTCAAAGGCTGAGCTCTCATTAGAAATTCCATTTTAAAAAACTGCTTTTATAACAGTGACTTCTCTCAAATCAACTGGAATTATGTTTGTGGGACATTTTAATTTCTGTTTTTATCAACTCTAAAACTCCAGCCCAAATTTTCTGACAGGAAAGCAACTTTCATAAACCGAAGGTATAAAAATAATAATAGAAAAATAAATCTGCAAAAAACTCCATACAAAAACCATCTCACCCCAAAATTCTAAATAAATAAATAAACAAATACATTCATACATAAAAATGTTCCCCATCAACTTCTATCTGTCTCTTGATACTACTTATCTGCTCATATAAAACTCCTACCAGGTGCAGAGTGATTAAGAAGACCAAAAATAAAACTATTATCTATCAAGCTAACATTTCCTCACATCATCTGTAGCAGTACATTGGCTGCCGCCTGGATGCTCAATCATGTCTAGTGTTGTAAGGTGACATTTGGATAGGAACCATTCTGCCACAGATTAGGAGAGGAACCAGGGTTTAGCAGAGTGGAGAAGAGGAAGACTTTGGAAGGTTTATCAGAAAGAAAAAAAAAAAAAAAAAACAACCCAAAAAAATTCCCTTAGCATCACTAGCTCTTTTTTCAAAGGGTGGTGTGTGTATATATATATATATATATATATGGTAATGGGATACACAATAGATGCATACACATATTACCATATTACCATATATACATATGCATATATATGTTCATATGCATACAAACACACAAAACCTTCCAACATAGACCATCCCATAAATATGCAAATATATAAATATATAAATGCATAAATTTATAAATATACAATGTATTTCCCTTTTCCAATAAAAGAGGATATAGGCTCTCAGACCAACTTTCATATATGGCAGCTTAAAGCAAAAATGTTTTATTCATGAATGATGGGGGTTTTTTTATAAACACATAAAAATGTGAAACAATAAAAGTGATATATACCTAATAATGAGTGAGCCAATAAACCCCACCAGGCAACTTAGCTTTGGAAGTGGAAAAATTGACTTTGTATAACAAATTGCAGAATTATTAATCCTGTTTGAAACCCTTTTTATATCAGACCATTTACTTTAATTCTTGCTACTTTCAACATTATCATACATTATGCATTTTTCTTTGTAATTTTTTTTTTTTACTTTTTCTTTCTGCAAGTACAGTGTGCTCCCAAACTTTAAAGGACTGGAAGCATTTTAAAGGGAAGCCTACTGGGTAAAAGAGAAAGCAAGGGATAAATTATTTAGGCCATTCTGAGGTACTCATCCCTGCAAAAACTCCCTCACAATGGTCCCTCACAGACCACTGATGAATTAAGTTTTGTGAAACCCCTGCAAGGGAAAGAAATATCATCTCCTCTTTATGTGAGCAGAGAAGTGGAAGCACAGATCTACTGCTGTGTCTACATGAGGCTGAGAAAGAAGCCTCCAGAGGGGCCCTAATGTCACCATATTCACCCTTCCCCATATCTTCTGTCCACATAGCTGCCTAGTGAACATCCTTTGGGCTTCCTGCAAATGGTGAAAAGGGAGGATATGTGGGGAGATCTTGCCTTAAGGTGTTTTCTTTAAGGGACATAAGCAGCAACAAATACACTTAAACTAAAGCTGGCACTCTAACCTAAAAACTCAGGTTTGGTTTTGGACTCAACTGCAAAGAAACACAGGACAACATGTGAGCTGAGTCAAGGGATGCGTGAAGAGAGATGAGGTCGTTTTCTGTAGGAAAGCCCACTTTGTTATGTCACGACTCAGCCATGCACCTGGTGATACGAATACACTGTGTGTGGTCTTGGGCATGAGGGAGCTTGGATGCATAGGAAACTATGTAAGCTTCAGGCTGTGTCTGAAATACGAGAGGCAAGCTCATCTTGTCTTGAGGGTCTTCTTAATACATATCCATACTGGGACTTATAATTATAAACAGTATTTTCCTAAAAGGCAGATTTTAGTTGCACAGTGTAAAAGATGAACCTAGAACCTAAGGTCTGAAGTCACTGAGGATCTACAGCTCCATGTAAGTGCTATATGGCTCAAAGTTGAATAAAAGTTCAACAGTACGATGTCCAGTTTTCTGATTATAATCAAACAACTGGTGTAATTTGACTAATATGTATTCTCAGACAGCGCCAGTCAGAATCATGGCTAGAAACAGGTCAAAGGCACAGATCCTGTGCATATATAGGAATAGCCAGCACATATTTTTCTCAGGAGAAAATTCCAAACTCTTGCACTGCCCAAAATTAAGTCTTAAAAAAACACACAAAGAGGGGGAAAAAAATAAAAAGCAAAACCAAAAAACCACCAAAAATAAGGGGAAGGAATGTGCTTCCAGCTGTAATCTACTGTAAGTTCCTAGATAGCTTTCTGTTTAACACCATTACCATTACCTCTCTCACACAGTTCTGTATTTCTTCTTTTTAATGCATAAGGTGGTTGCTACAACAGTAACAGCAATAATGCAGGGGTTTTGCTTTCAGTCATTTTTGATCTGAGAGATGTTATAATACCATGAAAACCTTGAGCCAATAAAAAAACAGGCAAACACAAAATTCCAATTGAGTTCAACAGGACTGAGTTTGAACTATAGTCCCTTTAAGTTGAGGTTAAAAATAACACACACACACACACCCTGGTGTTTGGGGGGGTTGTTTGTTTGTTTGTTCATGGATTTTTTATGAGGGGGGAGGTGTTTTTGGTTTTTGGGTTTTTTTGTAATTCAATATAACATTATGCCAACTCTGGCTAAAACCGTAATAAGTATTTTCAGTCATTTGCAGATCTTTTCAGTAAGAAGATATACTGTCTATTGGCAAGCATCTGTCCCAGCTAGGCAATCAGGGTGAGGTCATGTTTCTATAGTGAGACTTAATGAATGAAACCCCTTAAATGCAGCTACAGCAATGCCCATCTTCTACATCTGTTTAATACCTATTTTTTTCCTTCTGATTTATAAGACACACAGTTACGGAACAATAACACTAACAGCAGCTGGTTAGCTTTGATTACATTTTTTGATAAGCGGATACATAAACACATTAGAGGTCATATTTACAGAGAAGTCTATTCTTGAGAAAACATTTTTGTGTATTACAAATTCTACCTCTGGGTAAGCTTTCCTATATATATATTTTTTTTTTCTGAATAGCTTAGATAATTAGCTTGAAAAGTCCTTAAAGATATCCAACATTTCTTTACAAGCCACTTCCTTTGACAAAATTAAAAAATTCAAAGTTTTATATTTTCTAACTCTGCATAATGTATTTCTATATGTGAACACTTGTTTAATCTAGTGCATTGTCCTCCAAAGTAAGGCATTCACTCTAAGAAATCTGGAGTTCCAACAACCTCAACTCCCAGGTTTTTCTCTAGTTCTTTGCCACCGGTTACCATCTCTCTATCTGTGCAAGAAGCCTGCTACAACAAGAGTTATTACCTTGGAAGGTAACTTCTCAGTTAAATTTCCTATTCTCTGTTTGTCTAGTAACTTGTAAGTCTGTGACATATGTTTCTTCTTCCTTATTGGCATCCTCACTGAGGCATCTTTTAAAATTAATATTCATATCTGTAGTAAACAGAATCTCAATTTACATCTGCAGGAACGGAAGAACAGGTATCTCCATTGGATCACTCTAAAAGCACCTATATTTATCCTTAGTGATCACACAGCGTGTCAAAATTCAGTCTTAACTCCTGTATCATGTGTAGTGAAGAATTTATGTGCCGTGAATCCATGAAGTTTTAACTGTATGTAAACTCTCATTTTTTTTATGGAAAGAAATTAGTTCAAAAGGGGACCTAACAGCACATGGATTTCAGAAGTATGACCAAAATAGCTATCATGCGTAACAATCAAATAATAGTTTTGTGCATTATCTCATTGATACTCTGTCTCTTTCCTGTCTTCCATTATTCTTGCTTCATGCATTTCACCATACTCCCTTTCTTCTATTACCTTACTAGGCATCTCTAACACTGATTTTGAAGCTCTGAACACAGTTGATGTTGCTGATATAAAAAAGAACAAAAAAAAATACCCACCCCACAATCCAAATCCCTTCATAATGCTATTGCAAAGAAAACTATTGTGCTAAAATACAAAGCACATGAAAAACATATTTACACAGAATAACTAAGTTTCCATTTCCAGACATGGAGGGAGCCAAAGAGTAATAGGGGACTTGGATGGAGGCTAGCTTTAATTTATGATTTGAAAGCATTTCTATTTAAACTTTTCCACACAGAGGGTCAGTTGCATTGAAAGAGATTCATTTGCATCAAGTGCTAAAGGTGTTAGCCCCTGAGAAAGTCAGCTCTTGGTGTTCAGGCACTAACGATACCGTCCATCACAGTACAGCCTTAGGTAGGAAGGTACTAAGGCCTAAATGGAGCAGAGTATTTTCTATTGTGGTGACCCCAGCGCTGGGCAAATATTGTACAACATCTTGTGCCAGCAGCCAAACTGTTTTACATTTTTTTTTTTCTTCTTTCTGAATAGAGTGGACAGCTGGTGAATCCTTATGCCTATTAATCTTTCAGTGCAAAATCATCTCTTGGTATGTAACAACTATTTTTTCAACCTTTGGGGCATCAAGTGAAGTAATGAATAGTTCTGTTATATTCTTACAGGACTGATGGGCATTACTGAACGACACACTACATTTGAGGGTGACGAGAAGGAGGTAGAGGGGAAATGCTGGCATAAGGCAAACAGCCTATTATTGCCTTTTCATTGCAGCAAACAAAAAGAATTCTTTCTAATCTGCACCTCAGGGGATCACCATAAAACTCCGACCATCTATATATATATTTTTTGTGTGTGTGCTTGCGAGTATCTGTGTTCAACTTTCTTGCTGTCAGGTAGGATTTTTAGTACTTCAAAGCTCTTGGTGTCTCTAGTCTTAAACTAAATTGGTGCAGCTATAAAAGTTTTAATCTCTCTTGGCCCAGAAATGGAAATTTCTCTATTCTCTTGTTCTCCAGCTTCTGCATAAACTAGAGCAATTAAAATAAACCAAAACAAACAAAAAGAAAACAAAACCCAAAAATTATAAAGAAACCCAAATAAAAAAACCAAAAAAAACCAAAAAACAAAAACCAACCAAACAAAAAAAATTCACCCAAACTAAAAAGAACTGTTTTGTAATATTGCACATTCTTTTCTTAATGGTGGCAGTTTTAGGTCTCAGCATACCCTAAGGAAAAGGGAGAATTTGACACTTAATTCTTTGCAAAAGTGTAACCTTGCTGTATAAGAAAGAGCATTGACTGTATAACTGCCTGTAAACACTTAATTTCTTCCTTTTCTTTAAAAGCTCTCGAGGGTTGTTTCCCAGAAGTGAAGTAGGTAGCATGGGGGTTACATCTCAAAATAGACTGAGGTGTCATGTCCAACTGGAAATTAGTCATTGTGTTTCACTTTGCACCATACTAAGAAATACCTGTCCTGTAGTATCTGAACACTTCTTTGAAAAAGCCATGTCTAGGACCGTGGTATCCAAGGTATTAAGCAGCTTTCAGAAATTAACCACGTAGGATATTCCTTTGGGATGTCCTTTACTGCTACTCTGTTATTTGTGGAAGAGGAGAGCAAGATAGTGCCGCAAACATTTAACATAACATAAAGCCATTACAACACCTGTACAGAAACTGAAACATATGGGTATAGTTCAGACCTCAGCTTATGTGGTTTATTACCTGTGAGGAAAGTGGCTTAAATGTATAAATACACAATCTCACCTATGACCATGCTCTACGCTTCTCCAGCTGATGTGAAGGCATTACATAACAAGAGCCAGGGATCCAGAAAGAAAAGAATGAACCATTGGCCAGTGTGAATTAGCAGAGCATTTTTTAAAGGTTTTCTGGCTTTAAGAGAAAAATCAGTATCTTAATATTCACTATTTAGTGAACTAAATTATTTTGTGTAGGGAGGATTAAATGTGTCCTACACAGAGAGGTCAGTGAGTTGGCAGCAGAACCTTTTTGCCTTCATTGAGAATTTCCATGAGAGATACATGATGATCATTTTGCCTGACGAAGGAGAAAACCTCCTGTGGACATTTTTCATCTCCATACAATATAATGTTCACAGAGTCACACAAGCACAGAATCACAACATGGTAGGGTTTGGAAAGGACCTTTGGAGACCATCCAGTTCACCCTCACAGATAAAGAGGATCACCTAGAGAAGGTTACACTGGACTGTGCCCAGGAAGGTTTTGAATATCTCCAGAGAAAGAGATACCCGGGCAGCCTGTCCCTGTGCTCCATCACTCACAAAATCAAGAAGATATTCCCTACATTGAGATGGAACTTCCTGTGTTCCAGTTTGTGTTTGTTGTTCCTTGTCCTGCCACTTGGAGAGAGCTTCATGTTTTCACTGCCTCACATACCAGGTCCCCGTACTTGTGAACAGCATGCCAAAATAAACTCAGAGATTTTAAAGACTGTTGCCCTATCCCTCACTATAGTGTCATGATCTGGTTTAATGAACCTTATATTACAATATCCATTTATACATCATTGCTATGACTACTACATGACTTCACGGTTGTTATTTCAACTAGGAAGATAATTTTCTCTGATTTCAAACAATCTTGAGCACCAGGCTGATAATGTTTATTTTGACGCCTATGTTCCTTCACCTCAAAATCTCTAGATTAATAAGGCTATCTGCAACCCAAGATGACTCTCTCATGATCTTCCCCGGGACTGAGGTCAGACTGACAGGTCTGTAGTTCCCCGAATCCTCCTTCCGACCCGTCTTGTATATGGGTGTAACATCTGCCAGCCTCCAGTCGACTGGAACTTCCCCAGTCTGCCAGGACTGCTGATAGATGGTGGAAAGGGGTTTGGCAAGCACATCTGACAGCTCCCTCAGTACCCTTGGGTGAATCCCATCTGGCCCCATTGATTTGTGGGTATCTAACTGGCCGAGTAGGTCGCTAATCATTTCCTCCTGAACCATGGGAACTTTGTTCTTCTTCCCCTCCCTGTCAGCCAGTTCCTGAGGATGAGTACTCACAGAATATCCTTCTTTACTCTTAAAGACTGAGGCAAAGAAGGAATTAAGGACCTCAGCCTTGTCCTCATCCCTTGTCACTAATGTGCCATCAGCATCCAATAAGGGCTAGAGATTCTCCTTGACCCTCCTTTTACTGTTAATATACCTATAGAAGGACTTTTTATTATCTTTTACAGAACTTGCCAGTCTGAGTTCCAGATCAGCGTTAGCCCTTCTGACTTTCTCTCTACATGATCTCACTAAATTCCTCTAATTGTCCCAAGACACCTGCCCCTTCTTCCAAAGGTCATATTTTTCCTTCTTTTCCTGAATATCTTCCTGGATCTCTACTCAGCCAAGCTGGCTTCCTTGCTCGCCGACTCACCTTCCAACAGACTGGGACAGCCTGTTCTTGTGCTGCCAAGATTTCCCTCTTGAGGAGCAATCGACCCTCTTGGGCTCCTTTGCCCTCAAGGGCTGCCTCCCATGATTTACTGTGATACATATTTAAGTAGCACATGTACAATATAATCCAAAAGGATAAGAAGCATAAAGAGTAATAAACTTTCAGTAAGGAATGTTGATTTGGTAGGTACTTCCCTTTGAAACAAAGCAGCATGAGAAGATTCATCTGAGGCCTCCATGCTCTAGTTTGGGAGTTACTGTTTTTGTCTGAACCCTTGGTCCTTGTCTGGCTACACTGCAGGCATGCCCATGTCCCAGTCCTCACTGATGCTGACCATAACCTTTTCATTTGGCTTACTGGCTTGGCCTCAGACATGTTTCATCATTGCGCACTTGACTGGGAACTTCTGCATGTGGCTGACCCTGTGTACCATTATTAGACCTTTTTTCACTTTCAAACTCAGCTTCTGGCCCACATTCCCCTGCCTAGTAGCCTGCTCTTGTTGGTCCTTATTGATATATGAATAGTACTACGACATCTTCCCAGGAAAAGAACAAATGTGCTAGGAGGACTGATATTGACACGTCTCAGAAGAAGTCCGGTCTACTGTCACAATCCAAAAGAAAAGTTTTTTGTGGATGTACTTGCAATGCTAATTTGAAGATGTCAGATAAATAATAATTAAGAATTTTTATTTATTATTAATGGAGCACATTAATCCTCACTTCTATCATTTTATCCTTTCATGTTATGTATTTTCTTTCACAAATTGGGTTGTAAGTACCTCCAGTAAATCGAAAATTACTTCTTCCAATCTCTATTAAAAATGTCCGGATCATTAGCAGAACACATCTCCATTCATGTTATGGAAAAATACTTTATTTTCTAACATATTGATGAATTATCATGATGCAAATATGAAAAAAATACCTTGATCCTACTTCTAAAGTTAATCAAATATTCTGTATTATTTTTTATTTACATTATCATGGCATCCAGAAAACTCAGAACATGCGTCATGATCCTATTGCACTATAACTGCAAAAACTGTATCCATCCTATGTAGTTACATTTGATTTTTTTGTTTGTTTGTTTGTTTGTTTTCTATATGGCTTATGAGAAAAACGTTGCAAAGACAAATTTTGGGGAGAACTTGTGAAAAACTAAACAAAACAAACCAAAACATTCTGTGAGAATTATCAAATCTTCCTGAAAGTTGATATCATTAGATGAAAATGTAGCTTGGTTGTAAATCCAGAGATCAAGAAAATCTTATTATTACTGCCCCAGGATAGGAACTCAGGTCTTTAGTATTCTTATATCTTGCTCTGTGTCTGTATTCATGGGGTGTCTTTGAGAAGACACATTTGTGTATCTCCATGTTAATCTATAAAATGCTTCTTCTTCAAATGCTATTTGGATGCACTGAAAATCTGCATACACATTATTTCCAAAACGATTTTGCTATCCTTAATACAAGTATCCATGTAGATACAAACACATTGTATATTGCAACGTGAGATTTCCACTATGACCCAAACCTCTAGACCATTAAGAAGTGAAGTACTCTCACAGTAGGTGTTCTCACTCTTGCCTTTCATTATACAAAGAACATAGAACAAGGAGGAAGGAACATTTCCTTCCTTACTTCCTTACTGAAGTACCAAGTTAGGTAGGCTGAATAACATCACAGATGTTTCCACTGCTACCTACAGGCCCATGGAACATTTTAAGACTGGTCTTTTGTTGCTGAATGGAAATCTGTCAGTTTGTGAATCCCATCAGCTCTCTCTATCATTGGAGGACTTCAGAGAGAGCTTTCTGGAGACACACAACTTTCCTTTACTCTGGAGACACAAAACTTTCCTTTACTCTAGCAAGCCCTGTTGCTACAGTCCAATCAGTGCATACAATGTTTTAGCTTCAGGGTGATATTGTAGGACATGGAAGAGAAAAAGCCTCTGGTCTCATTCACAAGGTCAAGGTAATGGAAAATCAGATGATGTGGTTAGGCAGGTCAGGCAGGAACAAGGTAGAACAGATCCTTTATCGCACCAGAAACTTTGTAGTTTCTTGATTCAGGCAATATGTCTTGGAAATAGTGTCTCCACAATATCTGTAAGATTTGTTTCCTGTGTTCCTTTTCTTTTTTTTTTTCTACAGCTCAAATTTATATTTTCTGTATGTAGGGCTGACCTATGGCCACTTCTCTGTGATGTTAACTTGTACTCTAGCTACTTCCATGATAAATACACTCCATTCTTTCACTTTCCTTAGCTGTCCAGCTTTACCCTGAAAGCTGTACAGAATGTCTTCTTGATCTGTCCTTTTCTGGAATGTATCTACTGGTTACTGCTTCTCTAGCATGGCAACAATAAAGACATTTCCAAATTTTTTAACAGAAATTTTCTATATGACTTCAGAAATTGCATTTACTCACTCTGTGACTGTATCTCTTGTATTTTCTTTCCTCACATGAGCTCTCAAATATGATGATAATAAAACCCTGGACCCTGTTACTATGAGAGATAGATATGTATAAGTGCTTATCCCATGAATGAGAAGAATCTTTCAAATAATTGTCATAAGAAGTCACCGTTTTTCTTGCTGTATTTACCTATTTTCACTAGGTGCATGACCCAGTGAAATGATGGATATCTAGTACAAACCACTTTGTCCTTTCCCTAAATGGCTCAGCCATCTCCAATTGTTTCTCTTGGTACTTTGCAGTATTTGTTCATCCTCAGCTGTGAAGCCTTGTCATTCTGTTTGCAGTATTAGTGTGAATCAAGACTATCAAGGGGAGGATGTGAATTGAGCTTGGCACAAACTATGTGATTGGCACCAGTGCTGAATTCTTATTCTGTCGAGATTTTTAGGCATGACAGTTATTGGTAAGCCAATCGGAAATAATCCCATTCAAACCTGCCAGATTTGCTACAAAGTGATGTGTTCCTGAAGATCCTTGCCACAGTAATGATTGATGTCCACTGCCAATCAGTGCTGAGACTCAGTCACTTCTTCTTGTCATTTAACTATGGCTACGCAGAGTGTTTAACAAAATGAAGGGCAACATTCAATGTTTAATGAATAAGGCTACCTACAGGTGCTCATTTAATAGGTGAACACCTTTGTTCACTGCAAGGAAAGCCTGAGCAAACCACTTGACTTTCTTGTGATTTGGTCAATCCAGCACTTGAGAAACAATCAAAGAAACAAACAAACAAAAAAAGAATAAACATACAAAAAACTCTCAAAAAATAAGCTCACCTGAAAAACAGTCAGCATTCCAGTTAGTACTTACTAGGGAAATTATATGTGCATTACCCATGTTTTAGGGTCTCATCAAAATATCTCTTAGATTCAGTGATTTTTGCGTGACTACATAGATGGTATCAGGATATCTTTGAAGGAAAAAATGTAAAAGAAATTTGGGTTTATGTGTTATTTCTACTTTTTTTGTTGCTTGTGAGTGAATAAAATTAATGGATAAGGAATTCTATTGTGACATTTTGCTTAATTTTTACAAAAATGGGATGTTATGTTTTTGTAGATCACCCTTCTCTGGCTAAGTACTACATTTTAGGAAAATGCCTAAATCTTATTGGTAGTCATGGAATCAGGGAATTATAGAATGGTTTGTGTGGAAGGGGTTTTATGGATCACCTCGTTCCAACACCCTACATATTAACAGGGACACCCTCTGGTAGACCAGGTTGCCCAAAGACACATCCAACCGAGCTTTGAATACTGCCAGGGATCCAGAGGCATCCACAGCTTCTCTGAGCAACCTGTTACAGTGCCTCACCATGCTCTCACAGTGAAGAATTTCTTCCTCATATGTAATCCAGATCTACTTTCTTTTAGTTTAAAGCTATTACTCCTTGTCTTATCACTGTAGTCACTGATCAAGAGTCCTTCTTCAGCTTTCCTGTAGGCACCTTTTATGTACTGGAAGGCTATATCCTTACATTAAACTTGTACAAAAATATTTTCTGAACAGGAAAACAACAACTACAGAAAAGAAAAGAAAAAAAAAAAAAAAAAAAAAGTTGAGACACATCAAACCTAAGATGAATATTTTAAAGGGATGATAAGCATGCCAAGAAATGTGAGTAGGCCACCAGCAAAGGTAGGTAGAGCCAATAAAGATCCCAGTACTTTGTCTTAGGCTTCAGTCTTAGTGTATTAATTAAAAACTCCCAGAGACTCAGGACACAGCAATTATATTGGTGCAATTTTTCTCTTTTATGCAAGGAGAAACTCACCTGATAATACTAATAATGGCACTTGCATAGCAGTTTACGTTCACAAAGTGCTGTACCAACAACACATAAACTGCACCCTGGTTTGTATTATTTCTTTTACTGCTGTTACAGAATGGGTTTTAGAGGACAAGGAACAGGAACAAAGCTCCCCTGCAGTTACTGCACTAAGGACTTCATCCAAACTAGTCTTTCCCTGGGGTTCCTGCTAAGTCAAGTTCTCGCTGCTTATAACTTTTGTACCTTTTCCATTAAAAAAAAAAAAAAAGACAAACCAAAAGAAAACAAGAAAAAAATTGCCTTTACCTTTATTCATATTACAATAATCTTAAGCAGAATCACTGCAGTGTTTGGACTGGACATCAATGAATTCTGTAGATCCCTGCAAGTTTTAGTTAAAATATTCCAAGCACTTAGCATCAGCACAATTTTTTACTCACCTGAGACAAAATAAATGACACACAGCTTGTTTTTTAAGTGAGTTTGAAAACATTTAACAGCAGCGGGATGAATTATAAAGTTTTCTGTCATGCACTTTGAGACATCCCAACAGACACCAAGATGCTGGTTCATAAGTCTAACTCCAAAGAGTCAGCTCTTCTCGATACTTATTATTCCAATTATCAAAAGCTGGTGACCATACTAATCCTGTTAAACACTTTATGCTCATCATTAACCACAGATTATTTCCAGATTATTCCACAGTTCTGCCTTTCTGTGGAAACGTGAACTACTGAGATCTTCTACACAGAATCACAGAATCATAGAATAACAGCATGGTAGGGGTTTGAAGGGACCCCTGGAGACCACTTAGTCCAACCCCTCTGCTAAAGAAGGATCATTCAGAGCAGGCAGCACAGGATCCCACCTAGGGAGGTTTTTAATATCCCCAGAGAAGGAGACAGTGCTCTGTCATGCTCTAAGTCATGAAGTTTTTCCTGATGTTGAGATGGAACCTTCTGTGTTGCAGCTTGTGTCTGTTGTCCCTTTTTCTGTCACTGAGAACCACTGACAAGAATCTGGACCCATCCTCTTGACAGGTACCCTTTAGATATTCATGTGTTGATAAGATCCTTTCTCAATCTTCTCCAGACTAAACAGCCCCATCTCTCTCAGCCTTTCCTCATATGAGAGATCCTTTAGTCCCTTCATCATCAACTACCCTCTCCAGTAGTTCTTTTTCTTTCTTGAGATGATGAGCGCAGAACTGGACACAATACTCCAGGTGTGGCCTCATCAGGGCAGAGTAGAGGAGAGAATAAACTCCCTTGACCTGCTGGCCATGCTTCTTTTGATGTAGCCCAGGATACCGTTGGTATTCTTGGCCACAAGGGGACACTGATGGGTAATGGTTAACTTTTTGTCCACCAGAACTTCCAGGTCCTTCTCCGCAGCACTGCTTCCTAGCCAGTCAATCCTTTAACCTGTGCTGGTGCGTGGGGTTATTCCTCCCTAGGTGCATGACCCTAAACTTGCCCTTGTTGAACGCAATTTGGTTCCTCTCTGGTCAGTACAGATCTTGCTGAATGGCAGCACAGCCTTCTGGTGTGTTAGCCCAGGTCTGTATCATCAGCAAATTCACTGACAGTACACTGTTCCTTCATCAAGGTTATTGATTAATATGTTGAAAAAGACTGGACCAAAAACTGACCCTTGGGGCATACCACTGGCTACAGGCCTCCAACTAGACTCTGCACTGCTTATCACAACCCTCTGAGCTCTGCCACTCAGGCAGTTCTCAACCCCGTCTCTTTCCATTCATCTAGCCCACACATCCTAAGCTTGTCTACAACAAAGTTACAGGAGACAGTGTCAAAAGCCTTGATGAAGTCAAGGTAGACAACATCCACTGCTTTCCCCTCATCTGTCCAGCCAGTCATGATATCATAAAATCCTATCCAAATGGCCAGACAGGATTCCCCTCAGTGAATCCATGCTGACCACCCTGATAACCTTTTTCTTCAGATGCTTATTGATGACCCCTTGAATGAGCGGTTAGTTCACCCTTCCAGGGGTGGAGGTGAGGCTGACCCACCTGTACTTTCCCATGTCTTTATTATTGCCCATTTTGAAGACTGGAATGACACTGGTTTTCCTCTAGTTCTCAGGCACTTCTCCTGTTCTCCAGGACTTTGTAATGAGGATTGAGAGTGGCCTAGCAATAACACTTGCCAGCTCCCTGCACACTTGTGGATGCATCCCATCAAAGCCTATGGATCTGTGTGAGTTGAGTTTGCCTAGACATTCTATAACCCAATCCTTCTTAACCAAGGTAGGGTCTTCCTTTCACAAGACTTCCTCTCCTACCTCCATGATCTGTGATTCCTTAGAGCCAGCTTTAGTAGTAAAGACTGAAGCTAAGAAGGCATTCAGTAACTTCCACTGCCAGGACACCCACTTCATTTAGCATTGTGCACACATTTTCCCTGATCTTCCTTTTGTTGTTGATGTACTTGAAAAGGCCTTTCTTGTTGTGCTTGACATGCCTTGGCAGATTTAATTCCAAGTTGGCCTTAGCCTTCTTTGTTGTATCCCTACATTCTCTGACAACATCCCTATATTCCTGACAAACTGTTAGTTCCTTTTTCCACATTCTGTAAGCTTCAATATTCCCTTTGAATTTTTCTGGAAACTCTTTGTTCATCTGTGCAAATCTCCTGCCTCCTTTGCTTGATTTCTTACTCATAGGGGTGCACTGATGTTGAGCTCAGAGGAAGCACTACTTGAATATTGACCAACTGTCTTGGGTCCCCTTACCTTCTAGAGATGTAACCCATGGGATTCTCCAAGCAGCTCTTTGAAGAAGCCTTAAGGCCAGGGTTGTAGACCTACTTATTATCCTGCTCCTTCCATGCAAGATTCTGAAGTATGGGTCCTTCCATCTATCCCAGGGGACAATGGAATAACTTCACTTTATATGTTTTTCTTTTTATTTAAGAAACTCAAACTCCTCACTGATATGTCATGTCCAAGCTAGGTCCCAGAATACTGAGGATCTCAAATATCAAAATCTCCTGAGAATGTAGCCAATGGTCTCAATATCCTACATCAGCAGGGTCTGCTCAGAAGCTGCATAAAACTATTAAAACTTTCCTTTCTCTGCATTCATAGTCCTCTCATATTCCCTAAATTTATTTACTTTCTTGAAATAAGTCCCAATTTTCTTTTCCCCTAAACTCTGTCTTTTACTTCCTAACCTTCATGTCTGTCTATTAAAGCACTCTTTTACTCACTGGGTTCAGCTGACAAAGTCCAGGTGATTCAGTGAAATATAATCATAGGTCCAACAGATCAGTCAGTAAACTGGTCCTGTATTCAAATATGTCCTGTTGGAAATGTGCACACAATATTAGCCACATGCTAATCTGCATTAACCAGAAATATGACGTATGTCTTCCTTCATAAGGCTTTTTGTCATCTTTTAAAAAACTTCTGAGTTCAGATGAGTAACTTCTGTATTATTCCATTGGCTTTTTTTAGAGGCATGCTGCTTGCCAATTAAATCATTTGAAGTTGCTGAGTTATTGTGCTATATGAGATAGTAGGTGTCCACAGAATGTGCTGCATTTAGTCTTCAATGGATAGAAAATTGCTGGCGCTATGAATTTTGCCAACCTTTGCTTCTCCACACACACGCATACAGAGCCCCCACTTTGGTTTTAGAATCTAATGCAAACACATTAGGTGTAAGAATGAATTTGGGATTTAAATTAATGGTTTCATGTCAGAGACTGCACAGGTTTTGTTTGTTGGAGGAAGAAGCTAAAACAAGCATTAAATCTGCTGAACGGTTTCTAGTCATTGACCAGCATATTTTGTCTACAGGATGAGTTGCAGAAACCAATCTAAGCTTGTGAAATGGCTGGCTAACTTTCAAGTTTGTTTGTTTGGTGGGTTTTTTCTTTGTTTTGTGTTTTTTGTTGTTACTTTGGTTTGTTTTTTCCAAAGTGTTTTCACCCATGAGCCAGTAGAGTTCCAGCACAAAATATCAGGTTTCATACTGCAAGTTTTCAATGGCAGCCAATCTGGAGGACTGCATATATCTACCACCAGACAGCTGCACTATGGAACTAAAGGAACTGTATCTAAATTCATGAGCTGATAAAAAGTAATCTGGCTGAAGTCTTTTTCATACCAGAATATACACTGATAATCATACCCCCTTGAATTAGAAATGTTCCATAACCATTCAAACCAGTACCAACTTACTGACATTATTTGAAGTAATGATATAATAAAACACATTTTAAAAGACAAACCCATAATTTACTCCTAATCTAAAAAATGTTTCAAAAATCTTTTGACATCATAACTGACGGGTTACCAGATTTCATAGACCATCAAAAATTTGAATATCTTTTAGGAAACTTGAAAAATTAAAGCCACTTTAGCTTCCTAGTTAGTTTTAGGGTTTTATTAGAATATTTTCTAGGTTTTTCCCCTTTCTTTTATCTTCCTGACTAGTTTTCTCACTCTCCTTTGCATCAGGAAGAGTGTGGCCAGCAGGATGCAGGAGGTGATCCTCCCCCTCTACTCTGCCCTGGTCAGGCCCCACCTGGAGTATTCCATCCAGTTCTGGGCTCCCTGGTATAAAAAGGACAGGGACCTCCTGGAGAGAGTCCAGAGAAGGGCTACGAAGATGATTAAGGGCCTGGAACATCTCCCATATGAGGAAAGGTTGAGTGAGCTGGGGCTGTTCAGCCTGGAGAAAAGAAGACTGAGCGGGGACATAATTAATGTTTATGAATATCTTAAGTATGGGATGCAGGGGGAATTGGCCAACCCCTTTTCAGTAGTCTGTGGAGATAGGACAAGGGGCAATGGCTGTAAACTGGAGCACAGGAAGTTCCGCACCAACATGCGGAGGAACTTTTACACAGTGAGGGTGACAGAGCCCTGGGACAGGCTGCCCAGGGAGGTGGTGGAGTCTCCTTCTCTGGAGATATTCAAGACTTGTCTGGATGCCTATCTGCGCAATATGTGCTAGGGAGCTGCTTTGGCAGGGGGGTTGGACCCGATGATCTCTCGAGGTCCCTTCCAACTCCTACGATACTGTGATTCTGTGATTCCTTCATATTCTAAATCTGCAGATAATATTAATGAAAAATTAGAATGACCTGCATATTAAGAAAAAATATATAGATCTCTCCTCTCCCCTCTCCTCCCTTCTCTCAAAGTTATATCATTAAATACTCTTATTGTGTTTCTGGAACAGAAAACTTAGCCCGATCTTGGCCTTATAATAAAGGAGGGAAAATTCTTATTTCCTGGGTGAGTTCCTTAGTCTTCTACCTTTCAAATGTGGCAAAAGAAAGTAAATAAAACCAGTTTGCGAAGTTCCTGTGGGAGAAAAATGATTAAAAAAAAATGTAGTTGCATATTGCAGGATATAGGTTGTAATTAAAATAAGAAAAAGTAAACATAAATAGCAGAAGATTTTTCCCTTAACCGAAAGAAACCTCATCACATCATAGTCAACATGGATAGAAGATAGTATTTTTCCTGGGAGAAATGTGATGAAATATTAGCACAGTTAAATTTTTGATCCTAAATTCTGTATCTGTTGACAATCTCTTAGGGAAAGAGGAGAAAAATAATAATAGGAAAATTAGTTTGTATTGACATGGTAGAACAGGGGATAAGTCCTTTACAAAATGCCAACAGGTAGTGGTTTCGTTGCAATGAACACCAGCTTCTGAGGAAACCAAACAGAAGACTTCTTAAAGAGATTCACTTTAGCATCACTTGTGGCAAACTGACTTTGGAAGACTCAGCTGCTTATCTTTAACACATGGGCTTGTCTTTAGATACACCTGGGTCCAGTTGCCAGGAATCTATCTTTAAATCTCAGTTCTCCACTCAAATTTGAACACTTACTGACCATGAGAGTGAAGTGCCATATGTGTGAAAATAGTGTTGATATGGCAGCAGAAGAGGACCTCTTTCTGGCCTACACCACTTCACTGCACTGCAGTAATTGCTGTGTAGTTTCAAGCTGGTGGTCCATCTAGTGGCTACTCAGAAGATATTTCGAAGAAAAACACGAAAAATCCTCTTAACAGGCTGCCACCAAATAGTCTGTCTTTTCAGAGGTGCTTCTGTCTTTTGCCAAAGACTCAGAGTTGGACTCAACTCTAAAGAATGGCAAGTTATACTGATACATAAGAAAGAACTTGAGTCTATTTTCTCTCCACTCACTAAACCT